>CM029012.1:277343002-278543002 GCA_016801055.1 Panax notoginseng
ATAAATGTGATTCTTTTATTTTTAGGAAACTTATATTTTCATTTTTTTTTTATATTTTTATATATTCCTTTCTTATACGAGTACAAAGTGAGTCATATTTTTATACGAGAGAAAATCATATAAAAATATAAAATAACACGCGTGTTTTAAAATATTACTCGCTTATTATTACTGTAAGATTAAGAATGGAATGAAATGAAAATCTTCATGAGAGTTAAACTTTAATTTCTTTTCATTTTGGGATTGTCTTCTTATTTTTTTTCATTTGAGAATTAAAATTTTATTTTTTTTATTACGTCTAATTGATAGTTATAATGTCAAAAATTAATGATATGACAACGACATGTCATTAAAAAAATTTTATGTGTAATATTGAGTCTCGTTTTAATATTTATTCATTAATTTTTTATACCTAAAAGGGTATAAAAATGATATTATAATAATTGAGTTTCATTTTAATATTTATATATTTATTATTAACTTTACAAATATAAAATCATAATTAAAATTAAAATAAAACAAAATAATAGTAATTAATTATCTTAATTTAATTTAATTTTATAAAATATTATAAGAGATTGTACGGTGTATCTAATTGAATTATTTGAATATTAAACTACTAGGACCGGCACTGGTCATTGGTGTAACGAGGGGGTAGAAGCGCAGGATAGAACGAGAAGAGAGAATAAAGGGTGGCCTGGTAGGGGGACCGGGGATGGTAGAGGTAATGGTACCGCGTGCGAAGATATTTTGTTAGAGATAGAGAGGAGGCCACGTCACCGCAAAAGATCTCATATAAAGTGTAAAGTGCATGCGGCCTTTATTACTGTGCTACTCAATAGCTGTACTTCAATATGAATTAATCTAGGGGAGCATTTTTTATTGTTATTGTTAGTGATATTTTTTTTTTTTGTAGTACCTTTCAAAAAAATGTATAGTATTTATTCCAACTGAAATTTTTATTAAAAACAGTGTTTTAGGTATAATTTAGATACATACAAGAAACAGGGTATATGCAGTCTGTACTTCTCGTTTCTTTCCTGTATCTAAATTACACCTAAAACACAATTTTTTATAAAAATTTCAGTTAGAATAAATACTATATATTTTTTGATAGGTATTACAAAAAAAACAAAAAAATAAATAAAAAATGTCGCTACTCAATGTCAAAAAAAAAATGTGGCAGTAGAAGTACTCCTTGAATATTGTTCACAAAATTCTCAATTTTGTTTTATTTTAAACAATGTCATATGATCAACTACGCTTTCATTTGCAATTAACTACTTAACAGAATAAGTAATATTTAATAGTTACCAAAATTATTTGAAGTTTTAATTTTGAAACCTCCCACGTGAATTAGTGGTGCGTGGACTTTCAAAATGATGCATTCACTATTCACAAAAGGAAAGGTCTCAATTTTTTATATTTTAATAAACATATCATTAAATATTTTAATAATAATTTATGACATAATCAATTACTCCTTCCGTCTCTTAATATAAGTCGTTTTAGAGTTGTACACAATTATTAAAAAATAGTATATAATATTAAATTTAAAATCAATTGTCTATATTGTCATTATATTGAATATATGAAAAACTAGAGTGTTATCTATTGGGAAAAAAAATAAGTGAGAGAATCAAATTATATTTAATATTTGGAGTAATATTAAAAATTAAGCAATTAATACTTACTTGAAATTCTCAAACGACTTATATTAGGAGACAAAAATATTTCTCTTAAAACGATTTATATTAAGGGGACGGACGGATGGAGTACATGAGATATACTCAATTAATGTCAGTATATATTGTTACTAATTTAGGAGGGTGTATTCGATAAAGACTTTTAAATATTTTTTTTAAAGTGACAGACTTTTGTAGAGTTTGTGACTTTAATGACTTTTAAAATTACTTTTAAAAATTTTATGAAATAAGTGACAGACTTTATAAACTTTTTACCAAGATTTTGATTAGACTTTCGTATTATTTCTAATATATATTGCATCATATTTAATTGTTAAAAAGTCAACAAATTTCTTATATTTTAAATGAAATAAGTACGATTTTAAATAATATTAAAATATTTTGACAATGTCACAACTGAATTTGAAATAAAAGGCATTACTGAAAGTTGATTATTAAATCATACCTAGTTATTACAAGAAAATGTTCCTATTTTATAATTTTTATATTTCATAAAAAAGTCATTTTCTACTAACAGTAATATAAAATAATAATTTAGATTTTAAAATTTTCATTATCGTTTTCCAATAAAGTCATTATTACTAAACTAACAATTTTATAATTTTCAACAAATTACAAAATTTAACAAATTTATTACTTTTAAAAATAAATATAAAACAAAATATCTCCTTAACAATTACAAATATAATAAATGAGATTTTTTTTTTATGAGGAGAGAATAAAAATAAAATTATTTAAAATATTTGTGTCTCCATTTATACCATTGGTTCTATTTGTAACTCTTTTAAGCTACTCCATCCTTTTAACCCCTTCTCTTTTTTCTCTCTCCTCGGTTACTATGATAGTTCTTTTCTCTTTTGGATTTTTTATTTTAAGAGGACTGAGGTAGAGAAGAAAGTGAGACTTATATATATATATATTATATATATATATATATATATATTATATATATTGTGACGCCCCCAAAATAGTTTTATATCACCCATCCTGAGTCGTCAAATACATGGTACAGAAATAACTACAACTTTATTAATACAATTGTTGTGCAAAATACGACAACACATAAATTGTGAGTTTTAATACAAATATGATCTTTTAGACAATATCCACACTCAAATAAGTCCTCATTACAATTATTGATAAACTATTTTTTTAAATAGTGAGGACTACTATAACAACTGTCTGGACCATCACTCTTTACCCCGACTAGTTCTTGCTAAATTCTCACCTCTTGAGAAGAAAAATGGAACAAAAAAGAAAAGGGTGAGCTCAACTAACCCAGTAAAAATATTATAACTAAGATAATATACAACAAAATTATCCTTAGTCTTTAACAGGGAAAAAATCTGATAGAATATAATAGACAACAAGTTCTATAGATTAATAACTGCAGCGGAGGGAAACAACAATTATTAGAAGAGTTAAGTAGAGAATGAAATATACTATCATCTATGAATTTAAAAGTTTATCATCAATATTTTATCCCTGTAACATCAATCAATATACACCATGAATCAAAATATTCATCTTTGCACTACTGGCCAAAGATATTCATTTGTATCACCAGTTGGTCATATTCATCTCAACACCTATTCATCTTTGCATTACTTGCCAAATTATATTCATCAATTAATCATTCATCTTTGCACCACAGGCTAAAGATATTCATCAAGTATCACCATTAAAGACTGAGGATGATGAAAAATATTTTAGAGAACGAATCTAGTGAGACAAAAGGACAAAAATTAGAGATTTGTACTTTAGATAATTCAAGTTTTAAAATACTCCATAATAAATCATAATGGAGTAAAATTTAAGAATAAAGATCAAAATCATGGATTAAATTTCAAAAATAAGGGCCACAACAGATAACCGGAAAGGAAAGAAAATTTTTTTTTTTTTCTTTCGTGAACAGTACCCTGTGAACAGTACCCGTCATGAAAAAGTTCTAAATTTGATAAAAAATTCAGACCAATATTCCTATGAAATGATATTATATAGAACGAAATTTCTAATCATTTCAATAATTATAGAAACAATACTTACCATAGTAAGTTCAAATTTAGGAATACGATATGAAATAATATCGCTTACGTAATATGGAGTATGAAGAAGAAAATAATATTTCTCACGAGTATTGCAATAAAATAATATCCTTTTCCTTAGTAGAAAACTGGATTTAACTGAAATATCGAATATTATTCTGAAAAAATCTTGCAGGAAAAACTACGCTCTAAAGTATTATTATACTCAAGAAAAATACTCACAATACTTTAGAATAAAAATTTCTGAATATGAAATGGTGTGTTGAGGAAGGAAAGGGTTACCTACTATTTATAGTGTAATCCTCGGAGGAAAAACAAACTGATGAGCCTAACTCATAAGCCTAACTTCTTCCTAATTCCATTATTTTCTAAAGCTTAGGGCCCACTTTTTGAAACATGTTTTGTAAGGCCTTTGCTGGAGCTTAATTCAAAGCCTAACTTCACAATTATCAATATAGGTGATGGGTCCACAAATTTGGCAACACCTACTTTGCTGACAATTTCTCACCAACCCAAAAACAATGCTGCACAAAGCATGCAAATACACTTTGGTTACTTTCGCCTTTAACCACATGCTTATATATATATTATAATAATAATATTTTTAAATAATTATAATATATTAAAATAATATATATGAATGAATATTTTATATCGGAGAAAAATAATTGTCAAACTTTCAATAAATAATTCATGCAAAATTCCTTCATTTATATCCACATAAAATAAATTATATCCTTCATTTATATTCACATATAAAATAATATTTTCTTATCATAAAAATTAATAATTATTTATTCACAAATAATATTACAGAATCATAATTATGACAACCAGGTCGTTCTCAGGAAAGAGGGGGCTTTTCGATAAGGATTTCTCCTTACTGGCGCGCAATTAGGTGACCAAACCTCTCCTTAGACAGAACTTCTTAGACATTGTCAATATGTTATCTAATAATATTATTCAAATAATATGAATTATTGATCTGATAATAGAAAATATTGTGCAGTGACAATTATTGACAAATAAAACTTAAATATCAACGTAGCAATTATTGAATCAATAAAAATAAAATATTAAACAGTAATTATTATAACAATTATTGGGTAGTGCCTTCTTACGTAAGGAATCCATAATCAAAAATACTGTGCAATACCGTGTGCTACTATGCAACCCGCGTATTACTGAATTTTAACCACCGAGTATTCTAACGGTGTTAACGGTACAATTACGCCGTTATTTATAAAAACTCATGCTTGTCGTTTTCTTCATCCAACAGTTATTCTGTTATGAGACCCACAAATGATTGCGACGTCGTACGGATATTCTCGACAAAAAGAATATTCCACGACCAAACGAATATTCTTCGACAACAAAGATTATTTTATAACCACTTGCTTATTTTACAAATTTTGCACATTTCACCCATAACCAAAATAGTATATCAAATTAACACCTTATTAATTCATAATAATAATTAGAGGAAATTTAATTTTATTTATAAAAGTTGGGGTCTTACAACCCTCCCTCCTTATAAAATTTTATCTCGAAATTGACATGCGTACCTGGTATTTTGAAAAGGTGAGGGTACCTCGCTTTCATTTTCGATTCCAACTCTCATGTTCATTTTCTCAATAGTATGATTTTTCCATAAAACTTGACTTGTGGTATAACCTTCGTGCGTAGGACATGCTCTTTTCTATCCAAGATCTTAACAAATACCTCCTCGTACGTTAAATCTTCGGCTATCTCGTTTGGTTCTACCTCAATAATGTGGTTTGGGTCTTTCACATATTTACGAAGCATAGATATATGAAAAACATTATGAGCACGAGACATGTTTGGAGGTAATGCGAGTCTATAGGCCACATTTTCTATTCGGCCAAGAATCTCAAATGGATCAAACAAATCGTGGATTGAGCTTTCCTCTCTTCCCAAATCTTGTAACTCCCTTCCATGGAGCAATACGTAATAGTACATGATCTCCAATATTAAATTCCACGTCCTTTCGATGAAGATCAGCATAACTCTTTTGTCGATCTTGTGAGGTTTTTATACATTGTCGGATTATTTGGATCTTTTCTGTAGTCATGTGTATCGATTCTGATCCCAACAACGTTGGCTTCACCACTCGTCCAACATACTGGAGAACGATATTTTTATCTATACAACGCCTCGAATGGAGCCATGCTTATACTTGCTTGATAACTGTTGTTGTAGGAGAACTCCACCAATGGCATGTACGTATCCCACTTCCTTTGAAATCAAGGACACAAAGTCTTAATAGATCTTCAAGAGTTTCAATAGTCCTTTCTGATCGTTCGTCCATTTGAGGATGGTATGCCGAACTGAATCATAAATATGTGCCATTAGCTTTCTGCAAGCTAACCCAAAATCGTGAAGTGAATCTTGGGTCACGATCCGAAATTATGGATACTGGCATGCCATGCAATCTCACAATCTCATTTACGTACTACGAGCAAGACGTTCAAGGGAATAAGTCTCACGTAAGGCAAGAAATTAGCAGACTTGGTTAATCTATCAACAATAACCCAAATCGCATCTATGCCTTGAGAAACTTTGGGAAGACCCGTAACGAATCTATAGTAATGTGTTCCATTTCCATTCCGGAATCTCAAGTGATTGCAATGGACCTTTTGACACTTGATGCTCCGCCTTTGCACGTTGACAAGTTAAACACCTCGAGATAAACTCGCGATCTCTCTCTTCATATTGCTCCACCAAAATATATGTCGAAGATCATTGATACATTTTGGTACTCCCAGGATGGATTGCAAATGGTGTGTTATGTGCCTCCATCATGATCTATGTTTCAAGTTAGAATCATTAGGAACGCAAAGTCTGGAGTTGACTCGAAGTATTCCTTCTTCATCGATTTCTGCTTCTGGAATAACACCTTCTTGCACTTTCTTCTTCATACGCATCAGCCCAGGCCCGTAGCTTGAGCAGCTTTAACTTTATCGATTAAAGTCGGTTTACTCGTATGTTTGATATCATCACATGGGTACTTGGAGCCTTTAACTCTATCTCCATCCTTTGTAAGTCGTGCAAAATGGGTCTTTGTGGTAACAACATCGCACTCGTATCCGCATACGATCTTCTACTCAATGCGTCAGCTACAACGTTTCCTTTTCCAGGATGATTTTGAATGCTATGGTCGTAATCTTTCAACAGCTTGAGCAACGTCGTTATCGAATGTTGAGTTCCTTTTGGGTGAAGAAATATTTGAGGCTTTTATGATCCGTATAAATCTCCACTTTTCCCCCATACAGGTAGTGTCTCCAGATTTTCAACGCGAAAAACGACTGCTGCCAACTCTAGATCATGAGTAGGATAATTCCTCTCATATTCTTTGAGTTGTCGTGAGGCATAGGCTATGACTTTCCCATGTTGCATGAGAACACATCCTAACCCTTTGCCTGAAGCATCGCTGTGTGTAGATAATAAATCCATCCGAACCAGATGGTATTGTCAAAACAGGTGCCAAAATGAGTCTCCTCTTGAGCTCTTGAAAACTCTTCTTGCATTCCTCGCTCCATACGAATTTTGTATCTTTCCGAGTCAGCTGAGTTAACGGAGTAGTGATTCGAGAAAATTCTTCCACGAATCTCCTATAATAATAACCAGCTAAGCCCAGAAAGCTACGTACTTCGGTCACCGACTTCGGTTGTTCCCAACTTTGTATTGTTTCAATCTTCACGGGTCAACGGATACTCCATGTTTTGACACCACGTGCCCAAGGAATGCTACTTCCTTAAGCTAGAACTCGCATTTCTTCAGCTTGGCATATAGCTTGTTATCGCGAAGCCTTTGAAATACTAGCTTCAAATAGTGATCATGATCTTCACGGCTTTTAGAATAGATGAGGATGTCATCAATAAATACAACAACGAACTGATCCAAAATATTCCTTAAACACACGGTTCATCATATCCATGAAAGCAGCAGGTGCATTAGTCAATCCAAAAGACATGACTAAGAATTCATAATGTCCGTACCGAGTTCTGAAGGTAGTCTTCGGAATATCCTCAGTTTTTAATCTTCAGCTGATGATATAGAACGAAGATCGATCTTTGAAAAGAATTGTGTTGCTTGTAACTTGTCAAACATGTCATCAATGCGAGGTAGCGGATACCTATTCTTGATGACGACATGGTTCAATTCTCGGTAGTCAATACAAAGTCGCATACTCCCGTCTTTCTTCTTTACAAATAAAACAAGAGCACCCCAAGGAGATATACTAGGACGAATGAAACCGATGTCTAACAACTCTTGTAATTTGACCTTTAACTCCTGAAGTTTAATAGGAGCCATCCGATATGAGATTTTAGAAATGGGCTTTGTACCAGGTTCAAGGTCAATAAAGAATTCAACTCCACGTTCTGGGGGTAGACCGGGAAATTCTTCAGAAAATTCACTAACAATAGAAATATTATTCAAATCTGACGTATTTTTGTTCAAGTCCGTGACATGGGCTAAGAAAGCTTGACATCCATTTTTTAATAAACGAATGGCTTTATGGCTTGATATGACAGTGATTGACTTTAGTGGTTTGGTTGCTTGAATTCGCATAACAGGTTGGTTAGGAATATGAAAACTAACAACCTTACGAAAACAATCAGTTTTGGCATGATGAGTAGTTAACCAATCAATCCTTAAAATCACATCAAATGCAAGTATCTTTAAAGAGATAAGATCAACGGGTAATGTGATAGTGCCAACCTGGATCAAGCAAGATTTATACACAGCGGATGTAATAAAAGTTTTTCCTAATGGAGTTTCCACAGATAAGTCAAAGTTTAATTTCTCCGGAGTCAAGTTTAAGCGTTGAGCACAAGCAGGAGAGATAAAAGACTGGGTAGACCGATATCTAGTAAGGTATATAACTTCGCAAGAGTTCAAGATTAGCTTACTCGTGATCACCTCGTTCGGGTTTCTCGCGTTTTGGCCAGTCACGACAAACGCCTCCCCTTGAACCACCGACTTTGTTTTGTCCGTAGTCGCCTTTGGTGCCACCATCCCACTTGGACTTGACTTCGCTACCAGACAAAACCGGGCTATATGACCGTCTTTTCCAAAATTAAAACACACCTTAGAAAGATGTGAACAGTTTGGACTTATGTATCCCTCATCTCCGCATC
This sequence comes from Panax notoginseng, assembly GCA_016801055.1. NCBI lineage: Eukaryota > Viridiplantae > Streptophyta > Magnoliopsida > Apiales > Araliaceae > Panax > Panax notoginseng. Next base: position 277,351,916 of record CM029012.1, read on the forward strand.
TATAGCAACTAACTGGTGGTCGTTCTCATCCCTAGAATTTGTTGTTGGTGCTGGTGCTGCTGCCGATGTCTTTCCGTCATTGTTGAATCTACTCTTTTAAAATTTTCACTTGACTCACCTCTTCTATTATCATGGCCACGATTACCACCCGAGTGGTTACCGCTTTTGTCTGAATTCTTTCCTCCCCGTTGGTTTTCATCGCTCCGATGACTGCTATCACTGGTATGACCCTGGTTGTGGTCCCTCGGTTGAACATACTCATTATCTCGCTCTAATAATTGAGCCCTGTTGACAACATCTGAATATAAAGAATAATTTGTGAGAGATAAGATATTGTCGAATCTCGAGTTTAGACCTCTCAGAAACATCCGCGTTATTCGTTCCTCATTCTCTACCAAATGAGGTGCAAACCTGGATAATTTCGCGAACTTCGCCTCGTACTGGGACACCGTCATGTTATTTGTTTCCAGTCTAATAAACTCTACCCCCTTCATATGACGAATACTTTCAGGAAAGTACTTGTCATTAAACAGTTTCTGAAATCTTTTTCAAGACATGTTGAGTGCGGCTGACTGGGTACGCTTCAAAGATTCCCCAATTAATCTGTCTCACCACGGAACATAAGGTGGCGAATGGAACCTTCTGTTCTTTCATGCAACCCAGTACATCGAATATCTTGGTAGTTTGCTTGACCCACGTTTTCGCCTTAATCGGATCCGGCTTTCTCTAGAATTCTGGTGGTCCCAACTCCTTGAACTGCTTGGCTGTGACAAACCGCGCGTTGCTATCATTTCCACCCGTATTTTTGTATACGAGTCTCCCTCGTCTGATTTTGCATGAACTGCAAAAAGCTTCTAAACATTCCATCATTCATCGTTTACTCGGTAGTGTTATTTACAGGAGGAATATTGTCTTCCTGTTGCACGCTTTCCTGGTTTATGATTAAAGGTGTTTCACGGTCTCATTACGCTCCATTGTTAACGTTCTCAGCTGCCATTCTTAAATACTGCCATAAAACAAGGTTAATTAAATAAATTAACATATCACATAATATCCCTATATTATGAGCGACCAACAAATAAGCTTAGGTAGGACATACTAGCGAAGAATTTACTCGTCTCTCCACTCCTAGTTCTATTCCCCGATCTCCGCCAGAGACCATATCCCTAAGCTCTGATACCAACTGTGACGCCCCTAAAATAGGTATACATCACCCATTCTGAGTCGACAAATACATAGTACAGAAATAATTACAACTTTATTAATACAATTGTCGTGCAAAATACGACAACACATAAATTGCGAGTTTAAATACAAATATTATCTTATAGACAATATCCACACTCAAATAAGTCCTCATTACAATTATTGATATACAATTTTATAAAATAGTGAGGACTACTATAACAAATGCCTTGGACCATTACTCCTTACCCCGGCTAGTTCCTACTAATTCTCACCTCTTGAGAAGAAAAATAGAACAAAAAAGAAAAGGGTGAGCTCAACTAGCCTAGTAAGAATATTATAACTAAGATAATATACAACAAAATTATCCTTAGTCTTCAACAGGAAAAAAATCTGATAGAATATAATAGACAACAAGTTCTAGATTAATAACTGCAGCGGAAATAACAATTCATTAGAAGAGTTAAGTAGAGAACGAAATCTACTATTATCTATGAATTTAAAAGTCCATCATCAAATATTTATTCCTGTAACATCAATCAATATACACCATGAATCAAAATATTCATTTTTGCATTACGGGCCAAAGATATTCATCAATTAATCATTCATCTTTGCACACCGGCCAAAGATATTCATCAAGTATCACCATTAAAGACTGAGGATGATGAAAAATATTTTATAGAACGAATCTAGTGAGACAAAATGATAAATATTAGATATTCGTACTTTAGATAATTCAAGTTTAAAAATACTCCATAATAAATCATAATGGACTAAAATTCAAGAATGAAGATCAAAACATGGATTAAATTTCAAGAATAAGGGTCACAACAGATAACCGGGAAGGAAAGAAAAAAATATTTGTGAACAGTACCCGTGAACAGTAACTGTGAACAGTACCCATGAACAGTAACCGTGAACAGTACCAGGTCATGAAAAGTTCTAAATTTGATAAAAAGTTCAGACCAATATTCGTATAAAATGATATTAGATGGAACGAAATTTCTAATCATTTAAGGAATTATAGAAGCAATACTTACCATAGTAAGTTCAAATTTAGGAATACGAGATGAAATAATATCGCTTACGTAATATGGAGTATGAAAGAAAATAATATTTCTCGACGAGTATTGCAATAAAATAATATCATTTACCTTAATAAAAACTGGATTTAACTGGAATATCGAATATTATTCTGAGAAAATCTTACAGAAAAACTACGCTCAAAGTATTCTTATACTCAAGAAAAATACTCACAATACTTTAGAATAAGAATTTCTGAATTTGAAATGGTGTGTTGAAGAAGGACAGGTTTCCTCCTATTTATAGTGTAATCCTCGGAGGAAAAAACAAACTGATGAGCCTAACTCATAAGCCTAACTTCTGCCTAATTCCATTTTTTCTAAAGCTTAGGGCCCACTCTTTGAAAACATGTTTTGCAAGGCCTTTGCTGGAGCTTAATTCAAAGCCTAACGTCACAATTATCAATATGGTGAGGGTCCATAAATTTGGCAACACCTACTTTGCTGACAATTTCTCAACAACCCAAAACAATGCTGCACAAAGCATGTAAATACACTTTGGTTACTTTCGCTCTTCCTTACCACATGCTTATATATATATATATTATAATAATATTATTATTTAAACAATTATAATATATTATAATAATATATATGAATGAATATTTTATGGAGAAAAATAATTGCCAAACTTTCAATAAATAATTCATGCAATATTTTTTCATTTATATCCACATAAAATAAATATATCCTTCATTTATATTCACATAAAATAAATATTTTCTTATCATTAAAATTAATAATTAATTTGTAAGACCCCAACTTTTATAAATAAAGATGAATTTTCTATAAATATCATTTTTGAATATTATGGAGTTAATTTGATATAATGTTATAGTTGTGGGTAATATTTAAAATTTTGCAAAGTACGCAAGTTGTTATATAATATTCGATTGGTCGGGGAATATTCGTTTTAACAGGGAATATTCGTACAACGGCACAATTATTGGTGGACCCCACAACAGAATTATTGTCAGATTGAGAAAACGACAAAAAATATTTTATTAAAAATAACGGCGAAAGTTTTACCATTGATACTGTTGAACTACTCGGTAGTAAAAGTACAGTAATACGTGTGGTTGCATAGTAGCACACGGTATTGATTATTAATGCTTATGTGAGAAGTCACTCAATTTGATTCAATTATTGTCAGTTAATAATATGAATTATTTAGCGATAATGACGTTTTGTTTTATTCGAATTATTAACGTAATAAAACAGAAACATCTTTTTATATAAAACAGAATACTTTATTAAAGTTATTCTATAAATAGAATATATTATATTTTATTTTAAAGATTTTTCTTTAAATATGGACCGTCAGATTAAATAATCAATCTGGACCGTTCATGGATTAGTTACTATGCATTCTATTTTTTTATAAATAGCAGCTCATTCCTTCATTATTTCTTACGAATTCACTGAACTCTAGAGAGAGAAACTATAGAAAGAAAAATATAGAGAGAGAAGAAGAGTATTCTGCTGCTTAACTACTTTCTTATTTCAGCTCTTCTTTAAAACGGTAAGGGGTATTATTCTTTCTTATTCATGAAGAGAACTTTTGTTATTCCATTTCTTATTATTCTGTTGGAATAACCTGTATACGCGGGTCTACCCTATACTTGGTGACATTCTTTTATTATTCTGTTGGAACATCCTGTCCGTGTATTTTACACCGGACCTGGTTCCGTCTTTATTATTATTCTGTTGGAACCTCCTATCGTGTGTTTTACACCGGACCTGGTTCCGTCTTTATTATTATTCTGTTGGAACATCCCGTCTGTGTGTTTTGCACCGGTCCTGGTTCCGTCTTTGTTATTATTCTGTTGGAACATCTTGTCTGTGTGTTTTACACCGGACCTGGTTCCGTCTTTATTATTATTCTGTTGGAACATCCTGTCTGTGTGTTTTACACCGGACCTGGTTCCGTCTTTATTATTATTCTGTTGGAATATCCTGTCTGTGCGTTTTACGCTGGACCTGGTTCCATTATTTATTATTCTGTGAGAATAACCTGTCTGTGCAGTCTATCGCATGCATGGTGATTTCTTTTGTTATTCCATTCTTTATTATACTCAGTTGGTTAAGTTTTGACTTCTATACTCCATGAAATTTGTGAAATTTCCTTGATAATTGTGTTTCATCCAGTATCTTTTCATGAAAATATTCTTCTAAGCATTCTTGAATTTTACTCCACAAAGCAGTATCATGTTGACAATTTGGACGTGGTTAATTCTTGGATAAATTAATTCTTGAACTTGTTTTATTGAATTCTTATATCATTGTCATCATCCTCATGTTTATAAAACGTTAAAAGTCATATGTGACCTGTAGTGCATAGATGGACTTGGTATGATTATGACCAGGGATTATTCTGTATTATCATGACCGTAATGTTACAAATGATGTGGTAAAAGTTCTCATTGGCCCGTAGTGCGATGATGGACAGTTGTTGGCATGATCATGACCATTAATGAATACACGAATATCCTTGGCCGTAGTGCAGGGGTGATTCGATGATGTGGATTATTTTATTAAGCTGAGTCCCAGCGATCACAGTGTTAAAAAAACCTTTTAAATCATAAAAGATAGTAGAGTTTATTTTCTACTTGACTCTTTTAATGGATTGCTTGTTCCGCTGCAGTTAAACTTGATGTCTATTATATTTTATCAGTTTAACATTGTTGAAGGCTAATGATAATTTATTCTGCATTATCTTAGTTATAATATTTCTTACTGGGCTAGTTGAGCTCACCCTTTCTTTCACTGTTCTCTTCAGGAAATGAGAACGTAGCTGGGGCAAGTCGGGGAACGGAGTGATGGTCCGAATGATAGTATTAGTTAGTAGTCCTCACTATTCTATGTAATGGTGTGTTAATAAATGTAATGAGGACTCCTTTTGAGTATGAATACTCTCTAGAAGATAATATTTGTATTCAAACTCACAGTTTATATTTTGTCGTATTGTACACGACAGTTGTATTAGTAAGTTGTATTTGTATTCTGTACTATATATCTGACGACCTAAGATAGGTGATATATACCTAATTTTTGGGGCGTCACAGTTGGTATCAAAGCTTAGGGATATGATCCCTGGCTAAGATGTGAGAATAGAACTAGGAGGGGAGAGACGGGAAATTCCTTCGCTAGTATGACCTACCTAAGTTTATTTGCATGGTATTTAATTGGCCGGTCATAATATAAGGATAATATATGACATATCAATTAACTTTTATTTTGTGGCAGTATCTGAAAATGGCATCTGAGAATGTTGAGAATAGCAATGGAGCACAGACGACTGTTGATTCACCACATATCAATAATCAGGATAATGTGCATCAGGAAGGTGACAATCCTCATGCAAACAACAACACTGACCAGATGATGAAAGATGGAATGTTCAGAAACTTTATGCAGTTCATGCAACAGCAGGTGAGAGCGGCTCCTGTCCAAAATATAGGTGGAAACACTGAAAACTCTCGGACGGTCAACGCTAAACAGTTCAAGGAGCTGGGACCACCAGAGTTTAAGGGAGAGCCAAAACCACTTATAGCGGAAATATGAATAAAGTAGATTACCAAGATATTTGATGTCTTGGGATGCTCCGAGGAGCAAAATTGCCGCCTTTATGTTGCGAGGAGAGGCAGATTACTGGTGGGAATCGATTAAGCGTACTCAATCTGCCGCACTGAAGATGTCTTGGGAGAAGTTTTAAGAGCTGTTCAATGACAAATACTTTCCTGAAAGTGTTCGTCACATGAAGGAGGTGGAGCTCATCAAATTGGAGCAGAATAATATGACCGTGTCGCAGTATGAGGCTAAATTTGCTGAGTTGTCCCGGTTTGCGTCCCACTTGGTGGATAATGAAAAGCGGATGACGCGAATATTTTTGCGAGGTTTGAAACCTGAGATACGTCAACATCTTATTTCTCATAAACTGTGTTTGTATTCAGATGTTGTGAATAGGTCTCAGTTAGTGGAGCGCGATAACGAGTCAACGCAACCAAAAGAGAGCAGTCGACAAAATGATAATACCAGTGAGAGCAGTCATCGAAGCGGTGACAACAAGCGTGGTGGGAATCAACAGGCCAGAAATGGTAACCACTTCGGTGGTAATCAGGGCCAAAATAATAAGAATGGTCATTTCAAGAAGAGGAGATTCAACAATGATGGAAAGACGTCAGCACCAGCACCGTTGTTAAAGAAGGAGAACGACCACCTATCATATGTTTCAAATGCGGAGGGGAGGGGCACATCAGTCCAAACTGCGCGATGCCGTCTAAAGCATGTTATAATTATGGAAGAGAAGGTCATTTAGCTCGATTTTGTCGTTTACCAAAAAAAATTCAGCCAAGATGGAGACACCAAAGGCCGTCCCAGAAAAGTCAAAACCGGTAGTGCAAGGGAGAGCGTTTGTTGTGACCTCCTAGAAAGCAAGGAACCTGAATGAGGTCATCACGGGTAAGCTTATCATAAACTCTAACGAAGTCTATACTTTATTTGATACCGGTTCTACCCATTCTTTTATTTCTCCTACTTGCGCTCATCGATTAAATTTGATTCCGGAGAGATTTTGACTTATCTGTTGAAACTCCATTGGGAGAAACTTTCATTACATCCACGGTTTATAAGTCTTGTTTGGTTCAAGTTGGTACCCACACATTACCTGTCGATCTGATTTCATTAAAAATACTTGCATTTGAAGTGATTCTGGGGATTGATTGGTTAACTACTCATTATGCAAAAATTGATTGTTTTCGTAAGGTTGTTAGCTTTCATATTCCTAATCGATCTATTGTGCGAATTCAAGCAACCAAACCATTAAAATCAATCGCTGTCATCTCAAGCCATAAAGCTATTCGTTTATTGAAAAACGGATGTCAAGCTTTCTTAGCTCATGTCACGGATCTAAACAAAAATACGTCAGTTTTGAATGATATTTCTATTGTTAATAAATTCCCTGACGTATTCCCTGAAGAACTTCCTAGCCTACCCCAAGAGCGTGAAATTGAATTTTGTATCGACCTTGAACCTGGTACAAAACCCATTTCCAAAGCCCCATATCGAATGGCTCCTATTGAACTTCAGGAGTTAAAGATCCAACTGCAGGAATTGTTAGACATTGGCTTTATTCGTCTTAGTACTTCTCCTTGGAGTGCTCCTGTGCTATTCGTGAAGAAGAAAGATGGAAGTATGCCACTTTGTATTGATTATCGGGAGTTGAATCATGTCACCATCAAAAACAGGTACCCATTGCCACGTATTGATGACCTGTTTGACCAGTTGCAAGGAGCACAATTCTTTTCAAAGATCGATCTTCGTTCTGGATATCATCAGCTGAAGGTTAGAACTGAGGATATTCCAAAGACGGCTTTTAGAACTCGGTACGGGCATTATGAATTCTTAGTAATGTCTTTTGGATTGACTAATGCTCCTGCTGCCTTCATGGATATGATGAACCGTGTATTCAAAGAATATTTGGAAACCGTGTATTCAAAGAATATTTGGATCAGTTCGTTGTTGTCTTTATTGATGACATCCTCATCTATTCCAAAAGCCGTGAAGATCATGAGCGCCATTTGAAGCTGGTACTGCAAAGGCTTCGTGAAAACAAGCTATATGCCAAACTGAAGAAATGCGAGTTCTGACTTGAGGAAGTAGCATTCCTTGGGCACGTGGTGTCAAAACATGGAGTATCTGTCGACCCGGCGAAGATTGAAGCCATACAAAGTTGGGAGCAACCGAAGTCGGTAACCGAAGTACGTAGCTTTCTGGGCTTATCTGGTTATTATCGGAGATTTGTGGAAGGATTTTCTCGAATCGCTACTCCATTAACTCAGCTGACTCGGAAAGATACAAAGTTTGGTAGGAGAGAAGAATGTGAGCAGAGTTTTCAAGAACTCAAGAGGAGACTCATTTCAGCACCTGTTCTAACAATACCATCTGGCTCGGAGGGATTTGTCATCTACAGTGATGCTTCGAGCAAAGGGTTGGGATGCGTTCTCATGCAACATGGAAAAGTCATAGCCTATGCATCAAGACAACTCAAGGAATATGAGAGGAATTATCCTACTCATGATCTAGAGTTGGCAGCTGTTGTCTTTGCACTTAAAATTTGGAGGCATTACTTGTATGGGGAGAAGGTGGAGATCTTTACGGATCATAAAAGCCTCAAATATTTCTTCACTCAAAAGGAACTCAACATGTGATAACGACGTTGGCTTGAACTGTTGAAAGATTATGATCATACCATTCAATACTATCCTGGAAAGGCGAACGTGGTAGCTGACGCATTGAGTAGAAGATCATATGCAAGTACGAGTGTAATATTGTTAAAGACTCCAGGGACCCATGTGATGATGGCGAATATACGAGTAGAACCAACTTTAATCGATAAAGTTAAAGCTGCTCAAGCTACAGACCTGGAGTTGATGCGTATGAGGAAGAAAGTGCAAGAAGGTGCTATGCCGGAAGCAAGAATCGATGAAGAAGGAATACTTCGAGTCAACTCCAGACTTTGTATTCCTAACAACCCTAATTTAAAGTATGAAATCATGATGGAGGCGCACAACACACCGTTTGCAATCCATTCTGGAAGTACCAAAATGTATCATGATCTTCGTCATACATTTTGGTGGAGCAATATGAAGAGAGAGATAGCGTTGTTTATCTCAAGGTGTCTAGCTTGTCAACGAGTCAAAGCGGAGCATCAAGTACCAAAAGGTCCATTGCAACCACTTGAAATTCCAGAATGAAAGTGGGAGCACATTACTATGGATTTCGTTACCGGTCTTCCTAAGGTTTCTCAAGGTATAGATGCGATTTGGGTCATTGTTGATAGATTGACCAAGTCTGCTCATTTCTTACCGATACGAGAAACTTATACACTTGAACGTCTTGCTCGTATGTACATAAACGAGATTGTAAGACTGAATGGTATGCCAGTATCCATAGTTTCTGATCGAGACCCAAGATTCACTTCACGATTTTGGGTTAGTTTACAAAAAGCTATGGGCACATATTTACGATTTAGTTCGGCATATCATCCTCAGACGGACGGATAATCAGAGAGGACTATTCAAACTCTAGAAGATTTATTAAGACTCTGTGTCTTTGACTTTAAGGGAAGTTGGGACAAGTTCTTACCATTGGTGGAGTTTTCCTACAACAACAGTTATCAAGCAAGTATTGGCATGGCTCCATTCGAAGCATTGTATGGAAGAAAATGTCGTTCTCCAGTATGCTGGGATGAGGTGGGTGAAGCAACATTGTTGGGACCGGAGTTGGTACGTATGACTACAGAAAAGATTCAAACGATCCGACAACGTATAAAAACCTCACAAGATCGACAAAAAAGTTATGTTGATCTTCATCGAAAGGACGTGGAATTTGATATAGGAGATCATGTGTTCTTACGTGTTGCTCCATGGAAAGGAGTTACGAGATTTGGAAAAAGAGGAAAGCTCAATCCTCGATTCATCGGTCCATTTTTAATCCTCGATCGAGTAGGAACTGTGGCTTATAGACTCGCTTTACCGCCAAGTATGTCTCGTGGTCATAACGTTTTTCATATATCCATGTTACGCAAATATGTGGAAGACCCGAACCACATTATTGAGTTAGAACCGGACGAAATAGCGGAGGATTTGACGTATGAAGAAGTTCCTGTTCAAATTTTGGATAAGAAGGAACATATTCTACGCTCCAAGGTTATACCTCAAGTCAAAGTTTTGTGGAAAAATCACGATGTTGAGGAAATGACTTGGGAGTTAGAATCTGAAATGAAATCAAGGTATCCTTACCTCTTCGACATACCAGGTACGTACCCTAATTTCGAGGGCAAAATTTCATAAGAAGGGGAGGTTGTAAGACCCCAACTTTTATAAATAAAAATGAATTTTCTATAAATATCATTTTTGAATATTATGGAGTTAATTTGATATAATGTTATAGTTGTGGGTAATATTTATAAATTTTGCAAAGTACGCAAGTTGTTATATAATATTCGATTGGTCGGGGAATATTCGTTTTAACAGGGAATATTCGTACAACGACACAATCATTGGTGGACCCCACAACGGAATTATTGTCGGATTGAGAAAACGATAAAAATATTTTATTAAAAATAACGGCGAAAGTTTTACCATTGATACTGTTGAACTACTCGGTAGTAAAAGTACAGTAATACGTGTGGTTGCATAGTAGCACACAGTATTGATTATTAATGCTTATGTGAGAAGTCACTCAGTTTGATTCAATTATTGTCAGTTAATAATATGAATTATTTAGCGATAATGACGTTTTATTTTATTCGTATTATTAACGTAATAAAACAGAAACATCTTTTTATATAAAACAGAATACTTTATTAAAGTTATTCTATAAATAGAATATATTATATTTTATTTAAAAGATTTTTCTTTAAATATGGACCGTCAGATTAAAGTAATCAATCTGGACCGTTCATGGATTAGTTATTATGCATTCTATTTTTCTATAAATAGCAACTCATTCCTTCATTATTTCTTACGAATTCACTGAACTCTAGAGAGAGAAACTATAGAGAGAGAGAAGAAGAGTATTCTGCTACTTAACTACTTCCTTATTTCAGCTCTTCTTTAAAACGGTAAGGGGTATTATTCTTTCTTATTCATGAAGAGAACTTTTGTTATTCCATTTCTTATTATTCTGTTGGAATAACCTGTATACGCGGTCTACCCTATACTTGGTGACATTCTTTTATTATTCTGTTGGAACATCCTGTCCGTGTATTTTACACCGGACCTGGTTCCGTCTTTATTATTATTCTGTTGGAACCTCCTATCCGTGTGTTTTACACCGGACCTGGTTCCGTCTTTATTATTATTCTGTTGGAACATCCCGTCTGTGTGTTTTGCACCGGTCCTGGTTCCGTCTTTGTTATTATTCTGTTGGAACATCTTGTGTGACGCCCCCAAAATAGGTATACAACACCCATTCTGAGTCGCCAAATACATGGTACAGAAAGCAAACTATAACTTCAATAATACAAATGTCGTGCAAAATACGACAACACATACTGTGAGTTTAAATACAAATATTGTCTTCTAGACAATATCCACACTCAAATAAATCCTCATTACAATTATTCAAACACTATTTTACAGAAATAGTGAGGACTGCTAATACATCTTTCTAGAACCATTACTCCATACCCCGACTAGATCCTGCTATGTTCTCACCTCCTGAGAAGAAAAATGGAACAAAAAGGAAAAGGGTGAGCTCAACTAGCCCAGTAAAGAATATTATGACTAAGATAATATACAACAAATTATCGTTAGTCTTCAACAGGGAAAAATCTGATAAAATATAATCGACAACAAGTTTTAGATCAACAACTGCAGCGGAAACAACAAACCATTAGAAGAGTCAAGTAGAGAAAGAATTCTACTATCTTCTAAGATTTAAAAGTCCATCATCATTATTTTATCCCTGTAACATCAATTAATAATCATCTTTAACCAAATATTCATCTTTGCACTACAGGCCAAAGATATTCATTTGTATCACCTGTCAGTCATGTTCATCTCAACACCTGTTCATCTTTGCACTACAGGCCAAAGATATTCATCAAGTAATCATACATCTTTGCACTACAGGCCAAAGATATTCATCAAGTAATCATACATCTTTGCACTACAGGCCAAAGATATTCATTAATATCATCATTTAGGACTGAGGATGATGAAAAATATCTTAAAGAGAACGAATCCAATGAGACAGAAGGACAAATAGTAGGGATCCGTATAACAGTTTATCCAAGATCAATAATACTTCATAATAATCAATTGTGAAGCAGAATTCAAAAATAAAGATTAAAACATGGATACAATCAAAGATAGTAACCATAATAGACATCTTGGACAAAAAGGGAAAATTTTATTTTTCGGTGAATAGTGCCGTATTCGTGAATAGTACCGTATACGTGAATAGTGCCGTATACGTGAATAGTAACCCCCGACACAAAAAGTTCCAAATTTGATAAAAACTCATATCAATATTTCAGCATAATGATATTGAAGAAAATAATATCATTAAGAAGAAAATAATATCCCTTACCTCAAAATATCAGTACTTCTGGTCGGAATACCTGTATAAGGCTGAAAGAAACTTGCTCTGATGAATAGAAACTCTCAAAGTATCTAAATACTCACAAAATACACTCAATAATCTAGAGAGAGAAAGAGAGAAAACTTGTTTCTGGTGTGATTTTCAATTCTAACTTAGCCCTCTATTTATAGGAAAATTTTGGTAGGTTTGACCTGCAACCTGATGGCTTTACCTGCTACTATTCCCACCTACCACATTTGAAATATAATTCAGCACATTTCTTCACCAACCACAAGTGGGGCCCACCAATTCTAGAATTTTCCACCAAAATGATAAACTCCGAAAATTCAACAATTTCTGAACCAGTCATCTTGTAAAATTCATAATAAATCATACGTTCATTTTTAACGGTTCAAAATTTGTGGACATATACTCAACTTATATATGTATAACATATCCAAAAATTACCACGATCCAACGGTCGGATTAAAAATTATAACACCCGCAATATTTCTCAAAAACCCTGATTTGATTTTTTAATACCTCCATTCCGATAAAAATACTGATAAAACACCTCAACATTAACTCCTTCATTTTTAACCACAAAAATATATCCCTCATTTATATCCACATAAAATAAATATTTCCTTATCATATGAATCAATAATTAATTATTCACAAATAATATTACAGAATCACATTTATGACAACCAGGCCGTTCCCAGGAAAGAGGGGGCTTTCCAATAAGGATTTCTCCTTACTGGCGCGCAATTAGATGACCAAACCTCTCCTTAGACAGAACTTTCTAGACATTGCCAATAATGTTATCTAATAATATTATTCAAATAATATGAATTATTGATCTGATAAATGAAAATACTGTGCAGCAACAATTATTGAAACAACAATAATATAAAATATCAACGCAGCAATTATTGAATCAATAAAATAAAATATTGAATAATAACTACTGTAACAATTATTGAGTAGTGCCTTCTTACGTAAGAATCAATAATTAGTGCAATACCGTGTGCTACTGTATTTTAACCACCGGGTATTCCAACAGTATTAATGGTAACAACTACGCCGTTATTTATAAACAACTTATACTTGTCGTTTTCTTCATCCAATCGCTTTCCGTTATGGGGCCCACACAAGGCTGCGTCGTCGTACGAATATTCCCCGACATCAAGAATATTTCACGACCAACCGAATATTCACCGACCAAAAATAAATATTTTATAACCACTTGCTTATTTTGCAAAATTTGCACATTTCACCCATAACCAAAGTATTATATCAAATTAACCCCTTATTATTCACAATAATATTTAGAGAAAATTTGATTTTATTCATTAATAAGTTGGGGTCTTACAACCTCCCCTCCTTATGAAATTTCGTCCTCGAAATTGACGTACGTACCTGATGTTTCAAAAAGGTGAGGATACCTCGCTTTCATTTCTGATTCCAACTCCCAGGTCATTTCTTCAATAGCATGGTTTCTCCACAAAACCTTAACTTGTGGTATAACCTTCGTGCGTAGGACATGCTCTTTCCTATCCAAGATCTTAACAGGTACCTCCTCGTACGTTAAATCTTCAGCTATCTCGTCTGGTTCTAACTCAACAATGTGGTTCGGGTCTTTAACATATTTACGAAGCATAGATATTTGAAAAACATTATGAACACGAGACATGCTTGGAGGTAATGCGAGTCTATATGCCACATTTCCTATTCGCTCAAGAATTTCAAATGGACCAACAAATCTTGGATTGAGCTTTCCTCTCTTCCCAAATCTTGTAACTCCCTTCCATGGTGCAACACGTAATAATACATGATCCCCAATATTAAATTCCACGTCCTTCCGATGAAGATCTGCATAACTCTTTTGTCGATCCTGTGCCGTTTGTATACGTTGTCGAATCGTTTGGATCTTCTCTGTAGTAATGCGTACCAACTCTGGTCCCAACAATGTTGCTTCACCCACCTCGTCCCAGCATACTGGAGAACGACATTTTCTTCCATACAACGCCTCAAATGGAGCCATACCTATGCTCGCCTGATAACTGTTGTTGTAGGAGAATTCCACCAATGGTAGGTACTTATCCCAACTCTCTTTGAGATCTAAGACACAAAGTCTTAATAGATCTTCAAGAGTTTGAATAGTCCTCTCTGATTGTCCGTCCGTTTGAGGATGGTATGCTGAACTGAATCGTAAATCCGTGCCCATAGCTTTCTGCAAGCTAACCCAAAATCGTGAAGTGAATCTTGGGTCACGATCCGAAACTATAGATACTGGCATGCCATGCAATCTCACAATCTCATTCACGTACATACTAGCAAGACGTTCAAGGGAATAAGTCTCACGTATCGGCAAGAAATGAGCGGACTTGGTTAATCTATCAACAATAACCCAAATCGCATCTATGCCTTGAGAAACCTTGGGAAGACCCGTAACAAAATCCATAGTAATGTGTTCCCACTTCCATTTCAGAATCTCAAGTGGTTGCAATGGACCCTTTGGTACTTGATGCTCCGCTTTTACACGTTGACAAGTTAAACACCTCGAGATAAACTCCGCGATTTCTCTTTTCATATTGCTCCACCAAAATGTATGTCGAAGATCGTGATACATTTTGGTACTCCCAGAATGGATTGCAAACGGTGTGTTGTGTGCCTCCATCATTATTCTATGCTTCAAGTCAAAATCGTTAGGAACACAAAGTCTGGAGTTGACTCGAAGTATTCCTTCTTCATCGATTCTTGCTTCTGGAATAGCACCTTCTTGCACTTTCTTCTTCATACGCATCAGCTCTATATCCGTAGCTTGAGCAGCTTTAACTTTATCTATTAAAGTCGGTTCTACTCGTATATTTGATATCATCATGTGGGTACTTGGAGCCTTCATCTCTATCTCCATCCTTTGCAAGTCATACAAAATGGGCCTTTGTGTTAAAAATATTGCACTCGTACCCGCGTATAATCTTCTACTCAATGCGTCAGCTACTATGTTCGCTTTTCCAGGATGATATTGGATGGTATGATCGTAATCTTTCAACAGCTCAAGCCAACGTCGTTGCCGCATGTTGAGTTCCTTTTGGGTGAAGAAATATTTGAGGCTTTTATGATCTGTATAGATCTCCACTTTCTCCCCATACAGGTAGTGTCTCCAGATTTTCAACGCAAAAAACGACTGCTGCCAACTCCAAATCATGAGTAGGATAATTCCTCTCATATTCTTTGAGTTGTCGTGAGGTATAGGCTATGACTTTCCCATGTTGCATGAGAACACATCCTAACCCTTTGCCTGAAGCATCGCTGTAGATAACAAATCCATCCGAACCAGATGGTATTGTCAGAACAGGTGCCAAAATGAGTCTCCTCTTGAGTTCTTGGAAACTCTTCTCGCATTCCTCACTCCATACGAATTTTGTATCTTTCCGAGTCAGCTGAGTTAACGGAGTAGCGATTCGAGAAAATCCTTCCACAAATCTCCGATAATAACCAGCTAAGCCTAGAAAGCTACGTACTTCGATTACCTACTTAGATTGCTCTCAACTGTGACTCATATCCCAACCTTCGATAGCACGTCACAATGACACCTATCAGTTTACTACCGCACGAATATGGCGTCCCCTACGGAGAGTCTGGATTCAGTGCATTCCATAAAGGAAGTCACCAGATAAAGGCTCGGTTATCAACTTCTATAGTTAGGTTTTTAACTCCCGAAGTTCAATAGGAGTCATTCGATATAAGATTTTAGAAATGAGTTTTGTATCGGGTTGAAGATCAATACAAAAATTCAATATCACGCTCTGGGTTAAGCCAGGAAATTCTTCAGGAAATACGTCAAAATTTTACTAACAATAGAAATATCATTCACATCTAACGTATTTTTGTTCAAGTTCATAACATAGCTAAGAAAGCTTGACATCCGTTTTTCAATAAACAAATGACTTTACGGCTTGATATGAAAGAGTTTGACTTCAATGGTTTGGTTGCTTGAATTTGAATAACAGGTTGCTTAGGAATATGAAAACTAACAACCTTACAAAAGCAATCAATTTGGCATGATGAGTAGTTAACCAATCGATTCCTAAAATCACATCAAAAGCAAGTATCTTTAAAGAGATAAGGTCAACAGGTAATGTGATGGTGCCAACTTGGATCAAACAAGATTTATAAATAGTGGATGTGATGAAAGTTTCTCCTAACGGAGTTTCCACAGATAGGTCAAAGTTTAACTTCTCCGGAATCAAGTTTAAACGTTGAGCACAAGCAGGAGAGATAAAAGAATGGGTAGAACCGGTATCTAATAAGGTATAAACTTCGCAAAAATTTATAATTAACTAACCCGTGCTAATTTCGTTCGGGTTCCTCGCATTCTGACCAGTCACGAAAAATGCTCTTCCAGGAACCGTTGACTTTGACTTATCCGGGACAACTTTTGGAGTCACCATCCCCGCTGAACTTGGTTTTACTACAGAACACTCTCGAGCTATATGACCCTCCTTTCCACAGTTATAACATACCTTGAACTGCTGTGGGCAGTTTGGACTTATATGTCCCTCCTCTCCGCATCTGTAACATCTAACTGGCGGTCGTTCTCCTCCCCTAAAATTTGTTGTTGGTGCTGGTGCTGGTGCTGATGTCTTCCCGTCATTGTTGAATCTCCTCTTTCTGAAATTTCCACTTGACTCACCTCTCCTATTATCATGGCCACGATGACCACCCGAGTGGTTACCGCCTTTGTTCGTATTTTTCCCTCCTCGTTGGTTATCATCGCTCTGATGATTGCTGTCACCGGTATGACCCTGGTTGTGGTCCCTCGGTTGAGTATACTCATTATCTCTCTCTAATAATTGGGCCCTGTTGACAACGTCTGAATACAGAGAAAATTTATGAGAGATAAGATATTGTCGAATCTCGGGTTTTAGACCTCTCAGAAACATCCTTGTCATTCGTTCCTCATTTTCGACCAAATGAGATGCAAACCTGGATAACTCTGCAAACTTCGCCTCGTACTGGGACACCGTCATGTTGTTTTGTTCCAGTCGGATAAACTCCACCTCCTTCATATGACGAATACTTTCTGGAAAGTACTTGTCATTGAACAGTTTTTGAAATGTTTCCCAGGACATGTTGAGTGCGTCAGGCTGGGTACGCTTCACAGACTCCCACCAGTAGTCTGCCTCACCGCGGAACATAAAAGTGGCGAATGGAACCTTCTGTTCCTTCGTGCATCCCAAGACATCGAATATCTTGGTAATTTGCTTGACCCACGTTTCCGCCATGATCGGATCCGGCTTTCCCTTAAATTCTGGTGGTCCCAATTCTTTGAACTGCTTAGCTGTGACAAACCGGGCGTTGTTATCATTTCCACCCGTATTCTGCGCACGAGTCTCCCTCGTCTGATTTTGCATGAACTGCAAAAAGCTCCTAAACATTCCATCATTCATCATTTGCTCGGTAACGTTGTTTACAGGAGGAATATTGCCTTCCTGTTGCACGTTCCCCTGGGTAGTGATCAAAGGTGTCTCCACGGTCTGATTTACTCCATTATTAACGTTCTCAGCTGCCATTCTTAAATACTGTCATAAAACAAGGGTTAATAGTCATGTCATATATTATCCATATACTCTGACCGACCAAATAAACACCAAATAAACTTAGTCAGGTCATACTAGCGAAGGAATTCCCCGTCTCTCCCCTCCTAGTTCTTGTCTCACATCTCAGCCAGGGATCATATCCCTAAGCTTTGATACCAACTGTGACGCCCCCAAAATAGGTATACAACACCCATTCTGAGTCGCCAAATACATGGTACAGAAAGCAAACTATAACTTCAATAATACAAATGTCGTGCAAAATACGACAACACATACTGTGAGTTTAAATACAAATATTGTCTTCTAGACAATATCCACACTCAAATAAATCCTCATTACAATTATTCAAACACTATTTTACAGAAATAGTGAGGACTGCTAATACATCTTTCTAGAACCATTACTCCATACCCCGACTAGATCCTGCTATGTTCTCACCTCCTGAGAAGAAAAATGGAACAAAAAGGAAAAGGGTGAGCTCAACTAGCCCAGTAAAGAATATTATGACTAAGATAATATACAACAAATTATCGTTAGTCTTCAACAGGGAAAAATCTGATAAAATATAATCGACAACAAGTTTTAGATCAACAACTGCAGCGGAAACAACAAACCATTAGAAGAGTCAAGTAGAGAAAGAATTCTACTATCTTCTAAGATTTAAAAGTCCATCATCATTATTTTATCCCTGTAACATCAATTAATAATCATCTTTAACCAAATATTCATCTTTGCACTACAGGCCAAAGATATTCATTTGTATCACCTGTCAGTCATGTTCATCTCAACACCTGTTCATCTTTGCACTACAGGCCAAAGATATTCATCAAGTAATCATACATCTTTGCACTACAGGCCAAAGATATTCATCAAGTAATCATACATCTTTGCACTACAGGCCAAAGATATTCATTAATATCATCATTTAGGACTGAGGATGATGAAAAATATCTTAAAGAGAACGAATCCAATGAGACAGAAGGACAAATAGTAGGGATCCGTATAACAGTTTATCCAAGATCAATAATACTTCATAATAATCAATTGTGAAGCAGAATTCAAAAATAAAGATTAAAACATGGATACAATCAAAGATAGTAACCATAATAGACATCTTGGACAAAAAGGGAAAATTTTATTTTTCGGTGAATAGTGCCGTATTCGTGAATAGTACCGTATACGTGAATAGTGCCGTATACGTGAATAGTAACCCCCGACACAAAAAGTTCCAAATTTGATAAAAACTCATATCAATATTTCAGCATAATGATATTGAAGAAAATAATATCATTTAAGAAGAAAATAATATCCCTTACCTCAAAATATCAGTACTTCTGGTCGGAATACCTGTATAAGGCTGAAAGAAACTTGCTCTGATGAATAGAAACTCTCAAAGTATCTAAATACTCACAAAATACACTCAATAATCTAGAGAGAGAAAGAGAGAAAACTTGTTTCTGGTGTGATTTTCAATTCTAACTTAGCCCTCTATTTATAGGAAAATTTTGGTAGGTTTGACCTGCAACCTGATGGCTTTACCTGCTACTATTCCCACCTACCACATTTGAAATATAATTCAGCACATTTCTTCACCAACCACAAGTGGGGCCCACCAATTCTAGAATTTTCCACCAAAATGATAAACTCCGAAAATTCAACAATTTCTGAACCAGTCATCTTGTAAAATTCATAATAAATCATACGTTCATTTTTAACGGTTCAAAATTTGTGGACATATACTCAACTTATATATGTATAACATATCCAAAAATTACCACGATCCAACGGTCGGATTAAAAATTATAACACCCGCAATATTTCTCAAAAACCCTGATTTGATTTTTTAATACCTCCATTCCGATAAAAATACTGATAAAACACCTCAACATTAACTCCTTCATTTTTAACCACAAAAATATATCCCTCATTTATATCCACATAAAATAAATATTTCCTTATCATATGAATCAATAATTAATTATTCACAAATAATATTACAGAATCACATTTATGACAACCAGGCCGTTCCCAGGAAAGAGGGGGCTTTCCAATAAGGATTTCTCCTTACTGGCGCGCAATTAGATGACCAAACCTCTCCTTAGACAGAACTTTCTAGACATTGCCAATAATGTTATCTAATAATATTATTCAAATAATATGAATTATTGATCTGATAAATGAAAATACTGTGCAGCAACAATTATTGAAACAACAATAATATAAAATATCAACGCAGCAATTATTGAATCAATAAAATAAAATATTGAATAATAACTACTGTAACAATTATTGAGTAGTGCCTTCTTACGTAAGAATCAATAATTAGTGCAATACCGTGTGCTACTGTATTTTAACCACCGGGTATTCCAACAGTATTAACGGTAACAACTACGCCGTTATTTATAAACAACTTATACTTGTCGTTTTCTTCATCCAATCGCTTTCCGTTATGGGGCCCACACAAGGCTGCGTCGTCGTACGAATATTCCCCGACATCAAGAATATTCCACGACCAACCGAATATTCACCGACCAAAAATAAATATTTTATAACCACTTGCTTATTTTGCAAAATTTGCACATTTCACCCATAACCAAAGTATTATATCAAATTAACCCCTTATTATTCACAATAATATTTAGAGAAAATTTGATTTTATTCATTAATAAGTTGGGGTCTTACATCTTGTCTGTGTGTTTTACACCGGACCTGGTTCCGTCTTTATTATTATTCTGTTGGAACATCCTGTCTGTGTGTTTTACACCGGACCTGGTTCCGTCTTTATTATTATTCTGTTGGAATATCCTGTCTGTGCGTTTTATGCTGGACCTGGTTCCATTATTTATTATTCTATAAGAATAACCTGTCCGGACGTCCAGACGGAGCTACCGTCCAGACTTTTTTCTTTTTTTTTTCTTTTTTTTTTAAAACAACTAAAAAAAATAAAATAAAAAATTATGGAATTGAAATTTTTTCATAATAAAGTGTTTTGGGCGTGATTTGGGTACATATAACAAAATATGGTGGTACAGTCTGTGCAGACTGTACCACCACTTTTTGGTATAGGTATTCAAATCACACCCAAAATATTATATTATGAAAAAATTTCAGTTCCATAAAATATTAAATATTTTTTTTAGTTGTTTTAAAAAAAAGCAAAAAAAAAAAGTCCGAATTTTAAGAAAATCCGAACTCCCGGACTGGATCGATTTTGTATATATATATATATATACATCCAACACACACATTATATATATATATATAATACACTCCACCTTTTTCACCATCCTCCACTAACATTATATAATATATATATATATATATATATATATATATATATATATATATTATATATATATATATAAAATATTTTACCTCTCCTTTACGTAACTTTCACTCACCCCTATTTTCAGATTTCATACATCATGTGAAATCCCAGATTTTATAAATAAAGATTTAATTTTTTTCTAAATATTTTTTTAAATATTATGGTGCGAATTTGAGATAATGTTATAGTTGTGGGTAGTATTTATAAATTTTGCAAAGTATGCAAGTTTTTGTATTATATTCGATTGGTCGGGGAATATTATTTTTGTCGGAAAATATTCGTACGACGGCACAATTATTGGTGGACCCCACAACGGAATTATTGTCGGATTGAGAAAACGACAAAAATATTTTATAAAAATAACGGCGAAAGTTTTACCGTTAATACTGTTGAACTACTCGGTAGTAAAAGTACAGTAATACGTGTGGTTGCATAGTAGCATACGGTATTGATTATTAAGGCTTACGTGATAAGTCACTCAGTTTTATTTTATTGGTATTATTAATGTAATAAAACAGAAAAGCTTTTTATATAAAACAGAATACTTTTATAAAGTTATACGTTTTATTAAGCTAATAGTAAAATCTTTTTATATAAAACAGAATACTTTTATAAAGTTATATGTTTTATTAGACAATAATTAGAATATATATTATATTTTATTATGCATAGTATTTGCATAGTGCCAACATAGTATTTGCATAGTAAAATCTTTTATAAAGTTACTCGTTTTATTAGATTATAAATAGAATATATTATATTTTATTTAAAAGATTTTGCTTTAAATATGGACCGTCAGATTAAAGTAAATCAATCTAGACCGTTCATGAGTTAGTTACTATGCAGTCTATTTTTCTATAAATAGAAGCTCATTCCTTTATTATTTTCTTATGAATTCACTAAAACTCTAGATAGAGAAACTATAGAAAAAAAGAAGAAAAGTATTCTGCTACTTCACTACTCCAATATCAAGTTTCTTTTACGGTAAGGGATATTATTTGTTGTACTCGTAAAGGGTATTCTTTCTTTCTTATTCATGAAGAGAACTTCTGTTATTCCATTCTTTATTATTCTGTTGGAATAACCTGTATACGCGGGCTACCCTATACTTGGTGAAATCCTTCTGTTATTACATTTTTATTATTCTGTTGGAACATCCTGTCTGTGCTTTACGCCGGATCTGGTTTCATTATTTATTATTCTATCGGAATATCATGTCTGTGCTTTACGCCGGACCTGGTTCCATTATTTATTATTCTGTCAGAATATCTTGTCTGTGCGTTTACGCCGGACCTGGTTCCATTATTTATTATTCTGTCGGAATATCCTGTCGGTGCATTTACGCATGATGTGACGCCCCCAAAATTAGGTATACATCACCCATCTTGGGTCGCCAGATACATGGTACAGAATTCAAATACAACTTACTAATACAACTGTCGTGTACAATACGACAAAACATAAACTGTGAGTTTGAATATAACTATTGTCTTCTAGAGAGTATCCATACTAAAAAAGAGTCCTCATTATAATTATTATCACACTATTATATAGAATAGTGAGGACTACTAATGCTATCATCTGGTCCATCACTCCGTTTCCCGACTCGTCCCAGCTATATTCCCATTTCCTGAAGAGAACCGTGAAAGAAAGGGTGAGCTCAACTAGCCCAGTAAAAAATATTATGACTAAGATAATGCAAAATAAATTATCATTAGTCTTCAACAATGTTAAACTGATAAAATATAATAGACATCAAGTTTAACTGCAGCGGATCAAGCAATCCATTAAAAGAGTCAAGTAGAGAATAAAATATACTATCTTTTATGATTTAAAAACTTTTTCATCACTTTTATCGCTGAAACTCAGCTTAATAAATAATCCACATTATTAAATCATCCCTGCACTACAGGCCAAGGATATTCTTTAGTATCATGACCACGAATTATTCGTGCACTACGGGCCAAAGATAATCGTGTATTCATTAGTATCACGACCATAAATTATCCATGCATTACGGGCCAAAGATAATCGTGTATTCATTAGTATCACGACCACAAATTATTCATGCACTACGGGCCAAAGATAATCGTGTATTCATCAACGGTCCTGATCATGCCATAAAATAATTCATCTTTGCACTACGGCCAAAGAGAATCCATAGCCATAATCATACTAAAAACTGTCCATCAATGCACTACGGGTCAATGAGAACTTTTTTCACATCATTTGTAATATTACGGTCATGATTACACCGAATAATCCCTGGTCATAATCATACCAAGTCCATCTATGCAATACAGGCCACAGATGACTTTCAACAAAATATAAACATGAGGATGATGACAATGATATAAGAATTCAATAAAACAAGTTCAAGAATTAATTTATCCAAGAATTAATAACGTCTAAATTGTCAACATGATACTTCTTTGTAGAGTAAAATTTAAGAATGCTCAGAAGAATATTTTCATGAAAAGATACTGGATGAAGTGCAAATATCAAGGATATTCCACTAATTTCATGGAGTATAGAAGTCAAAACTTTAACCAACTAGGTATAATAACGAATGGAATAACAAAAGAAATCACCATGCATGCGGTACTTTGCATAGACATGTTATTCCAACAGAATAATAAGTAACGGAACCAAGTCAGGCGAAATTCGCACCGACAGGATGTTCTAACAGAATAAAAATAATAAAGACGGAACCAAGTCCGGCGTAAAACGCACAGATAGGATATTCCAATAGAATAATAATAAAGAATGGAACCAGGTCCGGCGTAAACGCACAGACAGGATATTCCGACAGAATATTAAAGAACGGAATATTAGAAGAATTTCACCATGTATGCGGTATTTCTCATAAACATGTTATTCCAACAGAATAATAAGAATGGAATAACAACAGTCCTCTTCATGAATACGAAAGAATAATACCCCTTACGAGTACAACAAATAATATTCCCTACCTTTAGAAAAACTGAATACTAGAGTAGTGAAGTAGCAGAATATTTTTTTTCTTTCTCTCTATAATTTCTCTCTCTAGAGTTTCAGTAAATTTGTAAGAAATAATGAAGGAATGAGATTCTATTTATAGAAGAATGAAAAGGCACTGTGTAAGGATTTTTCTCACGGACTCAACAATTATGCAAATTACGGATGAAAACTTTGATAACCTAGGATGCCAATTTTTAAACCTCCAACCAATAAGATCAAAGCAAGAAATTATAATACATATATATATATATATATATATATATATATATATATATATCACACATGTTAAAAAAACAATCAACCACCCGTAAATTCCAAAATCACAACCCTTTTAATTTTTTTCTTTCACACGTGGGCCACACGTGTTCCCCTCCCACTAACATATCACTTTCACTACACTCTTACACATCTCTTACACCCATCATTTTTATACACTCACACATTACTATTATCATTCAAACATCTCCATATAATTTCACTCACTCAATATTATATATATATATATATATATATATATATATATATATATATATATATATATATATAATACACTCCACCTTTTCTACCATCCTCCACTAACATTATATATATATATATATATATATTTTACCTCTCCTTTACGTAACTTCCACTCACCCCTATTTTTAGATTTCATACATCACATGTGGGCCCCATATATGGTCCCCACATGTGGGCCCTACCTTTATTATATAAAATAATTTTCTACCGATTATTTTAAAAAATGGGTAAAATAGGGGGTCCATAAAATAAGTAAAACTGAGTGACTTCTCACGTAAGCATCAATAATCAATACCGTGTGCTACTATGCAACCACGCGTATTACTGTACTTTTACTACCGAGTAGTTCAACAGTTTTAACTGTAAAACTTTCACCGTTACTTTCATAAAATATTTTTGTCATTTTTTCAATCCGACAATAATTCTGTTGCGGGGTCTACCAATGATTGTGCCGTTGTACGAATATTCTCTGCTAAAACGAATATTCTCCGACCAATCGAATATAATACAACAACTTGCATACGTTGCAAAATTTTTAAATACTACCCACAACTATAACATTATATCAAATCCACACCATAATATTAAAAAAAATATTTCGAGAAATTTAAATCTTTATTCATAAAATCTAGGGTTTCACATGTCTTAGCTTGGGTTTAGCTTGGGTGACGGATTCGTTGTAAGCCTTTGCAGTTTATATAGGGGGCGTGTAAGACCCCAACTTTTTATTAATAAAATTGAATTTTCTCTAATTATTATTTTGAATAATAAGATGTTAATTTGATATAATACTTTGGTTATGTGTGAAATGTGTAAATATTTATAAAATAAGCAAGTTGTTATAAAATATTCTTTTTTGTCGGGGAATATTCGTTTGGTCGTGGAATATTCTTGTTGTCGGGGAAGATTCGTACGACAGCGCGGTCATTTATGGTTCCCATAACGGAAAATTATAGGATGAAGAAAACGACAAGTATGAGTTTTTATAAATAACTGCGTAGTTATTACTGTTAACACTGTTGAAATACTCGGTGGTTAACGTGCAATAATACACTTGGTTGTACAGTAGCACACGGTATTGTACAGTATTTTTAGATTATTGATTCATACGTAAGAAGACACTACTAAATAATTGTTGCAGTAATTACTGTTCAATATTTTATTTTATTGATTCAGTAATTGCTACGTTAATATTTTATATTATTATTGTTTCAGTAATTATCACTGCACAGTATTTTTTATTATCAGATCAATAATTCATATTATTTGAATAATATTATTAGATAACATTATTGACAATGTTTAAGGAAGTTCTGTCTAGAAAAGAGATTTGGTCACCTAATTGTGCGCCAGTAAGGAAAAATTCTTATCGAAAAGCCCACTCTTTCTTGGGAACGACCTGTTTGTCATATTGTGATTCTGTAATATTATTTGTGAATAATTAATTATTAATTTATATGATAAGAAAATATTTATTTTTATGTAGATATAAATGAAGGAATTAATGTTGATGTATTTTATCAGTATTTTGTCAAAATGAAGGTATTAAAAATCATCCTTATGTGAATTTCGGTCATTTTCAGTTTGGAATTTGAAAAAATTTTCTTCTAAAAAGTTGTAGAGAATTAAATTTCCTATGGAAAGGACATAAATTTCGTATTTTTATGATAAAAGGACTATTTATTATGAATTATTGAAATTTCAAAAATAAATATTTTTATTAAAAATATGGGTGGGCTCCACTTTTGGCTGTTATGAAAAATTTTGAATTTTGTGGGCCCCATTAGTGGTGTGCTGATAATTTGGTCAAGGTGGTGTGCGTAGAAATTTTAAAAATATTATTTTATTAAATTTAGTCTGGTTTGAAATTCAAGCATTTTCCTATAAATAGGGTGCTTAGTTAGAATTAAAAATCACACCAGAATCAGAAGTTTTCTCTGTCTATAATATCGAGCGTATTTTAGTGAGTATTTAGATACTTTGAGAGTTACTATTCAGTGCACGTTTCTTTCAACGCTATATCTGATATTCTAGTCAGAAGTACTGTTCTTTTGAAGTAAGAGATGTTATTTTCTTCGTAAATGATGTTATGTTGTTCAATATCATTATGCTGAAATATTGGTATGAATTTTATTATGAAATTTTTACCTTTTTATGTCGATGTTACTATTCACGTATACGACACTATTCACGAATACGGTACTATTTACGAGTAGTATTCATGAAGTATAATTTTTCTTATGAAATTTTTACCTTTTCGTGTCGGAGTTACTATTCACGTATACGACACTATTCACGAATACGACACTATTCATAAAAAAAATTAAATTTTCTTTTTCTTTGTCCAAGTTGTCTATTATGGTTACTATCTTTAATTGTATCCATAGTTTGATCTTCATTCTTGAATTTTACTCCACAATTGATTATTATGTAGTATTTTTGAACTTGGATAAACTGAAGTACGAATTCCTAATATTTGTTCTTTTATCCCACTGGATTCATTTTTTTAAAGATATTTTTTATCATCCTCAGTCCTACATGATGATACAAATGAATATCTTTGGCCTGTAGTGCAAAGATGAATGATTACATGATGCATATCTTTGGCTTGTAGTGTAAAGATAAACATATGTTGAGATGAACATGACCAACTGGTGATACAAATGAATATTTTTGGCCCGTAAAGCAAATATGAATATTTGGTTCAAGATGTATATTGATTGATGTTACAGGGATAAAATATTGATGATGAACTTATAAATCATAGAAGATAGTAGAATTTATTCTCTACTTAACTCTTCTAATGAACTGTTATTTTCCACTGTGAATATTGATCTAAAACTTGTTGTCAATTATATTTTATCTAATTTGTTGAAGGCTAACGATAATTGATTTTTCATTATCTTAGTCATAATATTTTTTACTGGGCTAGTTGAGCTCACACTTTTTTTTTGTTCCATTTTTCTTCTCAGGAGGCGAAAATATAGCGGGAACTAGTCGGGATGTGGAGTAATATTTTAAGTCAGTTATTTTAGCAGTTCTCACTATTTTGTAAAATAGTATATCAATAATTGTAATGAGGACTTATTTGAGTTTGAATACTGTCTAGAAGACAATATTTGTATTTAAACTCACAGCATATGTGTTGTCGTATTTTGCACGACAATTGTAATAATTAAGTTGTAGTTGTTTTCATGTATTTTGCATGTATTTAGCGACTCAGAATGGGTTGTGTGGACCTATTTTGGGGGCGTCACAGGGC
This sequence comes from Panax notoginseng, assembly GCA_016801055.1. Classification (NCBI taxonomy): domain Eukaryota; kingdom Viridiplantae; phylum Streptophyta; class Magnoliopsida; order Apiales; family Araliaceae; genus Panax; species Panax notoginseng. The sequence goes on from CM029012.1 coordinate 277,379,993, forward strand.
GAATACTGTGTTAAGGAGAAAGTGAACTTTTATTCGATTTAGGCTGCACAATTTTGATATTTCAAAATTTCGACAACGTCTTGCTATGAAAGTTCCAACACCAACTTCAATTGGTGATTTTCCTTGGGCATGCTTCAAGCTATCTTGAACAACAATAATTGGAGAAATTGGATCTGAAATCGTCGCTTAAGAACCCTCGCGATCTCCGTCTTCATGGTCAATTAGATCCTTGTGATTTCCCGGCTCAAAGACAAGTGAATCATCAACTTTCTGGATTGCAGTTGATTTTGATGTTCTGTGAGAAGTTGTCTCCCACCTTCAAACCAAGCAGCCATAGAATTACTAAATTCCATTGCAAATTTATCAATAACTGCCTCAATCCGATCATATGAGCTCTAAATGAAAGCACCGTTATTATTGATTTAAAGTCTACTTTGAAAAATCTCGGGGGAGAGAAAAGAGAAAGAAATGAGATTGGAAAATATTTTGTTTGATATTCAATTGATAATGTTCAGTACAAAACAACCACCACATTGCATTTTAAAAATGAATCCTAACCTTCCATACTTCCTAAATATATTTAACCATAATCATAATCATACATTTGCATCTCACGTAATATTCTCTCTATTTTAGAATGGTATTTAGAAATTTGAATTACCCTGTACTAAATTTATTCTTAACAGGAGTAAGGTGCTATTTGATAGAAAATTTGAACGAGTTGAATGAAGTAGAAACTCTAAATATAGAATAAAATGATGTACTTGATAACTGTTTGTTTAAAATATCTAAATATGTGTCTTTTTCTATTTTAATCTGATGGACTATTATGAATAAATTTATTATGTATTTATAAATAAACAATGTTATTTAAGAAGAAATAAATATAAACTTGTGAACAATCTTTGATGGATAATATTAGTAATATAATTCTAGGATTAAACACTAACATTTTTTTAATAACATTTTACTAGTCCATAAAATCAAAACAAAATACTATAACAATATTCATTAAATTGATTATTGACTAATTTGTTACAAAAATTATAAACAATAAAATTTATTTACAATAGTAAAAAAGATGGATATTAAATGTAATTTTTAATTGTCTATGATAGTATATAGGTTAAAATATTATTCAGCTTTACTCTTACTGATTGAGCCATAATTTTCTGAATAAATTGTTCAGACACATTCAAAATTTAAAAATTATAAAACAAACAGTCTGAATAACTTAATCTGCTAGATTCAGATCTAAACAAACAACCTCTAAGGGGGGAGTAAGACACTGACTTTTATAAAACAAAAGTATTAAATTTTCTTTATAATTATTATTCTAATCAGTAAATGGTTAAATTAATAAAAGGTTTAAATTAAGGGTGATATGTGTAAATTATGAAAGTGTGTCGGGAAATATTCGTTCTGACGGAGAATATCGTTCTGTTAGGGAATATTCGTTCTGTCGGAAAATATTCGTTCTGTCGGGAATATTAGGTAAAAGTATGATGTCGCCGTAATAGCCAATCATTGGTGGTCCCCACAACGAAATATTGTCGGATGCATCAAACAACATAAATAACATTTTTAATAAAAACTGTTGTTGGGGCCTGATATTTCTTTCATTGGGCCTGACTAATTGGGCCCATCCGTTTAATCAGCCTAGTGGACCTTTATCACTAAGTCTTATAGTCATTGGGCCTAACATTTATATTGCCTTTGTTGTATCCCATTAATAATGGGTTGGGTCAAGTGGCCGGCCCATAAGATCTTTTAAATATCTAAGACTTTGACCGGTAATGATGAAAAAGGAGGAGGGCAGTTGACCAAGCACCTGCAGATCATTAATGTGGATGGGATCTTATCCGGCCGGCGACAGGAACAGTGGAAAAAAGGTGACAACCTGCATGCACACGGCTGAGACCACAGAGAAGCAGGAGGCTGTGTCAGATCATGGTTGGTGGCACAAAAAACCGAGTATGAGAGTATAACCTAGCAAGGGGGTCTCCTAACAAAAGGTACGCATACACTTTCTATCTAGTTGGACACACTAGAGATTTTTTACACCCTCCATTGTTAAACCTTGAACACCTGTATTGACTCTCACGCCGGAGCTATCCCCCGACGGTCCAGCCGTCAAGCTTTTGGTGTTGATCGTGTTTTCTGTGCAGGATTAGGGCGTCTTACGTGATTGGGACGTCATCAAAGATCTTGGCGTTAACATTGGCGCTAGAAGGAGGGCTGAGTTCTAGTGTTCCAGAGCTTTCAATCACAAACATTTATTTGTTCCACGCTCTCAGGATGGGGAAGAGCAGAGCAGACACGCCTGAAGGACAACCGATGACCGTTGGTGACTCACCGCCACGGGTTTCTGTTAGAGATCGTTTGAGGCCCACGCTAAGTGCTCATGCTAGCACAGCCTCCAAGCGGTCACATGGAGACTCTCGTCCAAGAGCCGTGGGCAAAGCTAAGAGAAAGTTAATCTTCACGACGGATAAGGAATCCGGCCGCGACCGGAAACAGCTAGACCACGACGAGAAGACCTCCCGATTGGCTAAGATGGCGGAAGAGGCCGATAGGGCCATGGAGTCACTCATAAAGCAGAGGCAGGATATAGCCGAACAGATGTCCCGGATGGAGGAGTTGAGGGATGAAGCATCGAGTTACGTCCAGTCTGAAAGGCGTGTGCATCGCAGCGGGAAGGAGCCGGTTCAGTCAGAACGTGGGTTTCAAAGCCAACATCGGGAGAGAGAAAGATCGAGGAGCCCTACTCCTCGAAGATCGAAGGAAGCATTCCGTCGTGACGTCCCTACAGGGCAGACCCGAAGTGGTAGGAAAGGCTGATCCAGAGAACGAACTCCAGAGAGCATGGAGAGGGCACTCATTGTCACACACTCCCACCACAGTCGTCGGACCCAGAGGCGAAGCAGATCCGGGGGCCGTACACCCGAAAGTCGGGTACTTCGCTCAGAAGACCGTCGTCGCGAAAGTCCTTCGGAGATTGGGGGTATTATGATCAACGATCGACCTACTCCGAGAAAGAGAGAGTCGTCGGAAAAGGGAGTGTCGTCGCAGCCGGAAGGAGTAGAATACCTTGTAAAAGAACTGAAGGCACTCCAGAAGCAGTTGGCCGAGGTCCAGCAGGTGAAGAATACTCCGGGAAAGAAAGCATCCCCGTTTTCCTCGGACATTCTTAAGGAGAAGGCGGACACCTCTAAGAAATTGCCTCACATGGAAAGTTACGATGGTTCGGGAGATCCTTACGACCACAGCCAAGCATTTGACCGGTTGATGGACTACTACGATTTCGCTGACGCTGCTAAATGTCATATGTTTGTTACGACGTTGAGAAAGGATGCGAGGCAGTGGATGGGAAATTTACCGGCAGATTCAATTTCCTCGTGGTCCGAACTCTGCGATAAGTTTCATGCTCGTTTTGGGAGTAATCGAAGGAGGGGGAAGCCCACGGGCTCTTTGGCGCAGGTCAGGCAGTACACCGATGAGTCTTTGGGTCAGTATGTGAAGAGGTTCCGAGAAGCCGTTGGCCAGGTGTCAGATTTGAACGATCTCCAAGCCGTGGGTTTGTTTCAGAACGGTCTGGACCTAGTAAAGTCGGAGAAGCTGGTGAAGAAGTTGATGTTCAATCACCCGAAGAGCCTGGCAGAGGCATTCGATAAGGCAGAAGGTTATATCGTTGTGGAAGAGGCTATGAGTAGCTTGAAGCGTTCCTCTACGGAACAGATGAAGGAGGCAGATGCCCCTAGAACCCGGGATGATCCGAAGAAGACTGGGGGGTACAGTGATAGATCGGAGAATCGTTCCAAGAAGTTCAACAACTCGTGGCGACAAGGAGATGCTCGTCCGCCCGCTTCGACCCCGAAGGTGAATAAGGTTTATACCAAACTGAACACGGACAGATCGGTGATTCTAGACCAAATCCGGAACCAGCCGTTCTTTGAGCCACCAAGGGACAACTATAGGACCGGGCAGGGCAATCCTCGAAAATATTGTAACTATCATCAAGCCGCAGGCCATGGCACCAATGAGTGTTGTAATCTTAAGGATTTTGTGGAAAGAAAGATCCAGAGCGGTCTGTTAGTCCAATATGTGGCCGAAAAGAGTCACCAAGGTGCCGACCGCACCGTTCAGTCAGTTCAAACGGATCCTCCTGTGCAGCCCGTCCCGAACCCGCCACCAAGGCATGTCATCGACGTAATAACAGGGGGAACGTCGGGGAAATTGGTAGGAAGAAAGAGAAGGGGATACCTAGATTCGGTTATGTCCATATCAGGTGCCTCTTCAAAGATGGACAGACCATTTCCCGGAACTGTTATATCTTTTACAGACGCGGACTATCCTTTGGAGCCCATTGATCCACATGAAGGAGCGTTAGTGATCACCGTGCAAGTGGGCTCGGTAGACATGAAGCGTATGATGATAGATAACGGGTCTTCAGTGGATATTCTGTACGCCCACGCATATCAAAGAATGCATCTTGAAGGGCGAAAGATGGAAGTTGGGCAGGAGGCTCCTCTATATGGTTTCAGCAACGATCCGGTCAAAGTTGCAGGCACTATCGAACTCCCAGTGGTCTTCGGCACAGCCCCTCAGCAGGCGGAAATAATGTGTAAATTCTATGTTGTGCATGTAGATTCGGCTTACAACGCCATACTGGGAAGACCTACCCTGACGGCTCTCCAAGCCGTGACCTCCATCCCCCATTTCAAAATCAAGTTCCCTACAGCGCACGGAGTCGGAGAGGTGGCTGGGGATTTGGATCTAGCCCGACGCTGTTATCGGAATGCGTGCATCTCTTCCAGAGTAGGGGTTAGCAAGCAGAAACAAACCATGGCAATCGAGATTGAGCCCTTCACCGAAAGCAGTTCCGAGCCATTGGTAACACCTGCGGGGGAGACGGAGGAGATCGAGTTGGTCCTCGGGAAAGCGGACAAGACAGTAAAAATTGGTTTGGGTCTACCAGAGCCTCTTCGGACAAATCTTATGGAACTCCTTCGCAGCTATGAGGACATTTTTGCATGGGAGCCAAAGGACATGCCTGGGATTAGCAGAAGGGTTGCTGAGCACCGATTGGAGGTAGATCCCTCGAAGAAGCCTGTTCGGCAAAAGAGGCGGATATTCGCACCCGAGCGACAGAAGATAATTGACGAAGAGATCGCCAAGCTGTTGGCTGCTGATTTTATTTTTGAGATCGACTACCCACAGTGGATGGCCAACGTAGTATTGGTGCAGAAGCAGAACCAGAAATGGCGAGTTTGCATTGATTACACCGACCTAAATAAAGCTTGCCCGAAGGACTTTTATCCTTTACCCCATATTGATCAACTTATTGATGCAACTTCAGGTTATGCTCTACTAAGCTTTATGGATGCTTTTTCAGGTTATCATCAAATATCTATGTGTAGGGAAGATATCCCGAAGACAGCATTCATTACACACCGTTCGGTGTACGCCTATAAGAAGATGACCTTTGGCCTCATAAATGCTGGTGCAACCTACCAAAGAATGATGAATTTTATCTTCCACAAGCAGCTGGGAAAGAATATGGAGGTTTATGTGGACGACATGATCGTTAAAAGCGGGCAGGTTCAGAAACATTTGGATGATCTGGAGGAATGTTTCCAGACTGTCCGACAGCACAAATTGAGGCTTAATCCCGCAAAATGTACCTTCGGCCTCGGTGCAGGAAAGTTCTTGGGGTATCTGGTCAGTCAGAGGGGCATCGAAGCTAATCCGGAGAAAATTCAAGCAGTCCTTGACATGAAGACTCCTCAATCATTTAAAGACGTCCAACGCTTGACCGGTAGAATTGCAGCTCTGAGGAGGTTCATGTCTAAATCCGCAGAGAGGTGTCTACCATTCTTCGACACACTGAAGGGGCCGAAGAACGCTAAAACTTTCCAATGGACCTCGCCCTGTGAAGAAGCCTTCCAAGGCATAAAGACCTATCTGTCCTCTGCTCCCCTATTGGTAAAACCCACTCCGAAAGAAACCTTATATCTATACCTTGCAGCAAGTCCCTTAGCCGTTGGAGCGGTGTTGATTCGGGAGATCAGCGGAAAGCAGCACCCGGTCTATTACGTCAGTCACGTCCTACGAGACGCCGAAACCAGGTATCCAAATATTGAAAAGATTGCCTTTGCTTTAGTAATTGCTAGCCGAAAGCTTCGGCAATACTTTCAGGGTAGGCTCTTGATCGTCTACACAGATCAACCACTGAAAAAGGTAATGGGCAAGCCGGAGGTTTCGGGGAGATTGGCAGCATGGACCATGGAATTGTCCCAGTTTTTCCTCGAATACCATCCCCGAACCGCTATCAAGGGACAAGCTTTGGCCGACTTTGTGGTAGAATGTTCCTTTACCGAGGCAGATGCCGAGTCGCCGGAAACGAGGACATCTGATCGAACTGTTACACTTCTTCAGCACGGTCAGAATGCATGGACCCTGTATGTAGATGGGTCTTCCACAGTAAATGTCAGTGGAGCAGGGATTATTCTGACCAGTCCGGAAGGGTTCAAGGTACAACAAGCCATTAGATTCGGGTTTAAGGCGACTAACAACGAGGCCGAGTATGAAGCCGTTCTAGCTGGGGTTCGGCTGGCGAAGAGCCTAGAAGTCCAGAAATTGAGTATCTATAGTGACTCTCAGTTGGTCGTCAAGCAGTTGTCAGGAGAATATGAAGCTCGGGGGACGAGGATGATCAGGTACTTGGCAGAGTTGAAAGACCGACTCCGATACTTTGCTTTTCACGAATTTCAAGGCATAGAGCGTAACGATAATTCTATTGCCGATGCCTTATCAAAGTTGGCCACTACAGATGCTGTCGTGTTCAACGGGTCAGTCTATTTGGAGGTCTTACAGCAGCCTATTGTTCAACATGACTCGGTGATGTGTATCGAGCGACCTGACTGCTAGATGACTCCCTACATCAATTATTTGGCAGACGGCGTCCTTCCTTCGGATCAGATGTTAGCAAAAAAGGTCAAATACAAAAGTGCCAACTTCGTTCTCATTGACGGGGATCTTTATCGGAGGGCATTTTCGTCACCATTATTGAAATGTCTGGTCCCGTCCGAAGCAGAGTACGCCCTTCGGGAAGTTCATGAGGGTATCTGTGGTGATCACATGGCGGCTAAGTCGCTGGCATACAAAGTTCTTCGGCAGGGGTACTACTGGCCAACGATCTTCAAGGAGGCTACGGAATACGTGAAAAAATGTGATAAATGTCAGCTCAACAGTCCGATCCCGCATCAGCCACCGGAAGAGCTATACTCGATTCTATCTCCTATACCCTTCGCTGTCTGGGGGGTTGATATACTGGGTCCGTTACCGAAGGCTAAGGGGCAGGTCAGCTTCGTCATCGTCGCCATTGATTATATGACCAAATGGGTCGAGGCGAAACCACTTCGGCTGATAACGGAACAGGAATGTCTGAAATTTATAAAAGAATTCGTAGTGTTTCGCTTCGGGATCCCTCAAGTGGTGATATCAGACAACGGACGTCAGTTTGTGGGATCAAAATTTGAAGGCTTTCTGAAGGAACTGGGGGTTCAGCACAGGAAGACGTCAGTGGCTCATCCGCAATCGAACGGGCAGGTCGAAGTGACTAACAGAACACTCTTAAACGGGATCAAGCGCAGATTGGACGAAGCCAAAGGAAGATGGCCGGAAGAGCTGCTCAGCGTATTGTGGGCTTATAGGACTACGCCGAGGACAACAACAGGGGACTCGCCTTTCAGACTGGCCTACGGCACTGATGCCTTAGTCCCAGTTGAGATTGGATCTCCAAGCCTTCGAGTTAGTCAGTTCAGTGAGATCTACAATGACGAAGGATTAAAAGCCAACTTGGACCTGCTAGAGGAAGTCAGAGAAATGGCTATGATCAAGTTAGCAGCCTACCAAAGAAGAGTCGCCAAGCACTACAACAAAGGGGTAAAGTTCCGAAGATTTGAGGTGGGAGACCTCGTTCTCAGAGAGGCCGAAGCATCTACACCGCAGAACACTGGGAAGTTGATGCCAAACTGGGAAGGACCGTATGAAGTGGCCGAAGTACCAAAGCCCGGGACATATCGACTGAGGGCCTTGGATGGATCCGAAATTCAGAACACATGGCACGCAGGCAGGCTCCGAAAGTACTTTCAATAGAAACCAAGTCAGTCCACTGGGAGTCTGTACATAACCGTTCATCATCAATAAAAAGTCACTTCTTTCACAACTGATCTTCGCATCTGTCCTAATGTCACAGTGGAGTAAGGAGGTATGGTAGGACTCGCTGGCCATTCGATGGCAGCCAATCTATTTGATACCCCGTGTGGTAGTCAAATCCCGGATCCCATATTGATTTTTACCAAGGGTGGTAAAATCAATGGTCACCGAAGTAAGGAGGTATGGTAGGACTCGCTGGCCATTCGATGGCAGCCAATCTATTTGATACCCCGTGTGGTAGTCAAATCCTGGATCCTATATTGTTTTTTACCAAGGGTGGTAAAATCAATGGTCACCGAAGTAAGGAGGTATGGTAGGACTCGCTGGCCATTCGATGGCAGCCAATCTATTTGATACCCCGTGTGGTAGTCAAATCCTGGATCCTATATTATTTTTTACCAAGGGTGGTAAAATCAATGGTCACCGAAGTAAGGAGGTATGGTAGGACTCGCTGGCCATTCGATGGCAGCCAATCTATTTGATACCCCGTGTGGTAGTCAAATCCTGGATCCTATATTGTTTTTTACCAAGGGTGGTAAAATCAATGGCCACCAAAGCTAAAAGGTTCGGACAGACTTGTCGACCATTCGATGATAACCGCACCGTCCGGTGATCCTAAGAACCTTATCAGGCCCTTCGGGGTAGACAAGCATCGTCATTCAGACTTCGTCCGATCCCTCGCGACATCTACCTTACACTTCGGTAACGAATAAGTATTCCTTTACTTTATTATTATTGCCTAAATCGTTCTAAGTGTTGAGTTCGGAAGGCCATGTTATTTAGCTTCGTCTTACCTGTTATACGACTTGCTTAGTTGCTAATTAACAGTTTAAAGTTAGGCCCACGGAGGAGCTTGTACATTTTTCAAATTAAATCCATATTGAAGTGCTGGTAAACAGTGAAAACCGAAGTCATAAAGAATGGTACCGATAACACTGATATTTTATTTACACAAAGATGTTTACAAAGCGATAGAAGCTTTACAAAAATCCTACAGCTAAGGGAAAGAAAACCATCTTCAGAGATCGGCTTCGTCTTCCGAAGAGTCCAGGATAGTCGGTTCAACCTTGGCAGCGACAAGTCTTGACTTGTCTTTGCTTCGGCATTCGTCGTATCCATCCGAGAACATCTGGATGATCTCCTCGTTCAACTCAGCAGATTTTCGGTATTCTTGTTGGATTTCCCTCCGAAGATCTCCGGTTAGAGGAGGACCCAAGTCTCTCAGAGCCCGAAGTTCGCGGAGCTCCTCTTCGAGTTTTGCCCGCTCCTTCAGATGTCTCAGATCCCTGGCCTCAAGGTCGTGTACTTGTATAGCCAAGCTCTTATTGGTCTTCACCATCGTCTCGTTCTTCCCAACAAGAACCTCGTTCCGACGAACCAGGTCTATGTTTGAAGTAACGGTCAGCTGATGGGTGGCCTCGGATGTCTCCAACTGTTCTTTCAACTTATTTAAGTCCTTCTGAAGGCCTTCTTTATTGAAGATAGTGATACCATGAGCCCTTCTCTCCCTCTCCAGAGCAGAAGCCATAGTGGCCATCTCTCGCCTGGCCGCATCTTCTTCGGCTTCAGACTCTCTGTATCGGGGGAGAAGTCTCCCGAAGACAGCATTTGCCTGCAGACATTTAAAGCGAATTAGTAGAAGAAACAGATGATCCCTAGATATTTCAATTGAACCAACTCACCTTAGCCTGGTAACTCATGCCCTCCTCGATCAAATCCCTGATCGAACTGTTTCCGAACCGATGGTCATCGGTCTCCCGAACAAAGGAGTCGAACAGCTGAAAAGGAAAGTTCTCGTTAAAATCAGGCCATACAGTGGGAGAAGACGCAGCTTCTCGCCGGAAGGTAGAGGAAGAGGGTCTCGGCGGAGAAGGCACTGATGGTTCAGGAGGCGGTGCTGGTTGATCCTCGGAGGACTGCTTCCTTTTACGAGATAGAAGAGGAGACTCATTCAAGTTTTCGAGCTCATCTTCTGAAACGTGGATCTCCACAGGGATAACGGGGGGAGGCTCAACCGCGGCAGAACGAGGAACTCGAAGCTCATCGGCAGATAGATGAGTCACGTGAGTCCTCCTTTTCTTTATCCGTAGAGCCTGCATTCGCTCGGTCGCAGGCAAGTCAATCAGACTCGCTGTAGAAGTTGATTGAGTTCCTTGAGGATTTGACCGGACTTTCCGAACCGCCCTCTTCTTCTGTCGAGGTCGGCTGGGCTCCTCAACAGGTTCTGATCCACGGGAGACCTCTGCATCCTGGGCCTCCGAGGCCGGAAGTTCTTCTTGGGGAACTTCAGTGGAAGGGGATGAAGGCTTGCCAGAAAGGTACCTATCCAAGTCCCTCCGATCGGTCGAAGTCGGCTTGATAAGAGACAACTTGTGGTCGTACAACCAGGCTTGTTTGCCCAAGAGGCCGAAGCTCCACTCCTTCAGGGGTATCTTCTCTATGATGCGCGTCATTTCTCTTATGCGCTCCTCGGATATGTCTCCGAAGTCTGCAGAGACGCGATCAGAAGTGGTCCAGTCAGGAATAGAAGAGATTTCGGGCCCATTGACGAAGAACCATTTGTTATGCCATCCTCGGTTGCTCGAAGGAGTGTCCATTAGAGACCGCTTCTCGATCCTGGCATTGGGCTTGGGGGCTATCTTACTTAGCACCTTGAAGCCTTTCTCCCGTGATTTCCCCACAGAGAAGAGGGTGAAGAAGGAATCCACAGCAGGAGGAACTCCTATCTCGTAGCAGAAGGCTATATAAGCCAGTATGTGGATGTACGAGTTCGGCACCAGTTGGGCGAACCCCACTCCGACAAACCCTAAGAGGGTGATCAAAAAGGCGTGAAGAGGGAACCTCACTCCCTTCTCCAGAAAGGTTGCCGGAACGGCGATCCAGCCATCGGGACGCTGATACATCCTTTCGTGAGGAGCCGCTATCCGTACCCTGTGGGTATCCGGGATCTGATAGCGAGCTCTGATGTTGCAGAGCTCGGTTTCATTGACAGTGGAAGGGGTGTTGGCATGAGGAAAGTCTTCCTCGTTCTGGAAAAAATCAGATGGGTTGGGGAGTGGTTCCATGGACGGAGCTTCCTTACTCGCGGCATTGATTTGGGGGTTTGAGCCCGGGACCTCTTTGTCAGGATTGGAGTGAGGGGTCACGGTGGAGATGGGGGCGACACGAAGGGGAGAACTTGTATCGGGGTTCTGGGATGCCATTGTTGGGAATTTGCAGAGAAAAGGAAGAAATTTGAAGAGGAGAAGGTATTAAGCTCTTATGAATTCGAAATGGCAGGGAACCCTCTAAGGAGGATGGGCAGCGGCTTTTATAGCGAATGATTTTTTCAAAATTTGCACGAGAGCCGAGGGCGGCGCATTAATTGGGGATAATGATGAGGGAGAGGAAAGGGTAACGTCTGATTTTGGTTTTGGTGGGTTATCCAAGGTAGGTTGGTGCCCAGTGGGCCCTTTCGTCTTGTGGACTCGCGCTATTTGCAGTCAGTCTTCCACTAAACATCCTGTTTAATAAAAGACTAGGGGGCAATGTTGGGGCCTGATATTTCTTTCATTGGGCCTGACTAATTGGGCCCATCCGTTTAATCAGCCTAGTGGACCTTTATCACTAAGTCTTATAGTCATTGGGCCTAACATTTATATTGCCTTTGTTGTATCCCATTAATAATGGGTTGGGTCAAGTGGCCGGCCCATAAGATCTTTTAAATATCTAAGACTTTGACCGGTAATGATGAAAAAGGAGGAGGGCAGTTGACCAAGCACCTGCAGATCATTAATGTGGATGGGATCTTATCCGGCCGGCGACAGGAACAGTGGAAAAAAGGTGACAACCTGCATGCACACGGCTGAGACCACAGAGAAACAGGAGGCTGTGTCAGATCATGGTTGGTGGCACAAAAAACCGAGTATGAGAGTATAACCTAGCAAGGGGGTCTCCTAACAAAAGGTACGCATACACTTTCTATCTAGTTGGACACACTAGAGATTTTTTACACCCTCCATTGTTAAACCTTGAACACCTGTATTGACTCTCACGCCGGAGCTATCCCCCGACGGTCCAGCCGTCAAGCTTTTGGTGTTGATCGTGTTTTCTGTGCAGGATTAGGGCGTCTTACGTGATTGGGACGTCATCAAAGATCTTGGCGTTAACAACTGTCAACGGTACTATCACTTTCAACTGTTTAAATTCCCGGTGATAAAAGTACAGTAGCACACGGTATTCTACAGTGACACGATAATTCACAGTATCACACGGTATTGCACAATACTTCATATTATTGATTTAATAATCGTTACAATAACAACTTCATAGTATTTTTGTGAGTGTCTCATAACTCGACATCCAATCTTTCTGTGAATACTTGGGAACAACAGCAAGGAGGGTCATTAGATGTTCTGATGTGATGAGATCTTGAGGTTTCACTATGTTAGACAGATCACGAACAGCTAAACTGGAATAAGAAACAAAAAAAAGAAATTAATTCTAAAATCTAAATATAATGCAACGTGGTAGAACTTGTCCACCAAATAAAATGAGATGCATTTGAGAAAAAGTATTTATTAAAAAAGAAAAAAGAAAAAAAGACACCCACCCCTGCCCCCACACCTTTCTCTCTCAAAAGAAAACAATAAACTTTTGGTTACCAATAAACAATGTTGGGCTGATGGGAAAGTACTACACTCTGCCAGCAATCCTTATTTTCTCTTAAAATTATCTTTTGTTCCCAGGAATAAATTTCTTCATTGTTCGAGACTTCGAGTCATGAAAGTAAAATGAGCCAACTGCGATAAGCTTACTTATGCAGAAAAACCATACAAACAGAAGCCTGCTGAAGACATGCATAACATATATGCTCTATTAGCATAGAAGAAGCGTCCAAGCCCTCGATCCCAGAACATTTAATCACGATGAAGCTGATACCAATGGCATACCTTCCTGTCTGCTTTCTGTTTATGGCATTGAGTTGACTCCGCACATTGTTACCCGAACCTATCACAGATAACCCACAAATAACATTTTCATGTGAGATTTCAATACAAACAATTGAAAAATATAGCAATGCGTCTAACAGGGTGATCTATTTTTTGAACCAAGATGTGTAAAGTTAGCATATTAGAGAGGTTCACATAACACAAGTTATTGAGCTTGTTTAAACGTCAAAAATAAAACCACAGGACAGTCATATGTAAATAGTATAATTATGCAAAACTGAGCATATAAATTTGGTATGTTTTTCCATATATTTACAGGACACAAACTACTACACGAATGTTTAAAAACAGTAATAGACAGCCATAGATCAGTAACCACTACCATACAACATTAGACTACATGATTTCTCAAGTGAGCAGTTCTTCTAGCAATAGCATCACTTCTAACAGGCTGGGAGTATAAGAGCTGAAGAGCAAGGATCGATTTATGAAATAAGGGCCTGTTTAATAAAATTGAAAGCTTTTACAACTATATTACTACTTATGAATATTATAATTGATGAAATAACATTTCTAGAATATTTTATGAATTAACGATAAAGTTGGTCAATTTTAAACAGCTTTCTATCTTTATATTGTCATAATCGATGACGGTATTAATATAATTATTCAAATTTACCGCAAAGTCTTTTCAGCATTAAGTGACAAGTCAAATTGTCTTGACTTGACTTATAATTCTCAATGGATTTGTCCTTCTAATAGCTGCTACGAATTATCAACTACACTTAATTTGATGAAAACTTAATGTTAATTGAGAGAGTGAGGTTCGGCCAATATGCTGCTCAACATTATCATCAGGTGATGCCTTTTGAAATTGTGATCAACACATTTTTCTCCAATACTGCAGCTTCACCGACTTTGGGTGGAGAAGAATGGGAAAGTTTTCAGTCACCTGCAGCATCTAATGCAAACCTAGGCCTATGATTGTGAACATCATGATCTATTTACTCTCCTCCTAACTGATTGTTATTTTTGCTGCAATTGTTGATCTAAAACTTGTTGTCTATTATATTCTATCAAAAGATAATATATTATTCATTATCTTAGTCATAATATTTTTTATTGGGCTATTTGAACTCACCATCTTCTTTTTGTTCCATTGTTCTTCTCAGGAAATGAGTGTAGCAGAGATTAACCAGGGTGTAGAGTGATGGTCCGAAATAATTTCTATAGTTGTCTTCACCATGTTGTAAAATAGTGTGAAAATAATCATGTTGAGGACTTATAATATGTGTTGTTGTATCTCATACAATATTATAATAATTTGGGTGTGGATATTATCGTATTATCTACGATGTTGTATTAAGAGAACGTATGGTTGTGGTATGTATTTTGGCGATTTAAATTGGGTTGTATGTACCTTATTTTGGGGGAGTCAGAGAGGGTGTTTAATAAAACTGAATGAAATAGTTCAGAATGTTTAAGTAATCTGAATGAAGCAGAATTCTAAATACTGAATGAAAAAAGTTGTTTGATAATTGACATGTCTGAAATATTTTAATAACAAATTTTTATTATTTTACCCCTCTAAAAAAAATCACACTTGGTCATTTAGCCCAAAAATCTGTATGATTCAACTATTTAGACGATTTTTATTCAAAACAAACGTACTGAATGAATGATCGATTCAACCATTCAATTATAAACAAATAACCTCTAACTTTCGTGACATATATCCATGTATCAAAATTATACATCTAAAGTCACACTCGAGGTCATACTCAAGTGTAAAATAAAATAATCGGGAGTGATTAATATGAAGTTTATTTTGAGATAAGTTAGTTAATTGACCAATAGAATACTGACACATAAATAAAATTATATGTGTGTCAATATTCTATTGACCAATTGCCTAGCTTACCTAAAAAATAAGTTCATGTTCATGCTAAGCGCATCCAAAATAATCTTATCTGGTTTGTGGCTTATAGAAAAGATGTTTCGTTAGATATTTAGATTTCAGTAGGACACAACACGTGGGTCAGCCGAATTGTGGGGTGGGGTTTGCTATGCATAAGTAAACCAAGGTCCAAGTGGGGCCAATATTTTCTACCTATGAATAAACTGACTATTGTCGTAATATCCATGTTAATGAATAGTTAGTTTTTATCTTCTACTGTATGGAGTATTTGTATTTCCGTCCCAAAATACTATTGTCCAAATTATTATTTAGTAATAAGTTGTGTCCGTGTCTTGAAGAGTCAGCTAGTGACCACAAAATAACATAACACGGCCGGCCACACTAATTTGTGATTTTTTATTGATTTGTAAATAAACGTACGTACAATGGGATTCCCTGCCTGCATGAGTAATGAAAAAAGAATAGACAGATCTTGATTCTATATCTGGCACAAACCCCAACCCACAATTCGGCTGACCCATCCAATTACGGATTTCTCTTTATTTGGGTTAATTACTCGATATTGTTCTTATGCTCTTTCGATTTTGAATAATAGTAGTATTTGTTTCACTAAACGATCAGCTAACCAAACAGCGCATTTGTTAGCCAAAGCTGCTAGTTTACACTCTGGTCCGAAGGAGTGGAGTCCTGTCCCTCCTCCGTTTATTTTCGATGTTCTCGTTTCCGATTTAATATAATTAATTCCACTTTGTTTCAAAAAATATCTGGTAACGTATTTGAGTAAATGGGAAGAGATGCTTCTACAAGAAAAATAATATTACTATAACATAAAAAAAACTCACATATACACACGCATATTTGTAGAGCTCACATGTCAGTAGCCCACAGTATACACGTGTATGTATGTAACAATTATGTGAATTTTTTTATGTAATAATAGCATTATTGCTGCAAGAATTATGCCGGCCGGTCTGAGGCCCTCGTGAATTCAGTGCACTCATCACCTCACTTGCACTAAACACTGGGGTTACTACCTGCATCCACATGCACCCGGCCCCAACCATCATCAGCTGCCACTGCTACTGCTACCTTTTCCGTCACTCAGCACTTTCTTCTTCCCCTGATCCATTTATTTTATTTTATTGCATGAAAAATACTAACGAACACATACATTCATACATACAGACCGACCTACTACTAGTACAAAAATTGAACACCCGACTAATATAACAAAAGTACAGCACCAAACCACATGTTCTTATTTACCTGACCCCCAATAAATAAATTTAAATTTAAAATCACTAATAGAAATAAATTGTAAAGGTACAGAGAGTTAAAAAGTATTTTATTACAATAATAATGAAAAATGAAACATTGATTTCTAATAGTTGGTGTCACTAGATATACGCCGAGCTATGTCTATGACCCATCAATTGGAATGTACGATCAACTTCTTCGCCACTAAACGGATACCCGCATTCTGCTGGTAGTCGTAAGGGTCCAAAGAGAAGTACGCATCCACAAAAGTCCCTGGAATGAACAAGGCATCAAGTTCTGCAACATCGTATCTGATGAAAACAATCCTTTGCGTGGAGGAGGATTCTTTCTGGTACATCTCTGTGGTCCATCTGGCAGTATTCCCATCCGGTACTGTGGGTAAGCTGTAGAAATTACAAAGACTAAAATATTAGACTACAATGGGCAGTGGCGGCAAATATTGTGCAGTTCAAAGTATCTAATAATATTATAAAAATTCTTTCACTCAATGCATCAATTAGTAAGAACAAACAACAGGTATGTATACTTTTTTGACAGCGTTCTAGGGAAGAATCAGACATGATATGATGTTATTTTGCTCTCTCCTCTCTCATACACTAAAAATCTTATGCTTAAAAATGCAATCAAGGAAGATTATTCTAGACCCATGGAACAAACAACAGTAGTAATTTGCTCTCTCATTTTCATAAACTTTAACTACCAGCAAAACAGAATGGAGAATGAAAGTTGATTCCCGGCATTAAAGAAACAAAATTGCAACCTAACATGTGATTTAAGTACTCTGACAACGTGCAAGCCTTTTAAAGGTTAAAAATTACAAGGAAAGACCAACTTACTGCAACCGGATGGTAGGTGAATTTACAAAGCCAGCCTTTCTGGTCACAACCGGCCTCCAGTCAGAACTGCTACCAGAATCCAGTGACATCCTCTGTGCAAGACTATCACATGCATCCAGAACCCGGCATACGTCTGGAGATGCATCCATCACAAAATTCAACCGTGGCCGGCCAGCGTAATCAACAAATTTTGTACTTATTCCAAATCGCACTTTCGAATTACTACAGCAAACATGCAACACAGTATTTTTGTGCAATATTTGTAATCTTTGAATCCCACGACAATATGGGGAAAGAACTACAGTAATAGAAGGTATAGAAACTTCATCAGGTTTTAAAAAATTGGTGCACCCAATGGAAGCATCAGATGAATTTGCTGTGAATAAATTTAGTGACTCTGAACCAGATCCCATAACAGCGTCATCCAGTTGAAGGGATTCTCTTTCTACTTCGATACTGAGAGGACCCATGTTAAAAGTGTCTGGTGGAGATGATGTTGGATGATTTTCAATCTGGCTACTTGACGATGGAGTACTCTTGCTCAGGCCCGTCCCCTCTGGAGAAGCTTTCCCGTTACTACGACTTCTTCTAGTAGCATTTGGAGAAACCCAACTGTTTGCAGTAAATATGTCTGGGAGGCTTGATTCCTGCAGATATAGTAGTTTCTTAGTCTTTTTTCCAATCATCAGTCTTGACAACCGTTCCTAAAGCCAGCACTGTCTAACAATTAATTCAGTCACCACAAAGTAAATTGAATAAGGTTTGAACATCTGACCTTTATCACAATCTAAGTTAATATTGTGAGCACATATTGAGAATGCAGAGTCCAACAAATTAGTACCCTGCACTACCTTCAAATCCAGGCCTCTCTTGAGAATTTGAGAAAAAGTAGAAGCAATTCTTGGGCCAAGTTGGTTTTAACTACCTGATATACCCTCCTTACCCTAGGGTGATACTAAATTATGTCAGACCTGTGAATGTGCAGATTTCTTAATGATATACAAGTATAAATTATATGGGAGTTGAAATGATTTGACCAATTATCATACCTGACTAGGAAAAAACAAGAATTAACTTTATAAACTAAAAAGCCTTTGTTTATCAAACATCAGTTACCCAGATGAAGATTCAAGGCCAATATTTCCCATAAAGCACTCCCACACTACTTATAAACCTCATAGAAGCTGGTAAAGAGCAGGTGAGTGACGCTTACGCAATCAGCATTGTGCACACTAAAGAGATTTATCATGTATTCAAAATTAATAGGATGGACTATCTCAAAAGATGGTCCTTCTAGGACTCTGTTATCGGCATATCTGTTATTTTGAACTTTGGTATGCTTATTACATACAATTAAGGAAAACTTTTCTACTTTTGTCAATGTTAAAATGAACAGAAAAGGCAAATATACTGCATCATGTCAGGAAAAGCCATCTAAATTACTAATGGCACACTACAGGGTGTCCAGCTTGATATTTCATATGGTGCAACAACATAACTATGAATATTGACAAAGACATGTCCAATTGACAGTATTCTATATGCAATGGGGCCACATTTTCTGATTATATATGCTGTACCACCATGCATAAAACTCATCATAAAAAAGATAAGGAAGTTTCATTGCTTGAATTATGAACTTACCAAGAACAAAACTGTTGCACAATATTTGAGAACTTCAAGATTCATCCTGACATCATCTAAACTCCTGAAAAAATTAGAGCAAAGATTAGTCAAACCTGAAGTTTAATAATCGATAGAGTCAAATAGCTAATTTACAGCATATTTCTTGCTTTTATTATAGTTTTAACAGCAAATATTTGGCCATCTTATAAGATAATTGAACGCGTTGAAAATTCTACCTAGATGTCAACATAGCATAGATGTGGCATGACATGGATGCAAGTAGCAACCACATCAGAACTCAAAATTTCAGGAAGGAAACAATCTACAAGTACTAATGTAAGACGAGTTCAAGAATTCAGTCTAATCTAATTTTGACCAAACAACTAGCAAATGTAATCTGAAATACGGCTCGTGAAACTCAGACAACCCCCCACCCCTCCACCTCCCAACACACAAAAACCAACAAAATAGAGAGCAATTAAAAAAAAAAGTCCCGTATTAGCCATGTACTGAATAACGACAACTGAAAACATTTGGTTGGCATATAATCATTGCAAATCACAGATACCTATGTGTTTGCTGTCCCAGCCCAAAATAAGTAGCAAGAGAGGCCATCTGCACAGAAAAATGTGATTACATCAGCTAGTTATATACTTATATTGTAAAGAACTTGTGTGATTATGAAGCATAAAGAGTTCTATATCGTCAGCTGGGTGCGGGTGCAAAATCTTACTAATTTCAAATTTTATTTAATACTGCTCAGCGACCATTAGTAATTTTGAGCCTTCATTCTTCAATATTTCAAAAAAAATGTATTGGGGGGAAATAGTCATCCAACCATCGATTGGTGATTGATGTATAATTACAAACCAAGGGGGAAAAAATTCACAAACACAACATTAGGATGACAAGGACTCTCCTAATAGTCATATACTATCCTACTCAGGAATAGCTACCTTTCCTTAGCTTGTCCTACTACTCTCTTGACCACCAGCTGGCCAACAAAATTGCCTAATCCAGCAAAGAGCAGGAGACTTATCAAGCTAAGAGTCTAAAGTCCAAACTCCATACAGTTGAGGACTCCATTACATATATAAAAAGAAAAAGGCATTGAATTAAGAATTCAACCAAGGTAAACAATTCTTTAAAGTGTTGATCCAATTAGAGCTAACTCAAGCATCAAAAAGTACCCCAGAGCACCTCTCAGCTCTTTGATCAGTGATCACTCTTTGTTTGTTTGTGTGGAGATTTTTGTGCCTCCAAGGGAAATCCCATGCTTAATGGTTTAAATTGCTAAAAGAAATGATGGAAGAATATAGACTCCAAAATTAAGCCTTGTAAATGCAAATTAATTATGCAAAGTGTTCCTGTAAAGACTAGTAAAAAGGGATAATATAAAAGAGTAGAAAAATAAAAATAAGAACTTAAGAAGCATACACAGATGCACAAATACATCAGTTAAAAAAATTCAGTAATCCTACACAACACCGTATTTACCTACTTAATTTTTCTCAGTTACTTTACTTATATCTTGGTTTTCCACGTTTACTGATTTCTTTCTTTATATTCACCCAAATTTCCAAAAAAAGAAAAAAAGAAAAGAAAAGAAAACCTCATATTTAGCACCGAGAGAGAGAGAGAGAGTAATTATACCTTCATGTCACCAGCTCTCCTTCCGAACCTTTGGGTCAACAGTGCCAATGAATCAATAGTTCCTTTAGGATCAGGAGGTGGCCTATTAATCTGCGTAAACGCCTCTCTTATGCGAGCACAATCAAACCTAATTATATTGTGACCCGCCCATATCCTCCCTATAAATAGATATGCATAACACAATTAACCAAATTAGACACCTGTGCCTGTGCCTGTGACTGTGACTGTGCCTGTGACTGTGCCTGTGCCTGTGCCTGTGCCTGTGACTGTGCCTGTGAGTATATAGACAGAGAGAACTGAGAGAGAGAGATAGACCGTGGAGAATGTCGTAAACCCTATCAGCAATTTGGGAGAAAGTGGGGGCAGAAACAACGCCGTCGCAGGTGATGCCGTTGCAGTCGACTGACATTTTGGAGATGAGAGAGAGGTCGGCGGGTCGGACCAGGGTGGAGTAGCTCTCCAGCTCCACCAGTGTCTTGGGGCAAACCAGGATGGAACCGAATTCCAAAATGGCGTATTTCTGACCGCGTCGGGTGGGTATGGTGGTCTCGACGTCGAAGAAAGCTATCTCCGTACGCTCCCCGCTCGAAACCATTACTGCACTAAATGTTACAAAGGAGAGCGAAAATGGCAAGCGTAGAGAGAGGATGTAGGTGAGAGAGCTGGGTTGGGTTGGTATATAAATATATATATACAGAAAATAACATTACTCCTAAAAATAATTGTTTCTATTTTATTTTATTAACTCTTTAAAGAATAAAATAAAAATGGGGAGATAAGAGAAATTTGAATAATGTACACAAGGTATATCCTTTTCTTTGCCTAGATGATAAGTGTAGAAAGAATTCAACTCAAGAAACCATAAACTTCTAGGAGCCAATATGCTTTTTCTTCGCACTACGTACTCCCTCACTAGCTTTTTGTTCCTGCCTTGCCTTGTGCCGGAGATCCCAACCCAACCCAACCCAACCCAACACAAAAAGTTCAACTACTAAGTACAATCCAAGCTCGGAGGTAAAAACAAAGATAAATTAATAGATCTCACTTGATAATATTATAACTATTTTTATAGGTTTAAATATAATTTATTATCTTAAACTAGTTTAAGTCATATTTCACTTCAGTGATCAATCTTTCAATTTTTTCAATTAGACGATCATAATGGTTGGTTGTTGTTGATGATCGTAAGAGACGGTAGATGATGTCGGTGGCTCGGTTGGAGGACGACTGAATGATGAGCAAACATCAAGGTTTTCAGTTTTTTTATCAAATTTTTTTTTAATGTTTTCTTCTCTACTAATTTACTTTTAATGTTAATTCATTTTAATTGATTTATAGGATTTTCTAAATTAAGATAAAAAAATTCTAGTTGGTAACATTTTTTAAAATGTCTTTAATTAATTAATTTAATTTAATTAGGTGTTACTGATAGTGATTACATATATTTAAGAAAAGGGTGTGACCATTTTACCCTTTAATATATCAAAAATTTTAATCACAAAATAAAATTTTTTTTTTACACACATAGCTGAGTTATGCCCCTACCTAGATAGTCACGTCAGCAATTTCTGATGTAGCAATCTCAGTTGAATGAAATTAAAAAAAATTAATAGTTCAATCATTTAATTGACAAAATTGAAAGGTAAATCACCTTTAGAATGATCTTGAAATATACCTTAATCTAAATACAGGTGGATGGGGTTAACAAACCATCCAAAAGGAGTAGCAATTTATAACTCCAGTTTCTTGCTAGGGAAACAATACAAACCAAGTTCTGTGTCACACAATTATGAGAATCTTGAAAAGGTTCCCCCCTTTGACCCAAAACCAAACAAAGCTGATCAAGTTATTTCCAACTATACAGGTACACGTACAGGTACAGCCACCAAAACTCCATTTCCATACTCACCTCAATCAACCAAGACCCAACCAAACCCTGAAAAGTTACCTCCACTCAAAAACCCCCACAAAAGCTCTGCTGCTGTTTGGTGTCTTACTTAGAAAAAGCACTTCTTTGATTGATAGCTACTCTCTATTGTTTGTTATCAAAGCTTGTACCCAAAAGCCTTTAGCTATTCAGGGAAAGCAAATCCATGGCCTTGCCATAAAATTGGGCTATGAACCCATCATTTTCCTACAAACATCTCTTATCCGCATGTATTCCACATCGGCAAATCTATCAGATGCTCGTCAAGTGTTTGACGAAATACCTACAAAGAATGTTGTTTGTTGGACATCCTTGATTTCTGCATATGTTGATAACCAGAAACCAAACAACGCTATTCAGCTATTCAGGAAGATGCAGATGGGTAATGTGGAGCCGGATCAAGTTACTGTCACAGTTGCTCTCTGTGCATGTGCTGATCTTGGTGCATTAGATATGGGAGAATGGCTTCATGGTTATATTCGTGGAAAGAAAGAAATGAAACCAGACTTATGCCTGAACAATGCTCTAATAAACATGTATGCAAAATGTGGTGATATCAAGACTGCCAAGGCACTGTTCGATAGCATAAAGAAGAAAGATGTTACCACTTGGACTTCCATGATTGTGGGATATGCACTTCATGGACAAGCCGAAGAAGCTCTCCAACTTTATGCCGCAATGACAAGAGATAATAGAAATGCAACGAGTAAAAAGATGAAAAGGGGTCATGAAAGTCATTTAATTGTCCCCGACGATGTTACTTTCATTGGGGTTTTAATGGCTTGTAGCCACGCGGGAATGGTGGAAGAAGGAAAGCACCATCTCAAAAGCATGACAGAAATCTATGGGTTAAAGCCTCGACTTTCTCACTTTGGATGCATCGTGGATCTTTTATGCCGAGCTGGGCTTTTACAAGAAGCTTATGAGTTTGTTATGGCAATGCCAGTCCAACCAAATGCAGTGGTGTGGCGGACGCTGCTAGGTGCATGCACCGTTGATGGGAATGTAAACCTTGCTACAGAAGCTCATCGCCATCTGCTTGAATTGGAAGAGAGCCTAGCTGGTGATGACGTTGTTATGTCTAACGTATATGCTGCCAAAGAGATGTGGGACAAGAAGGTGAGTATTAGACATCAGATAAAGGAGAGAAGAACTCCTGGTTGTAGTTCAATTGAGGTCGAAAGTGACATCAGTGAGTTTGTCACTGCTGCTGCTGATCATCCTTTTGCATCTGAGATTTGTGATGTTAGCAGTCGATTCACAACATGAGAGCTTGTGGCTATAGTATACTCCAGAGCTCTCAAATCTAATAGCTTGCGTCTATACTCCAGTCTCATGAGAGCTCCAGAGATTGTTATGGGAAGTTTTTGCCCCTTCTCCCTTTCTTGTGTGTTCAAGTTCCTTCAAAATGCCAAAGTTGAGGCAACTCATCAAATTCGATTGTCGAGTTGAACACTGTATTATATATAGAGAAGGTTTGTAAATTTGATGTTGGAAAGAATGGATCAAATAAATATTCATTTTTCAAATGGTTTTGTTCTACCCAGAAAAATGAGAAAATAATGTTATTTTCTTTTTGAAGGCGAGCCGTTGCACGTAGCTTAAAATAGCATTCAGTTTGATTCACATTATACAACTGAAAGCATGTTTGTATGATATTATGAGAGTTTCCTAATTTGAGAACCAATTAAAACTCATGATTCTTTTGCAAGGTTTTATACCCACCATTGCAAACTTATATAGAGCAACTTGCATCGAGGCCAAGGTTGCAAAATATGGCAGCTATATAATTTTATACTCCCTCCATCCCTAAATAAGTTACGTTTTGGAAGAAAAAATTTGTTCCAAATTATCTGTCGTTTACAACTTTCTAGGAGAATAAATTAGTTACTTTCTTATATCACCCTTACTTTCTCTCATTGTCACAAGAAATTGTCACACTTAGTATTAATAGTTTTTAACTCCCCATAAAGGGGTAGTGATGAAATTTCATACAACTTTTATTTTTTAAATGACGAGATTAAATGATTTTCTTAATGCATGTGCAAAAACCTTAAACGACACTTATTTAGGAATGTAGGGAATATAATTTTTGGAACAATTACATATTCTATTACATTTTTAAAAATAATTACAACAATAGTTCACTCATAAAATATTTACACAATTAATACACTTTTATATTTATTTACAATATTAGTGCAATTAAGAATCCTTAATTCAGGGAATTAGTATGCAATTAGAATTCCTTAATTTAGGGGATTACTATTGATTTACTTATTAAATTAAGTAATTAATAAGTAAATTATATAGCACACCTTCTCTTTCCTTAATAAAAATCACGCTTCTTTCGTCTTTGTCAGTCTTCTCCTCCACCATTAACAATCCCAACTTGTTAACACCATCCTCCGCCCTCCTCCACCATTAACGCCCTTCTCCTCCGCCCTCCTCCACCATTAACGTCATCCTCCACCATTAACCTAGACAGTCCCAAATTGTTAACGCCATCCTCCACCTGCAATTTTTTCATAGTACAGTTCCTGCTATTTTTTTATAGTACAGTTGGTAGCCAAACATTCATACCAAGGTAACCAATTCAGTGATATTAAGTTTCTAATTTATCTTTAAAAAATCTATGTAACGACCCCAAAATAGGTTCATTCCACCCAACCCATTCTGAGTCGTCAAATACATGGTACAGAAAACAACTACAACTTTATTACAACAATTGTCGTGCAAAATACAACAACACATATGCTGTGAGTTTGGATACAAATATATACCAAATGTGACTCATGTTCCAACCGTGGACATCACCTCACAATAACACCTTACATAAAGGTATAGTCAAAAACTGTTTTAGAAATTAGAATCTTTGGGAAGTGCTCAAGGAAACCTTCGTACATGGGAGGCCACGCGTCTAGGTTATGATAGATATCATATGACCACAGAATTATCCTTGGTTTACCCAATAGACCCCAAAGAAAAACGAGAAGATTACTATCATATTCTTCCCAATGGTGAGTCTTCTCTTGACTTATCATTATCTCCACTGTCTCTAATTGAGAATTATACTTCAAACAAACACCAAGATTATATAGGTAGTGTTCGTATATATACTCAGTAAGTGGATGAGCACATCCCTGTCTTATGATGACACGAGGTAGTATGTCATTAGACATCTTGTATGATAGTGGCAAACCACCCTTCCAACGTTGGCTACACCTTACCCTATTGGATTCACCAAATATAACTACTAAATGAATTTTTCTATACTGCTTCGGGAGAACCTCCACAGCTAGAGACCACCGTTCTATTTTCACGTTACCCTCGCTTGACCCAGCTACACTCTTATTACCTGAAAGGAATTGTGAAGCAAAAGGGTGAGCACAACTAGCTCAGTAAAGAATATCATGACTAAAGATAATTCAATTATCAATAGCCTTCATCAACAATAAATCAGAGATTTAGAACATATGGTAAATGATAAAAATTTCAACCATAGTTGCAGTGGAACGAGCAATCCATTAGAAGAGTCAAATAGACTATAAAGTCTATTATCTTCTCCATGTTAAAAATCCACCAACAATGTTTTATCCATGTAACATCACTCAACAGTTCCTTTCCACAATCATATGAATAACTCATAATCATAATTGTGACTATAAATTTTTCTTCGCACTCAGGACGAAGAATATTTTCATCACATGTCTTTACCTGAAACATCAAAGATCATGGTTATACCAAATCACAATTCCTGTTTATAATCATACTAACAAATCCATCTTTGCACTACGGGCCAAAGATATTCATCAACAAACCATCTTTGCACTACGGGCCAAAGATATTCATCAACAAACCATCTTTGCACTACGGGCCAAAGATATTCAACAACAGTTCATCTTTGCACTACAGGCCAAAGATATTCATCAACAGGCCATCTTTGCACTACATGCCAAAGATATTCATCAACAATTCATATTTACACTACAGGCGAAATATATTCATATCTCAAAGAAATATATAATCATTTCAGAATTTATATAAACAATAATTATAACCATGTTGATCAATTCACCTTTACACTTAAGCTTAAGATATTCAATTATAAATTCAATGGTCATGATCATACCAGTCACAATTCAACTTTGCACTACAGGCCAAAGAGAACCCTAGTCATGATCATACCAATAATCTACCCATCTTTACACTCCAGTGAAAGAGAATTTCAACATCAGGGTTATAAAAATGTTATATATGATGATAAAAATAATATGGTCAAAACATGGATTTAATTTCAAGAGCAATATTCATAAATCAACTATAATTTGGTTAGAAAAAGAAACCAATTTTGTCATGAATAGTAACTCATGAATAGTAACCTCGACTCAAAAAGGTAGAAATTCAACAATAAAATCTATACCAATATTTCGGTATAATGATATTGAAAGAATAACATTTCTTAAGCTTATAAACAATTTATTTAAATTGTTTACACTTTACTAATTAATGCATTTAATCATCATAAAATGTCAACTCTTAAGATTTCATCATCAATAGCCAAAACCCTCATCAAAAATCTGCATATACCTCATATAGGATTCTCAAGCCATAAAATCCTATTTTCCAATTTTCTTTCCTCACAAAACATATTTAATTCATTTACTCATAACTAGACTATTTTCATAAAAAATACCAAATCAGTTCCAAAAATATTTCTTTTCTGGGATTTAGCATAATATAGTCCCATAGTGAACATATATTTTTCTCAGAATTTTTAAAAGTCATTTACTATTTTTCATATGGCCAAAATAGCCGAATATTTAGACATTTATCAAAAATTGTACTTTTGTCTAAAAATTCTGAAATTTACAGAGTATACTTCTATCATATACATGTACTCCCAATAAAAATTTCATCAATTTTGGAGTTAACCACAAGGAATTATAAGCTGTTACTTTTAAAATAGTCTTTTCTCATAAAATTCATAACTCTCAATCTATACATCCAAAAATCACCATTTTTGGACACAATCAAGAAAACTCATCAAAATATCATTTTAAATTTTTCCATAATTTTTGAAGATCAGAAAAATTACGAAACTGAAAATCATAACAACCCTTAAAATCCATTACTATCCCTTACAATCCCTTACCTCAAAAGAGCAGTACTTCTGATCGGTATAAGGCTGAAGGAAACTTGCACTGATGAATAGCAACTCACCAAGTATCTAAATACTCACAAAATACACTCAATAATCTAGAGAGAGAAAGAGAGAAAGCTTATGTTTCTGGTGTGATTTTCAATTCTAACTTAGCCCTCTATTTATAGGAAAATTTTGGTAGGTTTGACCTGCAACCTGATGGCTTTACCTGCTACTATTCCCACCCACCACATTTGAAATATAATTCAGCACATTTCTTCACCAACCACAAGTGGGGCCCACCAATTCTAGAATTTTCTACCAAAATGATAAACTCCGAAAATTCAACAATTTCTGAACCAGTCATCTCGTAAAATTCATAACAAATCATACATTCATTTTTAACGGTTCAAAATTTGTGGACATATACTCAACTTATATATGTATAACATATCCAAATATTACTACGATCCAACGGTCGGATTAAAAATTATAACCCCCGCAAAATATCTCAAAAACCCTGATTTTTAATACCTCCATTCCGACAAAAATACTGATAAAAAACCTCAACATTAACTCCTTCATTTTATCCACAAAAATATATCCCTCATTTATATCCACATAAAATAAATATTTTCTTATCATATAAATCAATAATTAATTATTCACAAATAATATTACAGAATCACATTTATGACAACCAGGCCGTTCCCAGGAAAGAGGGGGCTTTCCAATAAGGATTTCTCCTTACTGGCGCGCAATTAGATAACCAAACCTCTCCTTAGACAGAACTTTCTAGACATTGTCAATAATGTTATCTAATAATATTATTCAAATAATATGAATTATTGATCTGATAATAGGAAATACTGTGCAGCGACAATTATTGAACAACAATAATATAAAATTTCAACGTAGCAATTATTGAATCAATAAAATAAAATATTGAACAGTAATTACTGTAACAATTATTGAGTAGTGTCTTCTTACGTAAGAATCAATAATTTTAAAAATACTGTGCAATACCGTGTGCTACTGTGCAATAACGCGTATTACTGTATTTTAATCACCGGGTATTCCAACAGTGTTAACAGTAACAACTACGTCGTTATTTGTAAAAACTCAAATTTGTCGTTTTCTTCACCCGACAGTTATTCGTTATGGGGCCCACAAATAGCTGCGCCGTCGTACGAATATTCCCCGACAGAAAGAATATTCCACGACCAAACGAATATTCCCCGACAACAATGATTATTTTATAACCACTTGTGTATTTTGAAAAAAATTCATATATCACCCTTAACTTTAAACTTTTATCAATTTAACCATTTACTGAATAGTAATTATAAGAAAAATTGAATACTTTTATTTCATAAAATTCGGGGTCTTACAATCTATTATAATTTTTTTTATTTAATAGTGCAGTTGGTAACTAACACTTTATACAAATGTAACCAATTAAATTTTATTGGGTTACCAATTAATTAAAAAAAAATCTATTGTAGATTTTTTTTATAATGCAGTTGGTAGCCAAACCTTAATACAAAGGTAACCAATTCAATTTTATTGGGTTACAAATTAATTATAAAAAATCTATTATAATTTTTTTTTATTTAATAGTGCAGTTGGTAACTAACACTTTATACAAATGTAACCAATTCAATTTTATTGGGTTACCAATTAATTAAAAAAAATCTATTGTAGATTTTTTTTATAATGCAATTGGTAGCTAAACCTTAATACAAAGGTAACCAATTCAATTTTATTGGGTTACCAATTAATTATAAAAAATCTATTATAAATTTTTTATTTCATAATGCAGTTGATAACCAAACCTTAATACAAATGTAACCAACAAAAACTAAAATTGTTACCTTTGAAAGTTTTGGTTACCAACTGCACTGAAATTTCAGCTCTGGCAGATCGTTAGATCCTAACCCAATAAATTTAATCCGAAAAGTCCTTATAAGATTAGACTGGATGATCCAATTATAATCTGGTCCTCTTATGGGCCTAGAAACATGGGTAGCTTTTTACCGTAGTACAAACACCATCCTAATACCAACTAGAAAACACTGGATACTGCCATACGAACTCCCCCCCACCCAAAAAAAAACATTTTAACTGAAGAAAATATACAACTGGGGTACCTAATCACCAACTTAAGTACCTAGGCTCACTCCTTATCCTTGAATCTGAAAGTAAGATTACAAAATTGTTGCAATAGCCTGCTTATTCTGTAATTGATTCTGAAATCTGAGTAGTGCGAACAGATATTTCTGCAGGCACAGCACAAGGCCTGATGAATTGGATGAATTGTACAGACCACTTCATTGAGAGAATTATTTGTTACAGGAGAAAGAGCTGCAAATAAGTTTAAATTATTACACTCCTATTGAAAATATGTTATATTCAACACGTCTCTCACTTAAAATTGGAATTTATTTTCTGCTATTGCCATTTTCTTCAACACTGGAGAAATCAACAAGTCTTTCGGTGTTGACAACAAAATGAAGCTAGCAATAATCAGTCTGCCGGGTTCTTCCTGTTATCTGCCAATGCAAAATTAGTAAAGAGGAATGATCAAATCTGTCTACAATTATATTCATAAAAAAGAAACAGCAAAAGTGTGTCACAGTTGAAGAAATATAAAATGCAAAATAATTAAAGAAAGCTTAAGAAAGACTACAGATGTTCATTTTTAGCATCACATACGCAATGACATCAAAATTTGGGTAAGTTTTGAACTATGAAAACTCGAGGGAAAAGAAAGGAAATGTAAAACTTTATAGGAGCTTTCTTAATTAACCATCCATTACACTATATTTATCATTGTTTACATATTAGACATTTAGAAGTACATATAATTAGACTTATATTCATTAAGATAGGAATTTTCTTTTTTTACATTTTTCTTATGTTTTCCTTTATTTCCTTCCGCGTTTTCCAAGTTCCAAACATATCCCAACAGTTTCAAACTTTATTAATTTGAAAAACCAGTATAATCAACATCATCAAAATTTTCAATGAACAAAAAGTTGCATACATGGGAATGTTGAGTGCTCGAACCAAATATCAACTTGTATCAGATACGATGCTCAAACTTCAAACAACAACTGCTACAGGCCTTGTGCTGGTTTTGATACCTTTTATAGCTGTAAACCATCATTCAATGGATATGAAAAGGTTAAAAGTACAGTTGAATATGAACATAAATATATAATTTTCTAGTCAAGATATGTTATAAAATTCTGTGTCCATGCCTTCAGCATAATCTTTAGCTCCAAAGACAGCAGAACCAGCAACCAAAGCATTAGCTCCAGCTTCAATAACCTGCCAGTATCAAAATGAACAGATCGTCATGTAAATCATATGATAAATTCAAAGTTTGTGGATGGAGACTCTAACAGTGCACTGACATGCAACTTTCGCGTATTACTGAATCACCATGTGTTCAGGCTCACTGACTTATTACAAGATGTGTGCATCTAGAGATTTATCTAATGCAGA
Organism: Panax notoginseng; assembly: GCA_016801055.1. Classification (NCBI taxonomy): domain Eukaryota; kingdom Viridiplantae; phylum Streptophyta; class Magnoliopsida; order Apiales; family Araliaceae; genus Panax; species Panax notoginseng. Next base: position 277,411,035 of record CM029012.1, read on the forward strand.
TTGGCTAACAAACAATATTGAAGCATGTGAATTTTTCTAACCACTTTACAACATAGAGGTCTTCGGTGTTCTCTTTCATTGGGATGAAGTGGAGAGGAATAACAAATTATACATCAGGATTTGTGGAATCAATTTGAAGACATGCATTTATTTTAATAGTATGAACATCATGATCGTTTTGCAACATGTGTTTGCTTTGTATTTGACAACGTTAGGAATTTTTGATTTGATTCTGTAATAGCAGCAGGAAGCATGTCATTTAGCATGCCTTGTTTTTCTGGCTGTGAGTTGATAAGATTGATATTTTATGGTAGGAGATTTTTTCAACTGCTCCAACATTTATGTCTGTTCATAAATCATACATCATCCAATGTCTATAACTCTATCCAGGCATTTAGAGGCACATATGACTGTTTTGCTGTTCTAATTTTCCTGTTAAAGTCAGCCTTTAGTTCCTTATTCTTTGTGACTCGTGGTTATATGTTCAATTTTCCTCGTCCTAACTCCCCATTTTTTTCTCTTTTCCAGGCATTAGAATGCCTTATTGACAATTATATGCTTACATGCGAAGAAGGTGAGATTTTATTAGTTCATTAAAATGTATTCTTGGCATCAGCTACATGATTTGTGACGTGCACTTTTCATAACTTATGTTTAATTTTCTAAAGGATCTGTTAGAATGGTCCTCCAATTGCATCTTATTGTAACTATGCATTTTTTTTCTTTCCCAAAATACTATGTACTTCACTAAAGTATCCACTATGCTTTAATTGATCTATTGTTGAATTCCAGAGACAACTCTACTTTCATCACTAAAATTTGCTCCTGAAGATGGGTGGCTCTCTTCTTTCTATTCATGTTTGGTAAAGAAGGCGAGTGTATTCAACTGTTTAATTAATGTGATTTTTTTTCTTTGTGGGGCATTACTGCATGTTAAAATTTATAATAATATATATTACTTCTATCCTCATCATTAATGCATTGTTCTTCTGTATATTGAAACAATAGTTTTCCTTTTGTTGTCCAGTATGATAAAGAAAACACTGTGGAAGCCAAATTTAAAGAACTAAAACAAGAAGGGTTTGATATAAAACCTTCCGATCAGTCCATATGTACACTGAAAAACAACACCGATCTTCTGGCTTGCAAAGCTGAGTACTACCATCAGTGGTGAATATCAGAAATGCTTTGAATTGACTTCAACGTAAGCAGCTTTAAAAAAAAAGGCTTTGGCTTGTAATTTAACATTCCTTCACTGAGGCCTTTCTGTTCCACAAAATGAAATCCAGATTGCTAGAAAAGGATCCCTTCCATCTGAAATGTACCTTGGTACATTTAGCTGCAGCTATGGAACTGGGACATTCAAATGAGCTCTATCTTATGGCATGCAACTTGACAAAGGACTATCCTCAAAAGTAAGAAATATTTGTTTCTTCTTTATTTTTTTTAGCTTATCACCAGGTTTGGACTTTTGGAATTGTGGGCACCCTTCATTGAATGTGGGGTTTGTTTGCATAAGGGTGAAGGATATCACTTCACTTAATTGGCGTAAAATGAATTGATATGCCTGATTAGATAGTAATGAGACATAGTGTGAACTCTACAACTGATGATGAAAGTCTAACCGGATTTTCGAGAACATCTATAATACTTTTGTTTCTTTTCAGAATTTGCATTTTAGAATTTAAGATAACTAGAGTTCCGAATATATTTAGTTGTATAAACATCTCCATGATACTGAAATGTTATCTCTAAAGTAAAGAAGATTCATAAGTAATTCATAGCATTTGTTAAGTTGTTGCCAATTGTCACATTAGGTAAGCATTGCTGTAGATTTAGGTTGTCTGAAAATTGAAATGCTTTGAAGTGATGATAAGGCGGACCATTGGGATTGTTCTGTTTACTGGAACTGTATTGGATCTGTCTCAGCCTTAAATTTATACAAGATTGAAGGGCAGTGGGAATTTCTAATAAATCAATCATTAGTTATGGCCACATTAAGTACACTTATTTTCCCCCCTCCAAATCACTTCCTCATAATTACATTAACTGTTTTAATCATGTTCTCAATTCAATTTCTGTTGACCTTTCCGAATTATGCCACTAAAAATGATATCTTTCACTTTTCTTCTAAATGTTTGGTCATGATATTTTGTATTAGGCTAACTCACTGGGTTTTTTCTTTTTTCCCCAGGGCTCTATCTTGGTTTGCTGTTGGTTGCTATTATTATTGTATAAGAAAGTATGATCAATCAAGGCGCTATTTTAGGTGATATTCTTACAGTTTATGAATACATTAGAATACGAACACAATGACACAATGCTCTCACTCTGTGGGTTGATATAATATCATGTTCGTTATTTTATATTATAGCAAGGCTACAAGTTTAGATGGAACATTTCCTCAGGCTTGGATAGGTTTTGGAAATGCTTATGCTGCTCAAGAAGAGGGGGATCAAGCAATGTCAGCTTATCGCACTGCTGCTCGTTTGTTTCCTGGGTAATTTAGTGTTTTTTGGTTCTTCATTTATTCGACCCTAATATTAATTTTACTTCTTGTTTGAGTTGATATTTCATAGCCCAGTGTTAGTTGAGCTTGATTATTTACTTCACTCTCAGCCTGCTGCATGCATCGGGTTGACTATTCTTTTAGTAATTAGAAAGCTAAGCAATTCCTGCTTCAGTGCTGCTAATTCAAAGTGGCAGGCTTTTTTTTTATTGTAATTGTATAGGATATTTTCTATGGCACTATAAACGTGTAAGAATTTTATTATTATATTTTTGGGGGAGAAGAAGGGGGGAAAGGGTTTGCAATGCAGTAGTTTTAGAGGTCGGTTTCTCTGATTTTATTTTCCAGTTATATTTTATCAGCCACTTCTAGCTGATACATGATCAGTCCTTTTCTTTCTTTTTAATGTTTATAGAAAATAATCATAATATTCCATTTTGATACTTTACACTTGATCTAAGAAGCAAAAATTCTTCTGTAGGTGGTTGAACTGGTGAATCTAGTTTTGAGGATTTTGGGGAATTTGGTCAATAACGAATCAGCAATTATTGACAAAAAAGAAGTAGTTTGGATTTATGTAAAAGGGATTTGTTTTTGAGATTTAGGGTGGCAAATTTTATAATTTTGTCCAAACAAAAGAAAAATGAATCTCTCTCTAGTTAGCATGTGGAGAAGCTAAGAAGTTGAATTTATTTTAGAAAAATGATAAGAATTGAACCATCAATCCCATTTACTTAAACGATTTTCAAGTCTGCTTTTTCTATACCATCCGGGATTTTAGATAATTCAATTTTTTTGTTTTGTGAATATTTTTACTTTTTATTATTTACTGATATTGAAAATTTTAATGTGTGTGGGTGTTTATATATGTATATTTATATAAATAAATTTATGTAATATTTAAATATGTGCCGAATCCTCTCCTATCCTCTCCTCTCCAAACTTGGCACCTTTTTTGATATTTTTCTTCTTCCTAGAATCTTGTTCTTTCTTCAAAGGATCAGTCAATCTTCTATTGGTGTAGGCTTGAAGAATTATGCCTGCAATTGTAAAGAACTGTAATTTACCATTTTTATTGGTGTCACTTCAGAGTCTTCCAATTAATAAACGATCAGATGACAAATGTTGAAATACTGGCAAAAAGTTTAGGCTTTTAAAAACTTTTAGCAATATTTTTGGGCAAGTTCAATGTTCTCAGTTGAAAGGTTGGTTGAAACTGAACTTTACTTCCCCATACTTTAACAGGACAATTTTTGGAATTCATACACCTCCCTTTCACCCTATGTCTTTCACTTTTCACAAATTTTAAATCAAAACCTTTTGTTAATGACCAATTAATGATAGCAAATTTGAATTCTTTTTTGTTTGCAAATAACATACTAACTCTATGTTTGTCCCCATGATTTTGGTGTTGGGATTATATACTGGGAAAGGGTTTTGCCTCCTCACAAGTGTATCATCCTCAGAGTCAACTTCCTCAGGGCTGTCATTTTCTACTTGATCAGAGTCATAATCACTTTTACTTAGGGGTGTAAACGAGTCGAATCTCAGCGAACACCTTCATGCTCAGATTCGGCTCGACTCGAAAAAATTGAGCTCGAATTCGACTCGGATTCGATAAGGGATTTATATTTTTGCGCCAGATTCGACTCGGATCATTATTCGGACCTACTCGGTTCGTAAGTACTCGACTCGTTTACAATGCGAGTTACTCATGATCCTTCAAATCGAGTTTCGAATATGAACCATTTCACTTAAAACTGAACCACTGCATACTAAATTGGTTACTTAACTAATATTTATATATAAAAAAATTTTACTTTTATTTATGTATTGAAATTATAAAGAATGTAATAAAAATTGACATTCAATTCATTGATTTATTCAAGTACAAGTTTATACAATTTTATACTACACTTTATAAATTATAAAGATTGATACAAATATCACATATTTAGCTTAATAGAATGGATCAAACCAATATTCGAATATGATCCATCGAGCAGGTAACGAGTCTGGTTCGAGAAAAAATGAAATACTCGAACCCTAATCTGAACGAACACTGGTATGCTCGAATTCGACTCGTGTATCATTAAACAGAAAACGAGTATGGATCAGATTCGACTCGGGTCAACTTCGAATTCGAGCTTTGGATCATATTTTCGAGCCAATCTCGAATCGAGTACCGAACTACTTGGTTCGACTTACACCCCTACTTTTACTTTCACTATCTGTTTCACTGTCATTAGAATAATCAGCATCTCTCACTATCTTTTTCTTCTACAGTATTGTCTCCCTCATCAGTATTGTCACCCTTAGCATTGCCCTCACCCTCAACAGTATTGTCACCCTCAGCATTGCCTTCACCCTCAACAGTCTTGCCACCCTCAACAGTTGGTTGTTTTAATTTCTTCTTATGTTCTTTATATTCCCTTGTTTTTTTTCTTGCCTCAATTATTTCTTCATCATCAGTTAGAAACATTTCTTCTTTCTCCTCATCAAGAAGAATATCACTATCACTAGAAGAACTGTTATGACTAATATCAGTTATCAAACTCACCGTCTTAGCCTGTTTTTTCCTATCACAAGCATGTTCAGTTTGTGTAGGTTGTTTAGCCTGTTTACCCCCTTCACAATCATGCTCAAGATAAATCTCAACATATTTATAATCTACAACAGCATCTAACATCATATTTAGGTCATCATCATCTTTAAGATTTGAAAAATGCCCACAGAATATAGTATCAGGCATTCTATAATATAACCCAATTACATCCGTGTACCCAAAACTCTCACACATTGTCTTTAGCTTCTCAAAATTCAATTCAAAATACGGGATTTAAAACTTATCAATCTTCGCATAATCATAATGGAAAACAGGATGTAACCCAAATAAACCCCCACGGTGGAGTTCCACTTCCAAGTGTCTACAATAAAAATACCATTAACATTAACTAAAAACATATTTCTCTCCAGCACATGACAGGCAAACAAAACTATAGTATAAAAGGACATACAAAACTTTAAATCTCATGTCAAACAAAACTACAGTATTACAAGACAAACAAAACTTTATTACTCTAATTCCAATACATGATAGACAAAAGTTTATTGGTGGAATTCCACTACCAATAAACTACAATAGAAATCTCATGTTGGACTATGGAACACAAAGACAGACCACAAATACAGAAGAGACTATATAATTATTACCCGACAATATTACGACCACAACATAAGGACCACAATATAATAAACAATCAATTGATATTTATATAATAACAACCAATTTTAGTAAAGAGCTGACAATACTCAAGGAAAGGAGATTAAGTTCCAAAAAATAGACATGTAATGATAAATAAAGGGACCACATTAGACAGACAAAGGGGAATAGAATAAAGGGACAAATCAATAAAGAGGGATTTCGAGACACTTGCACCATCTCCCCCACCATAAAGCACTTTCAGATCCTTCGAATCACTTTAGTATCCCCACTACAAACCCTCGATTTGACGAAATTTTGGAACCCTAGCTTTTCTCTGTTCATGCGAGAGTTAGACTAGAGAGAAAGACAAAGATCGAAATCGAGGGTTAGACTTTGTCTGAAGTGTTGAATGAATGTTATCTGTAAATCTATAAGAGTTTTAATTGTTTTGGGGAAAATATCATGTTTTGATATAAAACTTATTCCTTGCAGATTACTAACAGCAAGGCCCGTGGTGCTCGGGTGGTAGAATGATCAAAATTCCAACGTTTGGTCGTGGGTTCGAGTCTAAGGAGAGGCAAGTTTGCCACGTAGGCGCCACATGTGCCACGTCACCAGGTCAACGCACATGTGGCGCCTCGGGGTTCAAAGTCCAAATTTTTTACTAGAAAAGGGCTCAGTTTGTGTTGACCGGAAGAAAGGGGCTCAATACCCAAATATCCAAAAAGTTCAGTGGTCGGTTTTGCATTTAACCCGTTGTAGGACACAATTATATATTGAGAAGATTTTTTTTCCCTTTGCTGGCATCACTACTTTAGTAGGTTGATTCTTGATTGCTTGGTTGTCGGTGAATTCATGCATGTGAATTCTTCTTTTTAATGATTAAGATCATCATATGTAATTATAGCATACAGATGCGGTCAGGCTTTATATAATTTGAATGTACAAGGGATTATTTTGCATTGCTGTTGTTGATGAAGAGCCATGATAAATGGAAAGTAATGTCTTACAAACTCTAATAGATATACCAACTTTGTATTAGGAGGTACCATGAGGCAATTTCGTACTATGAGAAAGCACTTGCATTATCAACTAGAAGCTTGAGCACTTATGCTGGTCTTGCGTACACGTACCATTTGCAGGTAATCTGCCCCTCCCTCAAGAAATTAGTTGATTCCATTCATTTGTCTTGTTTAATGTATTATCAAGAAGCTATAAAGTTGCGCAAGCATGTGATGTTATTTTTGTAATTTTACTCGAAATCTGTAGCTTTATATCAGGATATTAATGATGCACGTTGTTGAAGGTCCCCCCCCTCCCCCTTCTTCTTCCATTATAGTTTTCCTCTATCGATCCTTTTGTTTAGAGGAACAATATTTTCCAAAAAGCTATTGAATCTTGAAGCAACTTAAAAAAGGGTTTATTTATTGTAGTAAGTTTCCTGATGAGGCACTCGATAATGATTGTGCATAAATAAAGAGCACCTTATGTACATCCATGTGTTGATGTATATACTTTAATATTTTTTATACATAAAAGTATATTATTTATGTATTAACATGCATGCATACCTCAATAAAGAGCCTATCATGTTGTGGTAGCCTTGTGCACTGGGTGCAGCCTTTATATTTTTCTTTTGATGTAGACAAAATGTGCCTTCTTGACCTGTTGTTGACCATTTATGACATCAATTTTAGTTTTATGCATTTGAGTGCATTGCATGTCCAACTGTTATAAGCTTGATCACAACATTCCTTATGAATGCCAAGTTTCATGCTACTACTTAAAATGCCAAAAGATCAGGTTCCTACTTGAAAAGTAGAACATGTTATTCTCTCCAAAGTCGTAGTTTTTCACATACGATTGAATCTAGTCCTCAAAACACAGTTGCGTTGGTTTACACGAGATCTGTTTATAAGGTTCTATTTCTTTGCTTATGCAGGATAATTACACTGCAGCTATTACGTACTATCATAAGGTAAGTTACTCTCTACTCTTAAATGCTGAAATAAAAATATTGCTCAATACGTTTATAGAACCATGAAGGGAGCTAATTATGGAAAAATCTTTTTTTTTTAAAATTATTTTTAAAATTTGATTCTGATTTCTTAGGTAATTTAGTCTGGAAAGCCAGATCGTAAAGATTGGCACAATTCTATTATCTGGCCATAATTTTGCTCATGATTCTAATTTCTCCTTTTATCCTCCAACCAAGCACTGTGGTTGAAACCTGATGACCAGTTCTGCACGGAAATGTTAACTTTAGCTCTTGTAGATGAAAGCCACGGTGGCATTGACCTCAAAATCGAATCTGCTCGGAGCTAGCTATTTATGTAGTCAAGTTTGGAGCAGCAAAATTTTGGCTGTTGTATTGTATTTGTAGTCATCAATTTGTAATTGGTAATGTAATTTAGTTTATATTTATGTAATTTAGTCATCAATTTGTTGATTTATATCAGTGAGTTTATTTGTTGTTGAAATTGATTTTAATTTTGTCGGTTGCTACTGCCGCGGTGGAGATGATATTTTCAACGATGAATATTATTATGAGTCATTTACAATAATATACAACATTTAGAAAGTAATTACATTATTAGTGCACTCATAAAATATTTACACAATTAATACACTTTCTATATTTATTTACAATATTAGTGCAATTAGGATTCCTTAATTTAGAAAATTAGTATGCAATTAGGATTCAATTCATAATAATAAGGAAACCTAAAATCAAGGAGAAATAACTACCATAATTAATAATTCAAATTCAAATATCTTGGATCTAACAACAAATTCAAATTCAAAAATAATAATTAAAATTCGAATATTCAAAGTTTGGCAACGTCATCTTTCTCCTCCCCTTCGCCAGTCATCTTCCTCCTCCCCTTCGCCGCCGCTTCAACACCATGGACGCCGATCTCCTCATCCATTACGGCCACAGTTGACATTGTGACGAAGGTTGATTTAGTCCAGAAATTAAAAGGAGAAAAAGATAAATTTTAATGCAGTTGGTATCCAAATATTTATACAAAGGTAACCATTTTAGTTTTTGTGGGTAACCAAGAGAAATTTCAGTGCAGTTGGTAACCAAAACTTTCAAAGGTAACAATTTTAATTTTTGTTGGTTACATTTGTATTAAGGTTTGACTACCAACTGTACTATGAAAAAAAAATCTATAATAGATTTTTTATAATTAATTGGTAACCCAATAAAACTGAATTGGTTACCTTTGTATTAAGATTTGGCTACCAACTGCATTATAAAAAAAATCTACAAATAGATTTTTTTTAATTAATTGGTAACCCAATAAAACTGAATTGGTTACATTTGTATAAAGTGTTAGCTACCAACTGCACTATTAAATAAAAAAATCTATAATAGATATTTTAAAAATAAATTAGAAACCTAATAACACTGAATTGGTTACCTTGGTATGAATGTTTGGCTACCAACTGTACTATAAAAAAATCGCAGCAACTGTACTATGAAAAAATCGCATGTGGAGGATGGCGTTAACAAGTTGGGGTTCTCTAGGTTAATGGTGGAGGATGGCGTTAATGGTGGAGGAGGGCGGAGGAGGGCGTTAACAAGTTGGGACTGTTAATGGTGAAGGAGGAGAAGACTGAAAAAGGCGAATGAAGCGTGATTTTTATTAAGGAAAGAGAAGGTGTGCTATATAATTTACTTATTAATTACTTAATTTAATAAGTAAATCAATATTAATCCCCTAAATTAAAGAATCCTAATTGCATACTAATTCCCCAAATTAAGGAATCCTAATTGCACTAATATTGTAAATAAATATAAAAGTGTATTAATTGTGTAAATATTTTATGAGTGAACTGTTGTTGTAGTTATTTTAAAAAATGTAATAGAATATGTAATTGTTCCTATTATTAAAACCACTCTCCGAAACCAAATGGGCTATAAATGATCGAGTGATTAATGTTTGGTTCCTTACATTGAAAATGATGTATTTGAAACTATAGATAATGAAACTATCTTATAACATTTTCAAGTTATGGGGTCTAGGAGGGTAACATTTTAATTTGTAAATATTATTATGATTATTAGTTCAACTTTTCTTTATTTAATTTCAACAAAAAAATTAGTTAAAATTTGCTCCTAAAAAATTCTTAAATCATCCCTTAATTTTATCCTTTAAAAGATAGAAAAACTTATGCTACGTTTGAATTGAAGGAATGGAATGAAAAGTGAAATTTATTCCATTTTAGTTGGAATGAGTTATTTCATGCTCTTTACCCCCAAGGAATTAAATACAATTTTTTTTATTCCAATAGCAACCAAACGTAACTTTTTTCATTTTATAAGAATAAGTCGTTCCATTCTCACCTTAATTACTCCAATCCAAACGTAACATTACTTTTTAAAACTAAAAAACTTTAATCTTCTTTATCCCTAGTAATAGTATATGTTGGGGTGTGATTACTTGGGTCTAGTCAAGATGTAGTCCAATTTATTTATGGGTCCTTTACAATAATATACAATATTTAGAAAGTAATTACATTATTAGTGCACTTATAATATATTTACATAATTAATACACTTTCTATATTTATTTACAATATTAGTGCAATTAGGATTCCTTAATTTAGGGAATTAGTATAGGATTCAATTCATAATAATAAGGAAACCTAAAATCAAGGAGAAATAATTGCCATAATTAATCATTCAAATTCAAATATCTTAGATCTAACAACAAAAATAAATTCAAATTCAAAAATAATTGAATACTAATTCCCAGCAAGAACAGAGTTAACAAACAAATCGAAAACAAAACAAAGAGGAAATCACGAACAACTAAAACAAATCGAAAAAGAAAAAGTCAAAGTTACCAAACCAGCAAGAACAGATCCAAAACGAATTTGGAGTAGCCGAACAAAGAGGAAATCACGAACAACCAAAACAAAACAAATCGAAGAAGAAGAAGTCGGAGTTACCAAAATAAATCAAAGAAGAAGTCGGAGTTACCAAACCAGCAAGAACAGGTCCAAAACGAAATCGGAGTAGCCGAACAAAGAGGAAATCACGAACAATTTTTTTTCATAAATATTTGGTTACCTACAAAAACTAAAATGGTTACCTTTATATGAAGGTTTGGCTACCAACTGCATCATATTCAAAATAATTTTATTTTTAAAAGGTTATTAATAAGTAACTAACAGCTACATAAATGAAAACTTAGACATGGCATTTCGGATACCATCTGCACGTAACACTTGGAAACTGTTCTTAAATTTTTTTATAATTAATTGGTAACCCATTAAAAATGAATTGATTACCTTTTTATGAAGGTTTGGCTACCAACTTATAAATAATATTTTTAAAATAAAATTATTATGAATATGGTGCAGTTGGTAGCCAAACTTTCGTACAAAGGTAGCAATTCTACTTTTTGTGGATAACCAAATATTCATAAAAAATAAACCGCGCCTCTGCCACAAAATCGTTTACTGCGCAAGCACTTCGGGAGGTCAATGTGGTTGATGCCGGCGCTGGTGGTGACTATGACGCGAAGCGACGTGAGACGGAGGACATCGACGGCGACGCGAGTATCAGCGTTGCAGAACATGGCTTGAACGGAAGATGCGTGGGTGGAAAGGAATTGGTCGGTCGGAAGCGGAGATTCCCGTGCTTGGAGGAATTCGAATTTCCGACAGAAATGCTTCTCGTGGATCTTGAAAACGTCAGGCGGATTGAAGAGTAAGACTTTTGGGAGATTTCTGTTCTTCTCGTGTGTGGTCCGCCATTATTGTATTGGGAAGAGACACCAGTGCGCTACTTGACAGTAGCCATCTCCAACCATCTTATGTAGTAATATATATATATATATATATATATATATATATATATATATAAAGAATACGTTGAATGAATAAGAAGGGTGATGACTAACTAATGCAATTGTTCTAGATGAGGAGAGAGTGAAGAATCCACGGGAATAACTAATCCTTAAATTAAGGAATCTTAATTGCATACTAATTCTCTAAATTAAGGAATCCTAATTGCACTAATATTGTAAATAAATATGAAATTGTATTAATTATGTAAATATTTTATGAGTACACTATTGTTGTAATTGTTTTCAAAAATGTAATAAAATATGTAATTGTTCCTTTATTTAATGGACTAGATTTGGTGTTGACCCATCATATATGTTTATTTTGACAGTGGAATAATCCTTATTAAAGTAAGATTGTGTTTCCTTATTTGGTGGGATAAGGAGATTTAATTTGAGAAATAATCTATTAGCCATTAATTGCAGTTATAGGATGATTCTGAAAAGGACTTCTACTCCGATTGGATTCTGGAGGACTTGACAGCTATAAATACAGCAATAAGCAAGAGTTTGAGATAATACACACTAGCATATGACACAAATAAATACGATGGATAAGAGAATGACCCAAATAAACATTTTGTACTCTCCATATTATTATAGTGGATTCTCTCTCCGTGATTTTTTTCCAATTGGGTTTCCAAGTAAATTCTTGTGTTCATATTTTATATCTTTTTGTTTATGTTTTTGTGAGTATTTCGTGAGTTTGATTTCACAACAATACAATCAACTTGTTAGCGTGATTTTGGCATGCTGTTTTGATGATTTCGTCACGCGTACAAAATCTTAACATTGGCGTCGTCTATGAGAAACAAAAATTCTTTTCAAAAAAACACCAACACAATTAATCTATCTTTGTGTCGGCTTACTAAGATAAGGGGGCAGATTCTATGCATAAAAGATAAATGGTTCTTTTTTATTAATTTATGAAATCATTATGATTAACAATACTGTTTCACCTGCAATTGAAGTGGAAATAAAAAAATGGGTCCAACGCCGTTAGTTAACTGATTTGGGCACGTTTTTTCTTTTAAAAATTATGAGTCAAAATTTTAATCAATTTAAACAGTTAATCAAGTCAAATAATTCTAGTAATTAATTTAAATTAACCCACCAGTTTGTATCTAGATTCACTGTATTAGCACCTAAAAAAGGGGTTACGAACATAGCGGAGTAATAGGGAAAATAAGAGAGTCAATTCATTTGATTGGTTATTACTTATTATGCACGTAGCGTTTAATTGGAAAGGATAAGGATGTAAAATTTTAGAAGAAATACGAGTAGATATTTATACAAAAGTTGTCTTATATTTGGAGTTTAGTTTATCAATGCTCATATATACTGTTAACGCCTCATTTTGTAAGCATGATGAAATTACCAAAACAACAGGTTAAAATCGCGCTAACAATTGATTGTATTATCGTGAAATCAAACTCATGAAATACATTTACATAAACAAAAACAAAGAGAGAAATCCACTATAATAATATAGAGAGTACAAAGTATTTATTTGTGTCATATGCTCGTCCATCGTGTTTATTTGTGTCATATGCTTGTGTATTATCTCAAGCTCTTGCTTTTTGCTGTATTTATAATCACACCCCGACATATACTATTACTAGGGATAGAGAAAATTAAAGTTTTCGAGTTTTAAGAAGTAATGATACGTTTGGATTTGGAGTTATAACTATCACACTCAAACTGCCGAAGACGAACTATCACACTCAAACTCCATAAGCCGAACAAAATTTTTTGGCTCCCAACTCTCTTGTTCACTCTTAAGATAGATAAACATTTACCCTTATTACTACTGAAGATATAAATAACCAACCGTATACCAACCGAGCCAACCTTATCAACACCGAATATATAAAGAACCAACCTTATACCAACCGAACCAACCTTAGCACTACCGAAGATATAAAGAACCAACCTTATCACAACCGAACCAACCTTATCACAACTGAATATATAAAGAACCAAACATATACCAACCAAACCAACCTTATCACAGTCGAATACACAGATAGTCGAGCCAACCATATTACAACCGAAGATAGATAAATAACCCACCGAACACCAATAAATGTTATTCCAAATAACTGAACATCCAACCGAACATCAATTATAAAGTTCGTTCCGAGGAACTAAATGTATTCGTTCCGAAGAACTGTATAAATGTTTGTGTTGACCGTTCGGGAGGACAGTGGTCCGTCCCGAAGGATATTGTCCATTCGGGAGGACGATAGTTCGTCCGAAGGAAGTTGTCCGTTCGGGAGGACGATGGTCCGCCCCGAAGGAAGTGATCCGTTCGGAAGGACGATGGTCTATCCTGAAGGATGTCTGTTCGGGAGAACGTCGGTCCGTCCCGAAGGAAGTGATCCGTTTAGGAAGACGATGGTCTGTCCCGAAGAATGTTACTTGTTCGTTGGTCCGTTGGACTTCATACCAGGCTTGTATATCTTGCCCCCCAGGTGGTAAAAATATAATTGATGCTTGGAATCCTTCTTTTATTTATTCGGCAAAACCAAGGAGGATAAAACAAGACCCGATCTGTTAATTCTGGAGATTGTTGACAATAATCAAAGTGGATTAATGTTCCAGAAGTAGATTGATGTGCTGAAACGGGTTGATGTGCCGAAGCGTATTGACGTGCCGAAGATGGCTGACGCTAAATCTGAAACCGTTAAGTTCTCTGACTTTTGGAACTCGAAAAAATTTCCTTTTGTATTTTTTCTCTCCGCATATTTAATTCGATCATGAGGACCTGGGCAAAAAAGTGAGTCTCTAGAGGACAAAAGTGTCATCACATTAAACCATATCTAATCATATGCATGAATATGATGCATTACTTTGAATAAAGAAAATTAATAATGTAAGTAATGCATAACGTAACAGTAGGATTTATTCGTTACAAGTATAACATCATATGACCGACCTTGATCTTCTGAGAAGGGTTCGAGTGCGAGCATGCCTGTAGGGACCCGAAAGATGGTGAACTATGCCTGAGCGGGGCGAAGCTAGAGAAAACTCTGGTGGAAGCCCGCAGCGATACTGACGTGCAAATCGTTCGTCTAACTTGGGTATAGGGGCGAAAGACTAATCGAACCGTCTAGTAGCTGGTTCCCTCCGAAGTTTCCCTCAGGATAACTGGAGCCCGGGTGCGAGTTCTATCAGGTAAAGCCAATGATTAAAGGCATTGGGGGCGCAACGCCCTCGACCTATTCTCAAACTTTAAATGGGTACAAAGTTCGATGGATGATGAATCCCCAGACTTGGGGTCAAAATTACCAATCCAAAAATAAATAAATTAAATAAAAAATGAACAAAGTTCAATAATGGAACATGCAAGCATTAGTGGAGAATGCCTGCACCTTGTCAGTTCACAACACCGAGTTAAGAATTGCTTGACTATACCCTAAGTTACTAACCATACTTTTATTGGTAGAGAGAACTTGGACAACTCCATTTTAGGATTCTTATATTAACAATAAAACATTTAAAAAAAACAAAAAATAAAGATCATATGTTATCAGTGAGGCACCTTGTATGCATTACTAGGACCAACTCCACCATCTACTTCAATCCATGGGTTCACTCCCTGCAACATAAGCATACAAAATGCCATGATTTCACCAAATTCTTTCAAAGACTTATGTAAATGAGAATCCAATACCTTTTCTACACAAATTCTTCTTAAGTCCGCAATTTTCTTAACTTGACTTTCAATAAAGCTCTGTCCACCAAATCCAGGGTTGACCGACATAATCAACACAAGATCAACAACTGCACCAAGCAAACAAGATAATTCCACAAACTCATTCCACCAAATTAGACGAACTCGAAACAAGGACAAAATCTTATGGCAATATCTTCTCTATTTTCAATATTTTCTTAAACGAGCATCACACTATTTTCTTGGTTAGAAGACAGCCTACAACTCTATACCAAGTCAGCTAAGCTTAGACGTGAACAAACACCTCATTGAAAATATTAAATAACCTAAAAAAGAAGCCTCAATGGAAATTATCCCTCCGCAATTCTCCTTTTATTACAAGAAAAAAGGAAATACCTAGTTGAAAGTGAAACAACTCTTACCATCAAGGACATATTCTATGGAGCTTAATGGGGTACCAGGGTTCAAGACAACGCCAGCTTTTGCTCCCAAGCTTTTTATCTGAATCATAAATAAGACAATATAGTGGTCAAATCAGATAAGTAATATAAGGAAACATGATAATCTCCAATCAGGATTCTTAATATGCAAAATTGAAACAAATAGCTAGAAAATTAGTCTACTTCTCTACGTTCCATAAACACTAAAACCACGCAAACAAAGGAAAAATAATACTCCCTCTGTTCCACAAAAGAGTCCCATTTAAAAAATTTGCAAACTTTAAAGATATATTTTTCTTCCATGTTTATCCCTAAATATAACGTGTGATTAGTATAATAGTGCTAGCATAGTAGTGAAATTATGTTCTTATACTTGAGAACATTGTCATTTTATGCTTCAGGAACAAGTTTTTTTCTTTCAAATGGGACTATTTTGGTGGAATGGGGAGTTCAGAGAAGGGTTCGAGTGTGAGCATGCCTGTCGGGACCCGAAAGATGGTGAACTATGCCTGAGCGGGGCGAAGCCAGAGAAAACTCTGGTGGAGGCCCGCAGCGATACTGACGTGCAAATCGTTCGTCTGACTTGGGTATAGGGACGAAAGACTAATCGAACCGTCTAATAGTTGGTTCCCTCCGAAGTTTCCCTCAGGATAACTGGAGCCCGGGTGCGAGTTCTATCAGGTAAAGCCAATGATTAGAGGAATCGGGGGCGCAACGCCCTCGACCTATTCTCAAACTTTAAATGGGTAGGACGGCGTGGCTGCTTTGTTGAGCCGCGTCATGGAATCGAGAGCTCCAAGTGAGCCATTTTTGTAAGCAGAACTGGCGATGCGAGATGAACCGGAAGCCGGGTTACGGTGCCCAACTGTGCGCTAACCTAGAACCCACAAAGGGTATTGGTCGATTAAGACAGCAGGACGGTGGTCATCGAAGTCGAAATCCGCCAAGGAGTGTGTAACAACTAACCTGCCGAATCAACTAACCCCGAAAATGGAAGGCACTTAAGCGCGCGACCTATACCCGGCTGTCGTGATTACCGTAGTTCTATAATCATTAGAAAGCTTTCAAAACCATAACAAATGCCAGTAGAAACAAACACATTGCTTCACTATATTACTGCAACTAGCAAGGGAATCAAATTTATGATGGGACCGTGATGTAACAGATCAAAAACTTCACCAGCAAAGAGTACAACTGTCCTCAGTGTGTGTACGACTGTTTCTTGATTAAGACTAGTGAAACCATAATACTTCCCCTCCCCCTTTCAGAGAAAACAGCTACTAATAAATGTTAAATCAAATAAATATGAATTCCAACCAAAGTATGTTATGATGAGTTAGAGTACTCTTACTTGATTAATTGTACGATGCAAATGAATGGTGGCAGTTTGCTCACAATGGACGCTGACTATGTCAGCTCCAGCCTTGATGAAATCAGGGACTCGCTGCTCAGGTTCAACAATCATCTGCCATGCTTTAATATAGCATTAGCAAAAGCATTTATTTACATCCAACATAGACATGATAAATTATAGGATAAGGCATTATGAAAGAATAATACCAGGTGGACATCTAATGGGAGGTTTGTCACTGGGCGCAAGGCATCGACAACGAGAGGTCCAATTGTTATATTTGGGACAAAACGACCGTCCATAACATCAACATGAATCCAATCACAACCTGCAACATCTACTGCTTTTACCTAGATTCAACCCATATTAAGAATTAAGCTATGAACTCTGTAAGATTCACCATCTTAAAGTTTCTCAGTTTGGTAATGACACAAAAATCCAAAAATGATTTTAGGATATTGATTGACCAAAAGCAGATAGTGCTATAAAAACATAACTAACACCATGAAAATTATATTAACTAGAGAACCTGTGAATGTAAAGCTGAATGGTAGAGAACATGCGAACAATAACTTCATCCATATTTACTTCAAGCAATTATTTTAAATCTATAGAAAATTAATAAAGATCATCTTGTTCTCAAAGTTCAAAATGGGCAAAGATCAGAATGAAGAGTAGAACCTGCTCTCCCAACTTTGCAAAATTAGCAGATAGAATAGATGGAGAAACAATGATCTCACTCTTGGAGAACTTATCAACCCGAGAAGTTGCCTTCACCACAGTTTGAAATTTTCTCCTGGATTAATACAGAATATGATAAATATCTGTCTGTATTAGAGATAAATTGCAATCCTTTGTTGATGTGCGGAACATATCAATGCTACGGACAACGTGTACTAGCTTATAACACCAAATAGACTTGCAAAATAAGCAAAAATTAGGCAATACTATTTATATATTAGCTTGTAGAGCCCAAGCACAGATAGGAAAATAATTTATACTGACTAAATGTTACAGAAACTCAAGCCCCACAAAAGGCTCAGGCGGAACTTTATTGTGATTCCGAGCCACACAGCATACCTATGTACTCTCAACCTAAGGCAACACAGTAGTTAAATTGAAGGTCAGCTAAGAATATTAACAACCATGTAATGAACAATGTTAAAATGAAATGACTTGATTCCTTCATAATCAAACACATCTAAGATATTTATAAACACACCAACCCCCACTCCTTTAGGCTTTAACCATTTTTTTTTATTTATTTTTTTGCACAATCAAATCTCTATCTTGTTCTTGTCTTAGTCGTTAAGTCACCTCTTCAAAGTAGACTAACTAACAATCCTATAAACAGCATAAACTCACAATTTCATTAATACCCAAATCAAGGCGCATTTACGACATATAAAAACCCGTTTACGACAAATTCTTACAGAAGATAAAAGAACAGAATTACCTGGTAAAGGTGAGAGAATTAGGATTAGAGAGAGAAGGATTATGAAGCTTAAGACCCCCACCAAAACCATTGGCCTGTGATTGAGCAAGAGTTGACGAACCCAGTGATGTTGTTGCCATTTTCCCACTCGAAAAATTGTATCTTTCTCTGTCCGTATCTCTCTGTCCGGAATCGTAAATTTTTGTCACTCGAAATCTAGATGTGTGTTTTAAGCGTTCCCGCCAATTTTTGTCAACTCAGAGTCGCAGGAAGGACGAAGAAGACGATGGTGTAGAAATTTAGAAAGATAGATATACGACTGACACGTGTCAAGATGTGGAAGGCGTTTGCTTATCTGTGAACGATTGGTCTGTGTTACTGACTCATTATCTCATTGGAGGGTGGGCCGGACAGGAGGCCCATCTTGTTTGGTTTAAGTCTACGACCAACCTGCCCGCTAGTCGCCTACGTAGGAATTAAGTTAGTTGAAACCAACTCAAACAAGAATTTGGAGGAGGAATGTCCAATAATAGAAATAGTGAATCTAAAGGAATACATTTTTATATATAAAATTGAAGAAAATATACCAAAGTAAAATTAATTTAGGAGGCAACCTTTTACATAATATGACATTAAATATTTTAATAATCAATACCTATATATAAAGGGATGTAAGGCGATTCTTTTGATTACAAAACTCAACTATCAATTGTAAAATCAACTTTTAATTAATTAAGAGTTAACTCGGTTATTTCTACTCTCATACATCGCCTCTTCCCCTCCCCCTTCCCCGCACTTTCATCTCACCATTCACCAATGATGTATGGGATGAATGCTATTGCAGTGAATGAATTTCTTGGGCATCAATAGAGCAAAGTAAGTCTAATAATATAGTATGTCTTTCTGTCCCTTTTTCCTCTTGTTCTCCCCTATATATCCCTTGATGAATATAAGCTGACCTTTCTAATTTTTTTAATGCCAAAGCTTACTTCCAATGGAACTGGGACATTAGGAGTTGCAGTTTTGAAGTCTCGGGGTTTTTTGCCATATTCATACTGGTATTGGATTGGGGTAGGGGGAGTGGTTGGATTAATGCTTATACTCAACTTCGGCTCCTCATTGGCACTTACTTATCTTAATCGTGCGCATTTATACCTTCTGTTGGGCCATAATACTTTAGACATGTTGGGTAGGTCTTGAAAGTAGTGGGCCGGTTCATTGGGCCGACCTAATGGGTGGATAATATCTTTATTTGGGGCCTATGGAGTATTGGGCTGGATAGTGGGCTGAACCGTTTGTTGAGTATGGTTCCACTTGGGCTTTGACTGGTGGTGATTATGGGGATAGAACTTTGACTGTCATCTCTGCGTTGTATTTAATGAGGATTGGACAGGGCTTAGTCGGCTGCAGGCTGTGGGCCAGAGGAGGTCAGTGGCATACAAAAGCAAGAAACTCACACAAAGAAAGGTAACACACATATACAACTGAGATTTTTATCTCTCTCTAGACACTAGATATTTTTTATCCTCCATTGTTAACCTTGTGATCGCCTGTACTAACTCTCACGCCGGAGCTATCTCCCGATGGTTAGGCTGTCAAGCTTTTGGTGTTGACTTGTTGAACTGTGCAGGATTATAGCGTCTTACGTGATTGGGACGTGGGAGAAGATCTTGGCGTTAACATTGGCACTAGAAGGAGGGTTGTTCTAATGTTCTTGAAGTTTTCAATCACAATTTGTAGCTGCTCTACGTCGAAATCCATGGTGAAGAGTAGAACAGTTACTTCTGAAGGATAGCTGATGGCTATGACTTCGTCTACACAACGAGTATCTGTCAAGGATTGATTGGGTCCTTTAGAGAGTGCTCATGGTGGTACTGCTTCCAAGCAGGTTTATGAGGGTTCTCGTTCGAGAGCCCAAGGTGATGCTAGAAAAAGATTGATTTTTGCTACCGAGAGAAGACCTGACTATGGTCGGAAAAAGGTAGAAGGCATACTGCCTAGAACCTTATACCGAGGTGATCAAACTTACAAACCGATCAAATTGGATAGAAGTCTACACTTTAAAGACATGTCTCAAGGCCGTCCTCGGGATCGAAGCAGACCCAACAGCCATTCTCCTAATTGACCGAAGAGGGTACTATACCCTATTGGTTCTCGGGATTATAGTCGAAACAGATGTAGATGAAGACCCAACAGCCATTCTCCTAACTGACCGAGGAGGGCACTCTACCCTATCGGTTCTCGGGAGCATGGTCGGAGCAGATGGAGAAGCTGAAGAGTCCGATAAAACCGTTGCAGTGCTTCGGCAGAATCATAATTCGTGGGCGCTGTTTGCAGACGGGTATTCTACTTTGGACTCATCTCCAACTATTGAGGAATTTTGGGTGCCGTCCGAAGTTGCAGATGTTCTTCGGAGGGTTCATGTGGGTATTTATGTCAGCTAAATAGTTCGATCCCACATCAACCACCAAAAGGCTATATTCAATTTTATCTCCTATACCTCTTGCTGTCTGGGGGGGTAATCATACTGGGTCCATTGCCTAGGGGTCAAGTTAATAGACGCCAGTTCTTGGGATCGAAGTTTGAAGCATTCATGAAGGACTTCGGCAGCTCATCCATAATCTGGCGGGATCGGACAGATTCCACATCGGTGTTAGGAGGTTCGGGTGGACTCGCTGGCCATTCGATTGTAGCCTTTTCGGTAGGTGGTCCTTATGAATTTGTCAGGCCCTTCGTGGTAGGCAAACTTCATCGGTGTTAAGAGGTTCGGATGGACTCGCTGGCCATTCGATGGTAGCCTTTTCGGCAGGTGGTCCTTATGAATTTGTCAGGCCCTTCGTGGTAGGCAAATGTCATCCTTTAGACTTTGTCAGGCCCTTCGTGGTAGGCAAATGTCATCCTGTGGGTTTGTTAGGCCATTCGTTGTAAGACCCCAACTTATTAATGAATAAAATCAAATTTTCTCTAAATATTATTGTGAATAATAAGGGGTTAATTTGATATAATACTTTGGTTATGGGTGAAATGTGCAAATTTTGCAAAATAAGCAAGTGGTTATAAAATATTTATTTTTGGTCGGTGAATATTCGGTTGGTCGTGGAATATTCTTGCTGTCGGGGAATATTCGTACGACGACGCAGCCTTGTGTGGGCCCCATAACGGAAAGCGATTGGATGAAGAAAACGACAAGTATAAGTTGTTTATAAATAACGGCGTAGTTGTTACCGTTAATACTGTTGGAATACCCGGTGGTTAAAATACAGTAGCACACGGTATTGCACTAATTATTGATTC
The DNA here is from genome assembly GCA_016801055.1 of Panax notoginseng. NCBI lineage: Eukaryota > Viridiplantae > Streptophyta > Magnoliopsida > Apiales > Araliaceae > Panax > Panax notoginseng. The sequence continues at coordinate 277,432,806 of CM029012.1, forward strand.
TTACGTAAGAAGGCACTACTCAATAATTGTTACAGTAGTTATTATTCAATATTTTATTTTATTGATTCAATAATTGCTGCGTTGATATTTTATATTATTGTTGTTTCAATAATTGTTGCTGCACAGTATTTTCATTTATCAGATCAATAATTCATATTATTTGAATAATATTATTAGATAACATTATTGGCAATGTCTAGAAAGTTCTGTCTAAGGAGAGGTTTGGTCATCTAATTGCGCGCCAGTAAGGAGAAATCCTTATTGGAAAGCCCCCTCTTTCCTGGGAACGGCCTGGTTGTCATAAATGTGATTCTGTAATATTATTTGTGAATAATTAATTATTGATTCATATGATAAGGAAATATTTATTTTATGTGGATATAAATGAGGGATATATTTTTGTGGTTAAAAATGAAGGAGTTAATGTTGAGGTGTTTTATCAGTATTTTTATCGGAATGGAGGTATTAAAAAATCAAATCAGGGTTTTTGAGAAATATTGCGGGTGTTATAATTTTTAATCCGACCGTTGGATCGTGGTAATTTTTGGATATGTTATACATATATAAGTTGAGTATATGTCCACAAATTTTGAACCGTTAAAAATGAACGTATGATTTATTATGAATTTTACAAGATGACTGGTTCAGAAATTGTTGAATTTTCGGAGTTTTTCATTTTGGTGGAAAATTCTAGAATTGGTGGGCCCCACTTGTGGTTGGTGAAGAAATGTGCTGAATTATATTTCAAATGTGGTAGGTGGGAATAGTAGCAGGTAAAGCCATCAGGTTGCAGGTCAAACCTACCAAAATTTTCCTATAAATAGAGGGCTAAGTTAGAATTGAAAATCACACCAGAAACAAGTTTTCTCTCTTTCTCTCTCTAGATTATTGAGTGTATTTTGTGAGTATTTAGATACTTTGAGAGTTTCTATTCATCAGAGCAAGTTTTTTTCAGCCTTATACCGGTATTCCGACCAGAAGTACTGATATTTTGAGGTAAGGGATATTATTTTCTTCTTAATGATATTATTTTCTTCAATATCATTATGCTGAAATATTGATATGAGTTTTTATCAAATTTGGAACTTTTTGTGTCGGGGTTACTATTTACGTATACGGCACTATTCACGTATACGGTACTATTCACGAATACGGCACTATTCACCGAAAAATAAAATTTTCCCTTTTTGTCCAAGATGTCTATTATGGTTACTATCTTTGATTGTATCCATGTTTTAATCTTTATTTTTGAATTCTGCTTCACAATTGATTATTATGAAGTATTATTGATCTTGGATAAACTGTTATACGGATCCCTACTATTTGTCCTTCTGTCTCATTGGATTCGTTCTCTTTAAGATATTTTTTCATCATCCTCAGTCCTAAATGATGATATTAATGAATATCTTTGGCCTGTAGTGCAAAGATGTATGATTACTTGATGAATATCTTTGGCCTGTAGTGCAAAGATGTATGATTACTTGATGAATATCTTTGGCCTGTAGTGCAAAGATGAACAGGTGTTGAGATGAACATGACTGACAGGTGATACAAATGAATATCTTTGGCCTGTAGTGCAAAGATGAATATTTGGTTAAAGATGATTATTAATTGATGTTACAGGGATAAAATAATGATGATGGACTTTTAAATCTTAGAAGATAGTAGAATTCTTTCTCTACTTGACTCTTCTAATGGTTTGTTGTTTCCGCTGCAGTTGTTGATCTAAAACTTGTTGTCGATTATATTTTATCAGATTTTTCCCTGTTGAAGACTAACGATAATTTGTTGTATATTATCTTAGTCATAATATTCTTTACTGGGCTAGTTGAGCTCACCCTTTTCCTTTTTGTTCCATTTTTCTTCTCAGGAGGTGAGAACATAGCAGGATCTAGTCGGGGTATGGAGTAATGGTTCTAGAAAGATGTATTAGCAGTCCTCACTATTTCTGTAAAATAGTGTTTGAATAATTGTAATGAGGATTTATTTGAGTGTGGATATTGTCTAGAAGACAATATTTGTATTTAAACTCACAGTATGTGTTGTCGTATTTTGCACGACATTTGTATTATTGAAGTTATAGTTTGCTTTCTGTACCATGTATTTGGCGACTCAGAATGGGTGTTGTATACCTATTTTGGGGGCGTCACAGTTGGTATCAAAGCTTAGGGATATGATCCCTGGCTGAGATGTGAGACAAGAACTAGGAGGGGAGAGACGGGGAATTCCTTCGCTAGTATGACCTGACTAAGTTTATTTGGTGTTTATTTGGTCGGTCAGAGTATATGGATAATATATGACATGACTATTAACCCTTGTTTTATGACAGTATTTAAGAATGGCAGCTGAGAACGTTAATAATGGAGTAAATCAGACCGTGGAGACACCTTTGATCACTACCCAGGGGAACGTGCAACAGGAAGGCAATATTCCTCCTGTAAACAACGTTACCGAGCAAATGATGAATGATGGAATGTTTAGGAGCTTTTTGCAGTTCATGCAAAATCAGACGAGGGAGACTCGTGCGCAGAATACGGGTGGAAATGATAACAACGCCCGGTTTGTCACAGCTAAGCAGTTCAAAGAATTGGGACCACCAGAATTTAAGGGAAAGCCGGATCCAATCATGGCGGAAACGTGGGTCAAGCAAATTACCAAGATATTCGATGTCTTGGGATGCACGAAGGAACAGAAGGTTCCATTCGCCACTTTTATGTTCCGCGGTGAGGCAGACTACTGGTGGGAGTCTGTGAAGCGTACCCAGCCTGACGCACTCAACATGTCCTGGGAAACATTTCAAAAACTGTTCAATGACAAGTACTTTCCAGAAAGTATTCGTCATATGAAGGAGGTGGAGTTTATCCGACTGGAACAAAACAACATGACGGTGTCCCAGTACGAGGCGAAGTTTGCAGAGTTATCCAGGTTTGCATCTCATTTGGTCGAAAATGAGGAACGAATGACAAGGATGTTTCTGAGAGGTCTAAAACCCGAGATTCGACAATATCTTATCTCTCATAAATTTTCTCTGTATTCAGACGTTGTCAACAGGGCCCAATTATTAGAGAGAGATAATGAGTATACTCAACCGAGGGACCACAACCAGGGTCATACCGGTGACAGCAATCATCAGAGCGATGATAACCAACGAGGAGGGAAAAATACGAACAAAGGCGGTAACCACTCGGGTGGTCATCGTGGCCATGATAATAGGAGAGGTGAGTCAAGTGGAAATTTCAGAAAGAGGAGATTCAACAATGACGGGAAGACATCAGCACCAGCACCAGCACCAACAACAAATTTTAGGGGAGGAGAACGACCGCCAGTTAGATGTTACAGATGCGGAGAGGAGGGACATATAAGTCCAAACTGCCCACAGCAGTTCAAGGTATGTTATAACTGTGGAAAGGAGGGTCATATAGCTCGAGAGTGTTCTGTAGTAAAACCAAGTTCAGCGAGGATGGTGACTCCAAAAGTTGTCCCGGATAAGTCAAAGTCAACGGTTCCTGGAAGAGCATTTTTCGTGACTGGTCAGAATGCGAGGAACCCGAACGAAATTAGCACGGGTTAGTTAATTATAAATTTTTGCGAAGTTTATACCTTATTAGATACCGGTTCTACCCATTCTTTTATCTCTCCTGCTTGTGCTCAACGTTTAAACTTGATTCCGGAGAAGTTAAACTTTGACCTATCTGTGGAAACTCCGTTAGGAGAAACTTTCATCACATCCACTATTTATAAATCTTGTTTGATCCAAGTTGGCACCATCACATTACCTGTTGACCTTATCTCTTTAAAGATACTTGCTTTTGATGTGATTTTAGGAATCGATTGGTTAACTACTCATCATGCCAAATTGATTGCTTTTGTAAGGTTGTTAGTTTTCATATTCCTAAGCAACCTGTTATTCAAATTCAAGCAACCAAACCATTGAAGTCAAACTCTTTCATATCAAGCCGTAAAGTCATTCGTTTATTGAAAAACGGATGTCAAGCTTTCTTAGCTATGTTATGAACTTGAACAAAAATACGTTAGATGTGAATGATATTTCTATTGTTAGTAAAATTTTGACGTATTTCCTGAAGAATTTCCTGGCTTAACCCAGAGCGTGATATTGAATTTTTGTATTGATCTTCAACCCGATACAAAACTCATTTCTAAAATCTTATATCGAATGACTCCTATTGAACTTCGGGAGTTAAAAACCTAACTATAGAAGTTGATAACCGAGCCTTTATCTGGTGACTTCCTTTATGGAATGCACTGAATCCAGACTCTCCGTAGGGGACGCCATATTCGTGCGGTAGTAAACTGATAGGTGTCATTGTGACGTGCTATCGAAGGTTGGGATATGAGTCACAGTTGAGAGCAATCTAAGTAGGTAATCGAAGTACGTAGCTTTCTAGGCTTAGCTGGTTATTATCGGAGATTTGTGGAAGGATTTTCTCGAATCGCTACTCCGTTAACTCAGCTGACTCGGAAAGATACAAAATTCGTATGGAGTGAGGAATGCGAGAAGAGTTTCCAAGAACTCAAGAGGAGACTCATTTCGGCACCTGTTTTGACAATACCATCTGGTTCGGATGGATTTGTTATCTACAGCGATGCTTCAGGCAAAGGGTTAGGATGTGTTCTCATGCAACATGGGAAAGTCATAGCCTATGCCTCACGACAACTCAAAGAATATGAGAGGAATTATCCTACTCATGATTTGGAGTTGGCAGCAGTCGTTTTTGCGTTGAAAATCTGGAGACACTACCTGTATGGGGAGAAAGTGGAGATCTATACAGATCATAAAAGCCTCAAATATTTCTTCACCCAAAAGGAACTCAACATGCGGCAACGACGTTGGCTTGAGCTGTTGAAAGATTACGATCATACCATCCAATATCATCCTGGAAAAGCGAACGTAGTAGCTGACGCATTGAGTAGAAGATTATACGCGGGTACGAGTGCAATATTTTTAACACAAAGGCCCATTTTGTATGACTTGCAAAGGATGGAGATAGAGATGAAGGCTCCAAGTACCCACATGATGATATCAAATATACGAGTAGAACCGACTTTAATAGATAAAGTTAAAGCTGCTCAAGCTACGGATATAGAGCTGATGCGTATGAAGAAGAAAGTGCAAGAAGGTGCTATTCCAGAAGCAAGAATCGATGAAGAAGGAATACTTCGAGTCAACTCCAGACTTTGTGTTCCTAACGATTTTGACTTGAAGCATAGAATAATGATGGAGGCACACAACACACCGTTTGCAATCCATTCTGGGAGTACCAAAATGTATCACGATCTTCGACATACATTTTGGTGGAGCAATATGAAAAGAGAAATCGCGGAGTTTATCTCGAGGTGTTTAACTTGTCAACGTGTAAAAGCGGAGCATCAAGTACCAAAGGGTCCATTGCAACCACTTGAGATTCTGAAATGGAAGTGGGAACACATTACTATGGATTTTGTTACGGGTCTTCCCAAGGTTTCTCAAGGCATAGATGCGATTTGGGTTATTGTTGATAGATTAACCAAGTCCGCTCATTTCTTGCCGATACGTGAGACTTATTCCCTTGAACGTCTTGCTAGTATGTACGTGAATGAGATTGTGAGATTGCATGGCATGCCAGTATCTATAGTTTCGGATCGTGACCCAAGATTCACTTCACGATTTTGGGTTAGCTTGCAGAAAGCTATGGGCACGGATTTACGATTCAGTTCAGCATACCATCCTCAAACGGACGGACAATCAGAGAGGACTATTCAAACTCTTGAAGATCTATTAAGACTTTGTGTCTTAGATCTCAAAGGGAGTTGGGATAAGTACCTACCATTGGTGGAATTCTCCTACAACAACAGTTATCAGGCGAGCATAGGTATGGCTCCATTTGAGGCGTTGTATGGAAGAAAATGTCGTTCTCCAGTATGCTGGGACGAGGTGGGTGAAGCAACATTGTTGGGACCAGAGTTGGTACGCATTACTACAGAGAAGATCCAAACGATTCGACAACGTATACAAACGGCACAGGATCGACAAAAGAGTTATGCAGATCTTCATCGGAAGGACGTGGAATTTAATATTGGGGATCATGTATTATTACGTGTTGCACCATGGAAGGGAGTTACAAGATTTGGGAAGAGAGGAAAGCTCAATCCAAGATTTGTTGGTCCATTTGAAATTCTTGAGCGAATAGGAAATGTGGCATATAGACTCGCATTACCTCCAAGCATGTCTCGTGTTCATAATGTTTTTCACATATCTATGCTTCGCAAATATGTTAAAGACCCGAACCACATTGTTGAGTTAGAACCAGACGAGATAGCTGAAGATTTAACGTACGAGGAGGTACCTGTTAAGATCTTGGATAGGAAAGAGCATGTCCTACGCACGAAGGTTATACCACAAGTTAAGGTTTTGTGGAGAAACCATGCTATTGAAGAAATGACCTGGGAGTTGGAATCAGAAATGAAAGCGAGGTATCCTCACCTTTTTGAAACATCAGGTACGTACGTCAATTTCGAGGACGAAATTTCATAAGGAGGGGAGGTTGTAAGACCCCAACTTATTAATGAATAAAATCAAATTTTCTCTAAATATTATTGTGAATAATAAGGGGTTAATTTGATATAATACTTTGGTTATGGGTGAAATGTGCAAATTTTGCAAAATAAGCAAGTGGTTATAAAATATTTATTTTTGGTCGGTGAATATTCGGTTGGTCGTGGAATATTCTTGCTGTCGGGGAATATTCGTACGACGACGCAGCCTTGTGTGGGCCCCATAACGGAAAGCGATTGGATGAAGAAAACGACAAGTATAAGTTGTTTATAAATAACGGCGTAGTTGTTACCGTTAATACTGTTGGAATACCCGGTGGTTAAAATACAGTAGCACACGGTATTGCACCAATTATTGATTCTTACGTAAGAAGGCACTACTCAATAATTGTTACAGTAGTTATTATTCAATATTTTATTTTATTGATTCAATAATTGCTGCGTTGATATTTTATATTATTGTTGTTTCAATAATTGTTGCTGCACAGTATTTTCATTTATCAGATCAATAATTCATATTATTTGAATAATATTATTAGATAACATTATTGGCAATGTCTAGAAAGTTCTGTCTAAGGAGAGGTTTGGTCATCTAATTGCGCGCCAGTAAGGAGAAATCCTTATTGGAAAGCCCCCTCTTTCCTGGGAACGGCCTGGTTGTCATAAATGTGATTCTGTAATATTATTTGTGAATAATTAATTATTGATTCATATGATAAGGAAATATTTATTTTATGTGGATATAAATGAGGGATATATTTTTGTGGTTAAAAATGAAGGAGTTAATGTTGAGGTGTTTTATCAGTATTTTTATCGGAATGGAGGTATTAAAAAATCAAATCAGGGTTTTTGAGAAATATTGCGGGTGTTATAATTTTTAATCCGACCGTTGGATCGTGGTAATTTTTGGATATGTTATACATATATAAGTTGAGTATATGTCCACAAATTTTGAACCGTTAAAAATGAACGTATGATTTATTATGAATTTTACAAGATGACTGGTTCAGAAATTGTTGAATTTTCGGAGTTTTTCATTTTGGTGGAAAATTCTAGAATTGGTGGGCCCCACTTGTGGTTGGTGAAGAAATGTGCTGAATTATATTTCAAATGTGGTAGGTGGGAATAGTAGCAGGTAAAGCCATCAGGTTGCAGGTCAAACCTACCAAAATTTTCCTATAAATAGAGGGCTAAGTTAGAATTGAAAATCACACCAGAAACAAGTTTTCTCTCTTTCTCTCTCTAGATTATTGAGTGTATTTTGTGAGTATTTAGATACTTTGAGAGTTTCTATTCATCAGAGCAAGTTTCTTTCAGCCTTATACCGGTATTCCGACCAGAAGTACTGATATTTTGAGGTAAGGGATATTATTTTCTTCTTAATGATATTATTTTCTTCAATATCATTATGCTGAAATATTGATATGAGTTTTTATCAAATTTGGAACTTTTTGTGTCGGGGTTACTATTTACGTATACGGCACTATTCACGTATACGGTACTATTCACGAATACGGCACTATTCACCGAAAAATAAAATTTTCCCTTTTTGTCCAAGATGTCTATTATGGTTACTATCTTTGATTGTATCCATGTTTTGATCTTTATTTTTGAATTCTGCTTCACAATTGATTATTATGAAGTATTATTGATCTTGGATAAACTGTTATACGGATCCCTACTATTTGTCCTTCTGTCTCATTGGATTCGTTCTCTTTAAGATATTTTTTCATCATCCTCAGTCCTAAATGATGATATTAATGAATATCTTTGGCCTGTAGTGCAAAGATGTATGATTACTTGATGAATATCTTTGGCCTGTAGTGCAAAGATGTATGATTACTTGATGAATATCTTTGGCCTGTAGTGCAAAGATGAACAGGTGTTGAGATGAACATGACTGACAGGTGATACAAATGAATATCTTTGGCCTGTAGTGCAAAGATGAATATTTGGTTAAAGATGATTATTAATTGATGTTACAGGGATAAAATATTGATGATGGACTTTTAAATCTTAGAAGATAGTAGAATTCTTTCTCTACTTGACTCTTCTAATGGTTTGTTGTTTCCGCTGCAGTTGTTGATCTAAAACTTGTTGTCGATTATATTTTATCAGATTTTTCCCTGTTGAAGACTAACGATAATTTGTTGTATATTATCTTAGTCATAATATTCTTTACTGGGCTAGTTGAGCTCACCCTTTTCCTTTTTGTTCCATTTTTCTTCTCAGGAGGTGAGAACATAGCAGGATCTAGTCGGGGTATGGAGTAATGGTTCTAGAAAGATGTATTAGCAGTCCTCACTATTTCTGTAAAATAGTGTTTGAATAATTGTAATGAGGATTTATTTGAGTGTGGATATTGTCTAGAAGACAATATTTGTATTTAAACTCACAGTATGTATTGTCGTATTTTGCACGACATTTGTATTATTGAAGTTATAGTTTGCTTTCTGTACCATGTATTTGGCGACTCAGAATGGGTGTTGTATACCTATTTTGGGGGCGTCACATTCGTGGTAAACAAATTCCATATGAAGCAAATCTACCTCACACTTCGGTAACGAATAAGTATTGCATTACTTTATTACCTGATTTTTAAGTGTTGAGTTCAGGTCGCATTATACCTTGATCTTATCTATTATATGACTTGCTTAGCTATTGACTAACAGTTTAAGATTATACATTTTTCAAATTGATTGATGATGAATTATTGACAAGAAATGGTCAAAGGTGTAATAAGGATAAGAATTTGTTAATCATTTCATTGATATCTAACTGTTTACAAAGGATATATGCCTTTTCAGGGAGTCCTAAAGCTTCGGATGATATCTTTAAGCTTCTTTATTGTCCTCGCTTTCCGAAGAGTCGAGGAGAGTCGGGTTTACTTTGGCCATTACAAGTTTGGCTTTGTATTTACTTCGGCAGACCTCGTACCCTTCAGAGTACATGTGGACAACTTCATTGTTCAGATCGGTGGACTTCCTGTAATTTGCTTCAATCTCCTTGCGAAGCTGATCCGTTAATGGTGGGCCCAAATCCCTGATAGCCCGGAGTTCTTGAAGTTCCTTTTCAAGCTTTTGACGATAGGCCATTTGCTTTGCTTTTTTAGCTTGGATATCCTTATTTTGCTTCTGCAGGATTGAGTTGGATTGGGCCAGATGTTCTATCTTCTTCGCCAAAATTTCGTTTTTCTTCAGAAAATCGACATTTATATCAGTGATAACTTGATGAGTGGCCCTAGACGTCTTCAAATCTTCTTTGGTTTGAGCAAGATCTTTCCGAAGGCACTCATTGTTGAGGAGAGCCATTTCAAGATTGTTTCTCTCTTTTGCCAAAGCAGACTTAACTGTGCCATTTTCTCTTCGAGCGGCTTTCTCTTCGACTTCGGCCTCTTGGTATTTGGGACGGAGGCGTCCGAAGACAGCGTTTGCCTGCAGATGATCAATGTCCATTATGGAACTGTTGCCAAACCGATGGTCATCGGTATCACGGACAAAGGAGTTGTAGAGCTGAAAAGGGAAATTCTCATTGAATTCTGGCCAGAGAGTGGGGGATCCCATGGCTTCGGGCCTAGATTCCAAAGAGTCTGGTTTTCTTTTGCGATCATGTTTAGGTGTTCGCTTTCTTTGTTCTTCGGGCTCTTCGTCAGAAACAATAATTTCAACCGGAATGACCGGTCGAAGATCGGCTTCTGCAGGAGGTATTTGTGGTTCTTCGGCGGCTGGAGGGGTTATTTGGATTTTCCTCTTTTTGGCACGAAGGACTCGAGTTTGTTCGTCAAGGGGCATGTCGAGGAGGCACTCGTTGTATGTCTGTGTAAGCGGGTGTTTAGGTTTTTGGCCAACTTGCTTTCTTTGGCAAGGCTGGCTTATCCCTTCGATGAGAGTTGATTCGGTGGCTTAAGCTTCGGTAGTTGAAGTCACTTCAGTTGGTACTTCTGTAGAGGTCGGCAAAGATGAACCCGAAAAGAAATCTATCTGGATCCCTTCGGTCATTCGACGTCGGTTGGACCGAGGACCTTTATACTCTGTCATTAAACATCCTGTTTAATAAAAGACTGGGGGACAATGTTGGGCCATAATACTTTAGACATGTTGGGTAGGTCTTAAAAGTAGTGGGCCGGTTCGTTGGGCCGACCCAATGGGTGTATAATATCTTTATTTGGGGCCTATGGAGTATTGAGCCGGATAGTGGGCTGAACCGTTTGTTGAGTATGGTTCCACTTGGGCTTTGACCGGTGGTGATTATGGGGATAGAACTTTGACTGTCATTTTTGCGTTGTATTTAATGAGGATTGGACAGGGCTTAGTCGGCTGCAAGCTGTGGGCCAGGGGAGGTTAGTGACATACAAAAGCAAGAAACTCACACAAAGAAAGGTAACACACATATACAACTGAGATTTTTATCTCTCTCTAGACACTAGATATTTTTTATCCTGCATTGTTAACCTTATGATCGCCTGTACTGACTCTCATGCCGGAGCTATCCCCCGACGGTCAGGCCGTCAAGCTTTTGGTGTTGACTTGTTGAACTGTGCAGGATCATAGCGTCTTACGTGATTGGGACGTGGGAGAAGATCTTGGCATTAACACCTTCTCTGCTTTTATTTTTTGTTTTAGAGAGTTAAGAGGAGGAAATGTAATAATATAGTGCTAAATTCTGCAGCTCTGGGAAAGCCTCAAGCTGTTATGCCAGAGAAAAATGAAACTGACCAAACTGAAGAATTCAATGATGAGGCCACTAAGAACGGTTAGGAATACTGTGGACACGGGAAGAACATTTGTATGCACCATCCATCAACCAAGCATTGATAAAGTGGAGAACCAATCTTCTCCTTTATTGAAGAATCTTAAAATGGTTTAACAGGATGAGTGATACAGGTTTTTGAAGTTACAGCATCTGAACCAATGGTTGGTATTTGTCTTGCAGGAAAACAAGTAATCAGTTGCCTCAAGTTCAAATCCAGGCTGGTAATTCTGAGCTAGTGCTAGACCAAACTCCTACTGCAGCTGAAACTCAATTTTTTCTCCCACAACCTCAAATGGCAGAATATATATCCAGCCCCATTGAGTCTCAGATCTTGAGCTCCATCACACTCCTGTAGTTAATAAATCTCAATTGGTGCCCGTATAGTCTCAATATGTGGACTCTGGGGTTAAGTCAAGTGAGTTCGTCCACAAAAAAATGGACAACTCCAATCTCGAGCTCAACCAACCAATAATTGAACCAATGGACTTTGTAATGGAGAAGGCCAATTTCCCCGACAAATGATAGCTCTCGATATATCCAACCAGAGAAGAATATAAGTAACGATGAGACTTCTCTGAGAATGGCGACCCAGTGAATGATGTTGCTGATCCTACTGAAGCAGGTTCACAGCCTATTCTAAAGACATAAGAGGCAGTCCCATCTAAACTAGCTGACGAATCTGGTTTTCACAGCTACTTATGTTGTTAAATAGCTCTGACATGTGTTAGAGTCATTTTGTGTTTCATTCATTAATTAATTATGGTTGCTACTGTAATAGCTGTTACGGATAGGGATAGGTTTTATCGCCTTACTCGGATTGTTCAGCTCAAGGGTTTGCACTGGATCATTGTTACTGTAATAGCTGTTACGTTTGAATTTTGTGGTGGAGAATATTGAGTATATACAAGTATCATACGAGTTTGTATTCTTTTACTTTGAATTGTTCCACTACAATGTGATTATTCATGATTTGAGCAGAAATGATTCAGTTAGGTAAGGCTATATGTAATTCGCGTGTGGGTTTTGTACTAGAGAAGAAGAGTTCCGCTGGTTAAACCAGCGGATGGACGACTCACAATTTCGACAGAATTTTTTTTATGCATCCGCTAGTTGACGGCGTATTTGCCTTTTAAATCTCAGTCATTAATAATTTATGTAATATACGGTGAAGATATTATTTATCCATTTTTTATCCATAACAAATACATACTATGAATCATTTTCCTATATATATATATATATATATATATATATATATATATATACTAGCAACAGTCCCGTGCCTCCGGCACTATGAACGGTGGAATTTATCCAAAACTTTGGACGGCCCAGATGATTTATTAGGATGAACGGAAAATTCAAAATCATTTGTATTTTGTTATATAAATGTGTTCTCTTAACTAAAAAAGAATCTATGTAGGTTATAAAATGGACAAAACGATTTAGGTTTGATTCGTATTCGCTTAATTAAAAGTTCGATTTGAACTTGACTCGAAATATAAACGATTCAAATACGAGCAAATTTTAAAATTCAATAAATTACTTGAACATTTTCAAATTATAATTTTATATTGATACTTGTCTCATATTTACTCGAAAAAATTAAACTGTTCGGGCTCGATTCTAAATCGTGTTTTACTCTATATCCAAACACACTTTAATAAGACTTTATTGTAGGCTCAATAAATTTTATGAATTAAATTTGAACAACTTTATACTTATCTCGACTCGGTTTATTTACGCATTTATTTATGTGTATATCCAAGTTCACACTCAAATACATATAAATATAAAAATAATATTACATATAAAAAGGAAAATTAAAAAAATATCTATGCATGCATTCAAGTTCACACTCAAATACAGAAATAGTTACATAAGTATGTAAAACCCCAAATTATTAATAAATGAAATTTAAATTCTCTCTATTTATTATTTTAAAATAGCAAGGGTTAAATTGATTAATGAGGTTAGTTATGGGCAAAATGCACAAATATTTCAAATAAGCAGGTAGTTATAAAATATGCATTGTTGTCGGGAAATATTCGTTTGGTCGTGGAATATTCTTCCTGTCGGGGAATATTCGTACGACGGCGCAGTCTTTTGTGGGCCCCATAACGGAAAGCGATTGAATGAAGAAAACGACAAGTATAAGTTGTTTATAAATAACGGCGTAGTTGTTACCGTTAATACTGTTGGAATACCCGGTGGTTAAAACACAGTAATACGCGTTGTTGTACAGTAGCACACTGTATTGCACCAATTATTGATTCTTACGTAAGAAGGCACTACTCAATAATGGTTACAGTAATTACTGTTCAGTATTTTATTTTATTGATTTAATAATTGCTGTGTTGATATTTTATATTACTGTTGTTTCAATAATTGTCACTACACAGTATTTCCTATTATCAAATCAATAATTCATATTATTTGAATAATATTATTAGATAACATTATTGGCAATGTCTAGAAAGTTCTGTCTAAGGAGAGGTTCGGTCATCTAATTACGCGCCAGTAAGGAGAAATCCTTATTGGAAAGCCCACTCTTTCCTGGGAACGGCCTGGTTGTCATAAATGTGATTCTGTAATAATATTTGTGAATAATTAATTATTGATTCATATGATAAGGAAATATTTATTTTATGTGGATATAAATGAGGGATATATTTTTGTGGTTAAAAATGAAGGAGTTAATGTTGAGATTTTTATCAGTATTTTTGTCGTAATGGAGGTATTAAAAATCAGGGTTTTTGAGATATTTTGCGGGGGTTATAATTTTTAATCCGACCGTTGGATCGTGGTAATTTTTGGATATGTTATACATATATAAGTTGAATATATGTCCACAAATTTTGAACCGTTAAAAATGAACGTATGATTTATTATGAATTTTACGAGATGACTGGTTCAGGAATTATTGATTTTTCGGAGTTTATCATTTTGGTGGAAAATTCTAGAATTGGTGGGCCCCACTCTTGGTTGGTGAAGAAATGTGCTGAGATTTTTATTCAAATGTGGTAGGCTTGAATAGTAGCAGGTAAAGCCATCAGGTTGCAGGTTAAGTCTGCTTCGGCGTGCTAACATTTTCCTATAAATAGAGGGCTAAGTTAGAATTGAAAATCACACCAGAAACAAGTTTTCTCTCTTTCTCTCTCTAGATTATTGAGTGTATTTTGTGAGTATTTAGATACTTTGAGAGTTTCTATTCATCAGAGCAAGTTTCTTTCAGCCTTATACCGGTATTCCGACCAGAAGTACTGTCTTTACGAGGTAAGGGATGTTATTTTATTCGAAAATGATATTATTTCTTCAATATAATTATGCCAAAATATTGGTTAGAAATTTTTATCAAAATTAGAACTTTTCACGCTGGGGTTACTATTCATGAGTTACTATTCACGAGTTACTATTCATCGAAAAATGAAATTTTCTTCTTTTCGTCCAAAATATCTATTCTGGGTACTAGCTTTCATTGTATCCATGTTTTGATCATTCTTGAATTTTACTTCACTATGAATAATTATAAGGTATTTTTGGACATGGATAAATCGAAATACGAATCCTTAATATTTGTTATTTTGTTTCACTGGATTCGTTTTCTTTAAGATATTTTTCATCATCCTCAGTCCTAAATGATGATATTACTGAATATCTTTGGCCTGTAGTGCAAAGATGAATGATTAACTGATGAATATCTTTGGCCCGTAGTGCAAAGATAAACAGGTGTTGAGATAAACATGACCGACTGGTGATACAAATGAATTTTTGGCCTGTAGTGCAAAGATGAATATTTGATTAAAGATGGTTGTTGATTGTTGTTACAGGGATAAAATATTGATGATGGACTTTTAAATCTTAGAAGATAGTAGAACTCATTCTCTACTTGACTCTTCTAATGGTTTGATGTTTCCGCTGCAGTTATTGATTTAAAACTTGTTGTTTATTGTATTCTATTAGATTTTTCCCTGTTGAATACTAAAGATAATTTGTTCTGTATTATCTTAGTCATAATGTTCTTTACTGGACTAGTTAAGCTCACCCTTTTCCTTTTTGTTCCATTTTTCTCAGGAGGCGAGTATGTAACGAGTACTAGTCGGGGTATGTAATGATTGTTCTAGAAGTTATTTTAGTAGTTCTCACCATTTTTGTGAAATAATGTATCAATAATTGTAATGAGGACTTATTTGAGTGTGGATATTGTCTAGATGACAATATTTATATTTAAACTCACAGTTCTTATGTTGTAACAGTAAAGATGTAGTTGTTTCTGTACCATGTATTTTGGCGACTCAGAATGGGTGTTGTATACCTATTTTGGGGGCGTCACAGTTGGTATCAAAGCTTAGGGATATGATCTCTGGCGGAGATCGGAGAATAGAACTAGGAGGGGAGAGACGAATAAATCCTTCGCTAGTGTGTCCTACGTAAGCTTATTTATTGGTCAGTCATAATATAGGGGTATTATGTGATTTGTTAATTTATTTAATTAACCCTTATTTTATGGCAGTATTTGAGAATATCGACTGAGAATGTTAACAGTGGAGTAAATGAGACCGTGGAGACACCGGTGCTTACTGTGACGCCCCCAAAATTAGGTATACGTCACCCATCTTGGGTCGCCACTTACATGGTACATAAATCCAAATAAAACTTACTAATACAACTGACGTGTACAATGCGGCAAAACATAAACTGTGAGTTTGAATACAAAGATTGTCTACTAGAGAATATACAAACTCAAAAGGAGTCCTCATTACAATTATTATCACACTATTTCACAGAATAGTGAGGACTACTAATGCAACATCTAGGACCATCACTCTGTTCCCCGACTAGTCCCAGCTACGTTCTCATTTCCTGAAGAGAACAGTGAAATCCTTCGCTAGTGTGTCTTACTAAGCTTAGGGATATGATCTCTGGCGGAGATCAGAGAATAGAACTAGGAAGGGAGAGACGAATAAATCCTTTGCTAGTGTGTCCTACCTAAGCTTATTTATTGGTCAGTCATAATATAGGGGTATTATGTGATTTGTTAATTTATTTAATTAACCCTTGTTTTATGGCAGTATTTGAGAATGTCGACTGAGAATGTTAACAGTGGAGTAAATGAGACCGTGGAGACACCGGTGCTTATTGTGACGCCCCCAAAATTAGGTATACGTCACCCATCTTTGGTCGCCACTTACATGGTACATAAATCCAAATAAAACTTACTAATACAACTGACGTGTACAATGGGACAAAACATAAACTGTGAGTTTGAATACAAAGATTGTCTACTAGAGAATATACAAACTCAAAAGGAGTCCTCATTACAATTATTATCACACTATTTCACAGAATAGTGAGGACTACTAATGCAACATCTAGGACCATCACTCTGTTCCCCGACTAGTCCCAGCTACGTTCTCATTTCCTGAAGAGAACAGTGAAATCCTTCGCTAGTGTGTCTTACTAAGCTTAGGGATATGATCTCTGGCGGAGATCAGAGAATAGAACTAGGAAGGGAGAGACGAATAAATCCTTCGCTAGTGTGTCCTACCTAAGCTTATTTATTGGTCAGTCATAATATAGGGGTATTATGTGATTTGTTAATTTATTTAATTAACCCTTGTTTTATGGCAGTATTTGAGAATGTCGACTGAGAATGTTAACAGTGGAGTAAATGAGACCGTGGAGACACCGGTGCTTACTGTGACGCCCCCAAAATTAGGTATACGTCACCCATCTTGGGTCGCCACTTACATGGTACATAAATCCAAATAAAACTTACTAATACAACTGACGTGTACAATGCGACAAAACATAAACTGTGAGTTTGAATACAAAGATTGTCTACTAGAGAATATACAAACTCCAAAGGAGTCCTCATTACAATTATTATCACACTATTTCACAGAATAGTGATGACTACTAATGCAAACATCTAGGACCATCACTCTGTTCCCCGACTAGTCCCAGCTACGTTCTCATTTCCTGAAGAGAACAGTGAAAGAAAGGGTGAGCTCAACTAGCCCAGTAAGAAATATTATGACTAAGATAATGTAGAATAAATTATCATTAGTCTCCAACAATATTAAACTGATAAAATATAATAGACATAAAGTTTAACTGTAGCAGAACAAGCAATCCATTAAAAGAGTCAAGTAGAAAATAAAATCTACTATCTTTTATGATTTAAAAGGTTTTCATCACTGTTATCGCTGAGACTCAGCTTAATAAATAATCCACATCATTGAATCACCCCTGCACTACGGCCAAAGATATTCTTTAGTATCACGACCACGAATTATCCATGCACTACGGCTAAATATAATCATGTTTTCATCAACGGTACTGATCATGCCATAAAACAATTCATCTTTGCACTACGGCCAAAGAGAATCCATAGCCATAATCATACCAAAAACTGTCCATCAATGCACTACGACAAATGAGGATTTTTACCACATCATTCATTACATTACGGTCATGATTACACCGAATAATCCCTGGTCATAATCATACCAAGTCCATCTATGCACTACAAGCCACAGATGACTTTATCCACATCATTTGTAACATTACGGTCATGATTACACCGAATAATCCCTGGTCATAATCATACCAAGTCCATCTATGCACTACAGGCCACAGATGACTTTCAACATAATATAAACATGAGGATGATGACAATGACATAATAATCAATAAAACAAGTTCAAGAATTAATTTATCCAGGAACCAATAACGTCCAAATTGTCAACATGATACTGTTTTGTGGAGTAAAATTCAAGAATGCTTAGAAGAATATTTTCATGAAAAGATACTGGATGAAATGTAAATATCAAGGATATTCCACTAATTTCATGGAGTATAGAAGTCAAAACTTTAACCAACTGAGTATAATAAAGAATGGAATAACAAAAGAAATCACCATGCATGCGGTACTTCGCATAGACAGGTTATTCCAACAGAATAATAATAACGGAACTAGGTCAGGCAAAATTTGCACCGACAGGATGTTCCAACAGAATAATAATGACGGAATCAGGTCTGGTGTAAAACACACAGACAAGATGTTCCAACAGAATAATAATAAAGACGGAACCAAGTCCGGCGTAAAACACACAGACATGATGTTCCAACAGAATAATAATAAAGACGGAACCAGGTCCGGTGTAAAACACACAGACATGATGTTCCAACAGAATAATAGAAGAATGTCACCAAGTATAGGGTAGACCGCATATACAGGTTATTCCAATAGAATAATTAGAAATTGAATAACAAAAGTTCTCTTCATGAATACAAAAGAAATAATACCCTTTACGGGTACAACAAATAATATCCCTTACCTTTAGAAAAACTGAATACTTGAGTAGTGAAGTAGCAGAATATTTTTCTTATTTCTCTCTATAATTTCTCTCTCTAGAGTTTCAGTGAATTTGTAAGAAATAATGAAGGAATGAACTTCTATTTATAGAAGAATGGAAAGGCACTGTGTAAGGATTTTTCTCACGGACTCAGCAATTATGCAAATTACGGATGAAAACTTTGATAACCTAGGATGCCAATTTTCAAACCTCCAACCAATAAGATCAAAGCAAGAAATTATAATACATATATATATAAACCACACATGTTAAAAAAAAATCAACCACCCGTAAATTCCAAAATTCAAACCCCTTTCATTTTTTTTTCACACGTGGGCCCCACGTGTTCTCCTCCCACCAACATATCACTTTCACTACACTCTTACACATCTCTTACACCCATCACTTTCATACACTCACACATTACTATTATCATTCAAACATCTCCATATAATTCCACTCACTCAATATTATATATATATACATCCAATACACACATTATATATATATATATATATATATATATATATATATATGTATGTGATGTGTGTATATATATATATTATATAATATTAGTGGAGGATGGTGGAAAAGGTGGAGTGTATTATATATATATATATATATATATATATATATATATATATATATATATATATATATAAATATATTTTACCTCTCCTTTACGTAACTTCCACTCACCCCTATTTTCAGAATTCATACATCACATGTGGGCCCCATATGTGGGCCCACCTTTATTATATAAAATAATTTTCTACCGATTATTTTGAAAAATGGGTAAAATAGGGGGTCCATAAAATAAGCAAAACTGAGTGACTTCTCACGTAAGCATCAATAATCAATACCGTGTGCTACTATGCAACCACGCGTATTACTATACTTTTACTACCGAGTAGTTCAACAGTTTTAACGGTAAAACTTCTGCCGTTATTTTCATAAAATATTTTTGTCGTTTTCTCAATCCGACAATAATTCCGTTGCGGGGTCCACCAATGATTGTGTCGTTGTACGAATATTCTCTGCTAAAACGAATATTCCCCGACCAATCGAATATAATACAACAACTTACATACTTTGCAAAATTTCTAAATACTACCCACAACTATAACATTATATCAAATCCACACCATAATATTAAAAAAAAAAATTCAAAAAATGTAAATCTTTATTCATAAAATATGAGGTCTCACACTTACTAACGAGGAGAACGTGCAACAGGCTGGCAATGTTTCTTCTGTGAACAACACCAATGAGCAGATGATGAACGATGAAATGCTTAGAAGTTTTTTGCAACTCATGCAAAACCAGACGAGGGAGACTCGTGTTCAAAATACAGGAGGAAATGATAGCAATTCACGGTTTGTCACGGCCAAACAGTTCAAAGAATTGGGACCACCAGAATTTAAGGGAAAGCCGGATCCGATCATGGTGGAAACGTGGGTCAAGCAAATTACCAAGATATTCGATGTCTTGGGATGCACGGAGCCACCTTTATGTTCCGTGGCGAGGCAGACTACTGGTGGGAGTCTGTGAAGCGTACCCATCCAGCCGCACTCAGCATGTCTTGGGAGACATTTCAGAAACTGTTCAATGACAAGTACTTTCCTGAAAGTATTCGTCATATGAAGGAGGTAGAGTTTATTAGACTGGAGAAGAATAACATGACGGTGTCTCAGTACGAGGTGAAGTTTGTAGAGTTGTCCAGGTTTGCACCTCATTTGGTGGAGAATGAGGAACGTATGACGAGGATATTTTTGAGAGGTTTGAAACCCGGCATACGTCAATATCTCATTTCTCATAAATTTTCTCTCTATTCAGATGTTGTCAACAGGGCTCAATTATTAGAGCGAGATAACGAGTACGGTCAACTGAGGGACCACAACCAGGATCATATCGGTGACAGCAGTCATCAGAACAATGATAACCAGCGGAGAAAGAAAAATACAGACAAGAACGACAACCACTCTGGTGGTAATCGTGGCTATGAAAATATAAGAAGCGAGTTGGGAGGAGATTTTAAAAAAAGGAGATTCAACAATGACAATACGAAGACGTCAGCACCAGCAGCAACTGGTTCTAAGGGAGGAGAACGACCACCGGTTATATGCTATAAGTGCGGAAAAGAAGGACATATCAGCCCAAACTGCCCACAACAGTTTACGGTATGTTATAATTGTGGAAAGGAAGGACATATCGCTCGAGATTGCACTGTGGCAAAACCAAGTCCAGCGGGGATGGTGACTCAAAAAGTTATCCCAGAAAAGATAAAGTCAACGGTTCCTGAAAGAGCGTTTGTCGTGACTGGTCAACATGCGAGGAACCCAAACGAGGTGATCACGGGTAAGCTAATCATAAATTCATGCGAAGTTTATACCTTATTAGATACCGATTCTACCCATTCTTTTATCTCTCCTGCTTGTGCTCAACGTTTAAACTTGACTCCGGAGAAGTTAGACTTTGATTTATCTGTGGAGACTCCGTTAGGAGAAACTTTCATCACATCCACTGTTAATAAATCTTGTTTGATCCAAGTTGGCACCATCACATTACCTGTTGACCTTATCTCTTTAAAGATACTTGCTTTTGATGTGATTTTAGGGATTGATTGGTTAACTACTCATCATGCCAAAATTGATTATTTTCGTAAGGTTGTTAGTTTTTATATTCCTAACCAACCTGTTGTACGAATTCAAGCAACTAAGCCATTAAAATCAATCACTGTTATATCAAGCCATAAAGCCATTCGTTTATTAAAAAATGGATGTCAAGCTTTCTTAGCCCATGTTATGGATTTGAATAAAAACACGTCAAATTTGAATAATATTCCTGCTGTTATTGACTTTCCTGACGTATTTCCTGAAGAACTTCCCGGTCTACCCCCGAAACGTGAAATTGAATTCTTTATTGATCTTGAACTTGGTACAAAGCCCATTTCTAAAACCCCATATCGAATGGCTCATATTGAACTTCAGGAGTTAAAGGTCCAACTACAAGAGTTGTTGGACATCGGTTTCATTCGTCCTAGTACATCTCCTTGGGGTGCTCCTGTTTTATTTGTAAAGAAGAAAGACGGGAGTATGCGACTTTGTATTGATTACCGGGAATTAAACCATGTCACTATTAAGAATAGGTATCCACTACCTCGTATTGATGACCTGTTTGACCAGTTACAAGGAGCACAATTCTTTTCAAAGATCGATATTCGTTCTGGATATCATCAACTGAAGGTTAAAACTGAGAATATTCTAAAGACTGCAATCCATCCTGGAAGTACCAAAATGTATCGTGATCTTCGACATACATTTTGGTGGAATAATATGAAAAGAGAGATTGCAAAGTTTATCTCAAGGTGTTTAACTTGTCAACGTGTAAAGGCGGAACATCAAGTGCCAAAGGGTCCATTACAACCACTTGAGATTCTGAAATAGAAGTGGGAACACATTACCATGGATTTCGTTACGGGTCTTCCCACGGTTTCTCAAGGCATGAATGCTATTTGGGTTATTGTTGATAGATTAACCAAGTCTGCTCATTTCTTGCCGATACGGGAGACTTATTCCCTTGAACGTCTTGCTCGTATATACGTAGATGAGATTATGAGACTGCATGGCATGCCAGTATCCATAGTTTCGGATCGTGACCCAAGATTCACTTCAAGATTTTGGGTTAGCTTGCAAAAAGCTATGGGCACAGATTTACGATTTATTTCAGCATATCATCCTCAAACGGACGGACAATCAGAGAGGACTATTCAAACTCTTGAAGATCTATTAAGACTTTGTGTCCTAGATTTCAAAGGGAGTTGGGATAAGTACCTACCATTGGTGTAATTCTCCTACAATAACAGTTATCAGGAAAGTATAGGTGTGGCCCCATTTGAAGCATTATATGGACGAAAGTGTCGCTCTCCAGTATGTTGGGATGAGGTGGGAGAAGCAACGTTGCTAGGATCAGAGTTGGTATGAATGACTATAGAGAAGATCCAAACGATTCGACAACGTATACAAACGACACGGGATCGACAAAAGAGTTATGCGGATCTTCATCGAAAGGACGTGGAATTTAACATTGGGGATCATGTATTGTTGCGTGTAGCTCCATGAAAAGGAGTTACAAGATTTGGGAAGAGAGAAAAGCTCAATCCACGATTTATTGGTCCATTTTAAATTCTTGACCGAGTAGGAAATGTGTCCTATAGACTCGCGTTACCTCCAAGTATGTCTCGTGTTCATAATGTTTTTCATATATATGTGTTACGTAAATATATGAAAGACCCAGACCACGTTATTGAGTTAGAACCGGATGAGATAGCTGAAGACTTAACATACAAAGAGGTACCTGTCAAGATCTTGGATAGAAAGGAGCATGTCCTACGCACGAAGGTCATACCACAAGTTAAAGTTTTGTGGAGAAACCATGCTATTGAGGAAATGACCTAGGAGTTGAAAACGGAAATGAAAACGAGGTATCCTCATCTTTTCGAAACACCAAGTATGTACGTCAATTTCGAGGACGAAATTTCATAAGGAGGGGAGGTTGTAAGACCCCAAATTATTAATAAATGAAATTTAAATTCCCTCTATTTATTATTTTAAAATAGTAAGGGTTAAATTGATTAATGAGGTTAGTTATGGGTAAAATGCGCAAATATTTCAAATAAGAAGGTGGTTATAAAATATTCATTGTTGTCGGGGAATATTCGTTTGGTCGTGGAATATTCTTCATGTCGGGGAATATTCGTATGACGGCGCAGTTTTTTGTGGGTCCCATAACGGAAAGCGATTGGATGAAGAAAACGACAAGTATAAGTTGTTAATAAATAACGGCGTAGTTGTTACCGTTAATACTGTTGGAATACCCGGTGGTTAAACACAGTAATACGCGTTGTTGCACAGTAGCACACTGTATTGCACCAATTATTGATTCTTACGTAAGAAGGCACTACTCAATAATGGTTACAGTAATTACTGTTCAGTATTTTATTTTATTGATTCAATAATTGCTGCGTTGATATTTTATATTACTGTTGTTTCAATAATTGTCACTACACAGTATTTCCCATTATCAAATCAATAATTCATATTATTTGAATAATATTATTAGATAACATTATTGGCAATGTCTAGAAAGTTCTGTCTAAGGAGAGGTTTGGTCATCTAATTGCGCACCAGTAAAGAGAAATCCTTATTGAAAATCCCCCTCTGTGACGCCTCCAAAATTAGGTATACGTCACCCATCTTGGGTCACCACTTACATGATACAAAATTCAAATACAACTTAATAATACAACTGTCGTGTACAATACGACAAAACATAAACTGTGAGTTTGAATACAAATATTATTTTCTAGAGAGTATCCATACTCAAAAGGAGTCCTCATTACAATTATTATCACACTATTACATAGAATAGTAAGGACTACTAATACTATCATCTAGGACAATCACTCTGTTCCCCGACTAGTCCCAGCTACGTTATCATTTCCTGAAGAGAACAGTGAAAGAAAGGGTGAGCTCAACTAGCCCAGTAAGAAATATTATTACTAAGATAATGCAGAATAAATTATCATTAATCTTCAACAATATTAAACTGATAAAATACAATAGACACCAAGTTTAACTGCAGCGGAACCAACAATCCATTAAAAGAGTCAAGTAGACAATAAAATCTACTATCTTTTATGATTTAAAAGGTTTTTCATGACTTTTATAGCTAGAACTCAACTTAATAAATAATCCACATCATCGAATCACCCCTGCATTACGGCCAAGGATATTCTTTAGTATCACGACCACGAATTATCCATGCACTACAGCTAAAGATAATCATGTTTTCATCAATGGTCTTGATCATGCCATAAAACAATACATCTCTGCACTACGGCCAAAGAGAATCCATAGCCATAATCATACCAAAAACTGTCCATCAATGCACTACGGGTCAATGAGGACTTTTTCCACATCAATTGTAACATTACGGTCATGATTATATCGAATAATCCCTAGTCATAATCACACCAAGTCCATCTATGCACTACAGGCCACAGATGACTTTCAACATTTTATAATCATGAGGATGATGACAATGATATAAGAATTCAATAAAACAAGTTCAAGAATTAATTTATCCAATAATTAACAACGTCCAAATTGTCAATATGATACTAGGGGTGCTCATCGGTAAAATACCGGCCCGAACCGAACCGAACCGATTACCAAAACTACTAATAATTGGGTACCGATACCGGAACCGAATGAACCGGTAAACCGAACCGAATAGCCGGTTCGGTACCGGACCGGTTCCGGTTTTTACCGACTTGTACCGAAATTTCAACCCAACCAATTTCAACCCAAAAACAAGATTTTTAGCCCAAAAACTTTCAACCCAAAACTTTAAATACTGACTTAAATTTTTAAGCCCAAAATTATGTCAGCCCAAAAGCTTTGTAAGATAGACCTATTACAGCCCAAACACAAAATTATAAGCCAAAAATTGGCCCAATTGGAATTTATTGTTACATGGTAATCGGTAATCATTTTATAAGGAGAATCTCCTTAAAGTTTTATCAATTTAACCAATATGGGACTTGGAGACAACTAAATAGTAAAGGCTTTACTTGGTAGTGTTTTTATAAAGAAAACTTTCTTAAATTTTTATAATCTAATCAATGTGGGACTTAGAAACAAGTTATGTAAGATGGTGCCATAAGTTCCCTTATGTGATTTTCTTGGCATTCATTAATCATTAGTGTCATTATAGTTGGTTTGATTTGATGAAAGTCTAAGTTTGTAAATTTATTTAAAGTTTTAGCAATGGTATTTTTATAAAGAAAACTTTCTTAATTTTTTATAATCTAATCATTGTGAGACTTAGAAACAAGCAATGGTGCCATAAGTTCTTCATTAGTGTCATTCATTATAAGGGTTAAGTTATTTACATTCTTATTATTAATAATGCATTGATTATTTGTTATCTTAAATTCATTATTACATGATAATCAATTTATAAGAAAAATTTCCTTAAAGTTTTACCAATTTAGCCAATATGGGATTTGGAGACAACTAAATAGTAAAGACTTCACTTGGTAGTGTTTTTATAAAGAAAATTTTCTTAAATTTTTATAATCTAATCTATGTGGGACTTAGAAACAAGTTATGTAAGATGGTGCCATAAGTTCCCTTATGTGATTTTCTTGGCATTCATTAGTGTCATTATAGTTGGTTTGATTTGATGAAAGTCTAAGTTGGTAAATTTACTTCAAGTTTTAGCAAATGGTATTTTTATAAAGAAAACTTTCTAAATTTTTTATAATCTAATCAATGTGGGACTTAGAAACAAGCAATGGTGTCATAAATTCTTCATTAGTGTCATTATAAGGGTTAAGTTGTTTACATCCTTAATACTAATAATGATTTGATTATTTGTTATCTTAAATTCATTAAGACATAATAATCAATTTATAAGAAAAATTTTCTTAAAGTTTTACCAATTTAGCCAATATGGGACTTGGAGATTCACTTGGTAGTAATGTAGTATGCCATCTCTTGTTTAATAAGTCCCACATTGAATACATCCCACATTGTCTAGTATGTCATCTCTTGTCTTACCTCTATTCTATAAATAGAAGAGACTTTCAAGTTAATTTTACATGGCTAGACAACTAAACATCCCACATTGTCTAGTATGCCATCTCTTGTCTTACCTCTATTCTATAAATAGAGAGACTTTCAATTAATTTTACATAGTTAGACAAAAGAGTCTTAAAACTTTTACATAGTTAGACAAATGAGTCTTAAAAAATTGGTCCTTCAAGTTATTTTTTAATTTATTATTTAAATAATCGGTACGATCGGTTCGGTTCGGTATTTACCGACCAAGCCAAACATCCAACCGAAACCGGAACCGAAAATTCGGTATGTACCGATTTTTTGTACCGGTACCGAACCGGTTCAACTTTGTACCGAACCGATCGGTTCGAACCGGTTCGGTTTCCCTAAAAACCGAAAAAACCGACCGGTTTGAACACCCCTATATGATACTGCTTTGTGGCGTAAAATTCAAGAATTCTTAGAAGAAAATTTCCATGAAAAGATACTAGATGAAGCGCAAATATCAAAGATATTCCACTAATTTCATTGAGTATAGAAGTCAAAGTTTTAACCAACTGAAAATAATAAGGAATTGAATAACAAAAGAAATCACCATGCATGCAGTACTTCGCATAGACAGGTTATTCCAACAGAATAATAATAACGGAACCAGGTCAGGTGAAAATCACACCGATAGGATGTTCCAACAGAATAATAAAGAATGAAATAACAACAGAAATCACCATGCATGCGGTACTTCGCATAGACAGGTTATTCCAACAGAATAATAAAAACATAATAATAAAGACGGAACCAGGTCCGGCGTAAAGCACAGACAGGATGTTCCAACGGAATAATAAAGACAGAATAATAAAGACGGAACCAGGTCCGGCGTAAAGCACAGACAGGATATTCCAACAGAATAGTAAAGACGGAACCAGGTCCAGCGTAGAACGCACAGACAGGATGTTCCAACAGAATAATAAATAATGAAACCAGGTCCGGCGTAGAACGCACAGACAGGATGTTCCAGCAGAATAATAAGGAATGGAATAATAGAAGAATTTCACCAAGTATGCGGTACTTCGCATAAACAGGTTATTCCAACATAATAACAAAGAATGGAATAACAGCAGTTCTCTTCATGAAAATGAAAGAAAGAAGTAATATTCCCTACCTTTAAAAGAAACTGGATATAGGAGTAGTGAGAGAGCAAACTTCTCTTCTTCTATAGATTTTCTCTCTATAATAAATGCTCTATAGCTTTAGTGAATTGGTGAGAAATGAAGGAAGGATGAGCTTCTATTTATATAAAATTATAGTTTCGATAATTGCACGTTTTGGGGCTCAAAAATTACAGTATAATACCTTCCTCTTTTTCTTCATTTTTAATTTAGTCCTGCAAGTATTATCAAACTTGCACCAGCTCCCCTAATAGTAAATAATGTGAGTCAATAGTACAATCATGTGAATAAATAGTATAATCATGTGAAAAAATTTAATTACAGTATAGTACCTTCAACTATACCTTCATTTTTAACTTAGTCATACAAGTATTATCAATCTTGCACCAACTCCCCTAATAGTACATGAATGTGATTCAATAGTACCCACATGTGAACAAATAGTTGTATAAGCATGTGAATAAGTAGTAATTAAGTGCTCATTTATCCGATAAATTACCCGAATGAAGCCATTTTTATCAAAATATAAATTTTGAAATTTCGAAATTTGACTTTTCCCAAAAAAGTCAACTGTTGACTTTTTGACCAAATAGTGAATTTCGAAAAATATTGTGTTTATAGACTATTTTTACTAATTTCGACGTTCCGGACTCAAATATCACGTCTGCGTCTCCAAATTCAACTCCGAACAACATTCATCATTAATATTATAACTCATAAATAATAACTCGTGAATAGTACTCCAACACGAAAAGTGTCCCAAATACCCTAGTGAACAATACTAGAGTGAATAGTAATTTGGGTGAATAGTAACCCATGAATAGTAACTCATGAATAGTACTCCGACACAAAAAGTGTCCTAAATACCCGATTGAACAATACTGAGTGAGTTCTCACATAAGCATCAATAATCAATACCGTGTGCTACTATGCAACCACGCGTATTACTGTACTTTTAACACCGGGTGTTTTAACAGTTAACGGTAAAACTTCCGCCGTTATTTCCATAAAATATTTTTGTCGTTTTCTCAATCCGACAATAATTCTGTAGTGGGGTCCACCAATGATTGTGCCATCGTACGAATATTCTCCGACACAAAGAATATTCTCTGACCAATCGAATATAATATGACAACTTGCATACTTTGCAAAATTTTCAAATACTACCCACAACTATAACATTATCTCAAATCCACAACTTAATATTAAAAAAAAATATTTTGAGAAATTTAAATCTTTATTTATAAAATCCGGGGTCTCACAATCTCCCCTCCTTATGGAATTTCGCCCTCGAAATTTACGTATGTACTTGGTATGTTAAATAGGTGAGAATACCTTGACTTCATTTCAAATTCTAACTCTTGGGGTATAACCTTTGAGTATCGAATGCGATTCTTCTTATCCAAGATGTTAACATGTATCTCCTCATACGTTAAATCTTCTGTTATCTCGTCCGATTCTAAATTAATAATGTGGTTCGGGTCGTCCACATTTTTACATAACATCAACACGTTAAAAACGTTATAAACACGCGACATACTTGGTGGTA
Source organism: Panax notoginseng (assembly GCA_016801055.1). NCBI lineage: Eukaryota > Viridiplantae > Streptophyta > Magnoliopsida > Apiales > Araliaceae > Panax > Panax notoginseng. The sequence continues at coordinate 277,461,808 of CM029012.1, forward strand.
AAATGAGTATATAAGCCACAGTTCTTACTTGATCGAGGATTTAAAATGGGTCAATTAAATCGAGGGTTGAGATTTCCTCTCTTCGTCGATTCTTGCTTCTAGAATAACGCCCTCTTGAACCTTTTTCTTCACATTCATCAGCTCCGGATTTGTAGCTTGAGCGGCTTTAACTTTATCGATTAAAGTCGATTCTACTCGTATATTCGTTATCTTCACGTGGGTTCCTAGAGTCTTTAACTCTATCTTCATCATTTGTAAGTCGTACAAAATGGGTCTTTGTGTTAATAACATCGCACTCGTAAACGCATACAATCTTCTACTAAACGCATCAGCTACCATGTTCACATTTCCACGATGATATTGCTTGGTATGATCGTAATATTCAATAGCTTGAGCCGACGTCTTTGGCGCATTATACGTTCGTTTTGGTTGAAGAAATATTTGAAAGTTTAAGAAATGGGTTTTGTACTGGGGTCAATACAAAATTCGATTTCACGCTCTAAGGGTAGACTAAGAAGTCTTCAAGAATACATCAAAAAATTTATTAACGATAGAAATATCATTCAAAATTGTGACTCTCATCCAAGACTTGGATAGTACGTCACATTGATACTTATCAACTTGACATCGTCATTCACAACGTCCCCTACGAAAAGTTCAGCTTCGGTGCATTCCACACAAGGAAGTCACCAGTGAAAGGCTCGGGGCTCTTTACTTATGGCTTGATATGACAATGATTGACTTTAGTGGTTTGGTTGCTTGAATTCGCATAGCAGGTTGGTTAGGAATATGAAAGTTAACCACCTTACGAAAAGAATGATGAGTAGTTAACCAATCGTTCCTAAAATCACATCAAAGGCAAGTATTTTCAAAGAGATACGATCGACAGGTAACGTGAAAGTGTTGATTTGAACAAGATTTATAAATAGTGGATGTAACGAAGGTTTTTACTATCGAAGTTTCAACTAATAAGTCAAAGTCTAATTTCTTCGAAGTCAAATTTAAACGTTGAGCGCAAGAAAGAGAGATAAAAGAATGGGTAGAACCGGTATCTAATAAGGTATAGACTTCGCAAGAATTTATAATTAACTAATCCGTGATAACTTCGTTTGATTCCTCGTTAGGGTAATTCAAAACTCGATGCTGGATTTTCCCAATTACTGTCGAAAAATATATTACATATCATCTATTTTAGCTTTCTTGGATCGGACTTCTCTTTTCACAATATCAACGCGTCGTGCGGCTTTCACCCATGCATCTTTCATTCTCACTCGTTCAGTTATTTCTTCTTTCAGCTGCTCCTTGACATTTGAATTCTCAGATTCCAGCTTTAATATCGTATACTCTGCCAAAGAGTGCTTCTGTTCAACCATCGCACATCGGGTAATACAATTTTGAATTATTGCATCCCTTTGTTCTACGACCGCCTGTCGTTCTTCAGCCTGCTCTTCTAACTCATGAATACGATTTTGTAATTCTACATTTTGATCAATAAGTTCTTCTAATAAATCAACCTCAGGTTCCTCTTCTTCCTCACTCTTAGTTGCTACCTTTGCGACTAGCTTGAGTGCAACTTTTAATTCCTCAATCACCACATGGATATCTCTAATCACATTAACCTGGTTGATGATTATAAGTGTCTCCACGGTCTCATTCACTCCATTGTAAACATTTTTAGCTGCCATTCCCAAACACTGTCACAAAATAAAGGTTAATTGACATGTAACATATTATCCCTATATTCTGACCGACCAATTAAATACCAAATAAACTTAGGTATGTCATACTAGCGAAGGAATTCTCCGTCTCTCCCCTCCTAGTTCTATTCTCACATCCTAGCCAGGGATCATATCCCTAAGCTTTGATACCAACTGTGACGCCTCCAAAATTAGGTATACGTCACCCATCTTGGGTCGCCAGTTACATGGTACAAAATTCAAATACAACTTAATAATACAACTGTCGTGTACAATACGACAAAACATAAACTGTGAGTTTGAATACAAATATTATTTTCTAGAGAGTATTCATACTCAAAAGGAGTCCTCATTACAATTATTATCACACTATTACATAGAATAGTGAGGACTACTAATGCTATCTTCTAGGACCATCACTCTGTTCCCCGACTAGTCCTAGCTACGTTATCATTTCCTGAAGAGAACAGTGAAAGAAAGGGTGAGCTCAACTAGCTCAGTAAGAAATATTATGACTAAGATAATGCAGAATAAATTATCATTAGTCTTCAACAATATTAAACTGATAAAATACAATAGACATCAAGTTTAACTGCAACGGAACCAATAATCCATTAAAAGAGTCAAGTAGAGAATAAAATCTACTATCTTTTATGATTTAAAAGGTTTTTCATGACTTTTATCGCTAGGACTCAGCTTAATAAATAATCCACATCATCGAATCACCCCTGCACTACGGCCGAGGATATTCTTTAGTATCACGACCACGAATTATTCATGCACTACGGCTAAAGATAATCATGTTTTCATCAACGGACCTGATCATGCCATAAAACAATTCATCTCTGCACTACGGCCAAAGAGAATTCATAGCCATAATCATACCAAAAACTGTCCATCAATGCACTACGGGCCAATGAGGACTTTTTCTACATCATTTGTAACATTAGGGTCATGATTATACCGAATAATCCCTGGTCATAATCACACCAAGTCCATCTATGCACTACAGGCCACATATGACTTTCAACATTTTATAATCATGAGGATGATGACAATGATATAAGAATTCAATAAAATAAGTTCAAGAATTAATTTATCCAATAATTAACAACGTCCAAATTGTCAGTATGATACTGCTTTGTGGCGTAAAATTCAAGAATTCTTAGAAGAAAATTTTCATGAAAAGATACTAGATGAAGCGCAAATATCAAAGATATTCCACTAATTTCATTGAGTACAGAAGTCAAAGTTTTAACCAACTGAGAATATTAAAGAATGGAATAATAACAGAAATCACCATGCATGCAGTACTTCACATAGACAGGTTATTCCAACAGAATAATAATAACGGAACCAGGTCAGGTGAAAATCACACCGACAGGATGTTCCAACAGAATAATAAAGAATGGAATAACAACAGAAATCACCATGCATGCGGTACTTCGCATAGACAGGTTATTCCAACAGAATAATAAAAATAGAATAATAAAGACGGAACCAGGTCCGGCGTAAAGCACAAACAGGATGTTCCAACGGAATAATAAAGACAGAATAATAAAGACGGAACCAGGTCCGGCGTAAAGCACGGACAGGATATTCCAACAGAATAGTAAAGACGGAACCAGGTCCGGCGTAGAACGCACAGACAGGATGTTCCAACAGAATAATAAATAATGAAATCAGGTCCGGCGTAGAACGCACAGACAGGATGTTCCAGCAGAATAATAAGGAATGGAATAATAGAAGAATTTTACCAAGTATGCGGTACTTCGCATAAACAGGTTATTCCAACATAATAACAAAGAATGGAACAACAGCAGTTCTCTTCATAAAGATGAAAGAAAGAAATAATATTCCATACCTTTGAAAGAAACTGGATATAGGAGTAGTGAGGGAGCAGACTTCTCTTCTTCTATAGATTTTCTCTCTATAGCTTCTCTCTATAATAAATGCTCTATAGCTTTAGTGAATTGGTGAGAAATGAAGGAAGGATGAGCTTCTATTTATAGGAAATTATAGTTTCGATAATTGCACGTTTTGGGGCTCGAAAATTACAGTATAATACCTTCCTCTTTTTCTTCATTTTTAATTTAGTCCTGCAAATATTATCAAACTTGCACCAGCTCCCCTAATAGTAAATAATGTGAGTCAATAGTACAATCATGTGAATAAATAGTATAATCATGTGAAAAAATTTAATTACAGTATAGTACCTTCAACTATACCTCTATTTTTAACTTAGTCATGCAAGTATTATCAATCTTGCACCAACTCCCCTAATAGTACATGAATGTGATTCAATAGTACCCACATGTGAACAAATAGTTGTATAAGCATGTGAATAAGTAGTAATTAAGTACTCATTTATCCAATAAATTATCCGATTTATCAATATAACCCCTAAACATCAATTATCATCGAAATAAATGTTGATTTTCACTAACACAAATAATTTCAACACAATGAAACCATTTTTATCAAAATATAAATTTTGAAATTTGACTTTTCTCGAAAAAAGTCAACTGTTGACTTTTTGACTAAATAGTGAATTTCAGAAAATTTTGTGTTTATAGACTATTTTTACTAATTTCGACGTTCCGGACTCAAATATCACGTCTGTGTCTCCAAATTCAACTCCGAACAACATTCATCATTAATATTATAACTCATAAATAGTAACTCGTGAATAGTACTCCGACACGAAAAGTGTCCCAAATACCCGAGTGAACAATACTAGAGTGAATAGTAATTTAGTTGAATAGTAACCCATGAATAGTAACCCATGAATAGTACTCCAACACAAAAAGTGTCCCGAATATCCGATTGAACAATACTGAGTGAGTTCTCACATAAGCATCAATAATCAATACCGTGTGCTACTATGCAACCACGCGTATTACTGTACTTTTAACACCGGGTGTTTTAACAGTTAACGGTAAAACTTCCGCCGTTATTTTCATAAAATATTTTTGTCGTTTTCTCAATCCGACAATAATTCTGTTGTGGGGTCCACCAATGATTGTGCCATCGTACGAATATTTCCCGACACAAAGAATATTCTCTGACCAATCGAATATAATATGACAACTTGCATACTTTGCAAAATTTTCAAATACTACCCACAACTATAACATTATCTCAAATCCACACCTTAATATTTAAAAAAATATATTTTGAGAAATTTAAATCTTTATTTATAAAATCTGGGGTCTCACACCCTCTTTCCTAGGAACGGTCTGGTTGTCATAAATGTGATTCTGTAATATTATTTGTGAATAATTAATTATTGATTCATATGATAAGGAAATATTTATTTTATATGGATATAAATGAGGGATATATTTTTGTGGTTAAAAATGAAGGAGTTAATGTTGAGATTTTTATCAGTATTTTTGTCGGAATGGAGGTATTAAAAATCAGGGTTTTTGAGATATTTTGCGGGGGTTATAATTTTTAATTCGACCGTTGGATCGTGGTAATTTTTGGATATGTTATACATATATAAGTTGAGTATATGTCCACAAATTTTGAACCGTTAAAAATGAACGTATGATTTATTATGAATTTTACGAGATGACTGGTTCAGGAATTATTGAATTTTTGGAGTTTATTATTTTGGTAGAAAATTCTAAAATTGGTGGGCCCCACTCTTGGTTGGTGAAGAAATGTGCTGAGATTTTTATTCAAATGTGGTAGGCTTGAATAGTAGCAGGTAAAGCCATCAGGTTGCAGGTTAAGTCTACTTCGGCGTGCTAACATTTTCCTATAAATAGAGGGCTAAGTTAGAATTGAAAATCACACCAGAAACAAGTTTTTTCTCTTTCTCTCTCTAGATTATTGAGTGTATTTTGTGAGTATTTAGATACTTTGAGAGTTTCTATTCATCAGAGCAAGTTTCTTTCATCCTTATACCGGTATTCCGACCAGAAGTACTGTCTTTACGAGGTAAGGGATGTTATTTTATTCGAAAATAATATTATTTTTTCAATATCATTATGCCGAAATATTGGTTAAAATTTTTTATCAAAATTAAAATTTTCACGTCGGGGTTACTATTCATGACTTACTATTCACGAGTTACTATTCACGAGTTTCTATTCACCGAAAAATAAAATTTTCTTCTTTTCGTCCAAAATATCTATTCTGTGTACTAGCTTTCATTGTATCCATATTTTGATCATTCTTGAATTTTACTTCACTATGAATAATTATAAGGTATTTTTGGACATGGATAAATCAAAATACGAATCCTTAATATTTGTTATTTTGTTTCACTGTATTCGTTTTCTTTAAGATATTTTTCATCATCCTCAGTCCTAAATGATGATATTACTAAATATCTTTGGCCTGTAGTGCAAATATGAATGATTAACTGATGAATATCTTTGGGCCGTAGTGCAAAGATAAACAGGTGTTGAGATGAACATGACCGACTGGTGATACAAATGAATATCTTTGGTCTGTAGTGCAAAGATGAATATTTGATTAAAGATGATTATTGATTGTTGTTACAGGGATAAAATATTGATGATGGACTTTTAAATCTTAGAAGATAGTAGAACTCATTCTCTACTTGACTCTTCTAATGGTTTGATGTTTCCGCTGCAGTTATTGATTTAAAACTTGTTGTCTATTGTATTCTATTAGATTTTTTCCTATTGAAGACTAACGATAATTTGTTCTGTATTATCTTAGTCATAATGTTCTTTACTGGGCTAGTTGAGCTCACCCTTTTCTTTTTTGTTCTATTTTTCTCAAGAGGCGAGAATGTAGTGAGTACTAGTCGGGGTATGGAATGATGGTTCTAGAAGTTATTTTAGTAGTCCTCACAATTTTTGTGAAATAATGTATCAATAATTGTGATGAGGACTTATTTGAGTGTGGATATTGTCTAGATGACAATATTTATATTTAAACTCACAGTTCTTATGTTGTAACAGTAAAGATGTAGTTGTTTCTGTACCATGTAGTTTGGCGACTCAGAATGAGTGTTGTATACTTATTTTGGGGGCGTCACAAGTAGGTCAAATATTTACGATCAATCATAAACATATACTACTTCTTTAAATTATAAGATTAATATTGATTTTTCAAAAGTCAATTTTAAATTCAAAATTGACATGAATTCATGCTGTTTATGTTGATTCAATTATGAATATTAGTATGAATTAACAAAGAAGTACTACTATTTATAAGAGTTATTTTCAAAATTTAAATGAATCATGTTAATTTTAAATTAAAAAATATCTTAAATTGAATTTTAGAAAATTAATATTAATATTATAATTCAAAAAAAAAATAATACTTCAGTTTATATATATTTTTTGTAATTTATATAATATTATTATTAACTTATTATTGTGTATGTATTTGGATCTACTGGAACGTCAGATGTATACATAAATATACAGTATACTATTCTCTTCGTCTCAAAATAAATTTTTTTATTACTATTTCAAGTAATCACAAGTTAAATGTCTACTTATCTTAAATAATTTATTTTTTTACAATAATTTGCCTATAATATTTTTATTATTAATTGTTATATTTCTATTCTCTATTATATTTATAGATCATCATTAGTAATTTACAGAAAATTATACTACTCCCCCCGTATCAGGATAAAAGTCCTTATTACTATTTTGGATTGTCTCATGTTAAATATTCACTTTCCTTTAATAACCAAATTTTTTCACAATTTTTTCTATTATACCCTTAGCATTAAATATCTTATACTTTCTTTATTATAATTCTCTCTCCATATTTAATAAGTATATAGTCACTCTCTCACCTACATTGAAAATAATAATTAAAATATTATTATGGACAATTTTGTCATTTTATTTTTTTGTTCTTAACATATACGTGGAAAATCCATCAGGAGGGAGTATTAAATATTTCCTCTGTCGCAGGATAAAAATTCTTATTATTATTTTGGGTAGTCCCATGTTAAATGTCCACTTTCTTTTAATAACCAAATTTTATAATTTTATTCCTTTTCTGATCGACCCATTTTCTTATTCATCCCCGTATGAGGATTCGGTAGATTAAGAAGATGAAGAGGCTGAATAGGAACCCCGACGACCCACCAAAGTGGTCGGATCGTGGCAACGACGTTGCTTATCGAGTTAAATGCGGGCTGAATCCAATGAAGCTGACGGGGGTATTTGTTGTTTGCTTAATGGGCCTATCGGTTTTATTCACTGCCTCTGTTATTTTGAGGGACTCAACTTCTGTTACCATTTGGGCAGTTGCTGTAGCTCGCCTTCTAGATTTCGGTGCTTCAAATGGTACTAATTATTTTAGTCTTTCTTAGTGATTTATTTTTACAATTTATTTTAGAGAATGAAAGTATGTTCATTGAATGGGTTCTCTAAGTGATTGTTGCCTTGCATGCTAAAATCATACTCCGACTAATTAATTTGCTTGAATACATTTGATATCTTTGTCATAGTTTCTGTAGATATTTTTTATCTGAATTTGTAATCTGTTCATATTGTTGTTTAAGGTTCTGTTTTTACAACTCTGCTTCATATTACCATTTACCAGTCTTGGAACTTCTATTGAACAATTTATTCTCAAGTAGGTGCAGTAGCACCCCTGTCCCCGAAGTGCCTCAGTAGATTCAAAATTGTACCCACTCGAGGTACTTATCAACAGTGGCGGAACCAGAGCCTATTTTCAGGGGGTCAAAATACATCAATAAAAAAAATTTATTTATTGGCGTTTGAAGAGCTTCTTTCGATTGTACGAGTGAGAGGAGGCAATTGTATCATGCGAGTCTGCATAGTTTGAAAACGTTTCAAAATTTGTTCGTTTTCAATTGTTGAAAATATATCATTCTCAATATAAACTACCAGACTGTCATTCATCCACTGGTCTCCCATTTTATTACGTAAGTCAGTCTTGACAATTTTCATCGTAGAGAATACTCTTTCTACAGTAGCAACTGCTAAAACCAAAGCTAACTCGATCAATCGATATACCAATGTAAAAGTCATGTCTTCTTGTTTGAATTAGCTTCTTAGCAAGACTTTCCAAATCCAAATTTTCGATCCCAAAAAATTGACTATCGCATCGCATATTATGTTCTACAGGCTTCAGGGTTAAGATTGTATTTTAATCTTTAAATTTTCATCAATAATTAATTATACATTATTATTTAAATAATATATATTTTAAAAAAAATAATTTTCTTTCTACAAATCATCGTATCCCATATTAGTCTATTAATCTTATAACAAAATCGTGCTTTGCATAAAATTTTAAACTAATATCATTAAAATAAAAATAATTATGCTAAACTTAAATATTTTATTAATAAAGTGCCATCATCTAAACATCAATTGTTTATATGCTGACATTACATAAAATTTTAATACTATATAAAAAAACAAAAATTTGTAATTCGAAATGTAGGTGATAGACTCCACGGCACGCTTGCGTGAGGTGGTCGTTGCCCGGATCGTTTCTAGCACAGTTATTGGGTGAATTGCTTGTAACACCTTAACCCCTCGTCTATACTTTAGACGGTAATTTTGGTATAATTGTTCGCGTTCGAAAATCTGCGTTGAATGGACACCAACGACACATTGACCCCCTCGTTTATATTGAAGCGGTAATCTCGGAACAATCGACGATTGATGCGGTAGAAGACGCCACACACAACTATGAATTGTTGTATGATAAGTCAAATCGAATATTAAAGAAATAACTAAGAATTACTAATTCTTAGGGATTCTTCAAAGAACCAAAAGTAGAGAATAAACTCACAAATATATTGAATAATAATAATGTATAATGTATTTGATTACATCAACTTGGACCTCTATTTATACTACTCAAAATAATCCAAATCCTAATAAGAATTTATAAACTATTATCCTAATTTCTATAAAGAAATAGAAGTCAATTTGGAAAGAAATTCTAATTAAAAAGAAATCCTAATTACAATAAAATTTAAAAATCTAATATTTATTGCCACGTGAACTTGCCATGTATAAGAAATCAATTTGCGCGTGGAGGCTGCTAAAAAACCATGTGAATTGATTTGCATGAAAGCCTTGAAACTGCTGAATATATATATCCATATGACTCCTTTGCATGCCAACATCCCTTGATGTAATATATAGTCCACGTGTACAAATATAAGATGATGCTTGCCAAGATCAGCTCATTCCTTCCTTTTAAGACTTGCCAATATCATCATATATATCCATTATGTTAAACCTGGTAACTTGAAAAAGGTGCGGCCCACATGAGACTAACTTACTTCACATGCTTGCTTAATGAATAGATTTTGTTCACCTGCTGGCTGCTTCCCATATTGGAATATAAAATTCGTGACCCATGGTTGAATTGGCTAGCATGACATCCGTGGCCCACACGAATATTAAATAGCAAATTGGGTCAGCTCATTTTAATTTTAATTTGACAATATGTTGCTTGAATTGATTTGAACTTGTTAAATATGTTAAATCTAGAAGACCCAAATTATGTAGTTTATCCTTCCGTCGCAGTTCGCTTAAATTGAGCTCCATTTCAAACTTCCTTGAATAAAATTTAACCAAATTATTTGAAATCACTGAGACTTGAATTGGGTTATTATCGTTTGATGAAAGCTTGATCAGAATTGTATTAGTAGGGAATCATTAAAAAGAAAAGAAAAGAAAAGTAAAAAGAAAAAAGAAACCGAAAAAAGAGAGGTGGAAACTGCTGAAAGCAGGCAGGAGAGAAAAACAGAAGTTACGGTAAAATAGACAATATCCAAAATCATAAAACACATCGAATTTCTATCCCTTAGATAAAATTGAGTTGAACGAACCAGATTGAGTAAGCTCAATGTTGCCTACTCAGAGTAGTCGCAACTTGTTAAAACCTGGACGGACGGATCACAGCCGGCGCTGGTTGGCTCAGTGGCTGCCGGCTGCCCCCCCTCCCCCTCCCCCTCCCCCTCCTAGCTCCGCCTGGACTGCCACCCTACCGGGGTCAGCTGCCCCCCCCGCCCTCGCCTAGTTCCGCCTCTGCTTATCAACATCGTCAAGTCCTCTACCATACGAGCAACTCCTTGAGGAATAACATTTGATCAGTAATTGTGTTGGTTACCTAGTTTACTTGTCAATGCATTCTTCTTGTTCGACTTCTACGTTTGCATACGACTTGACATTTTTTTTAAAAGTCTTTTTGGACAGAAGAAAACAGGTATATGACTTGAAAGAAACAAATACCTAGATAAGCCACTTAGTTGCATGAGATATGCTGAACAGTTTTCCTGAATACATTTTCTAGCTAACTTTTTCATTATTTTCTAGGATCGGCTTGATTCGATTTTCATGCAGTGAAGGATAATTTTACCTAGATCCTTCCTAGTTCTGACCTGCCAACTATTATTATGTGTTAGTGTCTTTTTGTTGGTTATTGGATCCAAACCGGAGCGCCCATGTAGCGGACGACCCAGTGGGTATCCACGTGGTTCGTCTAGATACAATGAACATGTGAGAAATAATTATCCATTGATGTACTTGGGAGTTACATATATTATATTGGGTGTTATATATATTGTAAGTAGTTTAATTCATTTGGGAGTTACAAATGAATTACATAATAAACAATATTACTTCTTGTTTAATATATATGTTACACTAGTATATATATAAGGATAGTGCTGATCCTTTTTAGAGATACAAAACACACAAGAGAAAATTAGCATGTTATCATATAAGCCATTGAAAACCTTTTTGGAAAGCTTGGAAGCTATTTAACTACTCGGACTATGGAGTATATATTTGGTACTCATAATAACGTAGTCGAAATTACCGTTGAGAGCATTGTTCGTGATTCTAGCCGTTCGTTGTTGTGAGCATACGCTTTAAGAGCTAACTAGAAAAGTGGAAGATTCAAGTCGTTCGTTCTAATTGGTTTTGTATTTCAGAAGATATTTCAAACCCTAGTTGCTTGTAAATATTTTTTAAAATCCAAAACTGTTTTTTCTCGAAGTTTGTATCAAATTTTGATCTCATGGTTGCGTAGATTGTTTTTATACGATTCCGTGGATATATTATTTGCCTTTTTTGGATTTAAAACTAATTAGTTATGGCTGTTTTAGAAAAAAGGTATCAAACTATAATTTTCCACCTGAAAACCCTAGCTGGAAGTTAAGATGATGACGTGGCAGACACGTCAGTGCAACATGGCGTTTCTTCAGTGGCTCAGTGTCTTGACATGTGTCAGTTGACCAAGCCACGTCAACGACACGTGGCAGTTGATGCAGTCACAAGGTGACACGACAACAACAATGTGGCGTCATCCCGTGGTGCCACGTGTCATAGTACAGTCAAGGGAATGTCCAGTGGTTGCCACGTGGCCCAATCAGTGGTTGCCACGTCAGCGCCATGTGGCGAAGCCTGATTGGATAGTGTACTGACACGTCATTTGACCAACCAATCATAGGCTGCCACGTCAGCAACCTGGTTGGTGGTCCTGCGCCATGCACGGGTCAAGCAGGTGAATCCCACGCGCATTAGTCGCGCGTGCAGCCCACGCGCCGCCTTCTTGATTTTTCCTGTCAATGAAATTTTGACAGTAGTTTTTATTTTTTATTTTTGGATTTATGGTATATTAAAATTAATTTTTGGATGTACCTGGAATTTTCAGAAATTGAAATAGTAGTTAAAAATTTCTTAAAAAATGTTTTTAAAATATTGGGATGTTGGTTTTCTATCCAAATTTTTTTAGAGAAACCAGAAACCTATTTTTTTATTTATCCACCCACGGTGTTGAAAACTGATTTTTTTTAGTGGCCTAAACTATTTTTCTTGTCAAATTATGCATGGTTAATTTATTATTATAAATTGTATATTTTTCAGAAAAATTCTAGAAAATTTTCAGAATGTCAATAACATTTTATTAGACTGTATAAATTTTTTTGGTAGCTATACTATGTTTTTGACATGGTGTTGCATATTATTTGGAATAAAATGAGTAATTATGAAAGCACAGTTTATCTTTTATAAATTGTGTATTGTTTATATTTTTAGAAAAATATCATAATGTTATTTATAAATAAATGATATGTATAAAATTTTTTGTTAGCAATATAAGGTGTTTGGCATATTATTGTATATTATGTGGTATAATATCAAGTTTTATTTAATCCTTTTAAATATTTAGAATATTTAATATGTAATAGATTTTATCTATTCTTTAGTATGCATATAAAGGAATATTTAGAATGCCATGAACACTTATATATGCTTGAATTTAGTGGGAGGAATTTAAGAAGTTTTTTTAAATTCTATACATATCTTTATACTAAATAAACAATAATTAAATATACACACACTGTGATTATCAAGCTTAGCAAAGTTTACTTTTTGTGTTTATACTTGATTATTTTAGTAAGTTTATGTTATGTGGTAAAGATAAGTTAATACTGTGGTGAACTCTTAGTTAGACAATAACGTTCTATCGATTGTTTAGATGGATTCAAAACAAATTATTGCTGATCTTAATAAGGGTAACGAGTTCGATGGGGATAATTATAGTGTATGGCATCATAAGGTCTGCATGGTTCTTGAGGAGTTAGAAGTGGAAGATACTCTAATTGCTAAAGAAGCTAAACTAACTGGTGATAATGCCGAAAATGTTTAAAAGTTAGCTGCCTTTTGAAAATTGGCGCAAGAAAGATAGAATTGTTCGCTATGAGTTATTGTTTGAATACGAAGAATACTCGACTGCTTATGAGATGTGGGAAGCTCTCAAAACAAAATTCGGAGGCACCACATTGACTAGGTTGCGCGACTTAACTATCAAGTTTGACGGTTATAAGGAGGAGGTTGATCATTCAATGAAGAAACACCTTCGAATAATGTCAAACATGATCAGAGAGTTAAAGGCGCAAACAATGACTTATCATATGAGCAACAAATATCAGTTGTGGTACGCTCACTCCCAGATAATTGGGAACATATGCTGGTTAATATGACCCATAACCCGAATATCAAAAACTGAAGATATTCGACGTCACTTGGAGCTTGAGTCTGAGCGCGTGGAAGCTGCTAAGCCAACCAAGACATATGTTGCTAAGTCTAGTTTTCGCAAGGGAAAAAGTGAAGAAATAATGGAAAGAAAGCTACTACTACAACTCCTACTCCCGCGCCTAAGAAAGCAGCAAATGTAGGTGCCAAGAGGAAAAGAGGAAAAAGAGAGTTTGCAAGAAGGACAAGGCTAAGATAGCTTGCTACAACTGTGACAAAATGGGGCACTTCGCTCGTGAATGCATTGAGCCGAAGAAGGTACTTTTTAGCTTTGATCAAAATATGTGTAATGTTACTTGTACTATTGTTGCTCAATCTCTCCATTTGTGGATTGTAGATTCCGGAGCAACGGACCACATAGCCAGAGATCGAGCTGGGTTTGAGGAGTATCGTCGCATTTCGACTGGCAGAAAAGTATACATGGGGAATGACTCTAGTGTGGACGTGCTAGGAATTGACACTTACAAACTAGAGATGCGATGATGCTCTGCATTAATTCTGCATGATGTACTTTATGCGTCGGATGTCTGACGGAATTTATTTTCTTTTCTTGCTAGTTGAAGACATGGTTTTTCTATGGTGTTTGAGAGAGAACAAGTTAATATCTCACATGGGACAAATGTTTGTGGATTTGGTTTTATAAATAATCGTTTAATGGTTTTGGATATTATTAATTCTAGTTATAATAATGATTCATATTCTTATCTTCTGTTGAGAGTGAACATAGTAGTTCAATTCAATGGCATGCCAGATTAGGCCATATTGGACAAGACATGATGACAAGGTTAGCTCAAGAAGGTCTTTTAGGCCCACTTGCTAAGGTCAACTTGCCTACTTGTGAACACTGCTTAGCGGGGAAGTCTACCAGGAAACAATTTGATAAAGCCACAAGGGCAAATACACCATTGTAACTTATTCATTCAGATATATGTGGCTCAATGAATGTTAAGGATAGACGTGGTCATTCTTATTTCCTCACTATGTGATGATTTCACGCGTTTCGAACACACGTTCTTAATCTCTCATAAGTCAGAAGCACTTGATTGCTTTAGACGTTATTTAATTGAGGTTGAGAATCAATTGGAGAAAAATGTTAAAGCACTCCGAACTGACCGAGGTCGCGAATATCTATCCGATCAGTTTAAAGATACTGCCACAAAATAAAAGTTAATTGATATGTCATATATTATCCTTATATTATGACCGACCAATTAAATACCATGCAAATAAACTTAGGTAGGTCATACTAGCGAAGGAATTTCCCGTCTCTCCCCTCCTAGTTCTATTCTCACATCTTAGCCAGGGATCATATCCCTAAGCTCTGATACCAATTGTGACGCCCCCAAAATTAGGTATACATCACCCATCTTGGGTCGTCAGATACAAAGTACAGAATACAAATACAACTTGCTAATACAACTGTCGTGTACAATACGACAAAACATAAACTGCGAGTTTGAATACAAATATTATCTTCTAGAGAGTATTCATACTCAAAAAGAGTCCTTATTATATTTATTAACACACCATTACATAGAATAGTGAGAACTACTAACTAATACTATCATTCGAACCATCACTCCATTCCCCGACTTACCCCAGCTACGTTCTCATTTCCTGAAGAGAACAGTGAAAGAAAGGGTGAGCTCAACTAGCCCAGTAAGAAATAATGAAGGAATGAGCTGCTATTTATAGAAAAATAGAATGCATAGTAACTAATCCATGAACGGTCCAGATTGATTACTTTAATCTGACGGTCCATATTTAAAGAAAAATCTTTTAAATAAAATATAATATATTCTATTTATAGAATAACTTTAATAAAGTATTCTGTTTTATATAAAAAGATGTTTCTGTTTTATTACGTTAATAATACGAATAAAACAAAACGTCATTATCGCTAAATAATTCATATTATTAACTGACAATAATTGAATCAAACTGAGTGACTTCTCACATAAGCATTAATAATCAATACCGTGTGCTACTATGCAACCACACGTATTACTGTACTTTTACTACCGAGTAGTTCAACAGTAACAATGGTAAAACTTCCGCCGTTATTTTTAATAAAATATTTTTGTCGTTTTCTCAATCCGACAATAATTCCGTTGTGGGGTCCACCAATGATTGTGCCGTTGTACAAATATTCTCTGTTAAAACGAATATTCCCCGACCAATCGAATATTATATAACAACTTGCGTACTTTGCAAAATTTATAAATATTACCTACAACTATAACATTATATCAAATTAACTCCATAATATTCAAAAATGATATTTATAGAAAATTCATCTTTATTTATAAAAGTTGGGGTCTTACAACCTCCCCTTCTTATGAAATTTCGCCCTCGAAATTAGGGTACGTACCTGGTATGTCGAAGAGGTAAGGATACCTTGATTTCATTTCAGATTCTAACTCCCAAGTCATTTCCTCAACATCGTGGTTTCTCCACAAAACTTTGACTTGAGGTATAACCTTGGAGCGTAAAATATGTTCCTTCTTATCCAAGATTTGAACAGGAACTTCTTCATACGTCAAATCCTCCGCTATTTCGTCCGGTTCTAACTCAATAATGTGGTTCGGGTCTTCCACATATTTGCGTAACATGGATATGTGAAAAACGTTATGAACACGAGACATACTTGGCGGTAAAGCGAGTCTATAAGCCACAGTTCCTACTCGATCGAGGATTAAAAATGGACCGATGAATCGAGGATTGAGCTTTCCTCTCTTTCCAAATCTCGTAACTCCTTTCCATGGAGCAACACGTAAGAACACATGATCTCCTACATCAAATTCTACGTACTTTCGATGAAAATCAGCATAACTCTTTTGTCGATCTTGTGAGGTTTTTATACGTTGTCGGATCGTTTGAATCTTTTCTGTAGTCATACGTACCAACTCCGGTCCCAACAACGTTGCTTCACCCACCTCATCCCAGCATACTGGAGAACGACATTTTCTTCCATACAATGCTTCGAATGGAGCCATGCCAATACTTGCTTGATAACTGTTGTTGTAAGAAATCTCCACCAATGGAAAGAACTTGTCCCAACTTCCTTTGAAGTCAAAGACACAGAGTCTTAATAAATCTTCTAGAGTTTGAATAGTCCTCTCTGATTGTCCGTCCGTCTGAGGATGATATGCTGAACTAAATCGTAACTCCGTGCCCATAGCTTTTTGTAAACTAACCCAAAATCGTGAAGTGAATCTTGGGTCTCGGTCAGAAACTATGGATACTGGCATACCATGCAGTCTTATAATCTCGTTTATGTACATACGAGCAAGACGTTCAAGTGTATAAGTTTCTCGTATCGGTAAGAAATGAGCAGACTTGGTCAATCTATCAACAATGACCCAAATCGCATCAATACCCTGAGAAACCCTAGGAAGACCGGTAACGAAATCCATGGTAATGTGCTCCCACTTCCATTCTGGAATTTCAAGTGGTTGCAATGGACCTTTTGGTACTTGATGCTCCGCTTTGACTCGTTGACAAGTTAGACACCTTGAGATAAACAACGCTATCTCTCTCTTCATATTGCTCCACCAAAATGTATGACGAAGATCATGATACATTTTGGTACTTCCAGGATGGATTGCTAACGGTGTGTTGTGCGCCTCCATCATGATTTTATACTTTAAATCAGGGTTGTTAGGAACACAAAGTCTGGAGTTGACTGGAAGTATTCCTTCTTCATCGATTCTTGCTTCCGGCATAGCACCTTCTTGCACTTTCTTCCTCATACGCATCAGCTCCAGGTCTGTAACTTGAGCAGCTTTAACTTTATCGATTAAAGTCGGTTCTACTCGTATATTCACCATCATCACATGGGTCCCTAGAGTCTTTAACTCTATCTCCATCCTTTGCAAGTCACACAAAATGGGCCTTTGTGTTGACAATATTGCACTCGTACTTGCATATGATCTCTACTCAATGCGTCAACTACCACGTTCACTTTTCCAGGATGGTATTGAATGGTATGATCATAATCTTTCAACAGTTCAAGCCAACGTCGTTGTCGCATGTTGAGTTCCTTTTGAGTGAAGAAATATTTGAGGCTTTTATGATCCGTAAAGATCTCCACCTTCTCTCCATACAAGTAATGCCTCCAAATTTTAAGTGCAAAGACAACAGCTGCCAACTCTAGATCATGAGTAGGATAATTCCTCTCATATTCTTTGAGTTGTCTTGATGCATATGCTATGACTTTTCCATGTTGCATAAGAACGCATCCCAACCCTTTGCTCGAATCATCACTGTAGATGACAAATCCCTTCGAGCCAGATGGTATTGTTAGAACAGGTGCTGAAATGAGTCTCCTCTTGAGTTCTTGAAAACTTTGTTCACATTCTTCGCTCCAACCGAACTTTGTATCTTTCCGAGTCAGCTGAGTTAATGGAGTAGCGATTCGAGAAAATCCTTCCACGAATCTCCGATAATAACCAGCTAAACCAAGAAAGCTACGTACTTCGGTCACTGATTTAGGTTGCTCCCAGCTTTGAATAGCTTCAATCTTTGCCGGGTCAACCGATATTCCACGACTTGATACTACGTGCCCAAGGAATGCTACCTCCTCCAGCCAGAACTCGCATTTCTTCAACTTGGCATAAAGCTTGTATTCACGAAGCTTTTGGAGTACCAGCCTCAAGTGTTGCTCATGATCTTCACGGCTTTTGGAATAAATAATGATGTCATCAATAAAGACGACCACAAAGTGATCCAAATATTCCTTGAATACTCGGTTCATCATATCCATGAAGGCAGCAGGAGCATTAGTCAATCCAAAGGACATGACTAGGAATTCATAATGCCCGTACCGAGTTCTAAAAGCCGTCTTTGGAATATCCTCAGTTCTAACCTTCAGCTGATGATATCCAGAACGAAGATCGATCTTTGAAAAGAATTGTGCTCCTTGCAACTGGTCAAACATGGCATCAATACGTGGCAATGGGTACCTGTTTTTGATGGTGACATGATTCAACTCCCGATAATCAATACAAAGTCGCATACTTCCATCTTTCTTCTTCACGAATAGCACAGGAGCACCCCAAGGAGAAGTACTAGGACGAATAAAGCCAATGTCTAACAATTCCTGCAGTTGGATCTTTAACTCCTGAAGTTCAATAGGAGCCATTCGATATGGGGCTTTGGAAATGGGTTTTGTACCGGGTTCAAGGTCGATACAAATTCAATTTCACGCTCTGGGGGTAGGCCAAGAAGTTCTTCAGGGAATACGTCAGGGAATTTATTAACAATAGAAATATCATTCAAAACTGACGTATTTTTGTTTAGATCCGTGACATGAGCTAAGAAAGCTTGACATCCGTTTTTCAATAAACGAATAGCTTTATGGCTTGAGATGACAGCGATTGATTTTAATGGTTTGGTTGCTTGAATTCGCATAATAGGTCGATTAGGAATATGAAAGCTAACAACCTTACGAAAACAATCAATTTTTGCATGATGAGTAGTTAACCAATCAATCCCTAGAATCACGTCAAATGCAAGTATTTTTAATGAAATCAGATCGACAGGTAATGTGTGGGTACCAACTTGAACCAAACAAGACTTATAAACCGTTGATGTAATGAAGGTTTCTCCCAATAGAGTTTCAACAGATAAATCAAAATCTAATTTCTCCGGAATCAAATTTAATCGATGAGCGCAAGTAGGAGAAATAAAAGAATGGGTAGAACCGGTATCAAATAAAGTATAGACTTCGTTAGAGTTTATGATAAGCTTACCCGTGATGACCTCATTCGGGTTCCTTGCTCTCTGGGAGTTCACAACAAACGCTCTCCCTTGCACAACCGGTTTTGACTTTTCTGGGACGGCCTTTGGTGCCTCCATCCTAGCTGAATTTGTCTTCGGTAAACGACAAAATCGGGCTAAATGACCTTCTCTTCCACAATTATAACATGCTTTGGACGGCATCGCGCAGTTTGGACTGATGTGCCCCTCTCCTCCGCATTTGAAACATATGATAGGTGGTCGTTCTCCTTCCTTAACGACAGGTGCTGGTGCTGACGTCTTTCCATCATTGTTGAATCTCCTCTTCTTGAAATGACCATTCTTATTGTTTTGGCCTTGATTACCACCGAAGTGGTTACCATTTCTGGCCTGTTGATTCCCTCCACGCTTGTTGTCACCGCTTCGATGACCGCTCTCACTGGTATTATCATTTTGTCGACTGCTCTCTTTTGGTTGCGTTGACTCGTTATCGCGCTCCACTAACTGAGCCCTATTCACAACATTTGAATACAAACACAGTTTATGAGAAATAAGATGTTGACGTATCTCAGGTTTCAAACCTCGCAAAAACATTCGCGTCATTCGCTCTTTATTATCCACCAAGTGGGACGCAAACCGGGACAACTCAGCAAACTTGGCTTCGTACTGCGACACGGTCATGTTATTTTGCTCCAACTTGATAAATTCCACCTCCTTCATGTGACGAATACTTTCAAGAAAGTATTTGTCGTTGAACAGCTCTTGGAACTTCTCCCAAGACATCTTCAGTGCGGCAGGTTGGGTACGCTTAATCGATTCCCACCAGTAATCTGCCTCTCCTCGCAACATAAAGGCGGCAAAGGGAACCTTTTGCTCCTCGGAGCATCCCAAGACATCAAATATCTTGGTAATCTGCTTTATCCATGTTTCCGCTATAAGTGGTTTTGGCTCTCCCTTAAACTCTGGTGGTCCCAACTCCTTGAACTGTTTAGCGGTGACCGTCCGAGAGTTTTCAGTGTTTTCACCTATATTTTGGACAGGAGCCGCTCTCGCCTGCTGTTGCATGAACTGCATAAAGTTTCTGAACATTCCATCATTCATCATTTGGTCAGTGTTGTTGTTTGTATGAGGATTGTCACCTTCTTGATGCACATTATCCTGATTATTGATATGTGGTGAATCAACAGTCGCCTGTGCTCCATTGCTATTCTCAACATTCTCAGATGCCATTTTCAGATACTGCCACAAAATAAAAGTTAATTGATATGTCATATATTATCCTTATATTATGACCGACCAATTAAATACCATGCAAATAAACTTAGGTAGGTCATACTAGCGAAGGAATTCCCCGTCTCTCCCCTCCTAGTTCTATTCTCACATCTTAGTCAGGGATCATATCCCTAAGCTCTGATACCAATTGTGACGCCCCCAAAATTAGGTATACATCGCCCATCTTGGGTCGTCAGATACAAAGTACAGAATACAAATACAATTTACTAATACAACTGTCGTGTACAATACGACAAAACATAAACTGCGAGTTTGAATACAAATATTATCTTCTAGAGAGTATTCATACTCAAAAGGAGTCCTCATTACATTTATTAACACACCATTACATAGAATAGTGAGGACTACTAACTAATACTATCATTCGAACCATCACTCCGTTCCCCGACTTGCCCCAGCTACGTTCTCATTTCCTGAAGAGAACAGTGAAAGAAAGGGTGAGCTCAACTAGCCCAGTAAGAAATAATGAAGGAATGAGCTGCTATTTATAGAAAAATAGAATGCATAGTAACTAATCCATGAACGGTCCAGATTGATTACTTTAATCTGACGGTCCATATTTAAAGAAAAATCTTTTAAATAAAATATAATATATTCTATTTATAGAATAACTTTAATAAAGTATTCTGTTTTATATAAAAAGATGTTTCTGTTTTATTACGTTAATAATACGAATAAAATAAAACGTCATTATCGCTAAATAATTCATATTATTAACCGACAATAATTGAATCAAACTGAGTGACTTCTCACATAAGCATCAATAATCAATACCGTGTGCTACTATGCAACCACACGTATTACTGTACTTTTACTATCGAGTAGTTCAACAGTAACAATGGTAAAACTTCCGCCGTTATTTTTAATAAAATATTTTTGTCGTTTTCTCAATCCGACAATAATTCCGTTGTGAGGTCCACCAATGATTGTGCCGTTGTACAAATATTTCCTGTTAAAACGAATATTCCCCGATCAATCGAATATTATATCACAACTTGCGTACTTTGCAAAATTTATAAATATTACCCACAACTATAACATTATATCAAATTAACTCCATAATATTCAAAAATGATATTTATAGAAAATTCATCTTTATTTATAAAAGTTGGGGTCTTACAATATCCGTTGTGTGTATGCTATATATTGTTACAGAAATGATGATACCTTTTATACAGTATAGTTTTTTTTGTTTAGCTTTTGCTCTGTTACTCATCTCTTTTTACTTTTCTCCTTTTCTGTTGGTAGTAATAAAACTAGAAGATGATTGCCCTCAGTTCTTCAGGGTGCAGGAGGATAAAGTGCTTGGTGGCCTTCTTCCAGCTGGGTATGAAGAAAAATCTTGTCTCAGTAGATACCACTTAGCATTTTATCGTAAAGAATCACAGTACAAGCCTTCTTCTTACCTTCTATCCAGGTTACGAAGGTATGAATCCCTTCATAAACAATGTGGACCCTATACTGTATCATACTACAAAACTATGGAAAAACTTAAGGTTGGACAACACATTGATCCCTCAGATTGTAACTATGTGGTTTGGATATCTTTTAGTGGTTTAGGGAACAAGATTCTAACCTTAGCTTCGACATTTCTTTATGCTCTTCTAACAAACAGAGTCCTGCTTGTTGACCGTGGAGTTGACATGGCTGATCTCTTCTGCGAACCATTTCCTGAAATGTCCTGGTTACTTCCCTTGGATTTCCCAATCGCTAATCAGTTCAACAACTTTGATAAAAACTCTCCTCATAGTTATGGAAATATGGTTAAGAATATCACTTTAGCTAATTCAAACCCTCCTTTTGTCTATCTCCATCTATCCCATGAGGCCATGACTATAGTGACCATGATAAGCTTTTCTTCTGTGACCAAGATCAAACTGTTTTTCAGAAGGTCCCTTGGTTGATTAGGAGAACAGATAATTACTTTATCCCCTCTCTCTTCTTGATACCATCTTTTGAGCAAGAACTAAATAGTCTGTTTCCAGAGAAAGAAACTGTTTTCCACTTCTTAGCTCGGTATCTCTTCCACCCCACAAATCCTGTTTGGGGGCTTATCACCAGATATTATCATGCATATTTAAGTAAAGCAGATGAAAGTATAGGTATTCAGATCAGTCTTTGATACTGGAGTTGGTCCTTTTCAACATGTACTAGATCAGATATTAGCTTGTACATTGAAGGGGAATTTGCTACCGGAAGTCGATCAGAACAAACTCATCATCAGCCCGCCTACCAATCAGAAGATTAAAGCTGTGCTGATGACATCTTTAAGCTCCGGGTACTTGGAGAAAATAAGGAATATTTTTTGGGAATATCCAACAGTAACAGGTGACATAATCAGAGTTTACCAGCCAAGTCATGAAATGTATCAACAAACAGAGAAGAAGATGCACAATAGGAAAGCATGGGCCGAGATGTATCTACTGAGTTTGACTGATAAATTAGTGACAAGTTCATGGTCGACTTTTGGTTATGTGGCTCAAGGACTGGGAGGGCTGAAACCATGGATTCTGTACAAGCCAGAGAACCAGACAGCCCCTGATCCACCTTGTCGTCGAGCCATGTCGATGGAGCCTTGTTTCCATGGCCCTCCATTTTATGACTGCAAGAAGAAAACCGGGATTGATGCAGGTGCTCTTGTTCCTCATGTGAGGCATTGCGAGGATATGAGCTGGGGGATCAAGCTGGTTGATCACGTTAATGAGTTATAGGCATCTCATGTTTGTTGTAACTTGAAAATCATTTTAGAATTTTGTCTGGCATGTCAACTATAAATAGATAACTTTGCCTTTGTAATTGCATCTCATGCACTTTGCCTTTGGGATTCACGGAGTATTTGGAAAACTAGTCTTTACTGTATTCGTAGTACATGTTAAGTAATCAACTCATAAAAAAATTATTTAAGCAGATATGAAGAGGGAATTTAAACAGATATAAAGAGGGTACGGCGCAGGAGAGATATAAAGAGGTGCAGGTGCAGGGGAGTGTGAGTAGTCCTGACCTATACGGATCCTGGGGGTTGGGGTGGGGTGGGGGGCTAACTAACGACTCAGTTTTATGGAAAAGGAAAATGATTTGGAGAAGACGGCAAGTACCAAGTAGTAGTAGTAGTATTAAGTTATTAACCAGCCAAATTTGCAAAAACCTGTTTTTGAGTTTGTTAAAGTTTCCATAGTCCATACTGTAGATGCTTTGCATGTTTGTTTATACACTAAAATTCAAATACTCCATTTCTAGTTAGTTCATATACAAATACCAAGTCCAATAAAATACTATAAATAAATTAATACATAAAATTGTTGACGTTATTTTCTTGGATTAGGTCGCGAATAAAATTTATGATTTTTCATGAATTTTTTAATTCAATACTAGCGTGGAAAGATATGTATTTGAATAAATTATAGTGACCGAGTAAATAAAGATGAAGTCAAAGCAGCACGTGGGCTTTAACTTTAATATAGTAAAAACTAAAATGATACTTGCCACAATACATACGAAACCAGAAAGAAGATCAATCCTTCTAATCACTCCATCTTCCTCATTTTTTTAGGGTTAGGCATGCAATAAATTAGTCCAATTCATGTACTACTTATAATGTTTTCGAAATTTCCCGCTCCTAAATATTTATAAATATAATCTGAAATAGGATTACCACTAAAGTGCATGTATACATCATCATCATTATTATTATTATTATACTACTACTTTTTAATATTCTTAACTTAAATAAAATTATAAAATATTATCAAAAAAGAATAAAAATCTACATGTACATCAGTTTTACTTTCTGCTTCCCGATAAGCAGGGAGTAAAGTCATTTTGAGTATTATTTTTTTTAATTCTTTGCCCCCTTTTGCTACAAACCCGTGTACTCTCCCTTCAACTCCTTCACTCTGTCCGATTAAACTCGCTTACGCCGGCTCAACATCTCCGAAAGCTCTTTTCCGATCAAATACCAAATTCACTCGAATTCCTTTATTTTCTCCAGGAACCTCGCAGGAAAAGAAGAATCATGCTCTGCTCTACATAATAATTAATCTGTGGAGTTCAAATAAGGTAAACCTTATTTTGGATAATTTTTATTTTCAGTTGACGATATTATTTAATTGGGGTTTTTCTATGATTTCTTGTCAATTTAGATTTTTCATTTATATTTCTTGCCTAATTTAGATTTAATTGCGTTGTTATTCACTTTATTACCCAAATAGACGTAGTAGAGGGTTTAGCTGCTTATGTGCCGGTCTCTTCCTACGTGTTCACCAGAATTGATGTGCTATGGCCAAAATCAAAATTGTGCTTATTAGCACATCAATGATTAGCTTTCCACATAAGCAAGAATCCAGCTGGAGGCGGGTCCGCAACACGCGGCGCAAAATAGGAAAGATGAAGTTGGTTTTATAATTAGATTTGAATAAGTCTACTATCATATAAAAATCATTATTCATATACACTTATATATATATATTGATATAATTCGCGTACAGAACAAATCATGTGAATCATATCAATATGTATATAAACGGTATGTGAACGTTTTTACGTGATTTTTACGTGATAGTAACGTTATTAATTAAATATAGAGCAACGCCTACGCGTATTAAGATTGATGTGCCAGTCTCGTCTCTTCTTACGTGTCCACCGTTAGAGAAACCTAACTCTCTTACCTCACCATTCCCTAACACTAAACCCAAACTGAATTAGATTGGGCCGGCTCTTCTTGCATTCTAAATCACACAATCGCCCTCCAAGGCTCCAAGCATTTACACGTTCACCTTCATTTTACTAGTTTTAATTAAATAATCTATAGAAAAAAATTCTCATATTTTTTCAATTGGCTTGACTCTCTTGCAACTAGGCTCGCCAAAATATGATTATAGTTTGATTTGATTTTAATTTACAAAATTTGATTATAATTTTATTAAGAATTAAAATTATATAACATGTATTTAATATAAATTGAGCGGATTATAATTATATAATTATGGGTCAAATCAATTCGTATTTCAATGTCAAACTCAACATTTGTATGGTCTAATGAAATTATATTTTATTTCTATATAATTATTAATTAATGGTCAAATCAATTTTGTCTAATTTTTTCAATACATTCTTATCTCTCCAAATTTTGTACCATAACCTGTTTTTATTATGAGTTGTTTTTAATTCATCCCTAACAAATGGCAGAAATTAATTGACCTTTCTATTTAAAACAAATTTCAAAAAACACAATCATATAAATTTCTGTCATTTATACTTGACCCTGAAAAACTAATACAAAATAGTTACATAAAAATAACAATTGAATTAAATTCATATATACCTACCTAAAAACAATTGAATTGAATTGAACTAAAGAAAGCAGAACCGAATATATCAAACCTCTAATGGAACTAAATCCATGTTCCATCATTATGTTCTCTTTTCTTCATCCCTCCAATTTCTTAGGAATTGAATTTCTACTACCATCATACTTGAAATATGCAATAATGTAAAAAAGAAAGATGGGAAAATTGGTAGAGGAGAGAAGACAAGGCGAGATATAGGAGGAGAGCGAAACATAGTTTCTTTTTGGTTGAAAATATGAGTTTATTCGGTTTAGATCTGATTTTCTCTTTAAACATATATATATAAGTCCAACCTTTAATCAATTTAAATAATTAAACACAGTTAACCAACCTAATTAGTTCTAAGTAATTTGAATTAACTTAATAATTTATAAACTAGATTGTCAAGTTTACTTGAAAGTTCTTTTCTTACATTGAAAGTCGAATCTTGCATATTTTTTATATATAAAGGTATTAATGATCCATGATCCTTTATGATATGGTGGCCGACCCTGAATAGATTTTTGAATTAATATATTTATAAAGTGACATGCATTTTTATTTTAAAAAAAGTTATATCCAGTATTAATGATTAATTGTCTATCGCAATGATCTATTCCATTTTAAGTTCAAAAATCATGTTTACCTCTATCTTAAAAAGTTATACGGCTGTGTACTTTTATTTTTACCAAACACACAAACACACACACACACACACACACATATATATATATATGTATATATATATATATGAACAAATGATGAGTTTTCTATATGAACAAATGATGAGTTTGCCCTCCCTCAAGTCCTCAACATATTTGATCAACTCTAAGTACGTAGGATACGAAAATCAGTTGCACCAAACCAGAAATATAAAAGTGATGATAGTTAATCAAAGGGGCGGGCATCCCATCCCGTCCAATCGCATGGATGATGAGATATATATATATATATATATGCAGTTTTGCAGTCACATGTGAAGACAATATGCAATAATAACAGAATATGAAAAGGACAAACCAAATTTAAGGGAATCAATCCCTTTTCATTATGTTTTGAGGTTTATTTCGTGGAGGATTCCTTCTTTCCATTTCTTTCAGGTTTATCCATGTGGATCGGAGGAGTACTAAAGTTTCGAAATATATATTACCATATCCCTTACTTACATCATTTACTTCACTTGTGTTGTGGGATCCAAATTCTCAAATTGAATGAATGAATATATATATATATATATATATACGAGTACTTGACTTTATATAGACTTTGGCCAAAATGTGCATGCCACCTCTTTGCTTTAATTCCAAATGCTGTTTGTTAGTAAACTCATCTTTTCTTGATTAGTTGTTACTCTTGCGTAATAAACCACCGGCTGCAACACATACAAAAATGAATCTTATTTAAAATTAATGTATTGTGTCATACTATAAATAATTAATTATAAGTACGTACATGAGTAGTACATCTATTAACTAATTATAATTATACGCATCATTTAATAATTGTATTTTTTTTTTCAAGTCCCACTCTCTTTTTTATCTTTCTTCTTTTTGATGTGAATGACACTTTTATTAAACTTTGTGTGTGTATGTTTGAGATCCGGTGCTTATCATAAAATTAACTTTATGATAAATTGGTCAACTGATTGATACAACAGAAAGAAATTACCTTCAGCATGCATATCGATATTGCATTGGTCAATTGATCAAAATTAACTTCATATATTTGTGTGTTTCTTTTAATCAACAAAAAATGCGATGTCAGCATCCTCTGGCCTCTGGCTTCACATAATATAGGAGTAAGATTTTAAGTACGATTAAAAGTTTCACCCACCCAAAGGGAAGGGGGAGTCCGTTCCCTAGTACATTTGACTTCCCTCTGGCCTCTAGTGCTAGTTAAGGTGAAAAATAACAAAAGTTAAAATTCTCATTTTCAAGTTAATTCGTTATGGACTTGACTATCCCAAAAATAGTTCGTCCATAAACAAGGTGAGAGTAAAAAACAACTAATTTCTCAATTTCACTCTACCAAAATGACAATTAGGGTTGAGTGATTATAATATGATCTGGTCCAACAAATAGGAGAATTAATGTTGTAGTATCATTTAACAAATGGGCAATAATGGATGCCATTCAACAAATGGACAATACTAAGATAGTGATTATGATTCTACTAAATCCTAAACAGGGCTACTTTAATTAAATACACCTATAATAATAAAATACTACTCCTATTCAGTAGCTATTCACATCTATCTTCATATATATTTTCTTTCAATTATATAATTTATTTTGAATAGCAATAGGCAATTGTATATGAAGAAATTCACGTGCCCCACAAGCAAAATTTTAAAGACGAAAAACAAAATGTCAGTATGGATCTCATGTTTTCACAAATGTAATTTAGATTTAACAAAGAAGATCAGTTAGCCACCAGCTCAATTTTCTAACGGAAAGTTAACAATTTCATAAATATAATACTGGATCCCAATTAAGAATTACTAATTTTTTATTTTTATAATTCATTAAAGATTTTTTTTATATATAAAAAAAATCAATACGAATTCATTTAATTTTAAATAAACAATAGTGAATTATCTAAAAATTACTACTATAACCATTCATTGTTTTCAAAAGTTACATGCAATACATGAATATTTCAAAAAAAAAAAAAAGAGTCGATAAATTTATTCAAATGCAATATTTTGAGTCATACAAATCTATACACACAATCACTTTTAAGACAATAAATAGTAATCTTTGAAGCTCATTGCTTCAATTAATAGTTATGCATCTTATTATAAATTTCAGTAGTTCCAGAGACCATCAAAGTATAGTGCTCCAACTGCAGCCGATGGTGCTTCTTGATCTTCAAAACACCTCTTTCCCATATCAACAACCGAAGAGATTTCAGTGTTCATGTCGGTGCTTAAACCTGTTTCTTGAGATGCACTGATCATTTCTTTCTCTGTTTTCAAAATTTGTCTCACATTGTTGGAGCCATAATTTTCGAATAAACCCCTTAAAATTGACTGCTCTTGCATCGGAAGTGTACCTGGATATGCCAAGTTCCCTGGAATTGGACCAGATTGGAAAATAATATCTGCTGACGCATTTGAAGTGAAAGGGTAAACAGGATTGTTGAAATAATTGATCATCTCTTTCTGGGATTTCTGGATTTCAATGGTATTGGAGAAGCAGGGCACGTGAAGCGATTCTCTAACCTCACCGTGAAGGGAAGAGTCCATTAATGGTGGCAGAACATTTGGAGCCATCTCATTTTCAAATGAATTCAATCTCATTAATCCTGAGATATGGACTTTCTTCCCTCCACAACTTTTCTTGAATACTCTGCAAATAACCCACTCATTCTGCAGCAGTAAAATTAATACAAATGAAGAATTCATTAGCATCACTACTTATAAGTGTATATATGTATGTATGTATGTATGTATGTACCTACCTTTGCAGTCTTGGGTAGGTTTTGGAGAGAGAATTTACCCTCCAACCTATATTCATGAATTACCCAATTGCTTTTCTCTCCTTTTGGAGCTCTCCCTTTGTAGAAAACCAAGGTTTTCTTCATTCCAACCAGAGATTTTCCTCGGAAAATCTCCTTGTCTTTCCCGGTTGCTTTCCAATAACCGGCAGCAGTAGCTCTGTTTGTCCTCAAACCGGTTGGGTACTTTTTATCTCTCACACAGAAAAAATACCACTCCTTCTCCCCCATTTTTGCCCTCCCTTGATTCAACAACCAGAATCAGTACGTACATCAACATATAATACCAACCAAAATAAACAGAGAAATTTTAATAATAATTAAAGAAACTATGGCATAGAGATATCTTACGTGGCAAATCCCAGGGTTCAATCTTGTTCATATCTACCTCTCCGATAGCTGCAGCACAGAAATTGGTGTCAACAACTTTCTTAGATAAATAATGGGTGATTAGTTCTTCATCTGTTGGATGAAATCGAAAACCCGGAGGTAATATCATCTGGTCATCCGACAAATTATCCATGATGAACTAAAACCCTTCTTTCCTTCCTTACTTATCAAAACTAGTTGAGCTTAATTAATTTTGATCAAAATAAAAACCAGGCCTTTTAAAATTCAAATGGGTATTGACCGACCAAACAGCTCTAATATTCAGAATCTAGATACCCTTGAAGAGAATCAAATCTAGCAAGAAAAGATTTTAATATAACTATGGGAGAAAATGAAATAGAAGGAAATGGAAAGGAGAGAGAAGAAGAGAAGCCATGGAAGGAAAAGTGGCTGAAAGATGGGGAGATGTTTAGAGAGAAAACAGAGGTATGAAAGACATAAGGCCCTAAATACTGGAGTTAGAGAGATTAAGACAGAGAGAGAGAGACGTGGTTTCAAAGGAAACTATGGAGGGAGGGAGGGAGGGAGGGATTGTTTTTGGCCTAGTTTCTCTTTATTACCTTTCCTGCAATAAATCTATCCATCTTAAGTTTATATTTTGGACTAAATACAGACAGCTCACAGCTCATCTATATGTATGTATGTATATATGTAGCATGCATGAAGTTTTATAATTTATTTCTATTTTAATTCATCGAATTTTGATCTATGGAAACTCTCTAGTTATAATATAAAGATGGCAACATAACACTCGAAGACAAAAATGTGACTTTGATACAACTTTTTTTTTAGTTGTTTCAACTGTACACCAGAATTTTCCAACGTTCATTAATTATTAAAAAGATTTAAGGGAATTAAAAAAGGATTTAAATATATAATATATCACTTTCATTTGATTTAAATATAAAAATAATATATAATTGACTAAATAGATTAGTAATAATAGTGGTATTTCTAAACTAAAATTTTTGATCCAAAAATCTGAATTAGTGAGAACAGCTGTATGCAAGTGCAGAGAAGAAGTAACAAAATTAGCTCAAGTTCCATTCCATTCCATTTCTTCAACTCGAAACGGCCACTTTAACCCCACGAGACACTGCACAACACCTTCATGTTGTTGGCTGACGCGTGCCCCTTTGCAAACTAAAAAGTCAAATACACCCCTTCCCTTCCCTTCCCTTCCCTTCCCGTTGATTTAACATTATTTAGTGTTTATTGTTAATTATGGGTAATTAATTCCTTGTAAAAATTATTCACTGTAAGTCTACACTTCCGCTAATACCACAGCCGTTAATTTTATTCCTTAAATGGTTGGGAACCAATATTACATATATTTTTAGAATTAATACTTAAGCCTATATAAATATCTTTTTATAATAATTATGAAATTGGGGTTAGTAAGTAGTATAGTGTGTATACTTTCTTTTGAATATGATTTCATAACCTATATTTTTATAATAAATAACACAAAAAATAATTTTTAAAAATCATGTTAAGAAAAATTCCAATGAAGGTGAAATTGGATTTTTACGGTTTCAAAATAAGGTTATTTTATTCTTATATATATATATATATATATATATATATATACGTTTTATATGTTGCTAGACATTATTTTCTAAAATATACTCACCAAATAAGAGTGTTTCTTAATAATTTTTACCCATGATATTATGAAATTTGTTTAAGAAACATTATTTATTCAGCAATTTTTTTCTTAACTATAATTTAAAAAAAATTGAAAATCATATAGTCTGAGTGTCTCCTAAAATAATCTTATTGTCATAAAAAATATACAATATAAATACAAAAAGTCAACAAGTTCAATTTTACACACTGAAATTTGCATAATTATTATGTAAATATTGCCAACCAATAATTGGTCTATCTTTTCCTCCCTCTTTTTTTTTTTAATATATATTTTTTACAATAGATCTAATACTAGTTTTTAATTTTTACGAAGAGTGAATGGATGAATGAACCATATATTTATTCAAATCCTAAAATGAAAATAAGAGACATTAATTATAATGTTCTGTTTGAGAATGTTTTTAAGTAGATTATTCATGTGTTAGAGGGAAGGAAAAGAGACGGGAGGGAGCCTCGCTTCTGCACTTTGGAGGTAAATATTAGGAAAGTGATATTTTTAGACATATTTTTTGTGACCAAAATGGTAGGAAAGCTAAGAAAATGAAAATAGGTTTAATAAAGTTTATTTTAATTTTGTAATTGGGCTTACTTGTAAGATATAAATTAAATTTTAGACATTTATATCCTGATTTATTTATTAAACTCAAAAAGAAAAGTCACTTTTCTATCATTCCCCAAGTTAAAAATCCTAAGGAATTCTAAATAATCTTTTTTTGATAGATCGGAAGATAATTCAAATCGAAGTAATTGAATGTCCAACTCAGACCTAGAAAAATACTACAACTAAAATAAAGAAAAATGTGGTGCAATCACAACCGAACTGCATGCACTACTCCACACTTGCCATATTCTCCTCCTCCTCCTCCTCCTCCTTAATTTATTTTATCAAAACCAAATACTCCTTCCAAGCGTCTACAAGTAGTAAGAATTAGTCGTAACTTGGACTTAGAACTTGTATTGTATGGTACCTGAGGGTTGACCCCTTAACTTATCCTAACCCTAGCCAGCCAGAATTAATGAATAATGATTATCCTCTACTTATTTTAATTCCCTGTTTGTCTGTTTCTTTTCTCCCAACATCTGGGATGTAAACCAACATGTACACGTGTGTTTTATGTAATTGGTTGAGAAGCCTTCGAAAATTTCGTAAGGAATTAGGAATGAATGAATGAATGATTTAGGTCAGTAGTCAACAAATTGAACTCTCAATTCTTTGTTGATTTGATGTGTGTGTGTGTGTGTGTGTGTATATATATATATATATATATATATATATATATATATATATATGATTTCCTCAATATTTTGATACTAATATTTAAGGGTATTTTATGATTATATATTCTCAGGTCAAATTCTAAGGAACAATTAATGTGAATAAGTTACAACATATTTTGGATTAGATGTATACTTTATCGGTCACACTTGCATATTAATTAATTTTGATTTGTGGATTGAAACTGCCCACATATTCGTGCTTAATTTTATTATTTTATATTTGACAGGAGATCAAATAAATTAATAGGTTTTGCAACAGGCCATGTATATATATACATATAATGCGGAAGAAGAGAATTAGGAATATAATTAAAGGAAGGATCACAGCTCGAGTTTCAAATATCAAACGTGGATTCAAGATTCAAGGCTGACATTATAATGAAAGCCGTTGAGTTATGTTTTAGTGTCTTAATTCTCAAAAATATTAAAAAGTTCATAATACTAAAAGGAGTATCTACTATCTAGCAAGGTTGATACAGAAGTTCTTAAATTTAACATTAGTAAAAAAATAATTTTTAGATGAAGTGTATAAAATAAGGACCAAAATTAGATAATTTATAATTCCAATCTACAAACTTAATAACTCAATCGTACAAAGTATAGATAAATTTATAAACGACTGTTAATTTTTTTTTTCTAATTCAGTCAAAACTGTGTAATTGGAATGAAATAATTAATAACATTTTTAATGCATGTGTTATGTTGACATTTAAAAAAAATATTTAAAACTTGAGAAATTGATTAATAGATTGAAAAAAATAATAATACACACTTATCTCTTCATCTAGCTAGTAGTGTTATCAATCTTGTTTACTTTTGTATTGACTCCATTCCAAATTCAAATCTCTTAAATTTTAAGGTTTAATTTTTACTATTTTATACTTTAATGTATTAAGTTTTTTAATTTTGAATCATCTTTTTTTATTTGTAGATTTTCAATTTTATTTTGTATTTTAATTGTATTGTTCTTATTATATATACCCCTAATCCGATTACTTCTGATAATTTTCTAACCAAAAAAGTCAATTGGGTCTTCTTTTTAGTACTTATACAACTTGAAGGGTGAGTTATACAAAAATGAAAGTTTGAGGAAAGGGCTTGTAAAAAACGTATATATTGGAAGGTCACTTTTGCATTTCAGCCCTCTCACTTTAATAGTAAATATTGTTTTTTTTTAAAATATAGTTGATTCGAAAGAACTTGCTAGTTCATAGTGTGTTAATTAAGTGTATAAGTAGAGTGTTATTTATAATGAATTAGAGTGAGTTGAACGAGATATATTCTACTAATTAAATTTATGAATTATGAAATATAAACAATTATTATCAGAATTACATCAATCATTAATTGAATATATATTTAGTAAAAAAATATGTACTAACATTTATGAAAATTTTCCTCTTTTTCCTAAAAACCAATTCATCTACATTTGACATAAATGTTATTTATAAATTATCACTTAGAAGTTGTATATATACTATATGGAGTAAAAGTCACACATTTTGTGTTGTTCTTTCAATGACTTTTCGGTTGGCTAAATAGGAGAATTAATAAATTTTTTTGTTTGAGAATTTCAAATTTTATGACTGGGAAGCTAGAAAAATCCAAAAAAAAATTTGAACTTTTTAAAGTAACAAAATAAGAAAGTAAAAAAAAAAACACTTTCGAGTCATCGAGTCATCAAAATTGAACTACCGAGTTGATTCGGGACCAACCAAAACGACTCGATATTTGTGTTGTTATATTTTAGTATCGATAATGATTAAAAATTGACAAAAGTATGTAGAAGGTGGAATCAATTGATGAGCCAAGATAAAAATTAAAATTTGAAACGGTGAAAATGACAGTATGCATCCAACTCTATAGTTTATTGATTTGGTTTCAAATCAAAGTTGGAGGTTGTAACAACTTATTATTTTTTCTGATGAGGAATATTTATAGGGGGTCAATACTATGCTATATATGTTGTACGGTCCGAATCTTAAGCTCATCCCTTATTCAACTCACCCGAATTCATTTCCCTTTATCGACGGACCCGGGGATGGTTCGGTCATACAACCGTCGTGTAAGACCCCGAATTTTATGAAATAAAAGTATGCAATTTTTCTTATAATTACTATTCAGTAAATAGTTAAATTGATAAAAGTTTAAAGTTATGGGTGAAATATAAATTTTTTTTTTTTCAAAATAAGCAAGTGGTTATAAAATAATCATTGTTGTCGGGGAATATTCGTTTGGTCGTGGAATATTCTTTCTGTCGGAGAATATTCGTACGACGGCGCAACTATTTGTGGGCCCCATAACTAATAACTGTCGGGTGAAGGAAAACGATAAATTTGAGTTTTTACAAATAACGGCGTAGTTGTTACCGTTAACACTGTTGGAATACCCGGTGGTTAAAATACAGTAATACGCGTTATTGTACAGTAACACACGGTATTGCATAGTATTTTTGAAATTATTGATTATTACGTAAGAAGGCACTACTCAATAATTGTTACAGTAATTACTGTTCAATATTTTATTTTATTGATTCAATAATTGTTGCGTTGATATTTTATATTATTGCTGTTTCAATAATTGTTGCTGCACAGTATTTTCCTTTATCAGATCAATAATTCATATTATTTGAATAATATTATTAGATAACATTATTATCAATGTCTAGAAAGTTCTGTCTAAGGAGAGGTTTGGTCATCTAATTGCGCGCCAGTAAGGAGAAATTCTTATTGGAAAGCCCCATCTTTCCTGGGAACGGCCTGGTTGTCATAAATGTGATTCTGTAATATTATTTGTGAATAATTAATTATTGATTCATATGATAAGGAAATATTTATATTATGTGGATATAAATGAGGGATATATTTTTGTGGTTAAAAATGAAGAAGTTAATGTTGAGGTTTTTACCAGTATTTTTGTCGGAATGGAGGTATTAAAAATCAGGGTTTTTGAGATATTTTGCGGGGGTTATAATTTTTAATCCGACCGTTGGATCGTGGTAATTTTTGGATATGTTATACATATATAAGTTGAGTATATGTCCATAAATTTTGAACCGTTAAAAATGAACGTATGATTTGTTATGAATTTTAAGAGGTGGCTGATTCGGAAATCAGGTTATAAATCATTTTTAGTGGAAAATTCTAGAATTGGTGGGCCCCACTTGTGGTTGGTGAAGAAATGTGCTGAATTATATTTCAAATGTGGTGGGTGGGAATAGTAGCAGGTAAAGCCATCAGGTTGTAGGTCAAACCTACCAAAATTTTCCTATAAATAGAGGGCTAAGTTAGAATTGAAAATCACACCAGAAACATAAGCTTTCTCTCTTTCTCTCTCTATATTATGAAGCATATTTTGTGAGTTTTTAGATACTTGGTGAGTTACTATTCATCAGTGCAAGTTTCCTTCAGCATCATATCCGATATCCAGTCAGAAGTACTGCTCTTTTGAGGTAAGGGATAGTAAGGGATTTTAAGGGTTGTTATGTTTTTCAGTTTTGTAATTTTTCTGAACTTCAAAAATTCTGGAAAAATTTGAAATGATATTTTGATGAGTTTTATTGATTATGTCTAAAAATGGTGATTTTTGGATGTATAGATTGAGAGTTATGAATTTTATGAGAAAAGACTATTTTAAAAGTAACTGCTTATAATTTCTTGTGGTTAACTCCAAAATTGATGAAATTTTTATTGGGAGTACATGTATATGATGGAAGTATACTCTGTTAATTTCAGAATTTTTGGACAAAAGTACAATTTTTGATAAATGTCTAAATATTCGGCTGTTTTGACCATATGAAAAATAGTAAATGACTTTTAAAAATTCTGAGAAAAATATATGTTCAATATGGGACTATATTCTGATAAATCCCAGAAAAAAAATATTTTTGGAACTGATTTGGTATTTTTCATGAAAATGGACAAGTTATGAGAAAATAAATTAAATATGTTATGTGAAGTAAGAAAATTAGAAAATAGGATTTTATGGCTTGAGAATCCTATATGAGGTATATGCAGATTTTTGATGAGGGTTTTGGCTATTGATGATGAAATCTTAAGAGTTGACATTTTATGATGATTAAATGCATTAATTAGTAAAGTGTAAACAATTTAAATAAATTGTTTATAAGCTTAAGAAATGTTATTCTTTCAATATCATTATACCGAAATATTGGTATAGATTTTATTGTGGAATTTCTACCTTTTTGAGTCGAGGTTACTATTCACGAGTTAGTATTCACGACAAAATTGATTTCTTTTTCTAACCAAATTATAGTTGATTTATGAATATTACTCTTGAGATTAAATCTATATGTTGATTATATTAATTTTATTATCATATATAACATTTTTATAACCCTAATGATGATATTTCTCTTTGACTTGAGTGTAAAGATGGGTAGATTTTTGGTATGATCATGACTATGAGTTCTCTTTGGCCAGTAGTGCAAAGTTGAATTGTTGACTGGTATGATCATGACCATTGAATTTATAATTGAATATCTTTAGCTTAAGTGCAAAGGTGAAATGATCAACATGGTTATAATTATTGTTTATATAAATTCTTAAATGATTATATATTCTTTGAGGTATTAATATATTTGGCATGTAGTGCAAATATGAATTGTTGAGGAATATCTTTGGCCTGTAGTGCAAAGATGAATTGTAGATGAATATCTTTGGCCTGTAGTGCAAAGATGGTCTGTTGATGAATATCTTTGGCCCGTAGTGCAAAGATGACCTGTTGTTGAATATTTTTGGCCAGTAATGCAAAGATGAACTGTTGACGAATATCTTTGGCCTGTAGTGCAAAGATGACTTGTTGATGAATATCTTTGCCCCGTAGTGCAAAGATGAAGTTATTAGTATGATTATGAACAGGAACTGTGATTTGGTATAACCATGATGTTTGATGTTTCAGGTGATGAAAATTATCTTCGTCCTAGATGAGAAGAGGAATTTAGAACTACAGTTATGATTATGAGTTATTCATATGATTGTGGACCAGAATTGTTGATTGATGTTACAGGGATAAAACATTGTTGGTGAATTTTTAACATGGAGAAAATAATAGACTTTATAGTCTATTTGACTCTTCTAATGGATTGCTCGTTCCGCTGCAACTATGGTTGAAATTTTTATCATTTACCATATATTCTAAATCTCTGATTTATTACTGATGAAGGCTATTGATAATTTAATTATCTTTAGTCATGATATTCTTTACTGAGCTAGTTGTGCTCACCCTTTTGCTTCACAATTCCTTTCAGGTAATAAGAGTGTAGCTGGGTCGAGCGAGGGTAACGAAAAAATAGAACGGTGGTCTCTAGCTGTGGATGTTCTCCCGAAGCAGTATAGAAAAGTTCATTTAGTAGTTATATTTGGTGAATCCAATAGGGTAAGGTGTACCCAACGTTGGAAGGGTGGTTTGCCACTGTCATACAAGATGTCTAACGACATACAACCGCGTGTCATCATAAGACAGGGATGTGCTCATCCACTTGCTGAGTATATATACGAGTACTACCTATATAATCTTGGTGTTTGTTTAAAGTATAATTCTCAATTAGAGACAGTAGGGATAATGATATGTCAAGAGAAGACTCACCATTGGGAAGAATATGATAGTAATCTTCTCGTTTTTCTTTGGGGTCTATTGGGTAAACCAAGGATAATTCTATGGCCATATGATATCTATCATAACCTAGATGCATGGCCTCCCATGTACGAAGGTTTCCTTGAGCACTTCCCAAAGATTCTAATTTCTAAAACAATTTTTGACTATACCTTTATGTAAGGTGTCATTGTGAGGTGATGTCCACGGTTGGAACATGAGTCACATTTGGTATATATTTGTATCCAAACTCACAGCATATGTGTTGTTGTATTTTGCACGACAATTGTTGTAATAAAGTTATAGTTGTTTTCTGTACCATGTATTTGGCGACTCAGAATAGGTTGGATGAAATGGATCTATTTTGGGGGCGTCACACGTCGTCTATACTTTTAGCGACGCTATATGTTATCCGTCGTTAAAAGTATAGACGACAGTTGTATGACCGAACCGTCTCCGGGTCCGTCGCTAAAGGGGGTGAGCTCGGGTGAGTTAGCTAAGGGGTGAGCTTAAGAGCCGGACTCATATGTTGTATGTCTTTCATTGGACAACTTAATTTGGAACTAATAATTAGGGAATGTTTAGTTTTATATATATATATATATATATATATATATATATATATATATATATATATATATAGGGAAGGGATCCTGTTCGGGAGTCCGAACAGGTTTAAAATTCGGACCTTTTTTTTTAAACAACTAAAAATAAAATAAAATTATGGAACTTGAATTTTTACATAATACAGTGTTTTTGGTGTGATTTGGATGCACGTAACAAAATATGTCTGTATAGACTGTACAGTTTGTACAGACATATTTTGTTATGTGTCTGTACAGACTGTACAGTTTGTACAGACATATTTTGTTATGTGTATCCAAATCATGAGTTAAACACTGTATTATGTAAAAATTCAAGTTCCATAATTTTATCTTTTTTTTAGTTGTTTTAAAAGAAAAGCAAAAAAAAAAAAAAGGGTCTGGATTTTAAGCCTGTCCCGGAGTCCGAACAGAATCCCTTCCCTATATATATATATATATATATATATATATATATATATATATATATATATATTCAACTTATTAAAATAGTGGTAGGTGCCAATCTCTGGTTTGAAGAAGCTAACTAGGAGAGATGACACTGCCATTGCCCATTTGTACCCAAAAGAATAAGCTTATGTATATGCATAATTCCATATTATTTTTTTTGGCAATACAAAGTATACATTTTTCAATATCACAAACTTATAAGCATTTTTCAAATATAATAATATTATTTATTTGTAAAGGTATTTTTAAATTGAAAATTTATATAAATTTAATATTATGAATTATTTAAAAAACACTATAAATTCAAAAATTAACTATATTTAATAATTTTTATCAATTTAAAAATATATCAAATAACTCTGGAAAGTTAATAATGATACCTATTATTTGAAAGGGGTTGCGTACGTATTTCAAATCATAATCCAAATACAACAACAACATCACTCCGCGTAGACGATAAGTTGGTCGAAATAGTGATGAAAATTACTACTACTAATAATAACATAAACAAATAAAGATTTTAATTAGATTCGTAAAATCCTACAAGTTTTCATGTTTCCCGCTTTTAAGCTTCGGCAGGCACTTGTCAATTTTAGTGTTCCCTTGCCAGTTCCCCCTTCCCCGCACCTCTTCTTTCTTCTCTTTCGTTTTAAAACATAAAATTATTATTGATTTTTTAAAATTAAATTATAATTTTTTTAAATTCAAAATTAACATGAATTATTTTAATTTTAAAAATATAATGTTAAATATTATAAATTATTTAAAATTGATTATTCTCAATTTTAAATTTATAAATATTTTATATTAATTTTAAAAAGTGAATAATAATCTTATAATTTGAAAATGTAGCTTACAGATTGGCAGCGTGTTCCCGCATCACAATGGAAGCTAACATACAAAAACAATAATTTGTTAGATGTTAAATTGTCCTATAGTAAATGTAACGGAATTGGTTAGGATGAAGTTTATTTTTAGGTAAGTTGGTCAATTGAACAATAGAGTGCTGACACGCAGGCGAGACTCTATGTGTGTCAATATTCTATTGGCCAATTGACCAACTTATCAAAAAATAAACTTCATACTAACCGTAAATGTAACGGAATTAAGGTGCAGAGATTTCGTTGGCATATCTCATCAATAATATTTTGGAAGTTTTATTAATTAATAATACTTTTTACGCGGTGACGTTAGGATTATAATAATTCAAATTTATGACTCTAAATTGATTGGCATGATAATATTTAAGATATGCAATAAATTGAAATATTACCGGCACCTTTAGTCACTTGAAGTTTGGTTTTCAAATGGACGGCCTTCTTATGTTCATATTATGACCAATAAATACACTACGATTATGCTTGTTTGCATGAATTATAATTTATTTGTTTGTAAAGATTATACTTGAGATAACATAATTAATCCCAAGTGTCTTGTTTGTTTTCAAATTTAAACTCGAAACTATTAGTTTAGAAATTATAAAATAATTTAATAGTCTTAGAATTATCATTATAATATCATAAATTATAATTCTTACAAACAAACATAACCATCAAGTTTCGTTCTCAAAAGGGCGGACTTCTTAATTATGTACAAATTACTCCCTCCGTGCTCAGTTTTAACCTTTTTAAGTCAAATTGACTATTTTTAGAATTAATAATTAAGCATATATAAATATATTTTTAAAATTATAAAAATTGAGATTAGTAATAAATTGTATATATTTTCTTTGGATTATAATCTCTTGGCCTATATTTTAGCAAAAATAGTAAAAAGATTAGTTTTAAAAATGGTCAATTTGACTTTAAAAAGTCAAAATTAAACAATTAATTTGGGACTGGGACGGAGGGAGTAGTATATATAACCCACAAATTAAATACACAAAGGATCGGAGTTTATTATTTGATCTGTAGTTTAAAAAAAATAGTGTAATTGAGGCATGATTTTGGGAATAGAGTATAAGAAATGGTTTAAGACGAAGGAGACAATAGCATCAAAATCTGATGACATAAATGCTCTCGGCTCCTTTTGAAGTGGACAACTCTTGTTCGAGGATGTCAAAAGCCAGTTGAGTGGGTGAGTTGGGTACGTACATGCACCCAAGCCAAGCATTTAGATATCTTCGCAGCGTCCAACTCAATGGAGTGAGAAAGACTTTAATCTAATTCACAATAATCCCATGAAATTGTGAATCAACACTTAAATAATACACATTCAACTTACTCGTTTAACAATAGAATGAGAAAGACTTTAATCTAGATTACGGTGATATCAACCAACACTTGTACGGCTGTAATTTGGCGATTTTAGGGTCATTTCAGTCTCAACCCACACAAAATTTGTTAGGCCTAAAACTCGGGTCTATTTTACGCTGCCCAAATATCAACTCGTCATAAAATTTACCAGTTTGAGTTAGGTTAGACGACTTTTTGGACGGACAACAATTAAAATATAACTAAAATTATAATAAACTTAGTTTGTCAAATTCTTAAAAAATGGTCGTTTTAGGAAGTAATTTTGAGTTTATCTATACAAAGTAATTATTTTTTCTCTACTTTACCCTTATTTCAAACTTTCTCCTATTTATTATTGAATATTGCATTAGGATACAAAGTAGAATTAATTGAATGGTATACTCCTTTTTGGAATCTACAAAGCTAATAATTGATTGAGACAATTATGACAACGGTAGTATAGTATATTTTCTATAGGTATTAATTACTTTCCTTAATCTATGCGAATTAATCTTAAACGACAATCTTTTAGGAACAGAGAGATTAGTTGGTAATCATAAATTGTTGAAAAATGACAACTTATTGACTAATTTAGTAATTACTTTTGAAAGAATGGGAAGAACATAATAATAAATTAGACATGTTTTGAATTTTTCTCTCTTTATTTTTAAACAAAAAAGAAATATAAAAATGATTCTTACTATTTGTTTCTTAGACAAAGTAACCACTTTGTTTTTTATAATAGTAATCAAAAAAGACAATGAAAATATAAAAGATGTTAAAAGTCTATTGATATTAATAAACTGTAAGTAATTTTAAAAATATAATACACTTAATCTATGTATGTGTGTTTGTTTGTTTGTGTGTGTGTGTGTGTGTATATATATATATATATATATATATATATATATATATATATATATGAGATTCCATCCACAGCAACCGGTTGTTGAGGAGCAACCCATTTTGGCCCAGTCGTTATAACCTGTAGCGGCTTGTTATAATTTTTTTTATAAGCCGCTACAGGTTGTAGCGGCTGGGCCAAAATGGGTTGCTTCCCAACAAACGGTTGCTGTGGATGGATACCCTATATATATATATATATATATATATATATATATATATATATATATATATAATTTGATAACCCAAACTAAATTTAGAAAAAAAAAAATCTTATTTAAGTAGTACAAAATCGTGTACGGGGTTGACAGTTGCACCCTAAACACCAGTATGTAAACATATTCGTTGATAGAAAATTGGACACTTTCTTGACTATATATGGATCCAGTTAGAATGAAATTTATTTTTTGTTAAGTTGGTCAATTGATCAATAAAATACTGACACACATAGTCTCGTGTCGGTATTTTATTGACTAATTGACCAACTTACCTAAAAATAGACTTCATACTAACCACTTCCACCAGAGCCAGACCTGAGTTTTCTAAGGCCCAGGGCAAAAAATTTCAAGTGTGCCCCTTTATAAAAATTAAATAAATAAATAAATAAATTATCAACTAATTATTTTAATTAAAATTATAAGAATTTACAAAAGATAAGGAAGAACACTTTAAAATGTCATCGAAGCAAAGAATCATCACATATATCTACAAAATAAAAATATCAATAAAATCGATAAAACTAATGAAATAAAACTAATGAAATACCCACAGTAGTTGGCAAGTTTTACTGATTACATCATTAAACTTTTAATTTTTTAAATTACCCCAATAAATAATTAAAAATTATTATTTTAAATATTTTTAAAAATAATTATCATTTTCAGTAGAAAATATTAGAAACTTTAATTTTTTTTTCCCATAAAATGAGTAAAGTTTCATAAAATATTGATTTCAAAAATTAAAGTTTTATGAAACCTTACTGATTTTAAAAAAATTCTTTTTTTTTCCTTTTGAAAATAAAGTTT
The DNA here is from genome assembly GCA_016801055.1 of Panax notoginseng. Lineage (NCBI taxonomy): Eukaryota > Viridiplantae > Streptophyta > Magnoliopsida > Apiales > Araliaceae > Panax > Panax notoginseng. The sequence goes on from CM029012.1 coordinate 277,505,542, forward strand.
ATTTTTTTGAATCTATGTTTTATAAAATTTTACTCATTTTTTTAAAAAATATGAAGAATTTTCCAATTTTTTTCTTGAAAATAATATTTATTTATAAAAATTATTAATTTCTTTTTTGAAAAAATTGAATCAGTTTTTTTATTTATCTTTTACTGTTTTTTATTTTAATTTCTATTTTTAGTTTTTTTTAAAAAAATTCTAATATTAAGAATGGGTCATTCTGTTAAAAAATTAAGTAAACATTAGTTTAATTTAAAATCACTTTAATTTTTTTGAATCTATATTTTATAAAACTCTACTCATTTTATGAAGAAAAAAAAGTTTCTAATATTTTTTAATTAAAATAATAATTATTTTTAAAAATATTTAAAATAATTATTTTTAATTAATTTGATAGAGTAATTTGAAAAATTAAAAGTTCAATGGTGTAATCATTAAAATGTGCCAACTATAGTGGATAATTCATTAGTTTTGTAGATAAAAAATTAACGTTCGTTTATTTTTTTTAAACGGAATGATCTAATTTCAAAATAATAATTAGTTTAGTGGTGTAATTTGAAAAATTAAAAGTTTAATTGTGTAATCAGTAAAACCTACCAACTACAGTGAGTATTTCTTTAGTTTTGCCCAATAAAATCTAAACCACAAAATATCATTTAAAATATCTTCTTGTTGCACTTTTAGATGCAAAATTATCAATTATACTATCATATTTAATATTTTCTAATATTTCATTTTTAATATATAATATCGCTAATTTTTTTATTATTTTATTTTTTTTATATATATAAATACATAAATTTATAAAAAAAATCAGGCCCCTTTTAATTATGGGCGTTGGACGGTTGTCCTGGTTGCCTTTAACCAGGGCCGGCTCTGACTTCCACCATAGTCCATATATCTACATTATTAGATATACATAGAGCTCTAGCAAAAGTTGTAACCTAATAAGCTGTTAGTATGGCCAACCTCAACTGCCAAAGACCACATATTCCACTCTCTCCCCTAATCAAAAGAAAATTTTCCCTCCTTCCATTACCTTTCTCACAAACCAATCTTTTATCTTTCTTTTCTTCACAAGTACCCACTAAGACAACAAACCAAAGTGACAATAACAGCTTGAAAAAAGAGCAAACCCTTCTTTCTGTTTTCAAGCAATGTTTTTCCATCAGAGAGGTAGAGCAAATCCACTCTCAAATCATTCGAAGTGGCTTGGATCAGAGCCTCTATCTTGTGGGCAAGATCGTCTTGTTTTGCGCCGTATCGGAGCGCGGTTCAATGGATTACGCTACCTCGGTTTTTGACAATATCGAGAAGCCAGATGGGTTTCTTTGGAACGCAATGATTAGAGGGTTTGGCAGGACAATGCAAGTGGAAAAAGTTTTTGACTACTTCAAGAAAATGCAAGAAAAGGGAGAATTAGCTGATAACTTCACATTCTCTTTCTTGCTCAAAGTTAGTGGCCAACTCAGATCAGTTTTATTGGGAAAGCAGATACATGGTAATACTCTGAAGCGTGGCCTAGAGGATCATGTCTTTGTCAGAAACACTCTGATTCATATGTATGGTATGTTGAAGGACATCGACGCTGCATACCAACTGTTTGAAGAAATACCCAGGCCGGACTTGGTAGCTTGGAATACCATCATTGATTGTCATGTTAATTGTGGAAATCATAAAGAGGCGATTGAGTTGTTTTTGCGGATGGGCCGACGCGGAATGGAACCTGATGACGCCACATTGGTTGTGATCCTCTCGGCATGTTCTGCATTGGGTGCTTTAGATTTTGGAAGGTGGGTGCATTCCTGTATTGACAACACCGGCATGGACAGCATGGTTTCAGTTTCAAATTCACTGATTGACATGTATTCTAAATGCGGAGCAGTTGAAGAAGGACACAAGATTTTCAGTAAGATGCACAAGAGGAATTTAGTGACATGGAATACGATGATACTAGGGTTGGCAACACATGGCCATGCAAGCGCAGCACTGGAACTCTTCTCAAGAATGCTAGACCAAAAGATTGAGTCGCCGAATGATGTTACTTTCTTGGGAGTTTTATGTGCATGTAACCATGGAGGAATGGTTGAAGAAGGAAGACAATATTTTGATTGGATGCAAAAAGAATATCATATCCAACCTACTATAAAACACTATGGATGCCTGGTAGATATTCTGGGTCGAGCTGGTTTTGTTGTGGAAGCTTACCAATTAGTAAGAAACATGCCAATGAAATGCAATGCCATTGTATGGAGGACTTTGTTGGCTGCTTGTCGGGTCCATGGCAACGTTGAACTAGGAGAAGAGGTGAGAAGGCATCTGTTGGAGTTGGAACCAGATTACAGCAGTGATTATTTGCTCCTTGCAAACATGTATGCAAGTGCAGGGCAGTGGAAAGATGTGATGAAAGAGAGAAAATCGATGAGGGATAGGGGAGTCCAGAAACCAATGCCCGGCAATAGCTTCATAGGTGTCTCCGTCCCACCTTGAATGTGGCCAGAGTTGGAGCCACCTACTAATGTAAATACAGTTTAGACAATGGGAAATGTGAAGGCACATTTGGAATTGAAATCATTGCATAATAGCAAATATATTCTGCCAAGTGATTCGAGCACAGTCCAGTAGAAGAATGCAATGCCAAGACTTAATTCTGAGGCACAGTCCAAAGAAAAGAAGCTGGCATTTCATTAGCACCACTAGAATGAGCCAAATAAAAGCTCATTATACGATTAACAAATACTGCAAAGTTCTTCAACTTCTTGTCTTGCCATTCTTTGATTTCAGCTTCTATCCTTGCTTTAACGAACCCAGGATACGGCTCATAGTGAAATAACATTAGTGTCTGCATGGAGTTCAAGCAGGTTTGCCATCAAAGTATTTATGTTTTTAAAAAAAATTCTCAATATAATGAGATTGGTTAAGAAAAATACCATTAGCAATTTTAGTAATTTTCATACCAAGAATCACATTAGTTTTACCTAAATCTTTCATTTCAAACTTTTTGTTCAATAACTTCTTTGTTCTCTCTATTACATTTATATCAGTACCAAAAATTAAAAGATCATCAACATATAAACAAATTAAAACATTACTACCAAATTCAGATTTATAATAAATACATTTGTCACTCTCATTAGATTAAAAAAAAAAATTAAATGTAAATACTTTGATTGCAAACATGCTTGCACTCCTTTTGATCCTTATAATCAAGCGATGATTGTACAAGCTAATGTTATGATAATAAGTAATAAATAATAATAATAATAATATCTAAATTTATTCTTAAAAATATCTAAATGAGTTTTACACAGACCTTAATTTAAGATACAAAAAACTCAAACATAAGAAATAAATTCTCGTTTGCAAAAGAAGAAAATACAAAATTGTAGTCCCACTTGAAAGGCATTTGTATATGCGGTGAAACTCATTTGGATTAAAAAGATTTATAATAAATATGATAAGCTTGACTTATTATTTGTCATAGTTAGGGAAAAAAGGACTAGAAGAAATTTTTTTATTGTTTGTTAATTTCGGTTGGGTGATATACTTGTTAGCTGTTAGTTCAACCCAAAGCAGAAATACTAAAACAAGTCCAAAAAGACCTTTAAAAATTTGTTGGTTGCAAGGAAAAAGAAAAGAATTAAAGTTTAATACACAGTGGACTAATTGAGCGGTCTAAAGATTATGATAAATTATTAAAAAAGTGTTATTATTGGGCAAAATTATTCTTTTTTAATGAGGCAAACCATTTTATGAATAAAAAAAATAAAAAGTCAAATTATATTGAATAAAATTTTATAAAGATCTTTTTTTCTTAGACATATATAGTTTCCAACATTTTGGATATTAATCTCACGATCAAGTGTTTTGGTAGAGTACTTGATACAGCTTTATTCAATAGTTTATATTTTTGTATGTGCATGTGATGGAATAATGGAGGGGTGGATATAAATTGTCATCTTATCCTCTCTCTCTATCTCTATCTCTCTCTGTGGGTAAACAGCAGAAAGCAAAACAGGGATTCAGATTATTATCTCAATAGTATTTCAAAACACAATTATTACAACTGCATACTAATTCATTAGATATATACACGTACGTACATATGGCTGAAGCTATCATGAGCTTCAGTACTAGTGTTATCCACACTTGTTCTCTCCAAACAACAAAACTGGACTTAAACCCCTTTTCACCAAAATCAGTAAGTATATATACGAGTACTCTTCCTTCGATAATATTAATTGTTTTTCTTAAAAGTGGATGGATTAATTCTTGAAGTTAAAATTGAACTTTTCTTGGTTGCTTCTGCAGCTTAGGCACTACTGCTCCAGTTCTAGATTTAACCATCAGGTGAGTAGCCTATACATGTACAATCAATTGATCATGTTTACCAAATATATAGATTGGAAAAAGTAAATGGTAATTGATGTGTTCGGGTATTGGAAATATATATATGCAATAGAGTAGTGAAGATGGCAGCAAGAGCAAGAGAGCTGTTTTACACAGAATGAAAGCTTTACCAGATTTGACATTGATGGCAGTTCTAGTTGAGCACATGGAAGGCCAAAGAGACCTCATAACCCACAAATCTATTTGGCACCTCAGTGATGCAGCCATGAAGAATGTTTGTGAGTATTATTTAATTACATGATCATCATTCACTACCTTAATTAATCTTTTGTGTATCTAAATTACATGTCTTTACTGTTAATGTTTGATAGACAAAAAAAAGAAAAGAAAAGAAAAAGAAAGGGTCGGTTGTGATAGTAAATTACACATGCAGTTCCTCTTATTGTTTGATTGTAGATACTTTTTACATCATGTTCACATGCTGGGGTTGCTGTTTCTTTGGTGCCACAAAAGTGAGCAGTCCTCGATCATTCATTCCCTCTTGCTAATAATTAACATACCCAAATTTGATATTAGTTTTTGATTCCTATAAACAATGAAAATGGTTTAGGATCCATACTATGATTCAGAGCAGTATAGAGAAGATGGAGGTGATGGAACAGGGCATTGGGTGTATGAGAAGGTAATAAATTAGTTGTTCTTTTTAGCTTTCATCAATCCATCTTTGACTACAAAATCATCAAATATGACATGACAAATAAAATACTTAAAGGGTTGTGAGTGGTGTGTATGTTGGTTTGATGTAGCAAGAGGATATTGAAGAATCTGGTAGAGCAGAGTTGTGGAGAGAAGAGCTAATTGAGGAGATTGAACAGAAGGTTGGAGGCCTCCGAGAGTTGGAAGAAGCTGCCAAAAAAGAAGAGGAGCTTGTTCGTTAGTTAATATGATCATTACATTCTCTTTACCAGATCTATACACTGCATGTTTTTTGCATCAACTTGTTTTAATTTCATATATAATAATGTATCAACACCTCAGAAAATGTTTGTATGCATACATACTACTGCTACTAAGCTTAGACTCTTAAAAAAATTGCCCATAAAACAAGATAAATCTTATTTAAGAATCAATTCAACTGCGGAAGGATGGGAAAGATCATCTGACCTTGACGACCTGTGCATGTCATAAATAATACTCACTCCCTGTTCCACATTCCACAGAAGAGTCTCGTTTCAACTGATGGTAGTGAAAAGCATTAGTAAAGCAAAGTTGAATTAAATTTCTTTAGGATCAGTTCATAATTAATAAAGTATGTCTTTGACCAGACAATTGAATTTGGAATATATATATATATATATATATATATATATATATATATATATATATATATATATTGACAAACGCAGTCAGTATTCTTTACTCTTGAGGCCTGGTTACTAAACAATCTAGAAAACAAGCACAATCTCCTAAAGTTTAATTTAGAACCTCATAACTTGTTGAAATAGTAGGACCTCATATCTGGAGCTTGTTTCTAGAGAAAAGCAAAGTTGGATTCATAATTAGGTGAAACAGAAGCGGCCTATAAACTGTCCGGTCCAGCAAAATATAACTTAACTGGGCTGCTAGAGGACAACCTGAAAAAAATAAATAAATAAAACAAGAAAATGTACATGAATTTGATACCCAAGGACTAATACCGCAAATTGATATTTCTATAATACTTTTTAATATTTTTGATATTTCGATAACAGTAATGTAATTCAAAAAAAATTCAGTAACTAAAATGAAAATCGACCCCTATCAATTAACCCGATCCACATCACATATCATATAATTAACATAGGTTAACCGTTTGTTTACTCAGAGTATTCACAACAGTTTTCCTAATAGACTTTCTATCCCCACATTTGAAGAATATATCAATAAATCAGTATCCAACAGTTTCCTTATCCTTATATAATTCTCTATTTTAATCCTTATATATGGTTTCACTCCTCATGGTGAGATAATTAAAAGAGTATTCCCTATTTATGTAAAATGACATTTCACACCCTATTTCTTGCGATTTTATGTTGTTAAATGATCTTATCTCACTTAATTGCTGATTTAGGGTATGCCTATCAAATTCACTTATTTTTATTTTTTAAACAGAGGATTTAGAGAAGAAAGATAACTATAAAAAAAATTAAAAATCAGTCAAATTTTGATTTTGATCATTTTTTTGTAAAAAATATTACTACTAATTATAAATTTTTTTATTTTATAATTAAAATAATGTTGTTTTTGTTCTCATAAACACATAATGATCGTTGCACATTTTGATTTCTAGCGATATCTATTTTTAAATTAAAATAATTATAATTTTTAAATTCAAACAACAATTACTTTTAAATAAAAAATAGTTACAACGTTTAAAACATGATTTGACTGTTGGAACTTTTAAATTTTAAATTTCAAAATTTAATAATTAAGGAATCAATATTAAAAACCTGTTGGGTACATAGTAAAAAAATTGAATCTTTATCCTACATAATGACCTAATAACACTGCAAAGTAGGGATAGAAATAACAAAACTGTTATGAATGCTCTCACCATTTTGGTTTGGACGAAATGTTAAGTAATTACATTATAAAAATTGACAATAAATTTGAGAGTGAAGGAGTATTATTTTTAGAACAACAATGCAAAAGCATTTGCGAGTATCGGAGTATGGATAAGAATTATCTCTAGCTATTACAGTAGTTCCACCTCCTCCTTTTATCTTTTTTTGACAAAAACTTTGTTTGGCGTTATAATTGTTAGTGACGTACTTATATTTGATTGCTACTCCATAAATTCAATAATTGTCTGCGGATAAGTGTTGGAGGAAAAATGGGTGGAAAATATAGGGGGGTTAAATCATTTTTTTAATACTGAACAGAACTCAGAATTATTACATATTCATGATCGAACCTAATTTTTTTTACATTCGATTCATTAAATTATAATTTTTTTATGAATCGTTATAAATTCGGTTAAATTATTTGACTTTTGATGGAAGAGGGAGAAATATGTCGATGCGACGGAAAATAAAATTAAAAATATTATTTAAGAGAAAGTTGAAATTAATAAATTGTACAAAAAAAATAACACTTGTACTAATTTAAAATTAATAAAAATATTATGAAAAAAATTAATAATGTTGTTGGAATAATTTTATAAACAAGGTAATTAAAAAAGTCAAGCAATATCAATAATCACTATTCATCTTCTTCCTTCAATTAGCCTAATCATTTTCCCACTCTAGCAAAACCCACCATTAATTCAAATTTTTGTTTTTTACTATTCATCTTCTTCCTCCCACTAGCCAAAAAATCAATTTCATTACCACCCCCTGAACCACAAAATCAATTGCATCACCATCATTCCTCCAGCTCCACCATAACCTAAACATGCATCATAATGAAACTAAAATCTAGACCCAGATCTACTAAGAAACTTAGATTTACAGTAGTCGGTGACCCAGATTTGTAATAAAAAGTGTAATACGCTTTATGTTTGAGGAAGTGGAGTTGTACAAATCTGGGTTGCTATTAAAAAGAAAAAAGTTTACTAAACCAGATCCACAATCCTTTGTTATCACTGCAGATGTATATGTAAATCACCCACCAAAAATGGTTGATTGATTACGAGTTATTCCCTCCGTTCTTAAAAGATTATCGTTTTAGAAAAAAGAATTTGTTATAAAAAAGCTTGTCGTTTATAACTTTCGAGGAGAATAAATTATTTACTTTCCTATATTACCCATATCTTCTCTTATGGTTCTAAAAAATTCTCTCCTTTGTATTAATAGTTTTTAACTTCCCATAAAGGGGTAGTGATAGAATTTCAAATAAATTTTATTTAGTAAATGATACTTTATTAATTCATGTGTTAAAACTTTAAACGACAATCTTTTAGAAACGAAAATAATAATAATTAACTCTAAAATTAAATATCAAAATTTAAGTTGATAACGGAAAAAATAATGACAGAAGATCTGCACTTCATTTTTCCTTACAATTAAGTGGGCAGAACCTGATCCAGAACCCCAATAACGAGGGGGTTGGTCATTTTGTAGAAGAATTATGATTACATAATAGGCAAACTAAGAGCGAGTCTTCCAAAACAAAACAAAACAATTGGCCATCATTATTCTATTGACGCGCATGCAGATTCTCCAAAACCATGGGCCATGCCCATCACTATGAGTAATTCAATTCCCTTGCCCAATCTTCAATCCCTGGCTTCAATGTCCCCACAGCACAACCAATACCATGCACCCTTGTATACATATATCAAGTACATCTCCCCAAGGCATCCTTTTCATAAATTATGCCAACGATATACTCCACCATTATAAGATCATAATTCATTCATAAATAGTAGTAGTATTTGTTAGATAATTTTTAATATTTTTTATTGTATTGATTAAAATTGAAAGAATTTATGTTAATTTTAAATTTAAAAATATTTTAAATTAATTTTCAAAAATCTTCTTATAATTTAGAACAAAAGGAGTATTAGTGTGGAGTAATGTTAGGATTACGACTTATTTTAATGACATGTTATGATCTGAATACAATTCTATATGCATTGATATAAGCGCTCTTTTTTTGAAAGTCGAGAAATACAGGATAATTTTATAATTAAGTAGATCATCACTGTTATATTATTAAGAACTAATCAAACTTTATTATAAGAGAAAAAAAATAAACTCACAGACAAGTTTAACAAAAAGAGAAAAAATATTTTTCATAAATGTCACACTAACTTAGTTTAAACAGGAGGCTAAAAGCTAAGATCTCTTCATCAATTTTGACCATATGTAAGGGAATTTTATGTGTACGGAAGTAGCTACCAGCTACCAGCTACCAGAGGGTTGACATTTGTCTGTTCAAGTGTTTCCTTAGCTGCTATAATTTATGTAATTAGTAGTAGTACTCTTTATATAAAGTCTACATGTCTTGTTGTACCATTATACAAATTAAAATTAAATAAATTATAATTTAAATCATAAAATTATAGAAATTAAATTTATAAATCTAAATGAGTTTTTTTTCATTTGGATTTTGAAATTTGAACCTTGTTGAATGTCACCTAATTCCTAATTGTAGAACCGAGAGGCCCGCCCCTCCTTATCCACTGCGGGGATAGACAGACAGACAGACAGACAGAGTCAGACTCAGTTCAGCTCAGTTACGCGGTGATAAAACATAGATCTGCTCAAATCCTAACGCAAATAAAGCCGAAAAACCATATAATCCCAATCCAATCCAACAAAATACTAATCAGAGTACGCCTCAAACAATTCCTATAAACAAGCCCTATTACTACTCTCATCAACGCACCAACTCACATCCTTACTAAAAAGTTTAAAATAATATTCTCTTGTAATATCTCAGATTTTTAATAATATAATTAAGATATTTAAAAAAAACAAGTATTTGGTGGTTAATAACAATAATAAAGTTAATTGAGTAGTTACTTATGTATGGATAATTATAATATAAGATAACAAATTAGTGTCCTTTTGAATTAGAAAAAATTCTTATCTTAACAACTAGTTATCTTGTCCATTCAAAAAAAAAAGAGTTATAGTTATAATAAATAAGATAATACAATTAAAACGTATAAAATATTAAAATTACTCCGGTTGAGAGAAAGATGGGTGGAGAAGGGTTTGAAGATGTATATGGGTTGGATCGGTCTTAATATTGGATATGTTGTATTATATAAATTGGGAACATGTCCATCAATTTTAAACCGTTAAAATTAAGTATTTTATTTATTACGAAATCTAGAAAATTGTTGATCAGAATTTTCGCAACAGATTTTCTGCAATTTATACTAATAGTCAAAAATTGATAATTTGGTGGTTTTATGTTCCATTTTAGTAATACTTGAGGCTAAATTGGAGTTTAGTTTCTGTTTTTGATTTTGAATTTAGAAAACATATGAGGGAATTTTGGCAGAAGTAGTGGTATGAGGTGTTGATGACATTTGGACAGATTTGGGGATTGGAGATTTATGATTTATGATTAATTATTAAAACTATATAAAATCTGTTTTTAATTTCAAATATATTTAATAGGGTTCACTATTTTCAGGGGGAAAAAACAACTATGCTGCTTAGAGAGCAGATCTTCTGTCCCCAAATTCTCTGTCCCCTTGTGTCCTTCCACTTACATTTTGACATATAGTCTCTTACTTAACACTAATTAATTCTAAAATAAAATAAAATGGCATGTGTCATAATTTAAATGAGGGGACACAAGAGGGACATGAAATTTGGAGACAGAGGATCTGCTCTCATGCTGCTTATGTGTTATGTATGAAAAAATGGAAAATCATTCGTACTTTTTTTTTTACTTATTTTTTATGAGTTCGATTAATCAATTAGTATTATCCAAACAATTGCTAGTCATTTTTTCTTTTGGATAAAGTTAATACGAACATTTATCCACATCACTGACCCCCCCTTACTTTAGCCCTTTTATCATTGCTTTGAATCTCACTCTATAAAAACACAGAGCTCCATTTATTTATCACCTTTATTCTGTCAAATTCTTAATCTGTTCAAAGTTTTGGGTTTTGGATTTGTCAACTTTCCTTGTTTTTACCCAAAGGAAACAGGCTATTTTGTTTCTCAATCCTCTCTTTTTCTGGGATTTGTGGGTATTTGAATTTTAATGCTTTAAGATTGATTTTTTTGTGATTTACACACACACACACACATATATATATATATATATATATATATATCGATGGCTTGTTCTTTGAAGACCCTTTTTGTTGATTCTTGGTCCAATGACACCCGTGTGAAGAAAGGGTCCCCTGCGCTTTGTCGTTCCAGTTGTTTTATGAAATTAACAGATTCGTACTCAAAAGATTTTATGGGAAAATCCATACATTTATCATCAGATCAGAAGGGTTTCATCGATTGGAATGTCAAAGCTCGTACAAATTTCTCGGTTCATGTATGTAATCACACCCTCTCTCTCCTTTGCTATTTTTAAAATTTCTGTTATATGGTGCATCAAATTTGCAACTTTTGGGGTTAAAAAATAATAATACAATTTTGATAATTATAGGCACAAGCATCAATTTGTGTAAGCCGAGCTCTCCGATGGTGGGAAAAGACCCTTAAACCCAACATGATAGAGATCCATTCGGGACAAGAACTCATTGATTCATTGTCAAATGCAGGTGATAGATTGGTCATAGTTGACTTCTATTCCCCTGGTTGTGGAGGTTGCAAAGCTTTGCATCCCAAGGTAGTATATATTATCAATATTTTTGGTTATTAAAGTAGGTAGTTCAATGTTTAAACCCATATTAATTTGTAATTTTGATGTGTTTCTAAAAAGAAGAAGTGAATTCATTGTTTATTTATCAGATCTGTCAGCTAGCCGAATCAAACCCTGATGCTATATTTCTCGAAGTTAATTACGAAGAACTCAAAACAGTGTGCGATTCTCTCCATATACATGTCCTGCCCTTCTTTAGATTCTACAGAGGTGCAGAGGGCAGGCTGTGTAGCTTCAGTTGCACCAATGCCACTGTAAGGATTTCAAACCATAGCAATTTTTTTTGACATCTTAATAATTGAATAATAACCATTGATGGATTTCTTGGTTTCTAGTTTCTGAGTCTTGGTTATTTGTATGCAGATCAAGAAATTCAAAGATTCATTGACAAAGTATGGGACTGACGGCTGTAGTCTTGGTCCAGCTAAAGGGTTAGATGAATCTGAGCTATTGAGATTAGCCTCAGCTGGTGAAATTTCAATAAATTGGCCAATAGTACCCACTACTGGTAAGGGGGGGAAAATGGAAGATTTGGTTCTAAAAGGCATGGATGTGTCTAAGCTTTTGGGCAATAAGACTGGATTAAAAGAAGATAGCGTATTAATGGTAGCTTAAACATGGTGGGTGCAAGATATATTTATGTTTTGGTTGGTGGAGTATTAAATTTTATTGATTTGAAGAACATGTAAATATTCATTATTGGGTTTTCCATAAGCAGGCTTTTTGGTTTTTTAATACGGATAAGCCTTGCATGATTAGTTGATCTGTCATTTAGGATTTCGAGTAATGTTACTTGTAATCTTATTTCAGGACAACTAGCTTTGTGTTGGATATTGAGGAGTAATCTGATTTCGAATCTCTCTCTTATTTCTTTTCAACTTTTGTAAAGAATTAAAGCACAACTCTGGTTTGTAGTTCTTGGGTCTGTAATTTGTTGACAGCTTTAAAATGTAGAAAAGAGGTAATTATCAGGGGAGAAAAAGGCATGCGAAAAATTTATTTTGCATCAAGACTCAACATCATTTTTATCAAATTGAAGTGTAGTGGCTGCCAAACTATGGGACTTGTGGATTTCGTATACAAATTTTGGCTAATCAAAACTATATGCGGTGGATGAAACGAAGGATTATTATATGTCCGTCTAATGTTTTTTTTTTTTTGATAATGTTGAGTAGCCCGCAGTTCAACTAATTTTTCCACCCCAAGTCAAACTTTTACCTTCCACTTTGTGTCAGACTTTTCATACACTCTTGAGTAGGGCTTTTTCCGGGATTCTATGACCATTTTATTGGTTTGACAAATTAGAGCTGATGAGATTTTTGAGTCTACGGCTAATTTTGGAGGATCCGGATCCTCTATGAGGATCTTTATAAAGGATCCCTGTGAAGATCGTTGTGAGCCATTGGATCTCCATTCAATGTGAAATCCAATATATCAATATATATATATCCAATGACTCACAGCAAAATCTTCACGCCATCCTCACAGAGAATTCTGATTCAGTCTCGGAAACTCGTTTGAACCATTTCGCTGCTAGATGTCTTTTCCCATTTCAAATGATTATAAAATCTTTTAATAGGATTGTCACAGCCTGATTTGAACTACTAGTATTCTTTAATTAGCTTAATAACAGGGACGATATAATAAAAGTCTTCTAATGGAGAAATTGTCACATTCATTTATGGAGGACGCTTTTATTTGGTTACGCGCCGGATACCTATGTGATGTGACATATTTGTTCATCAGAAAATTTTAAAAACTTGATGTCAATTATTCGTCTTCTACTTTTACCGTCAAATTAAGTAAATTGTTGTGGTACAAGAATTAAAAAAAGGGGTATTATAGTACATTTTGTGAATATATATATATATTGTTTAGGAATGCATGTATATAAATTGATTGATATTGTTCTGTAGGGATACATTACATTGCAAGTTACATCATTGTTTGGTAATCGTAATCATATTCAGCTTTCATCACTGGCGAAGTCACATAGAAGGGTGCGGGGTTAACTCTATTAAAAAAAATTATTTTATAATGTAAGATAAATTTTAAAAAATTTAAATATTATATATAAATTGATCCCACTAAAATTTAATAAATTTTCTTTTATACATGGTCAAATTAAAAATTTATAACTTTGTCAATCAAATTTTAATCATATATAACTCATATCCTCTCAATATATGTATATATCTCTATAATATTTTAAATTAAATAATAATTTATTTTATTTTATTTTTAAAAATAAATAATGAATTACTTACTTATGAATAGTTATGATTAAAAAAAATCTATTATGAGTCAATATAGTGTACATATACCATATATTATTATTTATTATATTTCTATTATAATATAGTTTATATATATATATATATATATATATATATATAATCCGAGAGTATAAAATATTAAAAAAAATTAATTTGGGGGCGTTGTTTCGAAAATCCAACCAAATTATTTATAATTTTGTAATAATTTTAATTCACTAACAAAAGTTTCTGAGTTCGAGACTGGTTTTCATAATTCAATTCAAACAACTCTAGCCTCTGCTAGTCCAGCTTTCGTGTTCGAAAAATATTAGTATTACTCAGCAGGTACCGTGGCAGTGACGAGTATGAACAAAATTCTTTCAGTTAAATGGTCCCACTGCCACATTTCTATTATGGCTGGATGCCTGCCATCCATTTCAAAAGGATCCAAATCCAACCACCGCTGTTAAGATCAGTTCTTCGATTTCTTTATAACTCTCTCACCATATCTTTACAAAGGATTATAATTCTGTTATTATATTTTTATGGATTAAATTTAGAATATAATATTATATTTAATTATTTAAAAAAACTAATGATTTGAACCATTAATAATAAAAGAAAATTGTTAAATTTATAATTTTTTTTATTTTCACAACAAAAATGTCGTTATAGATGTATAACGACGGTAAAAATCACACCAGAAACAAGTTTTCTCTCTTTCTCTCTCTAGATTATTGAGTGTATTTTGTGAGTATTTAGATACTTTGAGAGTTTCTATTCATCAGAGCAAGTTTCTTTCAGCCTTATACCGGTATTCCGACCAGAAGTACTGATATCTTGAGGTAAGGGATATTATTTTCTTCTTAATGATATTATTTTCTTCAATATCATTATGCTGAAATATTGATATGAGTTTTTATCAAATTTGAAACTTTTTGTGTCGGAGTTACTATTCACGTATATGGCACTATTCACGAATACGACACTATTCACCGAAAAATAAAATTTTTCCTTTTTGTCCAAGATGTCTATTATAGTTACTATCTTTGATTGTATCCATATTTTGATCTTTATTTTTGAATTCTGCTTCACAATTGATTATTATGAAGTATTATTGATCTTGGATAAACTGTTATACGAATCCCTAATATTTGTCCTTCTGTCTCACTAGATTCGTTTCCTTTAAAATATTTTTCATCATCCTCAGTCTTAAATGATGGTACTACTGAATATCTTTGGCCTGTAGTGCAAAGATGAATGATTAACTGATAAATATCTTTAGCCCGTAGTGCAAAGATGAACAGGTGTTGAGATGAACATGACCGACTGGTGATATAAATGAATATCTTTGGCCTGTAGTGCAAAGATGAATATTTGGTTAAATATGATTATTAATCGATGTTACAGGGATAAAATATTAATGATGGACTTTTAAATCTTAGAAGATAGTAGAATTTTTTCTCTACTTGACTCTTCTAATGGTTTGCTGTTTCCGCTGCAGTTGTTGATCTAAAACTTGTTGTCGATTATATTCTATCAGATTTTTCCCTGTTGAATACTAATGATAATTTGTTGTATATTATCTTAGTCATAATATTCTTTACTGGGCTAGTTGAGCTCACCCTTTTTCTTTTTGTTCCATTTTTCTTCTCAGGAGGTGAGAACATAGCAGGATCTAGTCGGGGTATGGAGTGATGGTTCTAGAAAGATGTTTTAGTAGTCCTCACTATTTTTGTAAAATAGTGTTTGAATAATTATAATGAGAATTTATTTGAGTGTGGATATTGTCCAGAAGACAATATTTGTATTTAAACTCACAGTATGTATTGTCGTATTTTGCACGACAATTGTATTATTGAAGTTGTAGTTTGCTTTCTGTACCATGTATTTGGCGACTCAGAATGGGTGTTGTATACCTATTTTGGGGGCGTCACATAAAGCTTGTATTCACGAAGCTTTTGGAGTACCAGCCTCAAGTGTTGCTCATGATCTTTATGGCTTTTGGAATAAATAAGGATGTCATCAATAAAGACAACCACAAAGTGATCTAAATATTCCTTGAATACCCGGTTCATCATATCCATGAAGGCAGCAGGAGCATTAGTCAATCCAAAGAACATGACTAGGAATTCATAATGCCCGTACCGAGTTCTGAAAGTCGTCTTTAGAATATCATCAGTTCTAACCTTCAGCTGATGATATCCAGAACGAAGATTGATCTTTAAAAAGAATTGTGCTCCTTGCAACTGGTCAAACAGATCATCAATACGTGGCAATGGGTACCTATTTTTGATGGTGACATGATTCAACTCCCGATAATCAATACAAAGTCGCATACTTCCATCTTTCTTCTTCATGAATAGAACAGGAGCACCCCAAGGAGAAGTACTAGGATGAATAAAGCCAATGTCTAACAATTCCTGCAGTTAGATCTTTAACTCCTGAAGTTCAATAGTAGCCATTCGATATGGGGCTTTGGAAATGAGTTTTGTACTGGGTTCAAGGTCGATACAAAATTCAATTTCTCTCTCTGGGGGTAGGCCAGGAAGTTCTTCTGGGAATACGTCAGGAAATTTATTAACAATAGAAATATCATTCAAAACTGACGTATTTTTGTTTAGATCCGTGACATGAGCTAAGAAAGCTTGACATCCATTTTTCAATAAACGAATAGCTTTATGGCTTGAGATGACAGCGATTGATTTTAATGGTTTGGTTGCTTGAATTCGCATAATAGGTCGATTAGGAATATGAAAGCTAACAACCTTACGAAAACAATCAATTTTTACATGATGAGTAGTTAACCAATCAATCCCTAGAATCACGTCGAATACAAGTATTTTTAATGAAATCAGATCGACAGGTAATGTGTGGGTACCAACTTGAACCAAACAAGACTTATAAACCGTGGATGTAATGAAGGTTTCTCCTAATGGAGTTTCAACAGATAAGTCAAAGTCTAATTTCTCCGGAGTCAAATTTAATCGATGAGCGCAAGTACGAGAAATAAAAGAATGGGTAGAACCGGTATCAAATAAAGTATAGACTTCGTTAGAGTTTATGATAAGCTTACCCGTGATGACCTCATTCGGGTTCCTTGCTTTCTGGGAGGTCACAACAAACGCTCTCCCTTGCACTACCGGTTTTGACTTTTCTGGGACGGCCTTTGGTGTCTCCATCCTAGCTGAACTTGTTTTTGGTAAACGACAAAATCGAGCTAAATAACCTTCCACAATTATAACATGCTTTAGACGGCATCGTGCAGTTTGGACTGATGTGCCCCTCCCCTCCGCATTTGAAACATATGATAGGTGGTCGTTCTCCTTCCTTAACAACGGGTGCTGGTGCTGACGTCTTTCCATCATTGTTGAATCTCCTCTTCCTGAAATGACCATTCTTATTATTTTGGCCCTGATTACCACCGAATTGGTTACCATTTCTGGCCTGTTGATTCCCTCCACGCTTGTTGTCACCGCTTCGATGACTGCTCTCACTGGTATTATCATTTTGTCGACTGCTCTCTTTTGGTTGCGTTGACTCGTTATCGCGCTCCACTAACTGAGCCCTATTCACAACATCTGAATACAAACACAGTTTATGAGAAATAAGATGTTGACGTATCTCAGGTTTCAAACCTCGCAAAAACATTCGCGTCATTCGCTCTTCATTATCCACCAAGTGGGACGCAAACCGGGACAACTCAGCAAACTTGGCTTCGTACTGCGACACGGTCATGTTATTTTGCTCCAACTTGATAAATTCCACCTCCTTCATGTGACGAATACTTTCAGTAAAGTATTTGTCGTTAAACAGCTCTTGGAACTTCTCCCAAGACATCTTCAGTGCGGCAGGTTGGGTACGCTTAATCGATTCCCACCAGTAATCTGCCTCTCCTCGCAACATAAAGGTGGTAAAGGGAACCTTTTGCTCCTCGGAGCATCCCAAGACATCAAATATCTTGGTAATCTGTTTTATCCATGTTTCCGCTATAAGTGGTTTTGGCTCTCCCTTAAACTCTGGTGGTCCCAGCTCCTTGAACTGTTTAGCGGTGACCGTCCGAGAGTTTTCAGTGTTTCCACCTATATTTTGGACAGGAGCCGCTCTCGTCTGCTGTTGCATGAACTGCATAAAGTTTCTGAACATTTCATCATTCATCATTTGGTCAGTGTTGTTGTTTGTATGAGGATTGTCACCTTCCTGATGCACATTATCCTGATTATTGATATGTGGTGAATCAACAGTCGTCTGTGCTCCATTGCTATTCTCAACATTCTCAGATGTCATTTTCAGATACTGTCACAAAATAAAAGTTAATTGATATGTCATATATTATCCTTATATTATGACCGACCAATTAAATACCATGCAAATAAACTTAGGTAGGTCATACTAGCGAAGGAATTCCCCGTCTCTCCCCTCCTAGTTCTATTCTCACATCTTAGCCAGGGATCATATCCCTAAGCTCTGATACCAACTGTGACGCCCCCAAAATTAGGTATACATCACCCATCTTGGGTCGTCAGATACATGGTACAGAAAACAAATACAACTTACTAATACACTGTTGTGTACAATACGACAAAACAGAACTGTGAGTTTGAATACAATTATTGTCTACTAGAGACTATACAAACTCAAAAGGAGTCCTCAATACAATTATTGTCACACCATTTAATAGAATAGTGAGAACTACTAATACTATCATCTGGTCCATCACTCCGTTCCCCGACTCGTCCCAGCTATATTCTCATTTTCTGAAAAGAACAGTGAAAGAAAGGGTGAGCTCAACTAGCCCAGTAAGAAATATTATGACTAAGATAATGCAGAATAAATTATCATTAGTGTAAGACCCCGAATTTTATGAAATAAAAGTATTCAATTTTTCTTATAATAACTATTCAGTAAATGGTTAAATTGATAAAAGTTTAAAGTTAAGGGTGAGATATGAATTTTTCAAAATACGTAAGTGGTTATAAAATATTCAATTGTCGGGGAATATTCGTTTGGTCGTGGAATATTCTTTTCGTCGGGGAATATTCGTACGACGGCGCAGCCATTTGTGGGCCCCATAATGAATAACTGTCGGATGAATAAAACGATAAAAATTTGAGTTTTTATAAATAACGGCGTAATTGTTACCATTAACACTATTGGAATACCCAGTGGTTAAAATACAGTAATACGCGTGGTTGCACAGTAGCACACGGATTGCAGAGTATTTTTAAATTATTGATTCTTACGAAAGAAGGCACTACTCAATAATTGTTACAGTAGTTACTGTGCAATATTTTATTTTATTGATTCAATAATTGCTGCGTTGATATTTTATATTATTGTTGTTCAATAATTGTTACTGCACAGTATGTCCCATTATCAGATCAATAATTCATATTATTTGAATAATATTATTAGATAATATTATTGGTAATGTCTAGAAAGTTCTGTCTAAGGAGAGGTTTGGTCACCTAATTGCGCGCCAATAAGGAGAAATTCTTATTGGAAAGCCCCCTCTTTCCTAGGAACGGCCTGGTTGTCATAAATGTGATTCTGTAATATTATTTGTGAATAATTAATTATTGATTCATATGATAAGGAAATATTTATTTTATGTGGATATAAATGTTGGATATATTTATTGTGGTTAAAAATGAAGGAGTTAATGTTGAGGTGTTTTATCAGTATTTTTATCGGAATGTAAAATCAAATTAGGGTTTTTGAGATATTTTGCGAGTGTTATAATTTTTAATCCGACCGTTGGATCGTGGTCATTTTTGGATATGTTATACATATATAAGTTGAGTATATGTCCACAAATTTTGAACCGTTAAAATGAACGTATGATTTGTTATGAATTTTACGAGATGACTGGTTCAGAAATTGTTGAATTTTCGGAGTTAATCATTTTGGTGAAAAATTCTAGAATTGGTGGGCCCCACTCTTGGTTGGTGAAAAAAATGTGCTGAGATTTTTATTCAAATATGGTGGGTGGGAATAGTAGCAGGTAAAGTCATCAGGTTGCAGGTTAAGTCTGCTTCGGCGTGCTAACATTTTCCTATAAATAGAGGGTTAAGTAAGAATTGAAAATCACACCAGAATTCATAAGTTTTCTCTCTTTCCTAGGAACGGCCTGGTTGTCATAAATGTGATTCTGTAATATTATTTGTGAATAATTATATATTGATTCATATGATAAGGAAATATTTATTCTATATGGATATAAATGTTGGATATATTTATTGTGGTTAAAAATGAAGGAGTCAATGTTGAGGTATTTTATCAGTATTTTTATCGGAATGTAAAATCAAATTAGAATTTTTGAGATATTTTGCGAGTGTTATAATTTTTAATCCGACCGTTGGATCGTGGTCATTTTTGGATATGTTATACATATATAAGTTGAGTATATGTCCACAAATTTTGAACCGTTAAAAATGGACGTATGATTTGTTATGAATTTTACGAGATGACTGGTTCAGAAATTGTTGAATTTTCGGAGTTAATCATTTTGGTAGAAAATTCTAGAATTGGTGGGCCCCACTCTTGGTTGGTGAAAAAAATGTGCTGAGATTTTTATTCAAATGTGGTGGGTGGGAATAGTAACAGGTAAAGCCATCAGGTTACAGGTTAAGTCTGCTTCGGCGTGCTAACATTTTCCTATAAATAGAGGGCTAAGTTATAATTGAAAATCACACCAGAATTCATAAGTTTTCTCTCTTTTTCTCTCTAGATTATTGAGTGTATTTTTTGAGTATTTAGATACTTGATGAGTTGATATTTATCAGTGTAAGTTTCCTTCAGCGTCATATCCGATATCCAGTCAGAAGTGTTGCTCTTTTGAGGTAAGAGATTGTAAGGGATAGTAAGGGGTATTATTTATTTCACATTCTGAAGAGATATTATTTTTCGTATTCGTATGAATATTATTTCCTTTCAATATTCATAAGAAATTTTATTTCGTTCAATATTCGCAAGAAATATTATATTCGTTTAATATTCGTAATGAATATTATTTTCGTTTAATATTTGTAAGAGATATTATTTTCTTCTTAAATGATATTATTTTCTTCAATATCATTATGCTGAAATATTGATATGAGTTTTTTTATCAACTTTGGAACTTTTTGTGTCGGGGTTACTATTCACGTATACGGCACTATTCACGTATACGGCACTATTCACGAATACGGCACTATTCACCGAAAAATAAAATTTTTTCTTTTTATCCAAGATGTCTATTATGGTTACTATCTTTGATTGTATCCATATTTTGATCTTTATTTTTGAATTCTGCTTCACAATTGATTATTATGAAGTATTATTGATCTTGGATAAACTATTATATGAATCCTTACTATTTGTCATTCTGTCTCACTGGATTCGTTTCCTTTAAGATATTTTTCATCATCCTCTGTCCTAAATGATGATATTACTGAATATCTTTGGCCTGTATTGCAAAGATATATGATTACCTGATGAATATCTTTGGCCTGTAGTGCAAAGATGAACAGGTGTTGAGATGAACATGACCGACTGGTGATACAAATGAATATCTTTGGCCTGTAGTGCAAAGATGAATATTTGGTTAAAGATGATTATTAATTGATGTTACAGGGATAAAATATTGATGATGGACTTTTAAATCTTAGAAGATAGTAGAATTCATTCTCTACTTGACTCTTCTAATGGTTTGTTGTTTCCGCTGCAGTTGTTGATCTAAAACTTGTTGTCGATTATATTCTATCAGATTTTTCCCTATTGAATACTAATGATAATTTGTTGTATATTATCTTAGTCATAATATTCTTTACTGGGCTAGTTGAGCTCACCCTTTTCCTTTTTGTTCTATTTTTCTTCTCAGAAGGTGAGAACATAACAGGATCTAGTCGGGGTTTGGAGTGATGGTTCTAGAAAGATGTTATAGCTGTCCTCACTATTTCTGTAAAATAGTGTTTGAATAATTGTAATGAGCACTTACTTGAGTGTGGATATTGTCTAAAAGACAATATTTATATTTAAATTCACAGTATGTGTTGTCATATTTTGCACGACAATTGTATTATTGAAGTTGTAGTTTATTTTTTTGTACCATGTATTTGGCGACTCAGAATGGGTGTTGTATTCCTATTTTGGGGGCGTCACAATTAGCCTTCAACATTGTTAAACTGATAAAACATAACGAACATCAAGTTTAACTGCAGCGGAATAAGCAATCCATTAAAAAAGTCAAGTAGAGAATAAAATCTACTATCTTCTATGATTTAAAAGGTTTTTCAACACTGTTATGGCTGGGACTCCGCTTAATAATTCACATCATCGAATCACCCCTGCACTACGACCAATGATATTCTTTAGTATCACGATCACAATTATCCATGCACTACGGGCCAAGAATATGTGTGTACTCATTAATAGTCATGATCATACCAACAACTGTCCATCAATGCACTACGGGCCAATGAGGACTTTTACCACATCATTTGTAACATTACGGTCATGATTATACTGAATAATCCCTAGTCATAATCATACCAAGTTCATCTATGCACTACAGGCCACAGATGACTTTCAACATTTTATAAACATGAGGATGATGATAATGATATAAGAATTCAATAAAACAAGTTTAAGAATTAATTTATCCAAGAATTAACAACGTCCAAATTATCAACATGATACTACTTTGTGAAGTAAAATTCAAGAATGCTTAGAAAAATATTTTCATAAAAAGATACTGAATGAACCGCAATTATCAAGGATATTCCATAAATTTCATGGAGTATAGAAGTTAAAACTTAACCAACTGTGTATAATAAAGAATGGAATAACAAAAGAAATCACCCGGCATGCGATAGATCGCACAGACAGGTTATTCCAACAGAATAATAAATAATGGAACCAGGTCCGGCGTAAACGCACAGACAGGATATTCCGACAGAATAATAAATAATGGAACCAGGTCCGGCGTAAACGCACAGAAAGGATATTCCTACAGAATAATAAATAATTGAACCAGGTCCGGTGTAAAACACATAGACAGGATGTTCCAACAGAATAATAATAAAAACGGAACCAGGTCCGGTGTAAAACACACAGACAGGATGTTCCAACAGAATAATAATAAAAACGGAACCAGGTCCGGTGTAAAACACACAAACAGGATGTTCCAACAGAATAATGGAAGAATTTCACTAAGTATAGGGTAGACCGCGTATACAGGTTATTCCAACAAAATAATAAGAAATGGAATAACAACAGTTATCTTCATGAATAAGAAAGAATAACACCCCTTACCGTTTTAAAGAAGAACTGAAATAAGGAAGTAGTTAAGTAGCAGAATACTTTTATTCTCTCTCTCTATAGTTTTTCTTTATAGTTTCTCTCTCTCTAGTTCAGTGAATTCGTAAGAAATAATGAAGGAATGAGCTGCTATTTATAGAAAAATAGAATGCATAGTAACTAATCCATGAACGGTCCAGATTGATTACTTTAATCTGACGGTCCATATTTAAAGAAAAATCTTTTAAATAAAATATAATATATTCTATTTATAGAATAATTTTAATAAAGTATTCTGTTTTATATAAAAAGATGTTTATGTTTTATTACGTTAATAATACGAATAAAACAAAACTTCATTATCGTTAAATAATTCATATTATTAACTGACAATAATTGAATCAAACTGAGTGACTTCTCACATAAGCATTAATAATCAATACTGTGTGCTACTATGCAACCACATGTATTACTGTACTTTTACTACCGAGTAGTTCAACAGTATCAATGGTAAAACTTCCGCCGTTATTTTTAATAAAATATTTTTGTCGTTTTCTCAATCCGACAATAATTTCATTGTGGAGTCCACCAATGATGCCGTTGTACGAATATTCCCTGTTAAAACGAATATTTCCCGACCAATCGAATATTATATAACAACTTGCGTATTTTGTAAAATTTATAAATATTACCCACAACTATAACATTATATCAAATTAACTCCATAATATTCAAAAATGATATTTATAAAAAATTCATCTTTATTTATAAAAGTTGGGGTCTTACACAAAATATCTTAAAAATGGTTAATATGATTTTTAGTCATAACCATATGGTTCCAACCCACATAACCCATATTAAAAATGGTTAATATGATTTTAGTTCTTAAATAGAACCATAATCATATTTTAAAAATCAAAATCAATATATAACTATATTTTGTCAAGCCTACATTTTAGTTTGGGGCGGATGGACAGCTAGAGCTAGCTGTTATGTTTAACATTGGGCTTTCTTGTGTTCTATACTTATGGTGCGGTTAATTGACTAATATATTATTCACACGGTAGATAGAAGGTGATATCTTTTTTTGTATGTCAGTATTAATTAATTGACCAACTTAACTTCGTGATAAACGGATACTTAATTCTTTTGTTAAGAGTATCCTGTGCCATCCATTTGTCATGCATTCTTAATGGCACGAAAGATTCCAGATGATACCCTACTCACCCTTTTAACCAATAGCAAGAATGAAATATATTTATAGATAATGGAGGCAAGATAAGGATAAGGACCATTCGTACCCAATTGGCTAATCATCAAAAACAACAATCGCAACCGTCCATTTTGATTGACATTGAAATACAAAAGGTCAAACAAAACATGCAGACTTCAACCCTTGAAACTCAATATTCTCCGGCAGGTAAGATGGCCGCAGTCACCACCCAAGCTTCCGTTGCAGTTTTCCGGCCATGTGCCTACAAATCCAGGTTCCTCACCGGATCTTCGGGTAAATTTAACAGAGAATTATCTGTTAAACCAGCAGCCTGTGACTCATTCAAAGTTGAAGCTAAGAAAGGCGAATGGTTACCTGGCCTAGCCTCCCCCGGTTATCTTGACGGCAGGTACTAATACTATATTCGCATAATCAATACATTGATCCATTACTATAACATTTTAAACTAATTTTAGTGATATGTTCGGGATAAAAAATGATCCTCGAAGTTCGTAGTTTTACAAATATACTTTTACTAGTACTAATATATATATATATATATATATATATATATATATATATATATATAGGTGGAGGAGGGGAGTGTCTAATTTTGGACCATATGGATTTATATTAATATTAGCCTGAACTGGAGCACTTTAATTTGTTGATCCGTACAGCCTTCCAGGTGACAACGGGTTTGATCCTTTGGCGCTAGCTGAGGACCCAGAGAACTTGAAATGGTTCGTTCAGGCTGAGCTTGTGAATGGACGTTGGGCAATGTTAGGTGTTGCTGGAATGCTATTGCCGGAAGTTTTCACGAAGATTGGTTTAATAAACGTCCCGGCCTGGTACGATGCAGGCAAATCCGACTACTTCGCATCATCCTCGACCCTTTTCGTGATTGAGTTCATCTTGTTCCACTACGTAGAGATTAGAAGGTGGCAAGACATCAAGAACCCAGGAAGCGTAAACCAAGATCCCATTTTCAAGAGCTACAGTTTGCCCCCCAATAAAGTTGGCTACCCAGGCGGCATCTTCAACCCCCTCAATTTTGCCCCCACTGAGGCGGCTAAAGAGAAAGAGCTTGCCAACGGTACCCTTTCTTTCCCCTTTTTCTCCCTTCCGTTGGGATTATCTATCTCATAATAATTTTTTGACATATTTTTTTACAGGGAGACTGGCAATGTTGGCATTCTTAGGGTTTGTGGTTCAACACAATGTGACCGGAACAGGGCCATTTGACAACCTCTTACAGCACCTGTCTGACCCATGGCACAACACAATCATCCAAACATTCCGAGGTTGATGGCTTACTACTGTACAATTCTTTCAATAGGAATTAATTGAAACTCAGTTTGTTACATTGTTATTATGTAAACAATGAATGGTTTTGGACTGAAAATTCAGGCTTATTAATTGTACCTTTATTTATTTTTTTAATGTACAAGGGAAGTAAGATATGCTATTATCATTTATATTAACTTCAACAAGCTCCTCCAAACAAGCAAAATAAAAATATAACAAGATGCATCATCACAAAAGTATCACACATGAATTACTTGTCTCTGTTTCTGTGCCATCATACGTTTTGCAGTATAGTTTGCGACTGAGGTAAACTTAAAACTGCACAGCTAGGAGAGATGCCACTGCCTGTTGCTGTTTAGAAGGAGAAAAACAGCTAATCACCTGATCTTTAAACAGTGTCTTTATAACGTTTTAGCTCATTAGTCATTGCAGTACGCCTCCAGATATTGCAGACTATTGTTACTTTCCAGCTAAAGTAAAACATCAAGGACTAAAAATCCAAGCAAAGTTGTGCACATGATGTAGAGAAGTTTCTCAGCCAACATTTTCAGTAGCTAAAGGTCATCTGGTTGCTGCAAGAAATTATTAAATTACCAAGAAATTAGACAACATTAACAACCACTCATAGGTTTAAGAGGTAACATTTATTTTAGTCATACAGCGTATCAATAAGAAGATGGCATGTCTATTTATTTCATTAACCAGCTACTGATCCATATACTATAATGAACAAAAGACAATAATCATAAGTGCCTTCCTATATTCAAGTCAAAACTGGTTTAAATTTGGTCGAACAACACATTATAGCTACATAACCATTACACTTGGAATACGAAATTAGCAGAATAAGCAAGGGCTGAAAAAATGAAACTTGAAATGTCACCTGCATTAACTTCTCACGGTACCATTATTAGATCACTTTTCAGATATATTTCCAGTTGGAAAGAACCCATGATTTCCACACAGACCCTTATTTCATTTAGTAATATATACATAAAATCTACATTTGACTAAAAAAAAATAAGATGTACTAGTATGGATATCCTGCAGATAATTTGTCTCAACCGCATATTGAAATCTGTGAAATTTAAAATAAACATCTAAATCATGACTCAAAAGTGATAGATAATTCCATGTAAAATACTAAAATGAACATCCATAATTATATCTAGCACATATGGGTATGTTTTATGTGATCAAGTGTGCAACAAAATAAGTTCCTTTACATAAACATGTCTTCCCTTTCCAATTACCCTTTCAATTATGGCATTTGATTGATTTCGTTATACCATTTTTCTTAGTTGTACTGGAACTGTTCATTCCATATACCATGAAACTTTTGGTAAAGACTAGGATGAAGTCTCTCCAGAGGGAAGCATTTCAGACTCACGAATAATCTTTCGTTGCTTAATACAGCCGTAACAAAGAAGATGATTATTGATGGATAAAATCTACAATTGTTGAGAAAAGTACCATGACCGGTCAGAGAAATGCTAACCTTCGAGTATGAACTCTCACTAAACATGGGAACAGTGCAAGACCCACATTCAGGGACCCAGGAATGATGTACATTGTTGTAGATGGGTCTAGGCAGTTCAAGATTGCTATTGATGTGATAACCCCCAGGGTTTGCTTGCAAGTTTGCCTCTGTCTCAGGCCTTTGTTTTTCCACATATGGCAAATTTAGATTGCTGAAGGAATGGAATGGATACTGCTCACTAAATTGTAGCTTCAAGCAATCTGTACTACTTAGTTCATTCACGGCACCTTCTTGTCTTGTATTATCAACTTGTCCTGTATTGCCAATCTCTGTTTGTTTGCCCGTCTCAAATAAACCAGAATAGCTTGGAAGGGAGGCATCTCTTGAACACTCTGCAGCTCTACAGAGAAAAAATCATCCAATTTATAATAACATAGCAAAAGAGAGATATCCCCTTTTTAAGACAGTTCAGCAAAAGTTCAAAGTATCCTCATTACTATCAACCTGAAAGAATTACAGTCTCTGAAACCTCATTACAGTGTGAACAACAGAACATACAAGTATCCAAATTTGACAACAAAAATTTTTCCATATGCACAGATTTACTGACGACACAGAGAAAGGAGACTTACCTTGCCTGCAGATAACTTGGTTCTTCAGGTAGTATGACATGGTGATTTTCGTTACTTGGAAGCCATGATAGGGGTTGACCTTCTTGCGTACCACCAATAATCAGAGGCAAATGCATCCCAGTCTGGAACTGTAATGCAAGATTGTGCCCATCAGACCTCAGTGGCTTAGCCGTTTGTGTACATGAGCTAAACAATTCTTTACCTGATTATTGCAATCTGGTGGCAAGAGTCGGTGAGCTCCCAAGTTTTCCTGCCAAGATGAATCAAATATGACAAAATATTTATTTTATTTAAATATCATTGGATAATCTAGATTTCTTAAAACCAGTGAGTATTAAAACTCCACCTCCACTCTCAGCGTGTGTATAAGATCAAAAAGTATTAACCCCAATTTCACCAACCCACTCTCAGCATTTGCGACGGTAAGTGGCTCACTACCAAAAAGCCTTGTATTGACCATACAAGTTCACTAAACAGCCTCAACTCAATTCCTTTTATCCTAAACTAGTTGGTGTAAGCTAAAAATAAATCCTACTTAAAAGTGTAAAAGTGAAAAGCAAAGAAGCGGAAAGAAAGACAAACCATATAAAGGTAATAAAGATAAAATATTAAATAAAAATAAAATAGATACAATAAAAGGATAAAATGTAAGATAAATTAACAGAAGTTAAACACAACCACATGAAAATAAACATAGATATATATAACAAAGAAGTTGAACAAAAAGAACCAAAACAAGTCGTCACATCCTACTCGACCTCTACTATGTCGATCACATTTCTCCACTCACTCCTAGCACAAGCCATGCCCACAGTTACCTTCCACTCGTTCAATTTTCTTTAGACTACATTTCCGCAAGTAATTTTTGGTCTACCTCTCCCGTTTCTTACATCTTTCTCACATCTGTAGGTCTCATGTAGGTCTCTGTGGAACACATACAAACCATCTCAACTTATGCTCCCTCATCTTTTCCTCAATTTGGTGCTACCGAACCTTCTTTCGAATATCCTCATTTTTAATCCTATCCAACCTTAAGACCACACATCCACCTTAACAATCAGTCCATCACTAAATAATCCATTCATATATTATTCTTAACGTCCTTCACCAAAAAAATAATTAGTAATATCATGTCAAATGAACTTTAGACTTGAGCTACTAATCTATAAAAAATTGTGGGAACTGCTTTTTGCAAGTCTTTTTGATATCAAGACCCATTTATCGTACATGTGAGAGCCTGTGTGTATATGTCAAAAAAAAGTTTGTGGAAATAACAATTCCCAAAAATTTTAAGGTTGTTATATTAAACCAATAGGCAAAAAGCATTACTTCCAAAACCAAATGTAGTAGTCCATTTTGTTTAATGTTTTATACGAAAAAGAATATCATACCTTATGCATGCGTATATGGTTAAGTGATTCCCTTAGCGAATCTTCCATCTGCCTAAGATGTTCAATGTTGTCGATCTTATCCGGACTGCTCCAGTAGCTGAAACAAGTACCATAACATATTTTATGACCTATCAATTGAATACATATAATCGTATATAAAGTCATGGCATTTAATGTAATGGACTACGTGAAAAAAAGGTTAAAGAAAAGGTTAATTCATTAAAAGATAAACAGTACCACAGCCCAAGGGAATTTATGAGTCTGAAATTTCTCTGAATTCTTTTTAAATTTTAATGTGTAATCTCTTGCATAATGAAAAATACTGACACTCAATATATGGTTTTGACCTAGCCAACATGTTTATTATAATGAAGTATTGTCCATAAAATACTTCATGATAATATAACAAAACATGTTTACTGCATCACCATCCAGCTATAAGATTTCAGACAACAGAGCCAAGCAAAGAATGCAACAATTGAACTTAAAGCTCCAAATTGCACCTTAATCTCTTATGCACTTCTGCAAGTTGAGCTCGCAGCATATTTATGTGGTTGCTCAACTCCTGTATCCAAAAATTTAACAATGGAACATATTATTGATGAGCATACATTTATATACAATTCTTAACAAAAATAGTAACTTAAATATTCAAAACTTCGAGGAATTTGGTGCTGAATAATGGGGAGCACCTCAACTGATTGATTGCTGAAAAAGAGTAAAAAGACAAGGGAGTTAGATCTTTCACAAAGTTAAGATTTAAGATGGCAGAAATGACAAGAATAATGTACCTTGAACACAAAAAATCTTGTATATTTACATCATGGTCAAGCTTCTTAAAAGTCTTCCTCAAAGCCTGTATTCTCAAGAAAGTAAACAAACATAAATGTAAAATTATGAAGTGCTGATCTTTAACTTTTAAAAACACATGAAAAAGAATAGAAAACATAAAATTGGACGTGAATATTATGCATACCTCAAGGCTCTCCAACTTCCTGTTCAAGTCAGTGTCAAACATAAAATTCTTAGAAAAAATACTATGCAAAATCACATGATGAAAAGGAATCAAGGTTTTAGGATGAAAATCGTTGTACCTTTTCCCCCTTTCTTGAGGAGTTAGTTGGGCAAATTTTGCAATTACCTCGTCTATGTTGCTGAAAATAAAAAATGATACGACATATTGCAAAACACATTCAACCTCAATGTTTGTGAACGAGCAAAGAGTAAAAATCAGTGAGTGTGCAGTTCACATTTAGGATAACTTAAATAGTGGTCCCAATGCGCAACAAGGTTCCCACAAATTGCAGGGTTGAAATATTTTAAATGAATGGAAACACATGCTCGCTTAAAATAAAATAAAGGCGTAACAATTCATTGTTGCAAACATAGTTATCAGAATCGTACGATATGCGATACGTATCGTACGATACGATGTGATAGCGAATTGAAAATGACACCGTATCATACGATTCAGATATGATATGTATACAATGCACGATACTTCTTAAAACTAACAATCAACTTGAAAAAGTTTTTATATAGATTCGAAAGAGTAAAAGCAAAACGTTTGATTCTTCTATTTCAAATGAAGAGGTTTTTTGGCGTTAAGATATTTTATAACACTTGATGAGCCTTTAATCGTTTTTATAGTTTCATATCTTTTTTCTAGATAGTCGTTTTATTTTTCTCACGTTATTTTCCACAAGTAGAAACATAAATCTCCACTTGTTAATTTCTATTATTCTCTTCTTTTTTTATATAGTCTAAAGGTGAATCTGCATTTTTGTTTTTTCTTGTTACTTTATATTGATTATTAAAATAATATCTAATAAATCAATTTAGATAATTTTGGCTACTATTTAACTTTAAAATTTATTTTTAGTCTATAATAATATTTACTTGACAACTTTAATACATAGTTAAACTAATATTCTTGATTGTCCAATAAATTGTGTGTTTTATATATTTAAATATATATTATCACATTTTCCCTTTCATTTTTGTATCGTACGATACAATTCACGATACAATGCATGAAACACGATACGGAGGTTTTCGATATACGATACGATTCACGATTTAACAACTATTGTTTGCAAAAGTTATTATACCCAAGTGCAGGTGGCATTGCTTGAGAATGCATGGAATCATTAGATTGCCAACAATAAATATTTTAAAGTCTTTGATCTGTGCTTAGACAATGTTAATCCCCAACATAAAAAATTCCCAACTTTTTTTGAGTTTAGGAAACTAATATTTTTGCATGGAAATATGATACTTCTACATGGATCTTTGTCACATGGATGTGAGACCCACTCACTATTCATGTGAGATGAACAATGTGGATCTTTCCATGTCAATTCCCTTGAGTTTATTCTATTTCACTATTAGTCGTTATGTTAATATCTCGTTCCGTCCTTGAGTTTGTGAACATAACCCATGTAACTAAAAAAATGCAGAATCTTTTCCGCACACTTATGAACTATAATCTATAATGTTATTTTATTTTGGCACCCGAATCAACTGTCATTCTGGGTAAACCCTGAAACCATGACAAGAACCTACAGTAGGCTTGATAACCTCCGCTGCAACTTGAGGCACCCATTGAGTTTAGAAATGCATTATCAACTTATGTATTCAGAAGCCTCAAACAAATCATTACAAAGGCGTATAAAATAAGATACATGAGACTTAAACTGATAATTGTGTATCAAATAAGCAAATAGTTTTTAACCATGACTCCGAATATGAAACGATTTTGGCAAAAGAAAAATACCTGTGAGCTCCACCAAATATAGTAGGCTTTCCAGATGGGGAAAACATTAGAAGGACAATATCGATGTCGCATAATATTGACAACTCTTTAGCTTTCTTTAAGATTCCACCTCTCCGTTTTGAATAGGTTACTTGACGGTTGCTAGTATTCTCTAATCTTTTTATCTTTAGCTTGACCCTCCCCATCCTGCAAACATATTAATAAAGAAAAAGTATAATTTTCCTGAGGGCATATAAAATATCCCAGGAAGAAATAAATGTACTATGGTGAGAGCTATAATTATGCAAATTGACTTTCAATCACCAATAATAACCCCGTGAGGATCTAATAAAAAGATGTAGCGAAAAGAAAAAGCGTATATTGTTCAAGTAAATTGAGAATGCCTCAAGGATATGACATAAAAAGTTCAAAGAGTTGGACACCCATGAACGGTGTACCTCTGTTCCTATAAGGACAGGACAAGATTTGTCGCCCACATATAATAACTAAGAATTTAGAATTCAATTGAAGCTGAAATTGGAGTATTCATAGCCCAGATCAAAAACTCTCTCAGGACTAATAAAGAACAAACACTTACCTATCCCATTCTTCCCAGCCCTTTAAACAACGAAACCCTATTTTTCTAAGACAAATAAAACTACATATATCGAAGAGGGAATGAGAAGCATCATCATAAGAGAAAATATCCAGATAAGAAAATGGAATGAGGAACAATAAATCATGAGATAACGCTAATGAAATGAAGTAAAAACATAACAAATTTACAGGCAACAAAGTAGAAGAGAAAGAGAAGGAAGAATGCTAGAGAGAGAAGGAGAAGGGAAAGCTTACGAGAAAGGAGTACGAAGGGTTCTGCTGGGATTTCGGTGGCCAAAAGGAGCGGGAGAACCGGGTGGTGTTAGAATTTCACAAACCATGAAACCAACCACCAAGCACTTGTTGTCATAACCCTCTGCCTCTGTATGTATATAATTTTGCAGAAAGATGGATATTGAAAGAGGAGGTATAGAACGGAGGGTGAGGTTGGTAAGCCTGAAAGACAACAATACAATACAATACAATACAATACAATGACCGGTGATTATTAGAAGAGCTTCCGAACCATCAAAGATCTGGTGCGCGTGACTTCCAGTAGTAGGGTTACAAAGGTCTTTTACCATCTTTATATTACACCACATATAAATAAATAATCAAAAACTTGATAGTATATTTTAATAATGGTAAAGAATTGATATTTCCAAAAATGAAAATATTAATTCTCTCGCATGAGACTGAATCCCACCTGGAACTTGTGAAATTAATAATTTTTTACAAGTTATCAAACCTAATTAATTTAGTTAAATAGTTTTTACATATTTATTTTCCTTTTTTGTTTAACACCACAATTATGGAGGAGGGTTAGTACTATAACTATAACTACAAATTACAAATAAATTTCATAATTAACTTCTCAATCACAATACTTACACGCGAGTTTACCAATATTTTGGTTTATTTTCTTCCGCATTTTTCAAGTTTTTTAAACATATCATAAAAAATGTCTAGAAAACATCAGTCTCCATTTAAACACAAGAAGCCAATGATTTGAAACTAAACTTAAAAGAAATATTTCCTTTTCAACGACCCCAAAAATAACTTTTTAAAATATAAAGACAAAATTCCAACATATAAAATCCATCTTTCCGATGGGATCCAAATAATCACCAGCAAACACAAAATCATTGCACGAGAGTTCATATAAATTGTTTAAACATAATTTGCAACATTTACCATTTACACTCCAGACATAATCAAATCCACCAAAAATTTAGTAAGGAACTGGGACATAATCATACACACGCTCAGATGATGAGATGTATACAAACTGATAATCAAAAGAAAATCTCCAACAATTTAAGTAGCAGCGGCCGCTTTGGCTTTGGCTTTGGCTTTGTCTTTGCCTTTGCTGCAAATTTGTTCAATGCTCTACAAAAAATTGAACTTGTTTAAGTTTAGAGCAAACATCATGCAACAGATGCCCGCACTAAATGAGATGCATGCTGGTGGAACTGGTGTAGCACTTCTATCTTTGTCAAGTAACAACACCAAAAAATTGACAAATGTAAACCATAGGACAGACCTCCTACAGCTGCACCTCACTACCTCAGCAACTCCTCCTCAGGGATTCACACTATTTTGAGCCATTATGAATGGTTAGGGAGGTACTTGTCAAAATAGGATTTGAAAGCTTCTTCCTCCAATTCCTCCTCTGTCAGTAGTTTTGAGGAGTGAGCAAATTTCATATTTGGGGGAGGCTTAACTGCTCCCAACTCTGTCAATCTAATAGAAAAATGGCTTCCAACTGTGTCAACAGTTCCAGTGATGAAATCCGACCTTGGCAAATAGTCCTTCATGCGGCATATAAAGTCCAAATGACTCCTTGCCTAAACAGACAGTAGAACACTTAGAGAATGCTAGGCTCAATGTGTAACAGTTACCACAGAATTATAGATAACATCTATTAAGTAATCTACAAGCTTACATGAATAAGTGACCTTATATAATAAAATACAACAGTAAAATAGTAGATATTATTAATCAGCCATATTCTTCTGGCTTCATAATTTCTTGGCAATCCTTGGGCTGGGAGTCAGTAAGATTAGCCTTCCCTGATTTTCAACATAATACTACCAAACCATCAATCCTAAAGATTTGAATAAGCTTTATCAATATTTTTATTTCTAATGTTTATTTATGGTGACAGATATTGCAAATACTAAGCGAACCAGGGAAACAGAAGCTACGTAAATGAGCATAAGTATAAAAGAAAAGATAACATTTGCAAATGCAACATACTCACATTTGTCAGTAAATAAACAAGGAAATCAAGATTCATATAAGATGGTCCAAAAAGTTGACACGAGTCTTTGTTGTGCTAACTGAAGACAACTATAAACATTTAAGGTACTGGCGTAGGAACATCCTCACAGAGATAATTAAGTGGCATCATTGCATATACTTGAACCGATCAGTAGCATACCAGTCTATATTCAGGAACCTTTTTTGGAACCTTGAGATAAGCCATGTTATTGATCTCGTAGTCCCACAGAAAAGAAGTATGGTGAATCCAACGCTTTTTTGTAATGGATTGAGCATTCCCACCAAACTTGCGGCTGCCAAACACATAATCTAAAAAATGGGAGATGGATACTGTGAGAAAGCTTGATTGTCAGCTATGAATATCGGAGTAAAATTAAGGTAGATAAACTACGCATTAGGTCAAATGAGGCAAAACCAGAATAAGAAAGGAGTCACAAAGTAAAGCTAAAAAATTTAATTTCCCATTAATACTTCCAAAAAATGACATGGGCAAGTAATTATCTGTCGAAAAGGTATTTGTTTCTTCCGGGACATTATGACCAAGAAACATGTGCCCTATATTCTTAATAATTAGTGTGGCTATGTAAAGAAAATTAATTGACGAACGAAACTACGAAACTGCGTATACAAAACCGAAAAAGGTTTAACTAGCCATTTAAAAGTAAAAACCATTGCATGTATTATATTTGTACAGCTTTTACATAATGACTGGCAATTTACATTAAATATTCTAACAGAATGTGGTCGAATCTGCATACCATTCTCACGGAGGTTAAAATTACCAACTCCTTGAAATACTTTGCTGTACAAGAGGCTGCTCCAAGACATGATAGGTTGTGGATATGGTTGTACACCAGGAACATCATCTTTGTTGCATATAAATGTAACAAACATTGTACCACTATCTACTATAACAGTACCTCCCCCACTAAATCTTCTGATTACAGGAACCTTGTCTCTCAGCACAGAATGAATTTCAAGAAGTTCAGCAGGCTTCCTAAGCAAAAAGATTCATTTAACCCATATTAACTTCTTGCTAGACAGATGGAACCACAACTTGGGAGGATGAGCAAGGGAAGTTGACCCTGCAAGTAAACTCTTATATAACCAAGTCATGCCACCATAGTCCTATCAAATCAAAAATAGTAGCCGTATTATTTAATATTCATATATTTCCATGACATGAATGGATCTCCCCTCAACCAAGTACCATCACACTTCATTACTACGGAATTCATTTTAGCCTAGCCCAACAAGCTTGGGATATAAAGTGTTGTTGAGTTGAGTAATAGCTTACTACAACTATTTAATACTTTAACTGCCAATCAAATGAATCAAAAGATGCATATATTAATTGGAATCAGAAAGTCGGCATATGATGTAAATCTTAGTAGCAAAGCACGCTGAACCAGTCTCAATCTTGCCAAAATGCTATTGAAAACCCCAATGGCATCTGTGTGGGATTCGAATGAGCATATTGTGCACGAGCAAGTAAGTTTTTTTTCTACTTTTTAGTACAATCTACAAATAAGGGTTTCAGGATTTTCAGAAATAGGTGATTAGTGGCAATTGTGCATTTCCAAACAACGATCCAATGAAGTAATGGATTCTGTGTGGTCACCATATCTTCAATTAAAGCAGCAAAAATAAAATAGGAGCAACTTGGCTAGGAGAAATCTTCACAAACATTGTGTGAAGACCAATCAGTAATAACATAAACTCAACAATGCCTGACCGCCTTTTATGAGCTAGTTGGGGTATGAATATCATGTGGTAAAAAGAAAAAATAAGAAACAAAAGATCAAATAAAAACAGGTAAACCAACCAGAAATGACAAAATAATATATATATATATATATATACCCTGAGATCCCCATGACAATAGTTGGACTATTTGTTCCATCATTAATGATACACCAGTTATCTGAGGAAGTCCGAAGAAGCTGCTCCTCCAAATGTAGTTGCTGCAGGATTGGTACTCCTTTCAGTTTTACAAGATTCATTAATGGAAGCCGCAAGCTTCTGCTTTGTGGCATAATCATCAGAAGAATTTGACCAGATCCCTCTGCTCCTTATCTTTGGATATGGATAAACTATATACGAACTTTTATGAGTATCCCAAATTAGATGTTTTCTGATATCCTAAACCGGATCTTAGTTGTTAGATGCCTGCTATAACAAGGTAACAAAAATGAGATGCCAAAGACATGGAAAAAAGAAACACAATAAAATCATGTAGATTATGATTAGGAAATCTGGGATAAAACAATAAATCTCGCTAATATGTATACTTCCAGTAATTACGCAGTTTAAGTGCGATTTCAAAAAAAAGAAAGGAATTTGGGAACAAAAAAAAAAAGTGTTCCAGTAGCTCTAATGTATGTTCTGTTTACAATTCTCATATGCAACTATAGTCACTGAGCTAGTGAGCTGCCTTGCAATATTAAATATCTCCCCGTATCTCCCAAAATAATAAGAAAAACCGGTAATTAACTCAATACGTTAAAAAAAGAGTAAAGTTTCTTGGATCAGATAATTCATATACATGATGATGATGTTTGTATGTATATATTAGGATTATGCAATGCAAACGAATTGTGGAAGCGAAGTAGGAGAAGAATGATACCGTACAAATAGAGAGGGAACTCCGGTCCCCGGTATTAACTGAGCGTCAACTGAAGAAGAGGGAGCGAAAATAGGCTCCGGTCAAACCTAATCAATCTGTTTGGAATCAACATCTTTTGGGAATTCATGTAAAATTGTAAATAGATTAATAAATTCAATTTTATGGATATTTTATTGTGGGGTCAAAATGGGTCGGGTTGGAGGAACGAAAATATCAAAAATGTCATTTTAAGGATCAAATTTATGAAAAATAAATTTTATGGACGACTTTAAAAGTGAGCGAGAACTTGAAGAGACAGAAGTGACATTCAGCCTACTATAAATATAAAATAAAAATGATGTACAATAAATAATTCATAAAACTTAAATAAATCTATTTCTTAAGTTTCAAATTCCAAAGTTGATTTATTCCTCATTATATCTTCCCAGTAAAATCAAAATTAAGAATTTTAGACTCAATTTCATGGTTTACACATACACACATAGAAATTTTCAAACGTGTACTCCCCCGTCCTTATTTAAATGACTTTTTAGAAATAGGCATAAGAATTAAGATAATGATTGGAAAGCATTAAATATAGTATAATACCCTTAAATCATTAATTTATCACAGCACTAGAGTTTAAAGTACTAAAAAAATAAGTAGAGTAATGAGGGGTAATTTTAGAAAAATTGTTATCAATTCTCCTAGATTTGAACAAACGTCAATTAATTAGGGACAAATAAAAAACTCTAAAACGTTATTTAAATAGGGCCGGCGGAGTATGTTTTAAAAATATTGCGTTTCTAATAAACACTACGTAAATGTTTGTAAAATTCTACAAATGTCACATTTATTACTTTTAATTGTTTGTTATCATTCCACTTTCTGGGAAAGTAGTAGCCATGTGCATGGTTCCTTTAATTAAGCTTTAGATGACATCGTGTCAGTTAGTTAACTTAGGGGGTTCAAAATCGATCATAACTAATTTCCCTAGACCTTGACTAGCTTTGTATGTTTTATTTTAAGCTCCAGGTCCACACATCATTCTTTTAATTCTCACCTTCCGGTAGTTGTATATATGCAGTGCAACCCTTTTTCTTTCGATCTCTTCTTTAGTTCTTGATGATCACAAGTCATAACCAAGATTTTCAATTTTTCATCATTATCATGCTGTGAATTAAGCATGCTGGGAATGAGGTAAGCGATTCTTCTATATATCTGACGTAGCCAAAGTCAAAGTGAGAACCATTCGACTGAGCTCGATATATATATATATATATATAAGCCCATCCATAGCACAGGTGCCATGCAGTCGTCATAGCTAAGAAAGAGTAAAAAGACTCACTTTGGGTCCACGGCTCCGGTCAAAATAGCCCTTCCCTCCCTGAACTGGAAGCCTTGAGAATGGATATGATGGCCATGAAATTTGTAATTTGGTAGTATTTTACAAAGTTGATTTTCCAAGGATAAACAAAAACAAATGTGGATATATGCCTAGGGAACAAGTAAGAAGCACAGTTGGAAGAATGAATGTTGAGGTCAATGGATTATCCGGTATCAGGGGCTAATAGCAGACCATAGGCCAAAGCAACGAGGCATTGTTTTGTTATGTTATTGAAATGTACTAGTGTATTGTGTTAGGAGCGAGTCGCATATTCATGGTGTTAAGAAGCTGAGGCAAATTAAAGAAGTTAAATGTTGAATTGATCAGGGCATCAGCAAGGATCAAGCTGGAAGGAGTGATAAACCAAGAAGCTAGGCAAAAATCTGAATGTCTAGTTGATATGTAATTAAGTATCTGCTGTTTTGTATAAGCTACCATTGGTGTCATTAACTATACAGTATGGTTGTTTCAACTAAAGTTCTTTTTTAAAAAAGAAAAAAATTAGGCAACAAGCCGTTAACACACCATATTTTGAAGGATTTGTAATCACGTTGTTGTTAACATCATAAGCGTCTCTGAATCTAATTAAAGCTTTCTGCTAGACAAATCAGAGAAAATATTTTCATTCATAGTTTCTGTATCCTTACATGTACATATTTATAGAGATAGTAGAGATCCTACAATCAAGCTATTCCTATAATTAAGTTATTTGTCTAACAGAGAAGTATCTCTAAACTAAAAAAGAATATAATAGGAAAGAATTACAATAGAGAATCTTTGACTATTAATCCAATATCGTAACACTCCCCCTCAAGTTAGTGCATAGATGTCACACATGCCCAACTTGTCCAAAAATTTTGAGAACACTCGACTTGAAACAGCTTTGGTGAGAATATCAGCCAATTGATCTTCGGATCGAATCTTAGACAACTCGACAATTTTCTCATCCAATTTCTCCTTAATGAAGAATCTGTCTACCTCCACATGTTTTGTACGATCATGTTGTACCGGATTATGAGCAATATCACATGTTGCTTTATTGTCACAATAAAGCTGAATCGGTTGCCTAGGCAGATAGCCCAAATCCCTCAAGAGAAGTCTCAGCCACAATACTTCACATATTCCAAGTGTCATACCCCTAAATTCAGCCTCTGCGCTTAAACGTACAACAACATTCTGCTTCTTGCTTCTCCATGTAACGAGATTACCACCTACAAATGTGAAATATCCCGAAGTAGATCGCCTGTCATCTATTGCTCCAGCCCAGTCAGCATCACTATATGCATCCACACTTTGACAATCTACATTTTTAGTGAACAAAATACCCTTTCCAGGAGCAGACTTCAGATACCTTAAAATACGCATAACTGCATTCATATGTTGTTCTTCAGGATTATACATAAACTGGCTAACAATACTCAATGCATAGGCAAGATCTGGCCTAGTGTGGGCTAAGTACATCAATCTTCCAACGAGCCTCTGATATCTCCCTTTATCAATAGGCACCTGATTAGTCTCAACACATAACTTCAATCCTTCTTCTACTGGTGTATCAGCTGGTTGACATTGTAAGACCCCAACTTATTGTAAATGAAATTAAATTTCCTCTATTTATTATTTTGGAAATAGTAAGGGTTGAATTGATTAATGTGGTTAGTTATGGGTAAAATGCGCAAATATTTCAAATAAGCAAGTGATTATAAAACATTCATTGTTGTCGGGAAATATTCGTTTGGTCATGGAATATTCTTACTGTCGAGGAATATTCGTACGACGGCGCAGCCTTGTGTGGGCCTCATAACGGAAAGCGATTGGATGAAGAAAACGACAAGTATAAGTTGTTTATAAATAACGGCGTAGTTGTTACCGTTAATACTGTTGGAATACTCAGTGGTTAAAACACAGTAATACGCGTTGTTGCACAGTAGCACACGGTATTGCACCAATTATTGATTCTTACATAAGAAGGCACTACTCAATAATTGTTACAGTAATTACTGTTCAATATTTTATTTTATTAATTCAATAATTACTACGTTGATATTTTATATTATTGTCATTTCAATAATTGTCATTACACAATATTTTTCATTATCGGAGTAATAATTCATATTATTTTAATAATATTATTAGATAATATTATTGATAATATTTAGAAAGTTCTGTCTAAGGAGAGGTTTGGTTACCTAATTACTCGCCAGTAAGGAGAAATTCTTATTGGAAAGCCCCCTCTTTCATGGGAACGACCTGGTTGTCAGTATTGTGATTTTGTAATATTATTTGTGAATAATTAATTACTGATTTATATGATAAGAAAAATATTCATTTTATGTGGATATAGATAGAGAAAATTTTTGATGTAATAATTGTTGAAAATTGATATTTTATCTTTTCTGATAAAATAATTCATATATTATTATATTATAATAATATAATAATAGTGATATTTTTACAATGAATGTGGGATATATGAATAAATGAGGAGGAATAGTATTTCTGTTACTAAAAATATTTAAAACATATTTTTCATGTTTGTGGACCCCATTTCTTGACTAAAATTTGATTATAGCTTGTAAAATCGTCCGTATGTGAATTTCGGTCAATTTCTGTTTAGAATTTGGTAAAACTTAAACTTACAAAGTTGTAGATAATTGAATTTCTTATAGAATGACATAAGATTCAAATTTTTCTGATAAAAGGGCTATTTATTATGAATTATTGAAGTTCCGGAATAATTAATTTTTGAAGTTTTAAATAATTTTTACAAGAAAAACGTTTTTTTCATTTGTGGGCATGTGTTAAATGGTTGAAATCAGCTGGTAAGGTGTACGTAGGAATTTAATTTATAAATATTATTGTTTTATTAATTTTTTTACTTTGGTGTTCTCAGCATTTTTTTATAAATAGGGTGCTTAGGTTAGAATTGAAAATCATACCAGAAATTAAAGTTTTCTCTCTCTATATTATCGAGCGTATTCTTGTGAGTATTTGATACTTTGAGTGTTGCTATACGGTGCAAGTTCCTTCAGCACTATATCTAGTATTCCAGTCAGAAGTACCGTCTTTTTGAGGTAAGGGATGTTATTTTCTTCTTAAATGATATTGTTTTCTTCAATATCATTATACCGAAATATTGGTTTGAACTTTTTATCAAATTGAGAACTTTTTGTGTCGAGATTACTATTCACGTATACGGCACTATTCACGAATACGGCACTATTCACAGAAAAATAAAATTTTCTTTTCTTTGTTCCAGATGTCTATTTTTGTTACTAGCTTTGATTGTATCCATGTTTTGATCATTATTCTTGAATTTCACTCCACTATGATATATTATGGGTTATTTTTGAACATGGATAAATCGAAACATGAATCCTTAATATTTGTTCTTTTGTCTCACTGGATTCATTTTCTTTAAAATATTTTTCATCATCCTCAGTCTTAAATGATGATATAACTGAATATCTTTAGCCTGTAGTGCAAAGATGAATGATTTTTTGATGAATATCTTTGGCCCGTAGTGCAAAGATGAACAGGTGTTGAGATGAACATGACCACTTGATAAATATCTTTGGCCTGTAGTGCAAAGATGAATATTTGATTCAAAATGAATATTGATTTATGTTACAGGGATAAAATATTGATGATGGACTTTTAAATTCATAGATGATAGTAGATTTCATTCTCTACTTAACTCTTCTAATGAATTGTTAATTCTGCTGTGAATATTGATTTAAAACTTGTTGTCTATTGTATTTTATTAAATTTTTTCCCTGTTGAGGACTAACGATAATTTGTTCTATATTATCTTAGTCATAATATTCTTTACTGGGCTAGTTGAGCTCACCATTTCCTTTTTGTTCCATTTTTCTTCTCAGGAGGCAAGAATGTAGTGAGTACTAGTCGGGGTATGAAATGATGGTTCTTAAAAGTTATTTTAGTAGTCCTCACTATTTTTATAAAATAATATATCAATAATTGTAATGAGGACTTAT
Organism: Panax notoginseng; assembly: GCA_016801055.1. Classification (NCBI taxonomy): domain Eukaryota; kingdom Viridiplantae; phylum Streptophyta; class Magnoliopsida; order Apiales; family Araliaceae; genus Panax; species Panax notoginseng. Next base: position 277,548,401 of record CM029012.1, read on the forward strand.
TTGAGTTTCAATATTGACTAGAAGACATTATTTGTATTTAAACTCACAGTTTAAGTATTGTCGTATTTTGTACGATGATTGTATTAATAAAGTTGTGGTTGTTTCTGTACCATGTTTATGGCGACTCGGAATGAGTGTTGTATACCTATTTTGGGGGCGTCACAGACATGTTGACATACCAATTTCCTACAACAAATCTAAAGCATATTTTCTTTGAGACAAGAAAATTCCTTTATCAGATCGAGACACTTCGATCCCAATAAAATATTTCAAGTGACCGAGGTGTTTCATTTCGAATTCGCTTGACAAGTAACTTTGTAAAGCCTTCCTTTCATCAGGGTCATTTCCTGTAACCACCATGTCATCAACATACACAATAAGAGCAGTGATCTTACTATGTTGTCTTTTCAAGAATAAAGTGTGGTCTGAATTACTCTGATGGTAGCTAAAGGACCTCATGGACTTCGTGAATCTTCCAAACTATGCTCTCGGAGATTGTTTTAGCCCATACAACGATTTCTTTAATTTGCACACTTTCCGACAATGCACTTTTGGTATCATGCATCCTGGTGGCAAATTCATGTACACTTCTTTAGATAACTCGCTATGCAGAAAGGAGTTTTTACATCCAATTATTGCAATGGCCAATCCAGGTTTGTAACTAGAGACAATAAGACTCGAACTGTGTTGATTTTAGCTGCAGGTGTAAATGTGTAAGACCCCAACTTATTAATGAATAAAATCAAATTTTCTCTAAATATTATTGTGAATAATAAGGGGTTAATTTGATATAATACTTTGGTTATGGGTGAAATGTGTAAATTTTGCAAAATAAGCAAGTGGTTATAAAATATTTATTTTTGGTCGGTGAATATTCGGTTGGTCGTGGAATATTCTTGCTGTCGGGGAATATTCGTACGACGACGCAGCCTTGTGTGGGCCCCATAACGGAAAGCGATTGGATGAAGAAAACGACAAGTATAAGTTGTTTATAAATAACGGCGTAGTTGTTACCGTTAATACTGTTGGAATACCCGGTGGTTAAAATACAGTAGCACACGGTATTGCACCAATTATTGATTCTTACGTAAGAAGGCACTACTCAATAATTGTTACAGTAGTTATTATTCAATATTTTATTGATTCAATAATTGCTGCGTTGATATTTTATATTATTGTTGTTTCAATAATTGTTGCTGCACAGTATTTTCATTTATCAGATCAATAATTCATATTATTTGAATAATATTATTAGATAACATTATTGGCAATGTCTAGAAAGTTCTGTCTAAGGAGAGGTTTGGTCATCTAATTGCGCGCCAGTAAGGAGAAATCCTTATTGGAAAGCCCCCTCTTTCCTGGGAACGGCCTGGTTGTCATAAATGTGATTCTGTAATATTATTTATGAATAATTAATTATTGATTCATATGATAAGGAAATATTTATTTTATGTGGATATAAATGAGGGATATATTTTTGTGGTTAAAAATGAAGGAGTTAATGTTGAGGTTTTTATCCATATTTTTGTCGGAATGGAGGTATTAAAAATCAGGGTTTTTGAGATATTTTGCGGGGGTTATAATTTTTAATCCGACCGTTGGATCGTGGTAATTTTTGGATATGTTATACATATATAAGTTGAGTATATGCCCACAAATTTTGAACCGTTAAAAATGAACGTATGATTTATTATGAATTTTACGAGATGACTGGTTCAGAAATTGTTGAATTTTCGGAGTTTATCATTTTGGTGGAAAATTCTAGAATTGGTGGGCCCCACTTGTGGTTGGTGAAGAAATGTGCTGAATTATATTTCAAATGTGGTAGGTGGGAATAGTAGCAGGTAAAGCCATCAGGTTGCAGGTCAAACCTACCAAAATTTTTCTATAAATAGAGGGCTAAGTTAGAATTGAAAATTACACCAGAAACAAGTTTTCTCTCTTTCTCTCTCTAGATTATTGAGTGTATTTTGTGAGTATTTAGATACTTTGAGAGTTTCTATTCATCAGAGCAAGTTTCTTTCAGCCTTATACCGGTATTCCGACCAGAAGTACTGATATTTTGAGGTAAGGGATATTATTTTCTTCTTAATGATATTATTTTCTTCAATATCATTATGCTGAAATATTGATATGAGTTTTTATCAAATTTGGAACTTTTTGTGTCGGGGGTTACTATTCACGTATACGGCACTAGTCACGTATACGGCACTATTCACGAATACGGCTGTAAGACCCCGAATTTTATGAAATAAAAGTATTCAATTTTTCTTATAATTACTATTCAGTAAATGGTTAAATTGATAAAAGTTTAAAGTTATGAATGAAATATGATTTTTTTTTCAAAATAAGCAAGTGGTTATAAAATAATCATTGTTGTCGGGGACTATTCGTTTGGTCGTGGAATATTCTTTCTGTCGGGGAATATTCGTACGACGGCGCAGCTATTTGTGGGCCCCATAACGAATAACTGTCGGGTGAAGAAAAACGACAAATTTGAGTTTTTACAAATAACGGCGTAGTTGTTATCGTTAATACTGTTGAAATACCCGGTGGTTAAACTACAGTAATACGCGTTATTGCACAGTAGCACACGGTATTGCACAGTATTTTTGAAATTATTGATTCTTACGTAAGAAGGCACTACTCAATAATTGTTACAGTAATTCCTGTTCAATATTTTATTTTATTGATTCAATAATTGCTACGTTGAAATTTTATATTATTGTTGTTCAATAATTGTTGCTGCACAGTATTTTCCATTATCAGATCAATAATTCATATTATTTGAATAGTATTATTAGATAGCATTATTGGCAATGTCTAGAAAGTTCTGTCTAAGGAGAGGTTTGGTCATCTAATTGCGCGCTAGTAAGGAGAAATCCTTATTGGAAAGCCCCCTCTTTCCTGGGAACGGCCTGGTTGTCATAAATGTGATTCTGTAATATTATTTGTGAATAATTAATTATTGATTCATATGATAATAAAATATTTATTTTATGTGGATATAAATGAGGGATATATTTTTGTGGTTAAAAAATGAAGGAGTTAATGTTGAGATTTTTATCCATATTTTTGTCGGAATGGAGGTATTAAAAATCAGGGTTTTTGAGATATTTTGCGGGGGTTATAATTTTTAATCCGACCGTTGGATCGTGGTAATTTTTGGATATGTTATACATATATAAGTTGAGTATATGTCCACAAATTTTGAACCGTTAAAAATGAACGTATGATTTGTTATGAATTTTACGAGATGACTGGTTCAGAAATTATTGAATTTTCGGAGTTTATCATTTTGGTGGAAAATTCTAGAATTGGTGGGCCCCACTTGTGGTTGGTGAAGAAATGTGCTGAATTATATTTCAAATGTGGTGGGTGGGAATAGTAGCAGGTAAAGCCATCAGGTTGCAGGTCAAACCTACCAAAATTTTCCTATAAATAGAGGGCTAAGTTAGAATTGAAAATCACACCAGAAACAAGTTTTCTCTCTTTCTCTCTCTAGATTATTGAGTGTATTTTGTGAGTATTTAGATACTCTGTGAGTTTCTATTCATCAGTGCAAGTTTCCTTCAGCCTTATACCGATCAGAAGTACTGCTCTTTTGAGGTAAGGGATTGTAAGGGATTGTAAGGGATATTAAGGGATTTTAAGGGTTGTTATGATTTTCAGTTTCGTAATTTTTTTGATCTTCAAAAATTTTGGAAAAATTTGAAATGATATTTTGATGAGTTTTCTTGATTGTGTCCAAAAATGGTGATTTTTGGATGTATAGATTGAGAGTTATGAATTTTATGAGAAAAGACTATTTTAGAAGTAACAGCTTATAATTCCTTGTGGTTAACTCCAAAATTGATGAAATTTTTATTGGGAGTACATGTATATGATAGAAGTATACTCTGTAAATTTCAGAATTTTTGGACAAAAGTACAATTTATGATAAATGTCTAAATATTCGGCGGTTTTGGCCATATGAAAAATAGTAAATGAGTGTTAAAAATTCTGAGAAAAATATATGTTCACTATGGGACTATATTATGCTAAATTCCAGAAAAGAAATATTTTTGGAACGGATTTGGTATTTTTCATGAAAATAGTCTAGTTATGAGAAAATGAATTAAATATGTTATGTGAAGTAAGAAAATTGGAAAATAGGATTTTATGGCTTGAGAATCCTATATATGAGGTATATGCAGATTTTTGATGAGGGTTTTGGTTATTGATGATAAAATCTTAAGAGTTGGCATTTTATGATGATTAAATGCATTAATTAGTAAAGTGTAAACAATTTAAGTAAATTGTTTATAAGCTTAAGAATATTATTCTTTCAATATCATTATACCGAAATATTGGTATGTATATTATTGTGGAATTTCTACCTTTTTCATGTCAGGGTTACTATTCACGAGTTACTATTCATGAGTTACTATTCACGAGTTACTATTCACGAGTTACTATTCACGACAAAATTGGTTTCTTTTTCTAACCAAATTATAGTCGATTTATGAATATTACTCTTGAGATTAAATCTATATGTTGATCATATTGTTTTTATTATCATATATAACATTTTTATAACCTTGATGTTGAAATTCTCTTTCGCTTGAGTGTAAAGATGGGTAAATTATTGGTATGATCATGACTATGGGTTCTCTTTGGCCAGTAGTGCAAAGTTGAATTGTTGACTGGTATGATCATGACCATTGAATTTATAAGTGAATATCTTTAGCTTAAGTGCAAAGGTGAATTGATTAACATGGTTATAATTATTGTTTATATAAATTCTGAAATGATTATATATTTCTTAGAGATATTAATATATTTGGCCTGTAGTGCAAATATGAACTGTTGATGAGTATATTTGGCCGTAGTGCAAATATGAACTGTTGAGGAATATCTTTAGCCTGTAGTGCAAAGATGAATTGTTGATGAATATCTTTGGCCCGTAGTGCAAAGATGACATGTGGTTGAATATCTTTGGCCAGTAGTGCAAGGATGAACAGATGTTGAGATAAACATGACCAACTGGTGATACAAATGAATATCTTTGGCCGTAGTGCAAAGATGGATTTATTAGTATGATTATGAACAGGAAATGTGATTTGGTATAACCATGATCTTTGATGTTTCAGGTAAAGACAGGTGATGAAAATATTATTCGTCCTGGGTGCGAAGAAAAATTTATAGTCACAATTATGATTATGAGTTATTCATATGATCGTGGAAAGGAACTGTTGAGTGATGTTACATGGATAAAATATTGTTGGTGGATTTTTAACATGGAGAAGATAATAGACTTTATAGTCTATTTGACTCTTCTAATGGATTGCTCGTTCCGCTGCAACTATGGTTGAAATTTTTATCATTTACCATATGTTCTAAATCTCTGATTTATTATTGATGAAGGCTATTGATAATTTAATTATCTTTAGTCATGATATTCTTTACTGAGCTAGTTGTGCTCACCCTTTTGCTTCACAATTCCTTTCAGGTAATAAGAGTGTAGCTGGGTCGAGCGAGGGTAACGGGGAAATAGAACGGTGGTCTCTAGCTGTGGATGTTCTCCCGAAGCAGTATAGAAAAGTTCATTTAGTAGTTATATTTGGTGAATCCAATAGGGTAAGGTGTACCCAACGTTGGAAGGGTGGTTTGCCACTATCATACAAGATGTCTAACGACATACAACCTCGTGTCATCATAAGACAGGGATGTGCTCATCCACTTGCTGAGTATATATACGAGCACTACCTATATAATCTTGGTGTTTGTTTAAAGTATAATTCTCAATTAGAGATAGTAGAGATAATGATATGTCAAGAAAAGACTCACCATTGGGAAGAATATGATAGTAATCTTCTCGTTTTTCTTTGGGGTCTATTGGGTAAACCAAGGATAATTCTGTGGCCATATGATATCTATCATAACCTAGATGCATGGCCTCCCATGTACGAAGGTTTCCTTGAGCACTTTCCAAAGATTCAAGTTTCTAAAACAGTTTTTGACTGTACCTTTATGTAAGGTACCTTTGTGAGGTGCTGATACATGATGGTGTCCAATGTCACATTTGGTATATATTTGTATCCAAACTCACAGCATATGTGTTGTTGTATTTTGCACGACAATTGTTGTAATAAAGTTATAGTTGTTTTCTGTACCATGTATTTGACGACTCAGAATGGGTTGGGTGGAATGAACCTATTTTGAGGTTGTTACAACGGCACTATTCACCGAAAAATAAAATTTTTTCTTTTTGTCCAAGATGTCTATTATGGTTACTATCTTTGATTGTATCCATGTTTTGATCTTTATTTTTGAATTCTGTTTCACAATTGATTATTATGAAGTATTATTGATCTTGGATAAACTGTTATACGAATCCCTACTATTTGTCCTTCTGTCTCATTGGATTCGTTCTCTTTAAGATATTTTTCATCATCCTCAGTCCTAAATGATGATATTAATGAATATCTTTGGCCTGTAGTGCAAAGATGTATGATTACTTGATGAATATCTTTGGCCTGTAGTGCAAAGATGAACAGGTGTTGAGATGAACATGACTGACAGGTGATACAAATGAATATCTTTGGCCTGTAGTGCAAAGATGAATATTTGGATAAAGATGATTATTAATTGATGTTACAGGGATAAAATATTGATGATGGACTTTTAAATCTTAGAAGATAGTAGAATTCTTTCTCTACTTGACTCTTCTAATGGTTTGCTGTTTCCGCTGCAGTTGTTGATCTAAAACTTGTTGTCGATTATATTTTATCAGATTTTTCCCTGTTGAAGACTAACGATAATTTGTTGTATATTATCTTAGTCATAATATTCTTTACTGGGCTAGTTGAGCTCACCCTTTTCCTTTTTGTTCTATTTTTCTTCTCAGGAGGTGAGAACATAGCAGGATCTAGTCGGGGTATGGAGTGATGGTTCTAGAAAGATGTATTAGCAGTCCTCACTATTTCTGTAAAATAGTGTTTGAATAATTGTAATGAGGATTTATTTGAGTGTGGATATTGTCTAGAAGACAATATTTGTATTTAAACTCACAGTATGTGTTGTCGTATTTTGCACGACAATTGTATTATTGAAGTTGTAGTTTGCTTTCTGTACCATGTATTTGGCGACTCAGAATGGGTGTTGTATACCTATTTTGGGGGCGTCACAGTTGGTATCAGAGCTTAGGGATATGATCCCTGGCTGAGATGTGAGACAAGAACTAGGAGGGGAGAGACGGGAAATTCCTTCGCTAGTATGACCTGACTAAGTTTATTTGGTGTTATTTGGTCGGTCAGAGTATAGGGATAATATATGACATGACTATTAACCCTTGTTTTATGGCAGTATTTAAGAATGGCAGCTGAGAACGTTAATAATGGAGTAAATCAGACCGTGGAGACACCTTTGATCACTACCCAGGGGAACGTGCAACAGGAAGGCAATATTCCTCCTGTAAACAACGTTACCGAGCAAACGATGAATGATGGAATGTTTAGGAGCTTTTTGCAGTTCATGCAAAATCAGACGAGGGAGACTCGTGTGCAGAATACGGGTGGAAATGATAACAACGCGCGGTTTGTCACAGCTAAGCAGTTCAAAGAATTGGGACCACCAGAATTTAAGGGAAAGCCGGATCCGATCATGGCGGAAACGTGGGTCAAGCAAATTACCAAGATATTTGATGTCTTGGGATGCACGGAGGAACAGAAGGTTCCATTCGCCACATTTATGTTCCGCGGTGAGGCAGACTACTGGTGGGAGTCTGTGAAGCGTACCCAGCCTGACGCACTCAACATGTCCTGGGAAACATTTCAAAAACTGTTCAATGACAAGTACTTTCCTGAAAGTATTCGTCATATGAAGGAGGTTGAGTTTATTAGACTGGAACAAAACAACATGACGGTGTCCCAGTACGAGGCGAAGTTTGCAGAGTTATCCAGGTTTGCACCTCATTTGGTCGAAAATGAGGAACGAATGACAAGGATGTTTCTGAGAGGTCTAAAACCCGAGATTCGGCAATATCTTATCTCTCATAAATTTTCTTTATATTCAGATGTTGTAAACAGGGCTCAATTATTAGAGCGAGATAATGAGTATGTGCAACCGAGGGACCACAACCAGGGTCATACCGGTGGCGGCAGTCATCGAAGCAATGAAAACCAGCAGGGAGGAAAACATTCGGACAAAAGCGGTAACCACTCTGGTGGTAATCGTGGTCGTGATAATAGAAGGAGCGAGTCGGGAGGAGATTTCAAGAAGAGAAGGTACAACAATGATAACGTGAAGACGTCAGCACAAACATCAACTGTTTCTAGGGGAGGAGAACGACCACCGGTCGTATGTTACAAATGTGGGAAAGAGGGACATATCAGCCCAAACTGCCCACAACAATCCAAGGTATGTTATAACTGTGGAAAGGAAGGTCATATAGCTCGAGAGTGTTCTGTAGCAAAACCAAGTTCAGCGGGGATGGTGACTCCAAAAGTTATCCCGGATAAGTCGAAATCAGCGGTTCCTGGAAGGGCGTTTGTCGTTACTGGCCAAAACGCGAGAAACCCGAACGAGGTGATCACGGGTAAGCTAATCTTGAATTCTTGCGAAGTTTATACTTTACTAGATACCGGTTCTACCCATTCTTTTATCTCTCCTGCTTGTGCTCAACGTTTAAACTTGACTCCGGAGAAATTGGACTTTAACTTATCTGTTGAAACTCCGTTGGGTGAAACCTTCGTTACATCTACAGTTTATAAATCTTGCATGATCCAAGTTGGCACTATCACATTACCTGTTGATCTTATCTCTTTAAAGATACTTGCTTTTGATGTGATTTTAGGAATTGATTGGTTAACCACTCATCATGCTAAAATTGATTGTTTTCGTAAGGTTGTTAGTTTTCATATTCCTAACCAACCTGTCATACGAATTCAAACTACTAAACCACTAAAATCAGTCACTGTCATATCAAGCCACAAAGCTATTCGTTTATTGAAAAACGGATGTCAAGCTTTCTTAGCCCATGTTATGGATTTGAACAAAGACAAGTCAGATTTGAATAATATTTCTATTGTTAGAGAATTTTCCGATGTATTTCCTGAAGAACTTCCCGGTCTACCCCCGGAACGAGAAATTGAATTCTTTATTGACCTTGAACCCGGTACAAAGCCCATTTCTAAAACCCCATATCGAATGGCTCCTATTGAACTTCAGGAGTTAAAAGTCCAACTACAGGAGTTGTTGGACATCGGTTTTATTCGTCCTAGTACGTCTCCTTGGGGTGCTCCTGTTTTATTCGTAAAGAAGAAAGACGGGAGTATGCGACTTTGTATTGACTATCGAGAATTGAACCATGTCACCATCAAGAATAGGTATCCGCTACCTCGCATTGATGACCTGTTTGACCAGTTGCAAGGAGCACAATTCTTTTCAAAGATCGATCTTCGTTCTGGATATCATCAGCTGAAGATTAAAACTGAGGATATTCCAAAGACTGCCTTCAGAACTCGGTACGGGCATTATGAATTCTTAGTAATGTCTTTTGGATTGACTAATGCTCCTGCTGCCTTCATGGATATGATGAACCGTGTATTCAAAGAATATTTGGATCAGTTCGTTGTTGTCTTTATTGATGACATCCTCATCTATTCCAAAAGCCGTGAAGATCATGAGCGCCATTTGAAGCTGGTACTGCAAAGGCTTCGTGAAAACAAGCTATATGCCAAACTGAAGAAATGCGAGTTCTGGCTTGAGGAAGTAGCATTCCTTGGGCACGTGGTGTCAAAACATGGAGTATCTGTCGACCCGGCGAAGATTGAAGCCATACAAAGTTGGGAGCAACCGAAGTCGGTAACCGAAGTACGTAGCTTTCTGGGCTTAGCTGGTTATTATCGGAGATTTGTGGAAGGATTTTCTCGAATCGCTACTCCGTTAACTCAGCTGACTCGGAAAGATACAAAATTCGTATGGAGTGAGGAATGCGAGAAGAGTTTCCAAGAACTCAAGAGGAGACTCATTTCGGCACCTGTTTTGACAATACCATCTGGTTCGGATGGATTTGTTATCTACAGCGATGCTTCAGGCAAAGGGTTAGGATGTGTTCTCATGCAACATGGGAAAGTCATAGCCTATGCCTCACGACAACTCAAAGAATATGAGAGGAATTATCCTACTCATGATTTGGAGTTGGCAGCAGTCGTTTTTGCGTTGAAGATCTGGAGACACTACCTGTATGGGGAGAAAGTGGAGATCTATACAGATCATAAAAGCCTCAAATATTTCTTCACCCAAAAGGAACTCAACATGCGGCAACGACGTTGGCTTGAGCTGTTGAAAGATTACGATCATACCATCCAATACCATCCTGGAAAAGCAAACGTAGTAGCTGACGCATTGAGTAGAAGATCATATGCGGGTACGAGTGCAATGTTTTTAACACAAAGGCCCATTTTGTATGACTTGCAAAGGATGGAGATAGAGATGAAGGCTCCAAGTACCCACATGATGATATCAAATATACGAGTAGAACCGACTTTAATCGATAAAGTTAAAGCTGCTCAAGCTACGGATATAGAGCTGATGCGTATGAAGAAGAAAGTGCAAGAAGGTGCTATTCCAGAAGCAAGAATCGATGAAGAAGGAATACTTCGAGTCAACTCCAGACTTTGTGTTCCTAACGATTTTGACTTGAAGCATAGAATAATGATGGAGGCACACAACACACCGTTTGCAATCCATCCTGGGAGTACCAAAATGTATCACGATCTTCGACATACATTTTGGTGGAGCAATATGAAAAGAGAGATCGCGGAGTTTATCTCGAGATGTTTAACTTGTCAACGTGTAAAAGCGGAGCATCAAGTACCAAAGGGTCCATTGCAACCACTTGAGATTCCGAAATGGAAGTGGGAACACATTACTATGGATTTTGTTACAGGTCTTCCCAAGGTTTCTCAAGGCATAGATGCGATTTGGGTTATTGTTGATAGATTAACCAAGTCCGCTCATTTCTTGCCGATACGTGAGACTTATTCCCTTGAACGTCTTGCTAGTATGTACGTGAACGAGATTGTGAGATTGCATGGCATGCCAGTATCCATAGTTTCGGATCGTGACCCAAGATTCACTTCACGATTTTGGGTTAGCTTGCAGAAAGCTATGGGCACGGATTTACGATTCAGTTCAGCATACCATCCTCAAACGGACGGACAATCAGAGAGGACTATTCAAACTCTTGAAGATCTATTAAGACTTTGTGTCTTAGATCTCAAAGGGAGTTGGGATAAGTACCTACCATTGGTGGAATTCTCCTACAACAACAGTTATCAGGCGAGCATAGGTATGGCTCCATTTGAGGCGTTGTATGGAAGAAAATGTCGTTCTCCAGTATGCTGGGACGAGGTGGGTGAAGCAACATTGTTGGGACCAGAATTGGTACGCATTACTACAGAGAAGATCCAAACGATTCGACAACGTATACAAACGGCACAGGATCGACAAAAGAGTTATGCGGATCTTCATCGGAAGGACGTGGAATTTAATATTGGGGATCATGTATTGTTACGTGTTGCACCATGGAAGGGAGTTACAAGATTTGGGAAGAGAGGAAAGCTCAATCCAAGATTTGTTGGTCCATTTGAGATTCTTGAGCGAATAGGAAATGTGGCATATAGACTCGCATTACCTCCAAGCATGTCTCGTGTTCATAATGTTTTTCACATATCTATGCTTCGTAAATATGTTAAAGACCCGAACCACATTATTGAGTTAGAACCAGACGAGATAGCTGAAGATTTAACGTACGAGGAGGTACCTGTTAAGATCTTGGATAGGAAAGAGCATGTCCTACGCACGAAGGTTATACCACAAGTTAAGGTTTTGTGGAGAAACCATGCTATTGAAAAAATGACCTGGGAGTTGGAATCAGAAATGAAAGCGAGGTATCCTCACCTTTTTGAAACATCAGGTACGTACGTCAATTTCGAGGACGAAATTTCATAAGGAGGGGAGGTTGTAAGACCCCAACTTATTAATGAATAAAATCAAATTTTCTCTAAATATTATTGTGAATAATAAGGGGTTAATTTGATATAATACTTTGGTTATGGGTGAAATGTGCAAATTTTGCAAAATAAGCAAGTGGTTATAAAATATTTATTTTTGGTCGGTGAATATTCGGTTGGTCGTGGAATATTCTTGCTGTCGGGGAATATTCGTACGACGACGCAGCCTTGTGTGGGCCCCATAACGGAAAGCGATTGGATGAAGAAAACGACAAGTATAAGTTGTTTATAAATAACGGCGTAGTTGTTACCGTTAATACTGTTGGAATACCCGGTGGTTAAAATACAGTAGCACACGGTATTGCACCAATTATTGATTCTTACGTAAGAAGGCACTACTCAATAATTGTTACAGTAGTTATTATTCAATATTTTATTGATTCAATAATTGCTGCGTTGATATTTTATATTATTGTTGTTTCAATAATTGTTGCTGCACAGTATTTTCATTTATCAGATCAATAATTCATATTATTTGAATAATATTATTAGATAACATTATTAGCAATGTCTAGAAAGTTCTGTCTAAGGAGAGGTTTGGTCATCTAATTGCGCGCCAGTAAAGAGAAATCCTTATTGGAAAGCCCCCTCTTTCCTAGGAACGGCCTGGTTGTCATAAATGTGATTCTGTAATATTATTTATGAATAATTAATTATTGATTCATATGATAAGGAAATATTTATTTTATGTGGATATAAATGAGGGATATATTTTTGTGGTTAAAAATGAAGGAGTTAATGTTGAGGTTTTTATCTATATTTTTGTCGGAATGGAGGTATTAAAAATCAGGGTTTTTGAGATATTTTGCGGGGGTTATAATTTTTAATCCGACCGTTGGATCGTGGTAATTTTTGGATATGTTATACATATATAAGTTGAGTATATGCCACAAATTTTGAACCGTTAAAAATGAACGTATGATTTATTATGAATTTTACGAGATGACTGGTTCAGAAATTGTTGAATTTTCGGAGTTTATCATTTTGGTGGAAAATTCTAGAATTGGTGGGCCCCACTTGTGGTTGGTGAAGAAATGTGCTGAATTATATTTCAAATGTGGTAGGTGGGAATAGTAGCAGGTAAAGCCATCAGGTTGCAGGTCAAACCTACCAAAATTTTCCTATAAATAGAGGGCTAAGTTAGAATTGAAAATTACACCAGAAACAAGTTTTCTCTCTTTCTCTCTCTAGATTATTGAGTGTATTTTGTGAGTATTTAGATACTTTGAGAGTTTCTATTCATCAGAGCAAGTTTCTTTCAGCCTTATACCGGTATTCCGACCAGAAGTACTGATATTTTGAGGTAAGGGATATTATTTTCTTCTTAATGATATTATTTTCTTCAATATCATTATGCTGAAATATTGATATGAGTTTTTATCAAATTTGGAACTTTTTGTGTCGGGGGTTACTATTCACGTATACGGCACTAGTCACGTATACGGCACTATTCACGAATACGGCACTATTCACCGAAAAATAAAATTTTTTCTTTTTGTCCAAGATGTCTATTATGGTTACTATCTTTGATTGTATCCATGTTTTGATCTTTATTTTTGAATTCTGTTTCACAATTGATTATTATGAAGTATTATTGATCTTGGATAAACTGTTATACGAATCCCTACTATTTGTCCTTCTGTCTCATTGGATTCGTTCTCTTTAAGATATTTTTCATCATCCTCAGTCCTAAATGATGATATTAATGAATATCTTTGGCCTGTAGTGCAAAGATGTATGATTACTTGATGAATATCTTTGGCCTGTAGTGCAAAGATGAACAGGTGTTGAGATGAACATGACTGACAGGTGATACAAATGAATATCTTTGGCCTGTAGTGCAAAGATGAATATTTGGATAAAGATGATTATTAATTGATGTTACAGGGATAAAATATTGATGATGGACTTTTAAATCTTAGAAGATAGTAGAATTCTTTCTCTACTTGACTCTTCTAATGGTTTGCTGTTTCCGCTGCAGTTGTTGATCTAAAACTTGTTGTCGATTATATTTTATCAGATTTTTCCCTGTTGAAGACTAACGATAATTTGTTGTATATTATCTTAGTCATAATATTCTTTACTGGGCTAGTTGAGCTCACCCTTTTCCTTTTTGTTCTATTTTTCTTCTCAGGAGGTGAGAACATAGCAGGATCTAGTCGGGGTATGGAGTAATAGTTCTAGAAAGATGTATTAGCAGTCCTCACTATTTCTGTAAAATAGTGTTTGAATAATTGTAATGAGGATTTATTTGAGTGTGGATATTGTCTAGAAGACAATATTTGTATTTAAACTCACAGTATGTGTTGTCGTATTTTGCACGACAATTGTATTATTGAAGTTGTAGTTTGCTTTCTGTACCATGTATTTGGCGACTCAGAATGGGTGTTGTATACCTATTTTGGGGGCGTCACAAAATGGATCTGTATAATCAATTCCATAGGTTTGGGTGTACCCTTTTGCCACCAGTCTTGCTTTAAAACGTTCAATTGTACCATCTGCTTTGTGCTTCACAGTATAAACCCACCGACATCCAACTAGTTTCTTCCCTAAAGGACGATCAACAAGTTCCCAAGTTTCATTCTTCTGTAAGGATTTCTTCTCCTCATTCATAGCAACTTTCCACCTTGGGTCAGCTAAGGCTTCCTGCACACTGTTAAGAATAGATACAGTAGATAATTGATTTACAAATGACTTATTTGATTCAGACAAGCGATGGTTAGACACATAATGACTCATGGGATATTTAACTTTACTAGAAAGTTCAGGTTCATATGTGGGTGTGGGGATACCTCTGGTTTGACGCGGTGGTAGTTGTTATCTTGGTGGTTCAAACACTACAGCAGGACCATCCTCAGCAGGCGATTGGTTTGGTGTATCAGTTGCCTGTGGTGCGAGAGATTCAAATGGAGGTTGCTCCACAACTTCATTTTCTGGGTCTTCATCACGTTCATCACCACTGTGGTCCAAATTTATACCACTCAAATCCAATTCACCAGCATTCTCATTACCAAGTTCAGGGCATTCCCTTTCATTCCCATTCAGGAATTCCCCTTCTATAGAGATTAGAAAATCATAGTCTAGAGCTTGAACTTCTTCCAGGTTCTCCCCTTGAAGTTCTGGCTCAGAGGAAAAATACATCGAGTCCTCATGAAAAACTACATCCATTCTAACAAACATTCGTTTGCTTGGAGGATGATAGCATCGGTACCCCTTTTGATAAGCAGCATACCCTAAAAAAACACATCGCAATGCTCGAGGTGTCAACTTGTCACGCTGACGCTGATGAAGACGTACAAATGCTACACAACCAAAGACATGAGGAGGTAAGTTTGGAATGACTGGAGCCACAATTGCTTCAATAAGAGCCTGAGATGGTGTCCGAAAATTAATATTGCTGAAAGGTTCTCGATTGATTAAATATGTTGCAGAGGTAAGTGTGTGTCCCCAATAGGATAAAGGCATATGTGCTTCTATTAATGAAGCACGGACAACCTCTAACAAGTGACGATTTTTTCACTCTGCCACCCCATTCTGTTGGGGTGTATCGGAACAAGTAGTTTGATGAATGGTTCCATGGGCTTCCAAGTACCACTTCAATTCAAAACTCAAATATTCACCTCCATTGTCACTGTCGAGAACCTGAACATGTGCATTGTACTGACTACAAACCATTTTATGAAAATTTTGAAATAACAAGTTTACTTCACTTTTGGACTTCATCAAATATACCCAAGTCATCCTGGTACAATCATCAATAAAAGTAACAAACTAACGCGGTCCATCCAAAGTAGCAAATTTAGATGGTCCCCAAACATCATAATGTATAATCATAAAAGGAACTGGACTTTTATTCAAAATTAATGGAAACGAAGCACGATGGCTTTTTGCAAGTTAACAAACATCACATTTGAAACTAGAAACATCAAGTTTGCAAATAAATTAGGAAATAATTTCTTTATGTAACCAAAAGAAGCATGCCCCAGACGTCGATGCCATAACCATATCTTAGATTTCTTTTTTTCCACCTTCGAACCCCCAATCTTTATAGCTTGACGCAACTTATCTGAACTTTTGGACACCAAGTCTAAGTAATACAGCTTCCCTCGCCTAACACTACAACCAATCGTCTGCCTTGTCCGGATGTCCTTAAATACACAAAATTCAGGCAAAAAAATGACAACACAAAATAAGGCAATGGTTATTTGAGAAACTGACAAAAGATTATAATTCAAATAGGGAACAACCAAAACAGAATCTAAATTCAAGGTGTTAGTGAGGGATAAGGATCCTTCCCCAATAATCAGAATTGAGGTACCATTGGCAATGGAAACAGAACATTGTGAGGAAAGTTTAATAGGTGAAACTTGTCTATAATCAAACGTCATATGATACGTAGCACCGGAATCAATTATCCATGCACTATTAGGAACATGTGTAGAAATATTTAAAACCTTACCACCATCACTTGCTGCTGCTGCCAATGCCAATAACTTTTCACCGCTATCATCCTCTGCCTTTGTTTCAACAATTGCAGCAGTAGAGGCATTCTTGGAATTCTTCTTCCGGGAATCACGGCTATGATCCCACCATTTCGGATATCCCATAAGTTCATAGCATCGACTTTTTGTATGACCCGTTTGATCACAATGGGTGCATTTGTATGATGATTTGTCGCCATCATTAGCATTCTTAGGATGTATGTTTTTTTTCCTTGCTGGTGTTGAGGAGACCAGTTTTGATTAGACCAGTTCCGAGTCACCGTGGCTGAAGCTTCAAAATTTTCCAGTTGTCCGTTCATCACCCCGCGTCGAACATCTTCGCGGCGAACTAGGGCATAACACTCTTGTAATTCAGGGATAGGATCCTTCCTCAAGATTTCGCCGCGCACTTGCTCGAAATCACCCTCTAATCCAGCAAGAAAGATATGCACCCTTTGTCGTTGAAGCAATTTCTGATAGGATGCAATATCTGTCTCATCCACTATGACCACCTTATCACGATGGTCCAACTCACTGAAGATTTCAGTCAGTTCTCCATAATATATAGAGAGCGGTCTGCCATTTTGTTTGGCAGAGAAAGCCTTCTGGTTCAAGGTAAAAACTTGTAATTCATCCGCTCCATCATAAAAGGCTTTAGACAGAGCTTTCCAAATATCTAGTGCGGTAGGTAAGCGAATGTATCGCTTCATAATCTCCGGGGACATAGACATCATCAACTATCTTTTGACCTTCTGATTATCTGAATACCACTTTTCATAGCCTTCATCTTTCTCCTTAGGTGACGGCGATGTGCCACGAATGAAGGAGAGTTTCTCCTTCTCAGCAATTTTCATCTCTAACATTTGAGACCATAGATCATAGTTGGTCTCATTCAATACAATTCCTGCGTTGAATGATGAACCTTCGTGTTGAATAATGATGGGGGTAGAATCTAACTTGCTCATGGTTTAAAGATTTAAAGAAGAATGATTTAGAGTTTCGTGGCTTTGATACCAACTTGAAAATCAGATAACAATATTTTCATTCATAGTTTTTTCTATATCCTTACATGTACATATTTATAGAGATAATAGAGATCCTACAATCAAGCTATTCCTATAATTAAGTTATTTGCCTAACAGAGAAATATCTCTAAACTAGGAAAGAATATAATAGGAAAGAATTACAATAGATAATCTTTGACTATTAATCCAATATCGCAACACAAACACCATTAGTTGCCCTGAATGTATAAAATAAATAAATGTAAATTTGATTTTTTTTTGGAAAAACTTGTCGTTTGCTCCGGCTATCCCCATTTTGGCTTTCATTGTGTTCCTTGAAACAACTCAATTTGAATATGGAATTAGTATGTGTAACTAGTTGAAAGAAACTAGTTTAAGGGTAAACTTGCAAATAAACCACCAGTTTCATTCAAGATTCCATCACCTCCATAAGCATAATTTACTCCATTTATTAGGTGTATAAATATTTAGAACCAGACAACCAATTTTTGTTTTGCTAACAGGGAGGGATTATGAAATATTACTAATTATAAATTAATGTTATGGCTTAAATTTTAAAATTTTACAATAAATTAAGAACTGAGATGATCTTGTAATTAGGTATTTATATTTTAGGTAATATTATAAATTTATAAAAAAAAAATTAAAACTAAAAAGTAAAAAAATAATAATTATATATGTATGAAATATAGGTGAGAAGGCGTGTCCAAATGTTCATGTTGTTGTAACTAGAGTTGAGTAAGGAACCAAAAACCGCACCAACGGTTCTCGCGTATGTGTCGGTTTTAGGTGGGTTGAAAAAATAAATTTACGGTTTTGATTTGATTACTAGCCAAAATCGTACGCATAAAATCGAAACCAAATCGCACCATGAAAATTAACTAATTATACAATCCTATTACACGGAAGATGTTTCAATTAACATTGTGTAATGAACCTCCCATGAAAATTAAGCTATTAATTCTGAATTTGCATGGTGTTGGGGCCTGATATTTCTTTCATTAGGCCTGACTAATTGGGCTCATCCGTTTAATTAGCCTAGTGGACCTTTATCACTAAGTCTTATAGTCATTGGGCCTAACATTTATATTGCCTTTATTGTATCCCATTAATAATGGGTTGGGTCAAGTGGCCGGCCCATAAGATCTTTTAAATATCTAAGACTTTGACCGGTAATGATAAAAAAGGAAGAGGGCAGTTGACCAAGCACCTGCAGATCATTAATGTGGATGGGATCTTATCCGGCCGGCGACAGGAACAGTGGAAAAAAGGTGACAACCTGCATGCACACGGCTGAGACCACAGAGAAGCAGGAGGCCGTGTCAGATCGTGGTTGGTGGCACAAAAAACCGAGCATGAGAGTATAACCTAGCAAGGGGGTCTCCTAACAAAAGGTACGCATACACTTTCTACCTAGCTCAACACACTAGACATTTTTACACCCTCCATTGTTAAACCTTGAACACCTGTATTGACTCTCACGCCGGAGCTATCCCCCGACGGTCCAGCCGTCAAGCTTTTGGTGTTGATCGTGTTTTCTGTGCAGGATTAGGGCGTCTTACGTGATTGGGACGTCATCAAAGATCTTGGCGTTAACATTGGCGCTAGAAGGAGGGCTGAGTTCTAGTGTTTCAGAGCTTTCAATCACAAACATTTATTTGTTCCACGCTCTCAGGATGGGGAAGAGCAGAGCAGACACGCCTGAAGGACAACCGATGACTGTTGGTGACTCACCGCCACGAGTTTCTGTTAGAGATCGTTTGGGGCCCACCCTAAGTGCTCATGCTAGCACAGCCTCCAAGCGGTCACATGGAGACTCTCGTCCGAGAGCCGTGGGCAAAGCTAAGAGAAAGTTAATCTTCACGACGGATAAGGAATCCGGCCGCGGCCGGAAACAGCTAGACCACGACGAGAAGACCTCCCGATTGGCTAAGCTGGCGGAAGAGGCCGATAGGGCCATGGAGTCACTCATGAAGCAGAGGCAGGATATAGCCGAGCAGATGTCCCGGATGGAGGAGTTGAGGGATGAAGCATCGAGTTACGTCCAGTCTGAAAGGCGTGTGCATCGCAGCGGGAAGGAGCCGGTTCAGTCAGAACGTGGGTTTCAAAGCCAACATCGGGAGAGAGAAAGATCGAGGAGCCCTACTCCTCGAAGATCGAAGGAAGCATTCCGTCGTGACGTCCCTACAGGGCAGGCCCGAAGTGGTAGGAAAGGCCGATCCAGAGAACGAACTCCAGAGAGCATGGAGAGGGCACTCATTGTCACACACTCCCACCACAGTCGTCGGACCCGGAGGCGAAGCAGATCCGGGGGCCGTACGCCCGAAAGTCGGATACTTCGCTCAGAAGACCGTCGTCGCGAAAGTCCTTCGGAGGTTGGGGGTATTATGATCAACGACCGACCTACTCCGAGAAAGAGAGAGTCGTCGGAGAAGG
The DNA here is from genome assembly GCA_016801055.1 of Panax notoginseng. Lineage (NCBI taxonomy): Eukaryota > Viridiplantae > Streptophyta > Magnoliopsida > Apiales > Araliaceae > Panax > Panax notoginseng. Next base: position 277,568,402 of record CM029012.1, read on the forward strand.
GAGTGTCGTCGCAACCGGAAGGAGTAGAATACCTCGTAAAAGAACTGAAGGCGCTCCAGAAACAGTTGGCTGAGGTCCAGCAGGTGAAGAACACTCCGGGAAAGAAAGCATCCCCGTTTTCCTCGGACATTCTTAAGGAGAAGGCGGACACCTCTAAGAAGTTGCCTCACATGGAAAGTTACGATGGTTCGGGAGATCCTTACGACCACAGCCAAGCATTTGACCGGTTGATGGACTACTACGATTTCGCTGACGCTGCTAAATGTCATATGTTTGTTACGACGTTGAGAAAGGATGCGAGGCAGTGGATGGGAAATTTACCGGCAGATTCAATTTCCTCGTGGTCCGAACTCTGCGATAAGTTCCATGCTCGTTTTGGGAGTAACCGAAGGAGAGGGAAGCCCACGGGCTCTTTGGCACAGGTCAGGCAGTACACCGATGAGTCTTTGGGTCAGTATGTGAAGAGGTTCCGGGAAGCCGTTGGCCAGGTGTCTGATTTGAACGATCTCCAAGCCGTGGGTTTGTTTCAGAACGGTCTGGACCTAGTAAAGTCGGAGAAGCTGGTGAAAAAGTTGATGTTCAATCACCCGAAAAGCCTGGCAGAGGCATTCGACAAGGCAGAAGGTTATATCGTTGTGGAAGAGGCTATGAGTAGCTTGAAGCGTTCCTCTACGGAACAGATGAAGGAGGCAGATGCCCCTAGAACCCGGGATGATCCGAAAAAGACTGGGGGGTACAGTGATAGATCAGAGAGTCGTTCCAAGAAGTTCAACAACTCGTGGCGACAAGGAGATGCTCGTCCGCCCGCTTCGACCCCGAAGGTGAATAAGGTTTATACCAAACTGAACACGGACAGATCGGTGATTCTAGACCAAATCCGGAACCAGCCGTTCTTTGAGCCACCGAGGGACAACTATAGGACCGGGCAGGGCAACCCTCGAAAATATTGTAACTATCATCAAGCCGCAGGCCATGGCACCAATGAGTGTTGTAATCTTAAGGATTTTGTGGAAAGAAAGATCCAGAGCGGTTTGTTAGTCCAATATGTGGCCGAAAAGAGTCACCAAGGTGCCGACCGCACCGTTCAGTCAGTTCTAACAGATCCTCCTGTGCAGCCCGTCCCGAACCCGCCACCAAGGCATGTCATCGACGTAATAACAGGGGGAACGTCGGGGAAATTGGTAGGAAGAAAGAGAAGGGGGTATCTGGATTCGGTTATGTCCATATCAGGTGCCTCTCCAAAGGTGGATAGATCATTTCCCGGAACTATTATATCTTTTACAGACACGGACTATCCTTTGGAGCCCATTGATCCACATGAAGGAGCATTAGTGATCACCGCGCAAGTGGGCTCGGTAGACATGAAGCGTATGATGATAGATAACGGGTCTTCAGTGGATATTCTGTACGCCCACGCATATCAAAGAATGCATCTTGAAGGGCGAAAGATGGAAGTTGGGCGGGAGGCTCCTCTATATGGTTTCAGCAACGATCCGGTCAAAGTTGCAGGCACTATCGAACTCCCAGTGGTCTTCGGCACAGCCCCTCAGCAGGCGGAAATAATGTGTAAATTCTATGTTGTGCATGTAGATTCGGCTTACAACGCTATACTGGGAAGACCTACCCTGACGGCTCTCCAAGCCGTGACTTCCATCCCCCATTTCAAGATTAAATTCCCCACAGCGCACGGAGTCGGAGAGGTGGCTGGGGATTTGGATCTAGCCCGACGCTGTTACCGGAATGCGTGTATCTCTTCCGGAGTAGGGGTTAGCAAACAGAAACAAACCATGACAATCGAGATTGAGCCCTTCACTGAAAGCAGCTCCGAGCCATTGGTAACACCTGCGGGGGAGACGGAGGAGATCGAGTTGGTCCTCGGGAAAGCGGACAAGACAGTAAAAATTGGTTTGGGTCTACCAGAGCCTCTTCGGACAAATCTTATGGAACTCCTTCGCAGCTATGCGGACATTTTTGCATGGGAACCGAAGGACATGCCTGGGATTAGCAGAAGGGTTGCTGAGCACCGATTGGAGGTAGATCCCTCGAAGAAGCCTGTTCGGCAAAAGAGACGGATCTTCGCACCCGAGCGACAGAAGATAATTGACGAAGAGATCGCCAAGCTGTTGGCTGCTGATTTTATTTTTGAGATCGACTACCCACAGTGGATGGCCAATGTAGTATTGGTGCAGAAGCAAAACCAGAAATGGCGAGTTTGCATTGATTACACCGACCTAAATAAAGCTTGCCCGAAGGACTTTTATCCTTTACCCCATATTGATCAACTTATTGATGCAACTTCAGGTTATGCTCTACTAAGCTTTATGGATGCTTTTTCAGGTTATCATCAAATATCTATGTGTCGGGAAGATATCCCGAAGACAGCATTCATTACACACCGTTCGGTATACGCCTATAAGAAGATGACCTTTGGCCTTATAAATGCTGGAGCAACCTACCAAAGAATGATGAATTTTATCTTCCACAAGCAGCTGGGAAAGAATATGGAGGTTTATGTGGACGACATGATCGTTAAAAGCGGGCAGGTTCAGAAACATTTGGATGATCTGGAGGAATGTTTCCAGACTGTCCGACAGCACAAATTGAGGCTTAATCCCGCAAAATGTACCTTCGGCCTCGGTGCGGGAAAGTTCTTGGGGTATCTAGTCAGTCGGAGGGGCATCGAAGCTAATCCGGAGAAAATTCAAGCAGTCCTTGACATGAAGACTCCTCAATCATTTAAAGACGTCCAACGCTTGACCGGTAGAATTGCAGCTCTGAGGAGGTTCATGTCTAAATCCGCAGAGAGGTGTCTACCATTCTTCGACACACTGAAAGGGCCGAAGAACGCTAAAACTTTCCAATGGACCTCGCTCTGTGAAGAAGCCTTCCAAGGCATAAAGACCTATCTGTCCTCTGCTCCCCTATTGGTAAAACCCACTCCGAAAGAAACCTTATATCTATACCTTGCAGCAAGTCCCTTAGCCGTTGGAGCGGTGTTGATTCGGGAGATCAGCGGAAAGCAGCACCCGGTCTATTACGTCAGTCACGTCCTACGAGACGCCGAAACCAGGTATCCAAATATTGAAAAGATTGCCTTTGCTTTAGTAATTGCTAGCCGAAAGCTTCGGCAATACTTTCAGGGTAGGCTCTTGATCGTCTACACAGATCAACCACTGAAAAAGGTAATGGGCAAGCCGGAGGTTTCGGGGAGATTGGCAGCATGGACCATGGAATTGTCCCAGTTTTTCCTCGAATACCATCCCCGAACCGCTATCAAGGGACAAGCTTTGGCCGACTTTGTGGTAGAATGTTCCTTTACCGAGGCAGATGCCGAGTCGCCGGAAACGAGGACATCTGATCGAACTGTTACACTTCTTCAGCACGGTCAGAATACATGGACACTGTATGTAGATGGGTCTTCCACAGTGAATGTCAGTGGAGCAGGGATTATTCTGACCAGTCCGGAAGGGTTCAAGGTACAACAAGCCATTAGATTCGGGTTCAAGGCGACTAACAACGAGGCCGAGTATGAAGCCGTTCTAGCTGGGGTTCGGCTGGCGAAGAGCCTAGAAGTCCAGAAATTGAGTATCTATAGTGACTCTCAGTTGGTCGTCAAGCAGTTATCAGGAGAATATGAAGCTCGGGGGACGAGGATGATCAGGTACTTGGCAGAATTGAAAGACCGACTCCGATACTTTGCTTTTCACGAATTCCAAGGCGTAGAGCGTAACGATAATTCTATTGCCGATGCCTTATCAAAGTTAGCCACTACAGATGCTGTCGTGTTCAACGGGTCAATCTATCTGGAGGTCTTACAGCAGCCTAGTGTGCAACATGACTCGGTGATGTGTATCGAGCGACCTGACTGCTGGATGACTCCCTACATCAATTATTTGGCAGACGGCATCCTTCCTTCGGATCAGATGTTAGCAAAAAAGGTCAAATACAAAAGTGCCAACTTCGTTCTCATTGACGGGGATCTTTATCGGAGGGCATTTTCGTCACCATTATTGAAATGTCTGGTCCCGTCCGAAGCAGAGTACGCCCTTCGGGAAGTTCATCAGGGTATCTGCGGTGATCACATGGCGGCTAAGTCGCTGGCATACAAAGTTCTTCGACAGGGGTACTACTGGCCAACGATCTTCAAGGAGGCTACGGAATACGTGAAAAAGTGTGATAAATGTCAGCTCAACAGTCCGATCCCACATCAGCCACCGGAAGAGCTATACTCGATTCTATCTCCTATACCCTTCGCTGTCTGGGGGGTTGATATACTGGGTCCGTTACCGAAGGCTAAGGGGCAGGTCAGCTTCGTCATCGTCGCCATTGATTATATGACCAAATGGGTCGAGGCGAAACCACTTCGGCTGATAACGGAACAGGAGTGTCTGAAATTTATAAAAGAATTCGTAGTGTTTCGCTTCGGGATCCCTCAAGTGGTGATATCAGACAACGGACGTCAGTTTGTGGGATCAAAATTTGAAGGCTTTCTGAAGGAACTGGGGGTTCAGCACAGGAAGACGTCAGTGGCTCATCCGCAATCGAACGGGCAGGTCGAAGTGACTAACAGAACACTCTTAAACGGGATCAAGCGCAGATTGGACGAAGCCAAAGGAAGATGGCCGGAAGAGCTGCTTAGCGTATTGTGGGCTTATAGGACTACGCCGAGGACAACAACAGGAGACTCGCCTTTCAGACTGGCCTACGGCACTGATGCCTTAGTCCCAGTTGAGATTGGATCTCCAAGCCTTCGAGTTAGTCAGTTCAGTGAGATCTACAATGACGAGGGATTAAAAGCCAACTTGGACCTGCTAGAGGAAGTCAGAGAAATGACTATGATCAAGTTAGCAGCCTACCAAAGAAGAGTCGCCAAGCACTACAACAAAGGGGTAAAGCTCCGAAGATTTGAGGTTGGAGACCTCGTTCTCAGAGAGGCCGAAGCATCTACACCGCAGAACACTGGGAAGTTGATGCCAAACTGGGAAGGACCGTATGAGGTGGCCGAAGTACCAAAGCCCGGGACATATCGACTGAAGGCCTTGGATGGATCCGAAATTCAGAACACATGGCACGCAGGCAGGCTCCGAAAGTACTTTCAATAGAAACCAAGTCAGTCCACTGGGAGTCTGTACATAACCATTCATCATCAATAAAAAGTCACTTCTTTCACAACTGATCTTCGCATCTGTCCTAATGTCACAGTGGAGTAAGGAGGTATGGTAGGACTCGCTGGCCATTCGATGGCAGCCAATCTATTTGATACCCCGTGTGGTAGTCAAATCCCGGATCCTATATTGATTTTTACCAAGGGTGGTAAAATCAATGGTCACCGAAGTAAGGAGGTATGGTAGGACTCGCTGGCCATCCGATGGCAGCCAATCTATTTGATACCCCGTGTGGTAGTCAAATCCTGGATCCTATATTGTTTTTTACCAAGGGTGGTAAAATCAATGGTCACCGAAGTAAGGAGGAATGGTAGGACTCGCTGGCCATCCGATGGCAGCCAATCTATTTGATACCCCGTGTGGTAGTCAAATCCTGGATCCTATATTGTTTTTTACCAAGGGTGGTAAAATCAATGGTCACCGAAGTAAGGAGGAATGGTAGGACTCGCTGGCCATTCGATGGCAGCCAATCTGTTTGATACCCCGTGTGGTAGTCAAACCCTGGATCCTATATTATTTTTTACCAAGGGTGGTAAAATCAATGGCCACCAAAGCTAAAAGGTTTGGACAGACTTGTCGACCATTGGATGATAACCGCACCGTCCGGTGATCCTAAGAACCTTATCAGGCCCTTCGGGGTAGACAAGCATCGTCATTCAAGCTTCGTCCGATCCCTCGCGACATCTACCTCACACTTCGGTAACGAATAAGTATCCCTTTACTTTATTATTATTGCCTAAATCGTTCTAAGTGTTGAGTTCGGAAGGCCATGTTATTTAGCTTCGTCTTACCTGTTATACGACTTGCTTAGTTGCTAATTAACAGTTTAAAGTTAGGCCCACGGAGGAGCTTGTACATTTTTCAAATTAAATCCATATTGAAGTGCTGGTAAACAGGGAAAACCGAAGTCATAAAGAATGGTACCGATAACACTGATATTTTATTTACACAATGATGTTTACAAAGCGATAGAAGCTTTACAAAAATCCTACAGCTAAGGGAAAGAAAACCATCTTCAGAGATCGGCTTCGTCTTCCGAAGAGTCCAGGATAGTCGGTTCAACCTTGGCAGCAACAAGTCTTGCCTTGTCTTTGCTTCGGCATTCGTCGTATCCATCCGAGAACATCTGGATGATCTCCTCGTTCAACTCAGCAGATTTTCGGTATTCTTGTTGGATTTCCCTCCGAAGATCTCCGGTTAGAGGAGGACCCAAGTCTCTCAGAGCCCGAAGTTCGCGGAGCTCCTTTTCGAGTTTTGCCCGCTCCTTCAGATGCCTCAGATCCCTGGCCTCAAGGTCGTGTACTTGTATAGCCAAGCTCTTATTGGTCTTCACCATCGTCTCGTTCTTCCCGACAAGAACCTCGTTCCGACGAACCAGGTCTATGTTTGAAGTAACGGTCAGCTGATGGGTGGCCTCGGATGTCTCCAACTGTTCTTTCAACTTATTTAAGTCCTTCTGAAGGCCTTCTTTATTGAAGATAGTGATACCATGAGCCCTTCTCTCCCTCTCCAGAGCAGAAGCCATAGTGGCCATCTCTCGCCTGGCCGCATCTTCTTCGGCTTCAGACTCTCGGTATCGGGGGAGAAGTCTCCCGAAGACAGCATTTGCCTGCAGACATTTAAAGCGAATTAGTAGAAGAAACAGATGATCCCTAGATATTTCAATTGAACCAACTCACCTTAGCCTGGTAACTCATGCCCTCCTCGATCAAATCCCTGATCGAACTGTTTTCGAACCGATGGTCATCGGTCTCCCGAACAAAGGAGTCGAACAGCTGAAAAGGAAAGTTCTCGTTAAAATCAGGCCATACAGTGGGGGAAGACGCAGCTTCTCGCCGGAAGGTAGAGGAAGAGGGTCTCGGCGGAGAAGGCACTGATGGTTCAGGAGGCGGTGCTGGTTGATCCTCGGAGGACTGCTTCCTTTTACGAGACAGAAGAGGAGACTCATTCAAGTTTTCGAGCTCATCTTCTGAAACGTGGATCTCCACAGGGATGACGGGGGGAGGCTCAACCGCGGCAGAACGAGGAACTCGAAGCTCATCGGCAGACAGAGGAGTCACGTGAGTCCTCCTTTTCTTTATCCGTAGAGCCTGCATTCGCTCGGTCGCGGGCAAGTCAATCAGACTCGCTGTAGAAGTTGATTGAGTTCCTTGAAGATTTGACCGGACTTTCCGAACCGCCCTCTTCTTCTGTCGAGGTCGGCTGGGCTCCTCAACAGGTTCTGATCCACGGGAGACCTCTGCATCCTGGGCCTCCGAGGCCGGAAGTTCTTCTTGGGGAACTTCAGTGGAAGGGGATGAAGGCTTGCCAGAAAGGTACCTATCCAAGTCCCTCCGATCGGTCGAGGTCGGCTTGATAAGAGACAACTTGTGGTCGTACAACCAGGCCTGTTTGCCCAAGAGGCCGAAGCTCCACTCCTTCAGGGGTATCTTCTCTATGATGCGCGTCATTTCTCTTATGCGCTCCTCGGATATGTCTCCGAAGTCTGCAGAGACGCGATCAGAAGTGGTCCAGTCAGGAATAGAAGAGATTTCGGGCCCGTTGACGAAGAACCATTTGTTATGCCATCCTCGGTTGCTCGAAGGAGTGTCCATTAGAGACCGCTTCTCGATCCTGGCATTGGGCTTGGGGGCTATCTTACTTAGCACCTTGAAGCCTTTCTCCCGTGATTTCCCCACAGAGAAGAGGGTGAAGAAGGAATCCACAGCAGGGGGAACTCCTATCTCGTAGCAGAAGGCTATATAAGCCAGTATGTGGATGTACGAGTTCGGCACCAGTTGGGCGAACCCCACTCCGACAAACCCTAAGAGGGTGATCAAAAAGGCGTGAAGAGGGAACCTCACCCCCTTCTCCAGAAAGGTTGCCGGAACGGCGATCCAGCCATCGGGACGCTGATACATCCTTTCGTGAGGAGCCGCTATCCGTACCCTGTGGGTATCCGGGATCTGATAGCGAGCTCTGATATTGCAGAGCTCAGTTTCATTGACAGTGGAAGGGGTGTTGGCATGAGGAAAGTCTTCCTCGTTCTGGAAAAAATCAGATGGGTTGGGGAGTGGTTCCATGGACGGAGCTTCCTTACTCGCGGCATTGATTTGGGGGTTTGAGCCCGGGACCTCTTTGTCAGGATTGGGGTGAGGGGTCACGGTGGAGATGGGGGCGACACGAAGGGGAGAACTGGTATCGGGGTTCTGAGATGCCATTGTTGAGATCTTACAGAGAAAATGAAGAGGTTTGAGGAGGAGAAGACAATAAGCTCTTATGAATTCGAAATGGCAGGGAACCCTCCAAGGAGAATGGGCAGCGGCTTTTATAGCAAGTGATTTTTTCAAAATTTGCACGAGAGCCGAGGGCGGCGCATTAATTGGGGATAATGATGAGGGAGAGGAAAGGGTAACGTCTGATTTTGGTTTTGGTGGGTTATCCAAGGTAGGCTGGCGCCCAGTGGGCCCTTTCGTCTTGTGAACTCGCGCTATTTGCAGTCAGTCTTCCACTAAACATCCTGTTTAATAAAAGACTAGGGGGCAATGTTGGGGCCTGATATTTCTTTCATTAGGCCTGACTAATTGGGCTCATCCGTTTAATTAGCCTAGTGGACCTTTATCACTAAGTCTTATAGTCATTGGGCCTAACATTTATATTGCCTTTATTGTATCCCATTAATAATGGGTTGGGTCAAGTGGCCGGCCCATAAGATCTTTTAAATATCTAAGACTTTGACCGGTAATGATAAAAAAGGAAGAGGGCAGTTGACCAAGCACCTGCAGATCATTAATGTGGATGGGATCTTATCCGGCCGGCGACAGGAACAGTGGAAAAAAGGTGACAACCTGCATGCACACGGCTGAGACCACAGAGAAGCAGGAGGCCGTGTCAGATCGTGGTTGGTGGCACAAAAAACCGAGCATGAGAGTATAACCTAGCAAGGGGGTCTCCTAACAAAAGGTACGCATACACTTTCTACCTAGCTCAACACACTAGACATTTTTACACCCTCCATTGTTAAACCTTGAACACCTATATTGACTCTCACGCCGGAGCTATCCCCCGACGGTCCAGCCGTCAAGCTTTTGGTGTTGATCGTGTTTTCTGTGCAGGATTAGGGCGTCTTACGTGATTGGGACGTCATCAAAGATCTTGGCGTTAACACATGGTATCGATCTACATGATCACTATCACCATACAAATCTCATACAACTATCTCTTAATTGTAAAAAATTATTAGACTACATACTGCTTGAGCATATATATGTATATATACTTCATAAATTATTTATATATATATATATATATATATATATATATATATTTAATTATTTAGATTCAATATCTTTTATGGTTAAAAGACTTGAAGTTATTGGAATTAAACAAATCATGAGGCAACCCTTTTGAGTTATCAGCGAATTCTTCCTTGTTGTTTGTTTTTTCTTTTTGTATGTGTAGAACGAGGGATAAAAACTTTAGTGCCTTTGCTTTGATTTCTTTTACAACTTTAATATTGTGTGATGCTAAACTGTTAATTTAAATTGCATAAAATTTTGTTGTTTCAATTGGTTTTGAAACCAAATTCGCACCAAATAAAACTGTACCGTACGATTCAAAACCGAACTGCATCGTACTAATCACAAACAATTTCATATGCGATTTTAAATTTATCAAATAACACTTGAACGATTTCGTATGCGGTTCGAATTTCAAATTGCATCATGCTCAAGTCTTAGACGTAACCATAACTAAAAAGGAAGCGGGACAGAGACGTATGTATTGGGCCAAGAAAATGAGCTTTGACCAGATTCCGGAATCCTCGAGGGCCCAACTGTTTATGGCGCTAAGATGACATGACCTTTTGAGGCTCATGTGCGAAACAAGTTAGAAAATAAAAAAAAGGAGTAATTCTATGAAGGTAAATAATACACAAAAATTATATAAACGAACGAACAAGACATATTACTCAAATTTCTGACTGAACCCATCACACACGCGACACACGGTGGTGTACCCTGGTCAATATTTTTGAGAGTCGGCTTACATATATCATACGAAATAAATCTCATATTCGAAATAAATTTTAAATCAAATCACAAATTTGAATAGAATTAAATTCATTCAAACAATGTCTTAAGCCACTAATTCAATAGTATATTTTTAGATTATCTTAGACCTATCACATGTTCATTCAAAATATCATGACAGAAGATGCTATTGTTAATAACTTAATTACTTATATACAGACACATTTTTTAAAATCTTTTTGATATACATGGGTATATCAAACACTTACATATAAATATCATTTTATTTTATTTTAAATAAGATATATTATATTAGTTATTTTCTCTTTTAAACAATATAACAACCTAAAACATATCATGTTAAAATTGATACACTATGTTATTGACATTTTCCGGTTGACATTACAATAAAATAAAATAAAAATAAATCAACACTAAAACTCCTTCATGGACCAAAATAACAATAAAAAAATCAATCTGAAGTTTTCATTTTATCAATTACCCGTGTTGGGTCATGATATTTCCTTTATTGGGCCAGGCAAATCGGATCCATCCATTTAATTAGCCTAATGAACCTTTACTTTTAAATCTTATAATCATTGGGTCTTTACCCTATCTTTATTTCATCTCTTTAACATTGGGCTGGATCAAGCTGCCGGTCCATAAAATCTTTTAGTATCTAAGACTTTGACCGGTAATGATGAAAAGAGAGAGTAGTTGACCCAAAGTTTGCAGATCATTAATGTGGATGAAATTTTATCCGGCCGGCGGCAGAAACAGTGGAAAAAAAGTGACAACCTGCATGCAGTCGGCTGAGACGAGAGTGCATTGGGGGGCGGTGTCAGATCAGGGTTGGTGGCACAAAAAACCGAGCATGAGAGTATAACCGGACAAAGAAGTCTTCTAAAAAAAGGTACGCATACACTTTTCATCTCTCTGGACACACTAGAGATTTTTTATCCTCCATTGTTAAACCTTGAACGCCTGTATTGACTCTCACGCCGGAGCTATCTCCCGACGGTCCAGCCGTCAAATTTTTAGTGTTGATCGTATTTACTGTGCAGATCTTGGCGTTAACAACCCGATTTCAATTTCAACTTCAACTTCAACTTGGTTAGATTTGTTCAAAGCCAGCCAGACAGACGGCTGAGAAACTTAGGCCACCTACCTATCCCAAAGCCCCAACCTAAAATTGAGAAACCTATTTTTATAACTAAAATTTTACTCAGGTTCCCAAAACGCTCTTTTTCATTCTTCTTCGACCCAACAAACATCCCTCACCCGAAGAATCTCATAAAAAGGTAAAACTGGTTATTTTCTTTCCATCTAATCTCTCGATTTAGTATTGTTCTGATCTGCAATTTCTCATCGCTAACTAAAAGTTGTTCCTTCTGATAGTTAAAATTTGTTTTGAAACATATATTTAGGTGGACAGATGCGCGTTGTTTTTATCTTTCCTCTTTAATCTTCCATTTCTCATTTCAGATTTGTGCTTTTGTAGCTGAATTAATCTCTTAAACCATATCAAATTTGTGTAAATTAGCTGAATCAGTAGCTTTAAAATCCTGTTTACGATGAGGCAACCCTGGTCTAAGGACTACTTATCCTAGTAACATATAATTGTTTGTGTTATAGCTGTGATTGGTAATGTGATGTTATATTTTGCATTTTAATCTTGATTTGTTAATATGAATCAGTTTATCCACATCATGTGGGTTTTTAAAGTAAAATTTTTTTAAGTTAAAAGGCTAGAGTTATTTGATATAGGTTAACTGTATTGGAGCTCATTTGTCTCCTGGTTCCATATCAGTTTTCCCTCTTAATTTGAAATCGCGTGACTTATTTAAACTACACTCCTGACAGTGATATTGTGTTTGCTCGTATATTTGTTGTTTGCTAGATCCATGTGTTGCTTGTGTCAAAACTCTGTACGGATCTCTGTAATTCTGTGATACTTGAGAATATCTGGCATTGAATTCGATTAAGTTACTATAATGCGCTACACAAATCTTTTATTTTTTTACCAATAATTGCATAAAATTTCATTGCGTAATACATGAATTTATTACGGGTTGTAATTTTGCCTTTTAACCGACTCTGATCTGTTTTATAATCTAGGATTGATAAGTGAATTGTAATTAATATGCGACTGAGACTAGAAGAATGAGGGCCTTAATTCAATCAATTTAGTTATTACTCACACTAGTCAAGTCTGCTTCTGATTGTTGAATCATTGGGTTGCTAAATTAAGTTAAAAGTACAAGCTTATAATTCTCTTCTTCCTTGAGTAGAAAAGACAATGGTATGTCTGTCGAGCTTGAGTGACCAAGTTGTAATCAGTCGCAGTAGATGAGATTTTTTTTCCTTCATATTTTGATGTAATTCTGTACAGTTTTGATACTTTGTTGGTAAAGAATAAAGTATTCTCTATTTTATAATAAAGCATTTAAGGTGATGTTGGTTGTAGCTTCCTGAAATGTGTCCAGTTAGTTATGTAGTCTATAGTCAATGTGCTGATATATTTTCTATCCTCAGAGTCCAAATGGCAGCAACAACAACTACCTTTTCAATTGGATCAGCATTGTACTATGGCTCTAAAGCGAATCCACTTTCACAATCAAAGGCCTTTGGTGTGAGATACAACTCCAGAAACAATCTAATAAGAAGTTTCAGTGGCCTCAAGGTTGCTACAACAATTAGCTGTGATTCGGATTCATCCTTTTCTGGCAAGGACAGCAGTGCAGCTCTTCGAGCCTCATTTATAGGCAAAGCCCAAAATCAAAACCAGAGAGCTTCTTCTAACCTTCAGATCGAGTCCTCCTTCAAAGTGGCTGTTCTTGGAGCTGCAGGAGGTATAGGCCAGCCATTGGCACTTCTCATTAAGATGTCCCCATTAGTTTCAGCGCTTCACCTTTACGATATAGCAAATGTCAAGGGAGTTGCAGCTGATCTTAGTCATTGCAACACTCCCTCTCAAGTGTTGGATTTTACTGGAGATTCAGAGTTGGGTAACGCATTGAAAGGCGTAGACGTTGTTGTCATACCCGCTGGTGTTCCTAGGAAGCCTGGTATGACCCGTGATGACCTCTTCAACATCAATGCCAATATAGTGAAGAACTTGGTAGAGGCTGTTGCAGATAACTGCCCAGATGCTTTCATCCATATTATCAGCAATCCGGTAAACTCTACTCTGCCAATTGCTGCAGAAGTATTGAGGCAAAAGGGTGTTTATGATCCTAAGAAGCTCTTTGGGGTGACTACTCTAGATGTTGTGAGGGCCAACACATTTGTTGCTCAGAAGAAGAACCTGAAGCTCATTGATGTTGATGTCCCAGTAATTGGAGGACATGCTGGAATCACTATTTTACCGCTGCTGTCAAAGACAAAACCTTCTGTTAGTTTCTCTGATGAAGAAGTGCAAGAGCTTACAGTGAGGATCCAAAATGCGGGAACAGAAGTTGTGGATGCAAAAGCTGGGGCAGGTTCTGCTACGCTATCAATGGCATATGCTGCAGCAAGATTTGTCGAGTCGTCTCTCCGTGCTCTTGACGGAGATGGTGACGTTTACGAGTGTGCTTTTGTCCAGTCAGAGCTCACCGAGCTTCCTTATTTTGCCTCAAGGGTTAAGCTCGGAAGGAAAGGGGTGGAAGCTGTAATTCCATCTGACCTCCAAGGATTGACTGAATATGAGCAAAAGGCTCTTGAAGCCCTCAAACCGGAGTTGAAAGCCAGCATTGAGAAGGGGGTGGCGTTTGCACAGAAGCAAGCGGTGGCTGCTTGAATTTGATAGCCGAAGCAAGTAGCCTAGGAATAATAATACTAAGTTGGGCATAATGACATGTTTTCATTAGTGCATCAGCATTTTAAATTTTGTAGACAATTCAGAAGTTTTTGATTTCCTGGTTTGGCGGATGTGCTTCTGATACAGAGAATTGAAAAGTGGATATGACAGTGTTGTAGAACTTTGTTGGCATTTGGAAGAGTATGCAGTAGTAATGTGACAACATTGAAGCTGCTCTGCATCACAACATACCTAATTAAATTTCTCTTTCTGGATGAGTTTTTTTTTTGGGTATGTTCGAACTAAAATTCTTAGAATATAAGAATTGAAATACGGAGGGGACAGAAGAAAGAAGGTTGGACAATTTTTGGTTTTATTTGTAAAAAGTAACGCATTTAGACAAAATATTTTATGTATCAATTTCCTTGGAATTTACTTCACGATCATTTTACCATTCAAAACTATATGATCTGTTTACTACTACTATTTTCTAGTCAAAACCTTTGTACCTAAACTTTTGACACAGCAGATCCAAGGAAAAGTAGAACCAACCCTAGAGCAGAAATTAAGACTGATCCACAGTTGTAGGTAGGAGGAATTAAGTATTGCTAGCTAGCTACAACATTATATGATCAGTACTAGTGGAAGAAAAACAGTCGTCGGACAAGATGATGAGTGATTTCATCTCCTCCTCCACTTGATTATCATCATCATCATGAACTAATCTATAGTTATTAGCACCGGCAGAATGTGTAGAGGAACCCTCTGTACTTGTTATTATCGCACGGTTACAGCAGCTAGAAGAAGATTGGGAGTTGCCCATGGTCGTCGTCATCATCATCTTCCTTTTCTTGTAGTTAGCTTTGAAACAAGCTTGCCTGAGTCGCTTGGTTTTATCCTCCATTTGCAAATCCGGAACTTGTTCCATCAACTCTCTCTCCTGCTCCAATATCTCTACTGCCTCTCTCAGCTTATAATTCTCCTCCGCCCCTTCCTCCTTCCCCAATTCCTACATAATCAACAATTAATTAATTAGTTAAACTAAGAGAAAGCTGAGTTTTGTATTATATAATTTGTTTCATTTAAGTTGTACTATATATATATATATATATATAGGATAACCACCTAAACTAGAATCACCTAAGTTAAAATCAAGGGATCAGAACAGAATTCTTGAAAATATGATTCTGGGTTGAGCCATTTTTCCAAATTTAAGGAAGTCATTGATAGAAGAAGAATTTGAAGATCAAAAGAAAATAAAGTGTTTCGATCAAGGAATAGAAAGATGATTTTTAGAAGAAATTAAGAAGAGTGATAGTAAAGTAGAGAGGAATAACAGAAGAAGAAGAAGAAATCAGGAATGCAGACAGGTGATCAGGATATCTGGATTATAGTGCAAACTGTCTGGATATTGAGACAATAGAGCCGGAACATTACAGTAAGAGGACGAAAGAGAATTAAGATGAAGAATGTTAAGCTATTTGAATGTGGAGACTAAGGATGAAAAGCTGTTAAGCTATTGAAAGCTTTGATACTAAGTTAAACTAAGAGAAAGCTGAGTTTTGTATTATATAACTTGTTTCATTTACAAAGAGAGTTATTCTATATATATATATATATGCATATAAGATAACCACTTAAGTTAGAATCAAGTGATTTATAAAAAACACTTAATTAAGCTAAAATCAAGAGATTTACATAATCAAATATTCCAAAAGGTAATTATGGTAATTCAAAAATAATATCCTAACTATTTGATAAATATAAAACTATCCTAAATAACAATCTTATATTATTTCTCTAATATAATTCTTAAATATATAATAAGAATAATAATCATAATAATAAGAACTAACTTGGACATTGGTGATTAGGGTTTGGAGGCTGAGGAGTTTTCGGTGAGGCCACCTCCGGATACCTAATTCCCTACACCTCTTCTTCAAAAGAGTTAATCCAACGTTAAGCTCCTTTGCAGCCTGTGTGATGGGCATGTAGAAGTAGGACGATATTACTTCTCTTGTTAACATGATTTTGGAAGCACTAGCACTCGTACTATGTCCCTTCACCTGACGATCTGATCTGCAACCACTTTTACCCTTAATAATAATATTATCACCGCTATCATCTCCATTAATCTTCTTCTTGTCAGTACATAATAGCAAATTAGGAGGTAATTGGTTTTCATTAATCTCGTGATTAAAACCAGCTACAATATAATTATCCCATTCTCCAAATCCACTTCCATATATATAGCCGCCATACAATAACTCTTCTGCATGCAAATTAAAACAAGTAAACTTAATTTATATATAGTTAATTGTAAGAAATAATAAATTAAAGGATGTGAAAATCGATCGATTATATATATATATATATATATATATATATATCATGGATCGTCATGATCACTGACCTTGCAAGAGACTAGTTTGGGTTGTTGGAACAAGATCCAAAGATGTATAAAAAGGATCATTTGCGACCATATTGTCCATCAATGCCAAATCACCATAAAAAGAACTCTCTTGTAATGCAAACTCATACGTGCGGTCAAGTTCAGGATTACCACTTGAAATTAAAACACAACGTACATAATCAAAAGCACAAATTAATTAATTAACAGCAGAGTCAATATATATATATATATATATGTGTATGTGTGTATTGCTTATTATGTCTTGAAAAAAAAGTCCTATATATATAAAAAAAATGGAAGTGGAATTAATTAAAAGCCTAACGTACGTAGTTATAGCTAGTTTATTGGATTTTTTTGCATGTAATTAACCTGAAATCGTGAAGTGGAGGGAGTTGGGTGAGGAAGGAGAAATCATCTTCTTGTTTGGGCACAAGTACTTGATAACTTGACCATCCATTCAACATCGAGTACTGATCATCATTTGCCATGCTTAATTTATTTGGTGAAATATTGGAGTACGTACTAGTATATATGAATGAATGAACCAGATTAATTCAAGTGTAGAACTAGCTACTTATTAGTATATGGGAATGGAAGAAAGAAGAAGAAGAAGATTGGCCAGGGGGACTAATTAATGATGGAGTGAATGCGAAAGTAATTAGTGATTTGAAGATCGTGCGCCGTCTCATGAACCAAACTGCCCAATTACTACTTATGCATGCATGCATGTGTATGGAGTATTATGTATATATAGACAGGCATATGGTAGTAGTAGTGTTATATATTTAGCATTGATTACTGTGTTTTTTGTACGCACGTATGAGAGTTACATGATTCCAAGGATATATATATAATATATATATATATATATATATATATATATATATATAGAGAGAGAGAGAGAGAGAGAGAGAGAGAGAGAGAGAGAGAGAGCTATCAAGTATGCTACTAATAATAATGATGACTTTCAGATATCTGGGAGTAATTAACTCGCATAGATCGCACACAATTGGTTGAAATATTTTTTCGGATTTTTGAATAATATAGTATTAATTACAAAGTTTTGTACTCTGGAAAATGTTTGAAACTCTTTTACTATAATTCTATCTAGACTTGATGAGCCCATGTCCCATGATATATACATGGTGATGCATGTACGTATCATTTTCGTAAAATATCTCAAGGAAATAAAGATTAATTAACTAGAAGATGCAAAAAAAATTACTTATATATATGTTCATAAATTTAATTGCAAATTAATTACTAGTACATTGGAGACTGCATGTTTTATTTTTCTTCTCTTTTTTCTCTTACATGTAGTGATACCACTAATTATGGAGTAACATCAAGCAAGATGTACTTCATTTTGATCAAAAAAATTAATTATGTATTACTATTACTAATAATACAACTTACCCAACCCTGTGCTCCATACCCGACCCAAATCATCTATACTACTCCTAATTTTATAGTAATAAATATTTTAAACATATCTCCATAAAATATTTGATCTTGCGTTTTACCTAACATGATTAAAAAAATTTGCATGTAAATGCAACCATTACTAACGTAACTAAGCTCTCTAGCTATATATATATATATATATATATATATATATATATATATATATATTGGTGTGGGTAAAGTTCATCATTAGTAATTACTCCCTAGTTAGACTGCACAAAACACCATGACGGCTCTCCGTTTAGCTTCCCAAATTCCCATGACCACCTCCTTCTAATTATTACACTTGATTATCAGATCCGTTTCATTTTAGTACTACTAGTATAAATATTTACATACACTTAGTAGTAGTAGTAGCATTTAATGGTTGCACTAGAGTTATTGATTCATATTGGTTGCACTAGAGTTACTGATTCATATTAGTAGTGGGGTTAACTTGTAACCTACCAATCATTTTTAAATATTGCACGACTCATGATCATGTCATCATCAATATTACTACACGTAGTATGTATTTCATTAATTGGTGATTTACAACATGAGTTGTTACCAGTAATACACTCTCGGAGGTGGTTGATATGAAGTTTATTTTAGAGTAAGTTGGTCAATTGACCAATAGAATACTGACACACATGCAAGGTTGTATGTGTGTCAATATTCTATTGACCAATTGACTAACTTACCAAAAAAATAACTTCATGCTAATCGGATCCGTACTACTCCATTAAGAGTATTTGATTTTGAAGCAGTTTAAGCATCAACTCCTACTACTACATTATTATACTACTTGGTAGCCGTACGTAGGCATAGAACCCCTAGCTGTTATCGAATAATTAATTTATTTCTTACACCTTTTATCTATTAAAATGATTACAAAAGGCTGTATTTCAACCGAAAGAATGGTACCTTTACATAACAGCAGGATTGGATTATTTTTTAGATCTAAATGTTTTTATCTGCTAGTGTGGAGTGAACTGATAAATTCACCCGACTTAAACGTTCTATCTTATGACATACCCACCCAGTTTCAACCACCATTTTGGGTTAAACTATCTTGCTTTCCACTGGAAAGTCTAGTTGCTTACTCAAGGAGATCCAAGTTTACATCAGAGATCCTTTCGTTCAGATGCTTATACCCCCTAAACCGCAACTTTATAAATACTGGAGTAGCATTTTTCATTTTCCATGGCAGAACCAAAAGCTCAAAGTTCCTAATAAGCCATACCAACTTACAAGTTCAAACAACAGCCAGCTGTTTTTCAACAAAACTGGCATAGCCATAACATTTTCAAAATCAAATTACAACTTCAAACAAGAACCTCATTCAACGCGATACACTAAATAATAATAATGTAGACGAAAGAAACATTCCATCTTCTACTATATTTTCTCAAATGAGTAGAGCACACAAGTCCCTCATAATAAAATAATCTTGCTGTCAATTTCTAGGCTTCCCCCCTCTTCCACGGCCACGGCCACGACCACGCCAACCACCTCTTCCACCACGGCCTCCCCCAAATGTCTTCATAACATCAGACTTTACTTGCATGTTTTCTGGCAGGGGAAGTATGTTATCAACACACTTCCGGAAGCTGAAGTCATCAACAGATTCATCATTCCTAATAAGGAAGAAGCAGCGACTTTTGTACCGTGGATGATATTGGACTTGAAAGGCATGAATACCATTACCAATCTTTCTCTCTGGCTCCTGATGACCCTTCTGCAGCAAGTCCAGCAACATCATGTGCTCATACTGCAATATACAGAAGCATGCAAAAATGAATAAATAAATAACAAGTAGCCAGCTTAAATAGCCAATAAGATGCAATTTATAGAAGCCAAAATCATGGTCTAAGCAAAAAAAAGAAAAGAAAAAAAGAGTGCAATTCTAATAGCAACAATGTGAACAGTCAAAACAACATAAATTTATCACTCGCTTGTATTTTACAGGAAAAACAATATATTGCTAAAGCTTTAAAAAATCAGAAAAAGTACCAAGGCTGTTGAAGAAAGACCTGCAAAATAAGCTGAAACACCAAAAAGAAATTAGGCTAGTAAATCTCTCTAAAAGTAAAAACATAATACTTGTTGGTGAATTAATAATACTCATCAAGATGATCAACCATCACAAAGTACCTTTCACATCCGGTCCCATCCAAGAATAATAATAATAATATAATAAATATAAATAAAAATAAAAACTGTTTCATTACATAGTGTCCAGTAAGCACAGCAAAGCAGTCCTCAAATATAATTCAATAAGGAACATTAAATCAACCTAAATTGTGACTGCAACAGAAAAATACTGAAGAGTGGTATTCAAGGGGGGTCCCAATCATATTTCCAGCACAATCACAAGTAAATTGCCAATCCAACTAAGTAATATTACTACTTAGTTCTCACAAATAACCATGTACACCCTCTTCCTTTTGCCTTATCAAGTACACCCCAGTAGGCCTGGCAATTTCCTCCAAACTCGACAGGGCCCACCCGATTTCAACCTTAATGGGGACCGATTTAAAATCCCTATAGGGTTAGGGTCGGGTATGGGATATACCCTCTCACCCCCGACCTGATTATGTGTATAAATTCATAACATTTGTAATATAATAGGTTGCTAGTGATAAAAATATTGCATGTTGTTTGATTTTAAATTAAAAATAGTTGTTCAAAGAAAGAAAGATATAAAAAAAATAGAGAAATTTAATTTGGAAAAAAGAAGAGTAATCGGGTAAACGGGTAAGGGATGTTGTTTCCGAGTGTGGGTCGGGTTCGGGGATAACTCTATATTGGCGAGGCAGGTATGGGGAGAGAGGGGCCCCTGGACCATAACGGCTTCATTGCCAGGCCTACACCCCAGTATATGCCATCTCAAAAGATAGGGGCCTCTCAGGTTGATCTAGTAGACAAGAGTCCTAACATCACTTTCCTCTATAATGATGGCTGACTTATTATACAAATTTGAAATTTCTTCTTGGAGAAGAGAAACTGAAAACCAAAAACTCAAAATGGAAAGCATAAATTATTCTAACACATACCACGAGATAGAAGTTACATGATACATATATCATCTTTACTGTCTAACAAAGGCATGATCAAAAGCTCAACAACAAAAAGAACTTTGGAAATCTTAATTTAAATCAAATTTAAACCTTTGTTTGAGAAACACATAAAGATCCGAACACCGGACACTAGACAAGCAGAAGACTGATAAATATGCAGAACGGCAGGGAAACAAGAGGTACAGGATTTCAAGTAAACAAATAATTATAATTATCCTTTTCAACTAAAAAAAGGGATCACCAAATTAAGGTCGGAGAATCAACAATACTATTTCCCTTAGCACAAAGCAAAGATGGTCAAATCAGTTTTCTGAGCTAGTCTACTGAGATCGCTCTTCATAGAATATTTCGATTTTTCATGCAAAAAATTTCAAAGGCGGGAAAACTTAGACATAAAGTAATGATATTTCAATGGCTGTGTTGCTGATCATTAATCTCTCTCCCAATATATGTAAACAACACATAAACTCTAATTTGCAATGTATAGTAGCATAAAAAAGCCCAAAATTCAATATAAACAAATTGCTTATATAGTATAGTTAGACAAGGCAAATACAAGTGAGTGATTGATCCATAGCGAACGCTATGGATCGAGACCTGTAACAATTCTAATACAAACAAGGCAACTCCACCAGCAACCATTCCAGTATTGTACAAAGAAAGTTTGCAAAATTTACAAATATTCAAGCTTTCAAGGATATATTATTGTTCAATGTTTATACCTAATTTTTTATAATAAAATTGTGATGGTAAACTTGAGGTCATTTCATCATTTTAGAGCTCTTTTTTGGATTATTTTTTTGTGGAAATGAGACTCTTTCCTGGATTAATGCCAGTAACAATTAGCACTTTCTTGTAACAAGATCCCAAAATAAGAGGTGATTTAAAAAACCTGAGCTACACAAACACAAATTCAGTAAAGATCCTGATTTTTTTTATAAGTTAAAATGCAGTAACTACCATCCAATTCACGCAATATTACACATTTGATGGTTTATAATACAACAAATAGGTGGATAAAAAAATTTAAAAATGAAATCTTGTCCTTACAAAGACTGGTTTTCAAATAGGAACACTTTTAATTTAAACCAAATAATAACACTTAATATTTCAAACCATTCATATCAAAATTTGTAAATAATCAAATAAATGAAAACAAAGTATAGGACGACATAATATTACCTTGTTGATATTGACATTCGGGGACCAGCTATGAAGGAACTTGATAAAGTAATCGAACATCTCAACGGACGTTCCGAAACTCTTAAAACCGACACTCACCGGACCCTGCATACACTTACCATTTTCTCCATCCAGAGCTTCGGTGTTTGCCAATCCCTCGAGCCTTTGCTCTTCCACAGACTTTTCGACAGCTTTTTGCTTCTTTTCACCACCGTTCTCATCCTTCTCCGCTTCATCCCCATCCTCTCTCTCGCGTTTGACGCCGATCCCCGCCGCATCGCCCTCCGTTTCACCGGAGGCAGGAATTTGGGCTTCCACCTCCATGTCTAGCGTGGATGATTCTATCTCCGTCTCTGTAATGGATTCGTGTACTTGGGTTTTTGCTTCTTCGGCCATAATTCAACTGTAAACGCACGCGACCTTTTTCCTTCTCTCTATTATCAACTGCGCGAAGGGTGTGAACTTAGAATTAAACCCTAGCTTTAAACCCTTACTTAAGTAGCGAGGGGATTTTGACCCGCCACGAAACCCGACCCGATACAATAATACCGTATTTGTGATCTCGGTATGAGGGGACTATTAGGCCCAATTAGATGGACCAAAACCGTTTTCCTCAATTTTGATTTAAGCATGGGAATCACAGCTCTTACGGCATTGTCGTCATAAAGGAGATCCGCTAAGAAAAAAGCTAAATTCTTATTTTTTGATTCTAACACTTAAAAATTCAACTTTAATTAAAGTAAAGCTTTCCGTATGACCTATTTGAGTGGCAGACGCGTGGCGTCTGCATGCTATGCTGTCCATAGAGACACTTAAAACTACATATTTTTAATGCGTCTTAAAAATTCATATATTTGTATTAAAAAAATTTAAAAATTATTAAAATATAAATATAAATCTAAACTGATCTTTAAAACAAAAATATAAACTGTTAAGAGTAACTAGTAAATTATTAAGATGGAATCCAACGCCACAACTTACTTCCGTTACCAGAGCAACAAAAATCTTGCAGTATGCCAAACGTCGTCGTAACAAAAGAGAAGAGAACTAGAGAAAGACTATTTCCTTCCTTGTTTGGAACGTTCACAGCTGAGCCGACATCATGCTGCGTTTACTTTTTGGCCTTTAACCAACGTTATCCCCCCGAACCTGAACCTCAAAACAGGTTCGTTGTCGTGAGTGCCGAACCTTGGATTCCGACATCGTAATCTAAACTACACCTACACAGGGATATAAATACAGATATTTTAACAAGAAATCCCCTCAATTTCGAGGAACAAGAGTAGTTACGACTTTTATCCAGACTCTTTCAACCGCGATCCAAACCCAAATTCGTTCTTTAGGTATTTTGGATTCATTTTTATTTTTAAACTTGTGTATATGATGATCTCTTCCTCTTTTGATTGTTTGCGGCTTGGAGGAATTTATTACTGATTTCCTGCAATTACATTATAATTTTAAATTTCTAGGGTTCCAAATGTTTATTGATTGATTGAGTTTGTAATTTGTTTTATTTTTGCCTGTTCTCCACAATAAAGCCGAAGCTTTTTGAGCTGTAATTTTTCACGTTTGTCTTGAAATTCTCTTGGCCTCCATTTGGCTGCTCATTCATTTGAGGGATAGGAAAGATTAGGTACCAGCACTAATACACCGGATCCCATCAGAACTCCAAAGTTACCTGTATTTAGCAATAAAATAAAATAAAATAGGAAAGATTAGGTAATTGAAACCAATTTTTTTTTTTGGTATTCGAATTAAAAATTTTAGAGGTAACTGCGTTTTCCTTCACTTTCTCTGCAACTACATTAGCCTTAAGCTTAAGAGAAAATTGGGAAATGTTACAATAGTGAACTCAGTTCAAGCTTCTTTCAGATTCCAACTTCTTATTTTTGCAAATAATTCGTCCTTATGGTTTGTTGTTTGGTTGCTAAAAATGAGTAAGGAAAAGATAAAATTGGTTTTCTTTTTCTAGTTACGATCCTATGGGATCTTTATTACCATTTTACTTCACTAGATTGAGTTTAATACTGTTGAAAGCCATTTAGTCATCCTCAACTGTGTTTCTGCGTGAGGTCCACCAGACCTAGACTTTGGTATTATTACACAATGATACAATTTGAATTATTTACCTGATGCTAATTCCTTTTTGTATTCTTCTATTTTGGGATACTATACATAAGATCCACACATATTTTCTGATTTTCTGGTGTATTATAACGTGACGTAGCTTCAGTTTTATTCTACATGTTAATTCTTTTTTCTATATGGAGTTCCAGAGTATGCTTCGGCCTTCATGGTTGTTCCTATTTAAAATTTCGACTTTAATAAATAAATGAGGTTTGTGGCTAATCAAGATATTTTACTAGAACAGTGATGGAAGACCACCTGACTTTATGTGTTGACTGTCTCGTTACACCCACATCATTGCCACAAGGAGTAGAGGCTCCAGGATCTTCTACACCGGGTTCTTGTAGTTATGTGACTGGTTCTTCCAATTCAACCATTGATATTGAGGAAGAGGGAGACAATGGTGCTACTGGTGAAGAAGAACCACTTATTCAGACTGTCGAATGCCGCATCTGCCAGGAGGAGGATAGCATTAATAACCTCGAGGTCCCTTGTGCTTGTAGTGGCAGCCTGAAGGTATCTTTACCTGAATTATGTTGTGGTTCATTCCCTTTTATTTCCAAGAAGAATCCCTTTTTATACCTGAATTGATGTTTCTGTTTTCCACAATGTAGTTAAATGGTAATGGTGCTTTTTTCTTTATATTTTCCCTGACGTTTTTAATATCTTTCATAGTGTATTATATATATTAGATTGACAGTTGACAAGTTGTTCTATGCAGTTTGCTCATAGGAAGTGTGTTCAGCGATGGTGTAATGAGAAAGGAGATATAACTTGTGAGATATGTCATCAGGTACGCCACTGAATATCATTTGGCTTAGTTGATTATTTCATAGTTATATGCAAATTGTTGTGTATGCTGTTTTTTCTGGCTGGACATTTCATCTTATCTTAATAGAATAAGTTCCTTTTATTGATTTGCTCTGTTCAGATTGTAAACTTTATTACAGGGAATGTAAACTCTAATATTTTGGTGGTCACTTAGTTGCAGACACATTCATTATTGGAGAGTCATCTGAAGTGGTTAAGATTTATGATTCTCTTGTAGTGACATTGGTGCATATATTTTCGCATCTACTTATGTTTTATGTTGCAGCACACAAATTTCTCTTTCTATAACTACTGCATGCATATTGTCTCCCCCATCAATAAAAGAAACATTATCATATACTAATAAATTAGAATGAACCTTTCACTTGTTCACTGCTTTTGTTTCCACAACTTCATTTTTATGTAGGAAATCACTCTCTACTCCTTTCCATCACTTTTTGTTTAAAATGATTATCATTCTATATCTTCAGTTTTTCTTTCTACCGTAAGACCTCATGCTCTTTCCCCCAACCCCACCCCACCTTACCTTACCTCAATCCCAAAAATAAAAAGAGAATCTTCCCACTTTTCTTGGCTTTACTTATGTTTGCTGATGTAGATTTTTCACACTTGTCAACAACCATTCACTGTGAGCGTAGTGTATTATAGGAACCTGCATCTCCGTTGAAGAGAGACTAATTGTTACATAGTAACGCGAGTGACACATTATCCATGTTTTTTTCTTCCATTTTGTTCTCTCCCTCTCCAGTCAATTATCTCCTGTTGCTGTTATTATATCTCTCTCACAACATGCCATGCGGCAATGTTTTAGCAATGATATACTAGTTTGAAGGAGCTACACTTTTGGTTATATGTTTTAAGAGAGGGAATAGACCTGGCATGTGCAGCCCATTCCATGTATACAAGGATGTTGATTTGTTTCTGAAAAGGTTTTTGGTCTATAGGTTCTTTCAATGTTCAATCTAGCTATTATTGAGTTGTATATCAAATTAATACACTGACCTTTTGAGAGATTTATTTTTATTAACAGCCTTATCAGCCTGGCTATACTGCTCCCCCTCCTCCCCCTCGTGCTGAAGACACTACCATTGATATCAGGCATGTATTATTGGTTCCTTTCTTTTGTATTTTTGATTTATTAAATGATTTAAAATCAACCCTTTTGATGGTTAAATCTTATGATTAACACGAAACAATCGACATGCATTAATTATATTCTCATCCTATATGAATCGTCTTTTGCTTTTCAATTAACTTATACTTTGTAGCCCATTCTCGCAAATTTGACAAATTAAGGTTTATTCTTTGTCAACAAAATAGTTTATTTTTTTAAACAATATATTCAAAAGATAAACACTACATTGCATATAGAGCTTTGCAAGAAGGTACTTATCATTAGTGTTCTAAAAATTCCCGCCTAGATCCGATTAATCCCGGCTAAATGCTAGGCGATCCTCTACTGTCTCGATTTGGCTGGGCTCCTAGGCCCTTGCCTTGGCAGAATCAGACCTCTAGTTTGAAGCTCTACAATACTTAAAATTAATTTGTTGTGCCTTAAAAGGTTGTTATTTTGGTAATGTTTCATGTAATATTTAAAAAAATTACATCTACTATATATAACATGTATGTACAGTATAAAATTACATTTGCTATATATAACATGTATGTACAGTAAGAAAAATAAATAAATGAGATTGCTTAAGGAAAAACCTAGTCCACCTAAGAAAACGCCTTGGCACCGCCTAGGCGCTAAGCGTCCCCTCCGCCGCCTTGGTCCGCCTAACAATTTTTAAAACATTGTTATCATCTTTTATATTGTATGCAGTCGCAAGTATTTTTTTTCACCATTGCATAATTTCTATTGTTTTACCTTTTCTAATGTCCAATCAAGACTTCACTAGGGACCACATATGCCTTCTTTCCTTTGTGTTACTGCTAATACGTTGCAATACCATCATGTCAGCTACCCTTATTCTGCAGATACTTTCTAGCTTTTCAACATTTTTGTTCTAGGTTAATCATCCTGTAGGCCCTCCCCAGCCAACATGTCTTCTTTTCTTGTATTATACATTGCTCTAGAAAGTGCTGATCCACTTCTTGTTGACCTTTATGTCCTAACATAAATCAATATCAGTAAATTAATCTGTTTGATTAGAAGTGCTAAGTTACTTATTTTGATCTTGACTCTATTCGAACTTGATTTTGTTCCTTACAGCGGGGCTTGGACAATTGCTGGCACACCTTTAGATTTGCATGACCCTCGACTTTTGGCCATGGCAGCAGCAGAACGCCATCTTTTGGAGGCTGAATATGATGAATATGATGATTCTAATTCCAGTGGAGCCGCGTTTTGCCGCTCAGCTGCTCTAATTGTAAGACTCTTGCAATGAATTCTTGCATAAGTTGAAAATAAAGAATGACTGTTGGACTTCAAAAATGTTAATAGTAGTAAATGTATGAAAGTATAAAGTATTGAGTATTTTGTATTTTTCCACCGCGCTGCAGTTTATAGATAGTCTACCCTTTAACACGTGTTTGGAGATTCAGCTTTACATTATAAGATGTGGCATGTGATGTTCTTTCTTTATTCATCCTGTGAACATTTTTTCCTTCTCATCTCTATTGTTTTTATAAATTGATGTTACCTCGACAACTCTATAACTAGGGGCTACTCTGAATGTCTTACGTGCTTTATGTGATATATGATTCATTTTTTGGTTTATCATTTTTTTTTCCTCTAAATTTAATAAATGTACGATTTTGTTAGTTAATGGCTCTTCTGCTGTTGAGGCATGCGCTGACCATTGGAGATGGTGATAGTGATGGTGATGATGCTTCCACTTTTTTTGCTGTAAGGAGGATCTTACCATTCTTCTTCTACTATATCCATACTACTTATCCATCATTCTATTATTGCTTTACTGCACTTACCTGATATGGTGGTTGTGTTTTACAGCTTTTCTTGCTTCGCGCTGCCGGTTTTCTTCTTCCCTGCTACATCATGGCCTGGGCTATCAGTATATTGCAGCGTCGAAGACAGAGACAGGCAAGAGGCCTTTTGGTGTAGCTAATCTCATATTTTATTGGGCTTAGTTTCCTTTTCTTCTCCAAGTAATCACTCTTTGCATAAGAAGAAAATGTGTGCTTCGTTAATAATAATAAAAAAGTGGTTGGTGGATGAAAATCTTAGTGAAACAATTTCTTCGACAAATGAAGCTATAATTGATGAATTCTTAAACTTCATTAATAAGTGTCTATACAAGTAAACCTATAAAATGTTGAAGACATGCCTCAAAGTAGATATATATGATAAATAAGTACAAGATGTAGAACATTCAAAATTATAAAAAAAGGAAAAATAAAGATCTAGAGTAACCTAAGTTTGCACCACATAACTAGTGCCCCTCCATCCCAATGAAAGTGAGGTTGTTTTACTTGCATATAGTTTTAGGAGGGGTAATAAGTGCTTTACTTTTTATTACAACCAGAGAAATTACAATCATTGGATAAAGAGATGAATGGTTAGAAGAGATTAAGTTCACTTATTTGGGGCATCCTAAAGTGATAGGAGCTTGCTTATATTGAGAACGAGGGAGAAGTAGATAAATTAAGTTGCAACAAAGATTTATGTCTAGTTGCTTATTTAATTATAGAGATGGTGTAAGAATGATTATACCTACAGTTAGTTATGAAATTCATAAAGTTTGTCACAACTTTACTTCTCAAACATCTTCATGGTTTAAGGAGATCTTGTCCAGTATTTGCTTTCGTGTTGTTAGTTATTAATTTGCACTTTATGCTTGTGATATGTTGCAACTCAAGTTATTACCATCTAGTAATGTCATATGTGGTGCAACTTGGGTTACTCGAAAACTTATTTTATTTTTCTTATTTGCTAATTCTTGATCTTTTTCTCTTATTATATTTCTCTATATTGATTTATTTATTCATCCATTCTAATATTTTTCTTTTCTTATTGATCAGGAAGCAGCAGCAGCATTGGCAGCAACTGATGTTGCATTTATGGTACAAGCCGGGCAACATAGGGGTTTGCAAGTCACAATAGCAACTGGACCTCCAGTGACAGCAGCGCCTGCATCAACACCAGGGCCTGCAGTGAGCCCCCATCAAGAACCAATTCAATAATATATGGTTTTCTTCCATTCTCTTAAAGATTATGCATAGGTGACGCTGTAAGTCAACCTTGGCCGAGATGCATATTATATATGTTCGGCTATATTTTCAACAAAAAACTTGGAGGTCATTTCTGTGTGTTTTGTACATAAATCCTCAAAAACTCGAAGCAGTTATTGCCACTGCTAGAGAAATTGTGTTGTTTGAGTAATTGGAAACACAGATCACTGTCTCATGATATCTGAGATGTATTTAAGCTTTTGGTGCGAGTCTTGAACTTGAAGTGAATTCTTCTGCTTGCATTAGCTATTTATCTTCGCTTTTTCCTTGATGGTTCATCATTGTACTAAACCGATCAGATATTTTTAGGAGTCTAAATCTTTTTCATGTGCCAATTGATTTTAATGGTCAGAAACACAGCACAGCACTTGTTCTATGAAGGACTCTAATCGTGACAGGAGTAACTTAAATCTTGAAGTGCTCATCTCACTGATATTAAATAATTGCAGGCAGACAAGAAGGTAGCAAGTGTATTCTCAAGTATTAACAAATAACAATGGAGGATCCAAAAGAATAAAATGAAGCAACAATGCGGTTTCAATCTCTGCAGCCAACTTTATGTCGAAGATGTGTATGTTTAACGCTAGATAGGTGCATGGATATTTTACTATATGTATTATGTAAATTCAAATTTATTTTTAAGTTTTTAAAGTGTTAAAAAGCGATTGTGAAGATGATTTTCGAAAGCAACAGCTCATTTGTTTCTTTTGCTTTAACACTTCTCTAAAAGCAGGAATCCGCATAGTAGTGTTTATATTTTTGGCCATTTCGGCATGGAAAAAACTAGAAATCGATCCATTTTCTAAAACTTGTAGTTATATGAATCAAACAAATTGAAATGAAAAACTGAATTAAAGTTAGAAAAGAAAGAGGTGGAGTCGAGTGAAAAAAATAAAGAGAAGTGGCGAGGAGGCCAAACTGTGGGGGTTCCCAGATGAAAATTTTAAGTAGATGGTTTGGAGCTTCGCAAAAGAAAAGCATAAAGGAAAACCCATTAAGCACAAGACCAAGATTTTTGGTGGATGGAGATGAGAGCTTGAAATTCTAAAGTAAGAGCATAAAGCAAGTGGTTGGTTTATATGTATGGAGAGGTTTCTTGTATTCCCTTGATTCTCGATCGATCCCTCCCTCCCTCCCTCCCTCCCTCCCTCCTTCGAACATGTCTACTTTATCTGGCTTTCTTGCAACTCTAGCAATCTCAGCTTTGGCTGCTTCTCTTTCTTGTCTTTGATTTTCTAGCAGCCAATCTCATTCCATATGGTCATCAAATTATACAGCACAGGCGAGCATAGTCATCTGACGTGTGGTTTATGAAGACCGTGGATGGATCACTGCTTAGGCTAAAAAGAGCAACGCAAATGATAGAGATGTAGGGAACCAATATAAAGATTCTTGGCTTCCCAAGAGTTGTGTTCCAACTAACTTTTTATTCAAACCTGCCGGTCAGAGTCTTCTAAAGCAGCCTTCTATGGCAGGCTTATGAATCTGTAACTTCTCTAGATGTTTTGGGGCCCTCTTATGCTTTATGCCTTTAATCTTGCAAATCCCATAAAAGATAAACCACTGGCTTATATGTACAGGGACAGGGCATAAGAAAGAGACAAAGTAACCACTTCCTCTCTCCTCGTTACCTTGAACAAGAGTATTACCAACTCCCTATTCTTCTTGTTCTTGTAGGGAGAAACATCAAACATGGGTGCCCCTTCTTGTAGGGTTGTCATCCTGCTTGTTTGTATTGGGTTTCTTTCCATTCAACCGGAGCAGGTCTCTGGCCTCGAAAGCATGGATCTTGCTCTAAGATTTCTCAGAAATTCGCGGGTTCTAAAGGGTGTTGCTGTTGAGGAACTGCACGTGAAGCTAAATTTAGCCCCTTCACCTTCAACCGTGTTAGATCCAAATCAGTCGAACAAAAGAAAAGTTCGAGGAGGATCAGACCCCATTCATAACATGTGCTGATATTTAGAATTTTTTTTTCTTCTTTCTGCTAGGAATCCAAAATGGAAGAGGTACGAGGGCGAAAGGAATGGCCTATGACTATCGTTCATGGATGGAAGGAGAAACTCGATGGTGGTGGGCAACTTCTGCTTCCTTCCAAGTTCTTTCAGAATAGGTTGATTGGTCATTGTAGTTTTATTTGTTCAACCAGAGCCGAAGGTTTTCTGTGAGACTCTATGTTGTATAGGTTCTAACCAGAAATTAAGCTGGCTCAAATACACTCGATATAGTGTTTTTTTTTCTTTCAAAAAATTATTTCCTTGGAAGAATGATACATTTTCCGGCCTTGGCAACTCTGTTTTCTGCATGTTAGAATGAGACGTGAGGATTTCTTTATGTTGTGCTAGTACACTACACAAGTGCATATTAATTGATACTACTAGCATCTTAAGAAATAAATTTAGCACACTTCACATTTAGACACATGGTAATTGGACTGGTAAAGAACAAAATAGGCTAATAAACAGCTGAAGTACCCATTAATAGAAATGTATACATCAATAATCCTAAATGTAGAACATGCTTTTTCTTAAAAGTACAACTAAAATTAAATTAAAAATATAGAACATCCTCCAAATCAAATGTAATTTACAAGAGGTTAAGAATTTGTAACAGAAAACAGAGGCAAGCAGAGCTTCCAAAATCAGGCAGTGTTCTATTGTTCACTTGATTCCAACTGTTTCCACTACTAACCATATCTTTATGTTCCACTATATTGACGAGTCTTCAGTAAGAGCTGGGGATCTGACGTATCTATTCTTTCTGTGAACTTCACTATGTATAGAAGATATCTTACGTGAAACTACACCCCAGATCATATCTACTGCATCACCAAATCTTGATGGAAACTGATACTCAAAGTGCTTTTCAATCTCTTTTAATCTTTCCCACATTTTGGTCCACTTATGTTGCTCAATTCCCCTGAGAAGATTCAGAAGGTAACCTTTTTCAATAGCATCAGATGCACGAACAAATACACAGAACTCTGAGTAGTCTAGAACATCTTCAAAAGGTAGCTCAATGTCATCACTAATTATTACAGGAACACAATGAGTAGCTATGGCATCAAAGAGGCGATTTGAGGAAGGGGTGTCTCCGGCAATATTTAAGCAGAATTTAGATGACGCCATCCCTTCGCCTGCTTGACTGATCCCATTTGCTCGAACACTTCCAAATGTGAAGTGTACATCTTTCTCGTCTTTGAGAAGATAGTATAATTCTTGGCGAATTGTTCCACCCTGAAGATAAATCCAAACCATGCTTAAGAATAATACACATGAATTAAATACATCACAAGGGAAAGTTCAGACAGGATTTCTTTTCAATACTTAATTTTACTAGTTTGGGAAGGTGTGGTTGGATAGAATATCTGAGCATATGAAATAGATTGTTAACAAGAGATAATATACATATATATATATATATATATATATATATATATACACACACACGCACACACAGATATGGGTACGTGGAGTTACCTTGAACGAAAATTACAAGCAAGCTCTTATATTCATTTTTCTTCTACAAGTATGCCTCAGTAATTTAATGTTACTCCTTAATTATTTATTTAACTAGCACCTGTGAAAAGAAAATGCTACTCTTTATTTCACCTGCTTGTTAATTAACGCCCATTCCAGCACACACAGTAAAAAGCACCAATAATTGTTCTAAAGAAAAAAGTAAAAGCAGAGCAGAAGAAAAAGGAGGAGAAGAAGGCATTCCATCATAAATTCTCAAAACATTAATAAGAACCAAAGTCCGTGTATTAAAAATTAAATTTGACGGGCTGCCCATCATTATCATCTGAAGCTGCTAAATCAGATAATTGCTATTCACAGGTAAACCAAAATGCTTATCCATATCAAATAACAAAGACCAACTCTTTTACTTGGTGAAATACAATAGGAAATGGAAATAAATAAAATAAATTTTTGAACAAATGCTATACCGTGAATATTTACTATTTTGAAACTAAATTGTTTTCGTTCTATGTTTTAATTTTATTTTTCTGGTTGTGATAAGAACTCAATGTCAATCTGGTTACATACAAGCAAAAAAGGCTGCAGATCGCCACAAAGATAAAGTTGTAGAGCCCACTATTTCGACGGTTGTAAATTGCCTAGTTTCAGTCAGAGTGCAGGATGCAAAGAAGGCAAGGATGGGGGGAGTGGGGGACAGCCAATAGAATACCCATGATATAGACATTTTCGTAAAGAAAAAAAATAAGTTGCTTGTGTACCTTCATTTTTGAAATGCAATGCCAACTAAATGAGTGGCTTAACAGTATAGTCTGCCTACTGGAATTTGTTAAGCTGCACCGGGAAGCAGGTAACTGGACATAACCCCTGGTCCCCTAAGCATGCATGGGCACACACACACAGACACAGACACAGACACACATATATCTATATATATACAAGAGTATGAATACATTTGTTAGTTAAACATAGCTTCTAATTCTTATAAAAATTGTAATTAAATGATAACTTCAGTTGAGGTTTTTTACTTTTTAAAAAAAAAATTAATTTCAGTTAAGGATACTCTTTTGGTAAAAAGAAAAAATTGGTAGCTCTGGCCACATTTTACAAAATTCTAATTAGTATTACTTTTGCCAATATTAATAGGCTGATGTGAGCAACTTATTGTTTAAAGTACTATATTAAGAGAATATAAATTGACTGATTTCATGTAGAGAAACAAAAACCTTCTCGATTAATGCAAGGCGAGAACATTATTATGCAGAGGCAATAGACAGAGACAGCATTGATCAAGAGCTTCACTTAATTAAAACTACAACTGGAAAGGAAACTCCAAAGCACAATGTAATGATTAAACTAGGAAGAGAGCAGCTTAATACTAAAAAAAGCCAGTCACATGAAGAGATACACGACTCCTATCTTAATAATAAAAGGCAGGCTCATTATGAGGTACACAATTCCAACTTCAGGTAATGGTCATAGATACAACAATACCAAAATCACGTCGCAGAGAAATATTCCAATAAGTATATTTGAAAGAATAAAAGGGCAGAAAGCTTACATCTTTCCGATATATTGCACCCTGGAAGTACACCAAAATAGGGCGGTCTTCAAACGGGGCAGAGTTGTTAGCAGGTGTAGCCTTTATGATATGTTTGTAAGGAGCAATCACATCTTTTTCAAGGTTTGCTACTTCAGCAGGGTATCTACCAAAATCAGCAAGTACAAACATGGCAGAACCCAACTTCCTTCTTGCAGTCAGCATGCTATTTGGATGGTGGGCCACAATCAAATGATCTTTGCCACCCAGTCGTTTCCATTCATTCCGGTCCTTCAGAAACTCCACCAATTTATCCTGCAACATTATGTTGACACTAACTTTTTCATATCCACGAAGCTTAGAGTACCTGTTGTAACTAAGAGAGGAGAAGAAAGGCACAAATATGATATCTGCTTGATTTGGGTTCTGAACCCTGATCGCACTGCATGGTCTCGGTTTGTCGTGAGTGGTTGATGATAAAAGATCAAGGGTGAGCCAATATTCCATACTGTGCTGCAAATTTAACCCACCAGGGTATGGAGGTATTTGACTTCGGTTACTAACATCCGGCCACACTTGATTTGGACTTCCTCTCCAACCCATTAGCCCAAAGTGAAATTCAGGAGGCAAGTCATACATATATACTCTAAGATTAGAATGATTTGGATAACATACCTTCTCTCTATCTTGTTCTAAAGCATACATCTTGCTGGAATTGGAATTTTGATAAACCACCTCTTGGCTTCTGATGGTCTGGTTAGTATGTTTGCTCATCAGATTGGGTCTAAAGTAGACTGAGGTGCTATTAACATCAATTATCCTAAAAGATGCGGGTATAAAGGAATTGTCACTGAATCGAAACAGGACCAATGAGGAAAGGATCAGAAGAAACATTGAAACAGCTATAAGGCATGAGAAAAACCTAGACAGAAGCATGTTCTTTTCTGACATCGAAGCCATTCAAGGACACTAGCAGCTATAACATCTAAATAATTTTAAGAAACAACCCAATAGATGGTTAGTAATTCAGGGTTTTTCTCTTTTTGAACAAAGGAACTGGATTTTAGTTATTTGAAAATAGAGGTTCAACTTCTACCCATTCACAACAACGGCTGCATTCCCACAAAATGTCAAAGGGACAATTAATATCCACAATGAGAAGGCATCGAATTCTGCTTTCAACCCTAGAAATGGTTTTGACATGTTTTCCACATAACCACGTCTAACAACCAGGATTTGTTCACATGTTTTCTAAATCTGTTCTCACATTCATGGTAAACAGCCTGCAAAACAAAGAAAGGGGAAAACGCTCAAAACAAAATTATTTTTCCAAATTTTATGTAAATATAAGGATCATTAGTTCATAAAAGAATTGAACGACGAAACAAACTGACAATCAATAATTGGAAACAAAAATCTCGGGTTTGGAAACATCAGAAATAGAACATTTAATAATCTGGGTTTCACAGAATTAAGAATATCCCAACAGAATCATCAATTAATTGCAATAAGAGTACCTGTTCAGCATAAATGGCTTATTAGTCGTGTCATCGGCAGCCAAAAACTGGGACTTTGGTTCAATAAATTTCTAAATCGACGCTAAATAGAAACGTAATAATCCACTTATTAATAAACGAAATGTAAAATTTATAACGTGGAGAGAGCATCTGAGATACTCCTTAGTTGTCGATGAAGTGGTGAAGAGGGGGCGGGGCGGCGTTAGTAGACTAAAACGAGTGCTGTGTTATCATTCCATAAATATTTTAAATAAGTATTAGTTGTTATAAATTTTATTAATCTAATTAATAAAATATAACTGATTTTGAATTTTCCGCTCCTCTAATAAACGATCAAAATCGTCCGATATTTGAAATAAATCTCACGGTCCATTATATCTTCCTTAACTTCAAAGGATAAAAAATTGCTCTCTCACTCTCAAATCCTCTTTTGTTCTTCCTCCTCACGAGCACGCCCTCTGCCTCCTCCATTCTCTAGCGCCGACAATCTCTCCTATCCTTCGTACGTAGTGCCGGAGGCACAAGTAGTACGACTAGTTTTATATATAGGGAGATTGACAACATTATAAAAAAATATGTCTATCTTTACAACACATTATCTAACAATCTATATTGTTCTAGTTAATTTTCAATATTTGATATAAATAACCAAAATATCCCTTCTCTGAAAGTCTCTCGTTGGCCAGCACTATTAAACTGCCGACGTTAGGTTAGGTATGGCCAAATGACCAACTGAAAAACCCTTCCCCCGTTCGCAGTATTAAATTGCTCAAATTCAAAAAAAATTTAGTTTTCTTGTTTCCGATGTCGCATCATCAAGAAAAACAGACATTCAAGATGGGATGAGGAGTTTCAGTTTATACACACACATACATAGAACTTGTCTTTGGGGTTTGATGAAATTACAGGTCTCTAAATAAAATTTAGAAGCTCTATGTATGTGCAGAAAAGTATAACCTGTTTGTTTAAACAATGCATACATAATATGTAAATAGCGTGGACAAACAAATAGCCATGGGTAGAACGCCAACAAAACTAATAATCCATTCCTCTATAGGGGATGAAATGCAGAGGTTTGTTTTTGAGATGAACAAAGACAAATGAACAACCTATTAAAACCGATTGATGAGATTGAAGTCGTCATCAAAATTTAGACAGTTTATGGTGGGCAATGAAACTGACGCACTGGACTTGGCGTATGTTCTCAAATCCGAGCCTGGGATTCTATGTATGTGTGTAAACTGAAACTGTAATTTAGAGACTGAAACTCCTCATCGGATCTCTGTTTTTTTTTATGATGCCAGATCGGAGATTTGAAAATTAAAAAAAAATAATTGAATTTGACATCCGCAGTTTAATACTATAGACGAAAAATTATTTACAAACCGCGTCGTTTCCAATTGGCCATTTGGCCACACCTAGCGTCCCGCAATTTAATACTGCCAACGAGGACATTTACAAGGAAAGCCGTCCGCAGTATTAAATATTAAAAATTAACGGGAGCAGGTCGTTAGATATTTGGATGGACGATCGAAATTTGTTATAAGGATATACATTTCTTTACAACATTGTTAATGGATCAGCCCCCTTTATATATATATAATATTTATAATTATAATTCAGACCTAAATTTATTACTATACTTAGCATAATTCTACTCCAATTATACAAAAATTCCACACACAAAAAAAATGTCATTCAGACTTTCGTTCTTTTATTATTTTTAAAGTAGAACTTTTATTACTTTTAAATTAAGACTTTTTACTGAGTAATTATTCACTTATAAGATCATCCACTTGCTATTTATTATAAGAGCATCGATCTTTATTATAGTGAATATTGTTGAGTTCACAACAACAACATTGGTATTTTCATGAGAACTTGATAAATTTAATGGAATCATCTGTTTTATAATTATGTTTTAAATAAAAATTATGTATCTAGGGTTAACCTACAAACATTTATTTAAATTTAATTTAATGGAATATTTTTTTAATTTGAAGTTGATATTTATAATTTGAGCTGTGATATAAAATTGTCCAAAATTTAGGACATCTGAATTTTTGGGAGTCATTTTTAATTTGATTTTAATTTTATAAAGTGTTTAGTGAAAATAAAAAATTCAGATTAAAAGACTATTAAATGTCTCAAATTTCTACTAATACAAACACTCCACTCTTTTATATTGTTTAGTAACTTACATTGAACATAATATTTTTGCAACTATTGAAATGAAACTATCTTTACGATAATTTCAAACAATGAAATCTCAAAAAATGTTATTATAAATAATATTTTAACAATATTATTTAGTTTTGTAATTTATTTTAGAGGACACAAGAAGTCTCTCATTATAACAGTGTTTTAAAAAATTATAAAATATCATTTTATATATAACATAAGATCGAGGATTTGAAGTGTATTCAATTACATAAAATAATATCAATTTTATATGATAGCTCACATAATTATTTGCAATATCCATCGCATTCTGACACCTTTATTTTATTGTATTTTATTTTTTATATAAATTTTTATTTTAAAAAAATTGATCTCACTGAACTAATGGGCTGGGTCCCCCAGATTTAGGAGTCGAGTAAGGATCGATCCAAATAATTACAATTTACATGTGGTTGGTTAATGGGTGTTAAATGCGTACATGGGAGGGACAGGTAAATTTGCTCTAGGATAAAATTTCTGGGAGGGAAAAATAACTTTGGGCCTAGAATATAAGTAATTGAGTTATGTAAATTAGATCCAAGTCTTGAAGTATTTTATTATCCAGTGGACTGGTATATATCATGCTATTTATCCTATAGCCCAATTGGAATTGAGTTGGTTTAGGTTACATGCCTAACTAAATATACAAACACAACAAACTTACTTGTATGGAGAACGTATTATTTTGTACTTCCTCTATATAATCTTGTGGGGTCATTAAAACTAATTTTTTTAAAAAAAAAATTAATTTTTTAATTTTTATTATGTATACAAATTGTACTTTCCTCGTTCTTTTAAGAATAGGGAGAAACAAATATATTGATTATTTGGGCCATGAGTCCATATTGTCACAAGAAGCCCATACGGTAAGCAAAATCCATGCCTTACATTGCGTAATTTCAATTAATATTTGAGGCGTATAACATTGTAGATTGTCTCTTGTTGGTTTTTGTTAATAAATAATACTATAGACACAAACTATTCTATAAATTGTTGATGTGGTATACTCCACTTCAACATATTGTGTGGGGCCGAAAACTACATTGAAACAATTTGTTGATCAATATGCTGAGGTAGAGTATGTCACATTAGCAGTTTGTAAAATGTCATGTAGAATAGTTTGTGTCTGTAGCATTACTCTTTTGTTAATTATGATTAATACGCGATACTCCAAAGAGTAATGGATATAAGATGAAATAAAGTGGAGTATTATTATTACATACTCCCTCATTTTAAAATTAAACATACAATTTGACTTTTGAAATGACGACATATTAAATTTTAAAATTAGTATGACTTATAAAAGTCTAAAATGAAATAAATTTTGTTATTAATAGTTTTTGTTATATATTATACAATTATAATAATTGTATCAACTAATTAAATTAAATAAATTTATATTTAAAATTTAATATGTAGTCATTTGTTCTTAAAAATCAAATTGTATCTCTAATTTTGGAACGAATAAAGTATTATTTATTTATATAGCTCATGATTTTGTGCGAGACATGAGTTTTGCTATTAAATTATTGTATTACTTATATTTATTTGTATTATATTATATTTATGTGTTAACTACAATATTATCATTAATATTGCCCATAGTGAGTTACGTTTTATAAAAAAAATATTTCCTTCTACAATATACTATTTAACTAATAGTCCATCCGTCCTCAAAAGGATGAACAAAATACATTTTTTACATATATATATATATATATATATATATATTATGAAAAGTAAAAATAGAAAAAAATTTAAATTTATTCTTAGTAGCCCTCCTATGATTACATAAAGTGATGGATATTTTTGTTTTGTATAATAATAGACTCGACTAAATGACATAGTTACCGTTCATTTTTTATACCTTAATTCATCCTTAGGAGTATAACAAAAAAAATTATAGCTTTAGTCATGTTTTTGTGGACAAAGGGAGTAATGTAAAACTAATTATTAATGAAAAATTAAACAAATTTAAAAATCTACGTACGACAATACTTTATCTATTTATATAATATAAAATATAGTATTTATTTTTAAATTAATGATTTATTTGTTTATATATTCACCAATTCATGTAATAGCAAAATACTATTTACTCAAATAGTTATGCTTATGCTCATGATTATGTAATTTAATGATAAAAAGTTATTATATATTAAATATTATTGTTATCAAGAATATGCATTTTAAAGTACACTAACTAAATTTAAAATGTATGAAAATATGAGATAGTGATAAGTAGATAATTAATATGACAGTAAGAATTAATGCAAATAAAAAGATTTTGTACTATTAATTATAGAATTTTATTTTTAAATTTATTTTAGGGTTGAAGAGGGTTTGAGAGACTATTTTGTACTATTATATATATATATATATATATATATATATATATATATATATATATATATATATGCAGAAATCATTGAGTAGATAGATATAATTAATGTGCATGTGGACCTTTTAAATTTGATTAAAATAACTTGAAAAAGGGACTACTATGTATATATAATTAACAATTGGTGGCAAAGAAAATGGGGCAATAGAAAATTATATTAATAGAAAGTTGGATGGATGTATGCATTAATGCATGCATTGGCTGTGCATATATATAGCCTTGTATATAATATTCATGAGATCGGGTACGTAGCGAGCTAGCTGAACTGGATTTCATTATTAATGTACGTACGTAGTAGAAGAAGCTAACAAAACAGCGTGACAAAGGGGACATAATATATCAGTTCTGTGCGACCATGAATATGTGACAAAGATGAATTAAGCTGTAAAGTTGAGTGACATGCTCTCTCTTCTCATGAGAGTTGATCTTTTTTAAATAATGAGATAATTAGACTGTCTCGTACTAACTCTACTTATAGTACGTACTGTAATCTTCATCTTTAAGGTCCATCCGAATTTAAATTTATTATCTCATTCCCTATCTCATGTTCATGTACATGTTCTCCCACTCATGTGTTGCTTCTCTCCACCTATTATTTATTCAATTATAAATAAATAAGTAAGAATTATGTGACATCAATACATGCATGAAATAAGTACAACATAAAATTAGACTTATTCATCCATATATTCATATATAGCAAATTAAACTTTTGTTATAGACACTATTCCATATATCAAACAGATGATGAGGAGATTATTTTGTACAATAATTATAAAGTAATCTCTATTTTCAAGCACAAATTAACCATAAAATAACGCAAACATAATCTAATAACCTGATATAATAAAATTATATAAGTTACAACAACAATCAATTTGTTGAGGACCGGAGGATATTACTTTGAACAATAATAGTGAACTAATAGTTTTATACATAAAACATTTTTAGCAAATTTTCAAGCCCTTTTAATTTGGCCTATAATAAAAAAAATTATTGTTATACAGCACCAGAAGAATTAGATGAAAAAGACTCGGAAACTACCTCATCAACTTCCCTCCTGTGAAAGTTTCTATGGCAACCGCAAGCAGCGCATGTTAGCGCTTCATCCGACCCTTCCTCTCCATTAGCCATGAATTCCCTGCATCCATCCACAGCGTAGCCTCCGATATTAGCAGCGTGATTCTTTTGGCATTCTTTGTATCTAACGCTTCTTACCACCGATGTACTGCAACTTCTACCGGATCCACCAGTTCTGACTACTACTTGCCGCTTCTTCATCCTCAATTATTGAATATTGTAGCTATATTTGAACAGTTATCTTCCTTAGTTGATATATCAGCAAATTGATCCAAAAATATTTGAACCAGCTAGTTATATATGTGAAGCTTATAAATTATTAGCTAGGTAGCTTTGAGTGCGTTGGAAACTATGTGCTAACCCTACCATGTACGTAGTATATATATATATATATACACCACCACCAGTGGCCTTCTTACTCTATCATTTATTCCATGGCCATTTTACTTTTACAATTAGTTAGGTCAAAGCTAGATTCTCTATTAAATTAGGGCATTTTTTTATGCCCAATTTTGTCGAGGTAACCAATCAAAAAATGACGTGTTACAGAGCCTTATATATTTCCATCAACTTTCCAGAAAGAGTAATGCTATACCAACAAAAATCGCGTGAAAGATAACAGTTGTAATTAAAAAACTCTGCTACCTGTGGTACGGTTATTGGAAATGATAGTTAACCAATTACATGCAGGAGACAAGATTGACGATTTATGTGGAATTAGGGTACCTAACCCTAATTTGATGACAAAGCAATAGCAGCATTGATATACTTTATTAATTGGCAGAAAGATTGATTGATCGTTAGCAAGGAGTAGACCGACCTCTATATATTAATTTAAGCTTATAATTCTATATATATATATATATATATATATATATATATATATATATATATATATATATATATATATATATATATATAATTTGGGGGTCCAAGACCAACATGATTTTTCAAGTGCATGCATGCAGATCAGTCTATACATGTATGACTCTTGAAACAACTAGCTAGTGTCAACAAAATGTAAGGAGTATGATGTACACAATTCCACCAACTCTTATCATATATATCATATTATATATGATAATTGGGAGTCGCTCATTTGATCGATGATAATAATTAACTTTCTTACACATCTTATAATGTCTAATTAACAAGTTTAATTTGGTCTT
This sequence comes from Panax notoginseng, assembly GCA_016801055.1. Classification (NCBI taxonomy): domain Eukaryota; kingdom Viridiplantae; phylum Streptophyta; class Magnoliopsida; order Apiales; family Araliaceae; genus Panax; species Panax notoginseng. Next base: position 277,611,033 of record CM029012.1, read on the forward strand.
AATGAATAGTATATAAAGCCAATGAGTTGATATGATAATGTGTTATCTTTTTCTTTTGTTATAGACCATCTTTACCTGATTAATCTCATTTAGAGTTAATTAACTTAACTTCAAAAGACATAAACAACTCTTCCCACATATATATGTTAATCTACTAATTCTGAAAAAAGAAAAAGAAAAACAGAAAAAGGGAAGTGTACATGTGTGTGTGTGTGTGTGTTTGTGTTTGTGTATATATATATATATATATATATATATATATATATATATATGTGTGTGTGTGTGTGTGTGTGTGTGTGTGTGTGTGTGTGTGTCTTAATAGTATATAAACCAATGAGTTGATATGATGTGTTAACAATGTCATTAATTTGTTAATATAGATCATCTCACGCGTGTATATATATATATATATATATATATATATATATATATATATATACACACACACACACACACGTGGAAAGACATAATTTAAAAGGAAATTGTTAAATCCACACAAGAAATGTTATTTCCACAACAAAAGTGTCGCTATAGATCCTATAGAGACGGCTTTCACCGTCGCTATACATTTACAGCGACACTTTTGTTGTGGAAATAACAAAAAATAGTGTGGATTTAACAATTTCTAATTTAAAATTATTTTAGCCAAACTTGATTAATGTTAACAAAACGATAGAATTTTATTCTTTAGGGTTATAATTTTTGAGTTTTATTAAATAAAATCTATAATTTTTTACTACTGCCTTAGCTTTTTTTTTACCATATATGTATGAAATAAATCTAGCGAACTACTCTACTTTGATGAAATTTAAACTTGGTGGGACAAAAGACTAGCTTGTATTAATTATTATTATTATCATCATCATTATATGATGATCATAGAAGAAAAGACATATTGTTCCTCACCAACCCTACAGAACGAGTGAGGACTACGTACTACAACTATTTTTTTTTCCTCAAAATATAAGAGTTATTTTGACTTCCTAAATTGAATATGAGTTTATTTCATTTTAGTCAAATACAACAATGAGTATATATTTTCTGAATTATTTAAAAGTAGTACGCACTTTATAATATTTATTTTTAAAAAATTATATAAATACTATTAATTTTAATTTTAAAATGTCTCAAATAGATTATTTTTTGAAACCGATGAGGTATGCATCAGGATAATCTAGGTATATGAGTAAGGGTGTAAATGAATCGAATCAAACCGAGTATTGAGTTTCTCAAATTTGATTCACAAAATTTATCGAGTATGAAATAAGGTTTGATTGAGGCTCGTTTAGTTACTGAGTCGAGTATAATTTCGAATCGAGCCCGAACAGTTTGAACTTTTCGAGTGAATATGATCTTAGTATCAATAGAAAATTATAATTTAATTTAAAAATATTTGAATAATTTATCGAAATTTAAAATGTATTCATATAATTTATATTTCGAGTCGAACTCGAATCGAACTTTTAATTAAGTGAGTGCCAAAAATTTTTAGTTTATTTTACTGCTATATATATGAGTCAAAATTTGAAAATTTTCTTCAAAGGTTGATTGTTTGACTTAATTGGATGAATGACAAAGAAATTAGGAGGAAGCGTATCATGCACACGCATATATATATATATATATATATATATATATATATATATATATATATATATATATGTGGGCGGATTCCGCAAAAACTGAGCCTAGATCATTTAGAGTAGACCAACACGTACCCACTACTAATACATAACTTAATTTCCAGATGCATGCCTTCTTCCTATTTCTTAATTCAATGGTAAAATGTGTAGTGCTAATGAAAAAAGATGAGGAATTTTGGTACTATTTAATTACGAGTTTGGCCAACCTCGTCGTAGGGAGAGGAGAGACTCTAATTAAATTAATACTAAAGCTTAAAAGCCTAAAGCCTACGTATAAGCCTTCCATTGTCCATAAAAAAGTGTCCTGTTCATTATCTTTGCTTACCATATTTATTGTCTCTACGCAGAAGAAAAACAAATGAAAATGGTCCTAGACTATCTTTTCAATAACCCCTTGTGATCCCGTCCCGTCCCGTCCCGTCCATTTATATTTATTAGTATCCCATGACACGCATGTGTACGGGGTAAATTATGTAAGATAAAATAAAATTATTATAAAATTTAGATGATTAAATAGAAAGATATATATAAAAAAATTTAAAAAAGACAAAATAAAAAAATTAATATTTTCACAAGTAAATTTGATAGTTTCATAAGATCCTCTGAAAATATCAATTTTCTAAAATAGTAATATATATAACTTCCATTGTTTCAATATTATCCATGAGGATATCTTTGCACTAGTACCATATTTGACCTGAAAATTATTGCTTCCCAAATGAAACTATGACCACTCCCCCGGCCCTATAATATCTATTGCTAATTTAGGGCCCACATATTAAAGTAAATGTTTATAGAGATGAATGCACAAATAGCATCCAGCCGAATAATTTATGTTTTGGTGGTGAAGAGAAGGCCCAAATAGATATCAATCAATCCAATGGGGCATTACTTTAAACGACCCACCATTTTGCCAAACCGGAGACAATTTAGATACTTTTGATGGGCTAACCTTTTGGGCTCACATATTTTTACTTTGGAACAATTACATATTATAATACATTTTTAAAAGTAATTACAAAAATCATACATTTATAAAATAATTATAAAAATATGACACTTCATCATATATATTTACAATACTAATACAATTAAGAGTCCTTAAATTAAGGGATTAATATTAATGAGATTACATAACAAATTAGTTTCTATCTTCCTTCGGTCTCTCTCTCTATCTACGCCATTAATATTTCTCTCTCTTCTCCCTTACTATTTCTCTCTCTCCTCTCGAAGCCACTCGTCGTCCTCCTCCTCCTCCTCCTCCTCATCCTCCTCTTCCGTCGCCGCCGACGACGCAACACCATAGTCTCTCAACTCTGACAGGACTTTCACGCTAATACGTGATTTTCTCTCTCCAACTCTCTCACAACTGAATGGATTCTAGTTTCTCTCTAAGGTATGCTTCTAATTTCTGTTAATTCTCATTCTACTAATTAATTGTTAATATGATCATATATATACGCTATGTTTCTAACAGAATGGGGTATTGATTGTTTGGATTTGTGTTGTTTTTATGTTTTGTATAGAATGGTTGATACAAGGAAGAAGGATGGAAAGAGAAAAAGAATCACAGAGGGTGATTCTATTAAGGACTTGAAGAAATTTATTTGTGTTTGTGCAGTTGGATTCTGATTTTGATGTTCCTGTAGTTAAGACAGAAGCTCAAGTTCATATCCAGAAGATATTTTCAACCCAAAAATTTTTAAAGGTGTGCTAATTTAAATTTTGTTATTGTTACTATCAAATAACTATTTGGTTACTTCTGGATTATATTTTGGTTACTGTTAGCTTGTGATTCAGATACCATTTTTGTTACCTTGATTTGATATTTTGGTTACTTTTTTATGTTGTTATGGTTACCATGTAGTTGCTTAGTATACATGGTTGACTAAGCTGATTTTGGTGTACATGTTATTTATGTATTGGTTACCATTAAAACGTATTTTGGTTACTATCATATAAATATTTGGTTACTTCTTTAGTTTATTTTTGGTTATTGTTAGTTTTTTATTTGGATTCTATTTTTGTTTCCTTGAGTTGGGATTTTGGTTACTATTTTTTGTTGTTCTGGTTACCATGTATTTGCTTAGTATATATGAGTTGACTAAATTGTGTTTGGTCTATATGTTGTTTATGTATTGGTTACTATTAATATATATTTTGGTTACTAACATACAACTGTTTGGTTACTTCATTAGTATATTTTTTGTTGTTATTGGCTTATGATTTGGATACCATTTTTTTCCCTCACTTGGGATATTGGTTACTTTTATATGTTGTTTTGGTTACAATGTATTTGCTTAGTATACATTGGTTGACTAAACTGGGGTTGGTCTACATATTGTTTATGGTTTGGTTACCATTAAAATATGGTTTGGTTACCATCATATAACTGTTTGGTTACTTCTTTAGTATATTTTTTGGTATACATATTTTTGTTTTGGTGACCTTTAAATTAAATTATGTTATATTTTCATTTTCACAAACACATCCTACATGGGTTCTATATTCACTAATCCCAAGGTATTTCTCTTCCTCCCACAGGTTCATAATGCAGAAGTCTTTTCTAGAGAATGAGAGCAGCCATGAAGAAGAAAGTAGCAGCAGCCAAAAAGCTTAAATTTTAGAAAGATTTGTACCAGATTTTGATTAGTTCGGTTGTTGTTGCCTTGTCCTTTTGAATTGTGTTTCGTACTTTGATTTTTATTGGATATCCATAACCATTTGTTATGGTTAGTAAGTATGTAATGTTTATTGGAGCTTATGTAATTGGGATTACATATTTGATTATATTATCAATTATTTGACATTGTTTGTTGGTTCGTATTTGTTACTTCTAAGTTATGTCTAATACATTGTTTGAAAGGTGCAGTTGATAACCAAACATGCATAGAAGGGTAACCATTTTATTTTTTGGTAGTAACCAGATAGTTACAAGCTTGTATCATGACATATATCAAATGTTAAATGTACATGTGAGAGTATACATGGGTTGCCTAAACTGGGTTGGATATACAGGTTGTTTTTATTTTGGTTACCATTAAAACATGTTCTGGTTTCTTTCATATAACTATTTGGTTACTTCTTTATTATATTTTGGTTACTGTTACCTTATGATTTGGCTACTATCATTGTGTCTTTAATGTGGGATTTTGGTTATTTTTATTTTTTAATCTGGTTAATATGTAATTATTTAGTATACATGGATTGCCTAAATTGAGTTTCATTACATGATGTTTCTGTTTTGGTTACCATTAAAACCTGTTCTGGTTACTATAATATAATTATGTGGTTACTGTTTTATTATGTTACATTATGATTAATGTTATTAATAACCAGATAGTTACAAGCTTGTATGAGGACAAACTTCAAGTGTTAAATATATATGTGAGATTGTCTTATTTACATACTCATAAAAATTATCTGTAAATTGTACAATTGGTATTTAAATCTGCATATATAGGTAACCATTTTATTTTTTGTGAGTAACCAGATTTACATAAAATTGGTTCAGAACAGTATCCAAACCTGCATATAAGTGTAACCATTTTAGTTTTTGTTAGTAACCAAATAATTAAAAATTTATATTAGAACAGTTATCAAGTGCTTAATGTATATGTGAGGGTTCACATTTATCTAGCTGATGGATACTTTTAAATTACGTAGTTATAAAAGTTATTTCGAAATGGTCCATGCCAGTTGGTAACTAAATATGAATATAGAGGTAACCATTTTATTTTAGATGGGAAACCAAATTTACATAAAGCTGTTTGAGAAGAGTTACCAATTGTTCAATGTATATGTTTACTTTATATTGACAACTCATAATGGAATCAAAAATTAAAATATTAATCAACATCAATTTTGGTTACTGTGCACCATAAAAAATATTACCAACCATGTGGTTAATGGTTACTAAAAGTAAACAATTATATATTCATGTAAATAATTAAATTTATTGTATTGGTTACTATCAGTCTCCATTGTCTAACAACTGAATAAACATTGTAAAGTAACCAAATTAATATTAGACAGTAACCAAATTACATAATCTTAGTAACCAGAATATAAACCAAATTTTTACATGTAATTTTGAAAGCCTAAATGATAGAATTTGACCAAAAAACCCTACAGTTCACCAGCAAAGCTGGTGACTTTTGATCGTTGACCCGTTTTCAATGAAATTAGGCTCCAAAAACGCCAAAATTCGACACTCCAAACTTGACAAAAACTGTCAAATTGTCACTGCAACCAAATAAACAGTATACAATAACCAATTAAATAGTATATAGCAGCCAATATATATAATCAGATTAACAGCTGTATGAAGGTAACCAATGTAGTCAATAAGTAACCACCAATAAAAAAGAAAGAATTATAAAACACAATAACATTATACAGTAACCAAATAAACACCTTATAGTATCTAAATACATATTAGACAGTAACCAAGATATATGTAATTAGTAACCAAAATTATAAAAAATATTTTTACATTCATTTTACAACCAAAACAATCAGTAATGACTTTGTTACAAATTAAAGACAAACAGATGTATGAAGGTAACCAATGTAGTTAATCAATAACTATCAATATAAAAAAATCAGTATAAAACACAGAACATGAACTCAATGTATTCTGTAAAGTAACCAACTTAATGTTAGACAGTAACCAAACTACATAATGTTAGTAACCAGAACATGAACTGGGGGTAATATTATGCAGTAACCATTGTAATTTTACACAGTAACCTAATCAGTATTATATACTAACCAAATTCAGATTAGACAGTAACCAACAGTTGCAAGAAGGTAACCAATGTATTTAGTAAGTAATCATTAATATAAAAAATATCAGTAGAATAAACTTTAAAATTATAAAGCAAGCAAATAAACATTATACAGTAACCAAATCAATAATAAACAGTAACCAATTTATATGTATTTAGTAACCAGAGTATAAAACATATTTTTAAATGTGTTTTGCATTCAAAACAGTAACCAAATAAATAATAAACAGTAACCAATTTATATGTACTTAGTAACCAGAATATAAAATATATTTTTACATGCATTTTGCAATCAGAGCAGTTAATATACTGACTTTGTAACCAATTAAAGAGCGAAAAACTTAAGAAAGGTAACCAATATACGAGTATATAGTAACCACGGGGTAACTATATGCATATAAACTTTAAACTCAAATACCTTAGTATACAAATCTGTAATGAATCAATCAACAATCAACAATCAGAGTTGCTAAAGAGGCTAGTTACTGATCTTGAAGTTGTTGTTGATCTTCTCCTCTATTATACGATCTCAGAGTTGCATCTCGTCTTCATCGATATGTCGTTGCTGTTGATCTTCTCCTCCATGTCGTGTTCTCTGATCTCAAAGTTGCTGTTGATCTTTTCCTATATGTCGTTGCTGTTCATCTTCTCCGATATGTCGTTACTATTTTCGTCTTCTCCGATATCAGAGTTGTGTCGCGACAGAAGATTTTGTCTTCTCCGATTAATTCGGCGTTGATCTGTTATTGATTTGGCGTGGATCAGTTATCTCGATAACTGACGTGTAGGAGTTAATGACGTGATTTTAGCAACGTAATATTGTGTATGTTTTATTTTTGTAATTATGTTGTGTGTGTTTTATTTTTATAATTATTTTCTAATTGTTGTATATTAGTGTAAAGGACCCTTTTACTTTTTCTCTTTTCTTAGGCAGCAGGACCCGCTCTTAAGCTCGTACTTGGGGTATGTGGTCTTGCCCACAGGCCTAAAATTATTTAAAACCAAAGGTTATCAATATAATAAGTAACAAAAATTATCTACACCTCAATTGAATTAAATTAATTTAGTTGGTTGGTCGAATTAATTAAAATGAATTAACTCAAACTAAGTTAATAAATTATTATTCATTAAACTTGTATTAATGAATTGTTCATTGAACTTTTATTTTTCATTCCATTCATTTTCTCTCACTACCATATTAATTAGGGAATTGTTAAATCCACAACACTTTTTATTATTTCCACAACAAAAGTGTTGTTGTAGATGTATAGCGAAAGTGAAAACCGTCACTATAGAATGTGACGCCCCCAGAATAGGTATACAACACCCATTCTGAGTCGCCAAATACATGGTACAGAAAGCAAACTACAACTTCAATAATACAATTGTCGTGCAAAATACGACAACACATACTGTGAGTTTAAATACAAATATTGTCTTCTAGACAATATCCACACTCAAATAAATCCTCATTACAATTATTCAAACACTATTTTACAGAAATAGTGAGGACTGCTAATACATCTTTCTAGAACCATCACTCCATACCCCGACTAGATCCTGCTATGTTCTCACCTCCTGAGAAGAAAAATGGAACAAAAAGGAAAAGGGTGAGCTCAACTAGCCCAGTAAAGAATATTATGACTAAGATAATATACAACAAATTATCGTTAGTCTTCAACAGGGAAAAATCTGATAAAATATAATCGACAACAAGTTTTAGATCAACAACTGCAGCGAAAACAGCAAACCATTAGAAGAGTCAAGTAGAGAAAGAATTCTACTATCTTCTAAGATTTAAAAGTCCATCATCAATATTTTATCCCTGTAACATCAATTAATAATCATCTTTATCCAAATATTCATTTGTATCACCTGTCGGTCATGTTCATCTCAACACCTGTTCATCTTTGCACTACAGGCCAAAGATATTCATCAAGTAATCATACATCTTTGCACTACAGGCCAAAGATATTCAGTAATATCATCATTTAGGACTGAGGATGATGAAAAATATCTTAAAGAGAACGAATCCAATGAGACAGAAGGACAAATAGTAGGGATTCGTATAACAGTTTATCCAAGATCAATAATACTTCATAATAATCAATTGTGAAGCAGAATTCAAAAATAAAGATCAAAACATGGATACAATCAAAGATAGTAACCATAATAGACATCTTGGACAAAAAGGGAAAATTTTATTTTTCGGTGAATAGTGCCGTATTCGTGAATAGTGCCGTATACGTGAATAGTACCGTATACGTGAATAGTAACCCCCGACACAAAAAGTTCCAAATTTGATAAAAACTCATATCAATATTTCAGCATAATGATATTGAAGAAAATAATATCATTAAGAAGAAAATAATATCCCTTACCTCAAAATATCAGTACTTCTGGTCGGAATACCGGTATAAGGCTGAAAGAAACTTGCTCTGATGAATAGAAACTCTCAAAGTATCTAAATACTCACAAAATACACTCAATAATCTAGAGAGAGAAAGAGAGAAAACTTGTTTCTGGTGTGATTTTCAATTCTAACTTAGCCCTCTATTTATAGGAAAATTTTGGTAGGTTTGACCTGCAACCTGATGGCTTTACCTGCTACTATTCCCACCCACCACATTTGAAATATAATTCAGCACATTTCTTCACCAACCACAAGTGGGGCCCACCAATTCTAGAATTTTCCACCAAAATGATAAACTCCGAAAATTCAACAATTTCTGAACCAGTCATCTTGTAAAATTCGTAATAAATCATACGTTCATTTTTAACGGTTCAAAATTTGTGGACATATACTCAACTTATATATGTATAACATATCCAAAAATTACCACGATCCAACGGTCGGATTAAAAATTATAACCCCCGCAAAATATCTCAAAAACCCTGATTTTTAATACCTCCATTCCGACAAAAATACTGACAAAAACCTCAACATTAACTCCTTCATTTTTAACCACAAAAATATATCCCTCATTTATATCCACATAAAATAAATATTTCCTTATCATATGAATCAATAATTAATTATTCACAAATAATATTACAGAATCACATTTATGACAACCAGGCCGTTCCCAGGAAAGAGGGGGCTTTCCAATAAGGATTTCTCCTTACTGGCGCGCAATTAGATGACCAAACCTCTCCTTAGACAGAACTTTCTAGACATTGCCAATAATGTTATCTAATAATATTATTCAAATAATATGAATTATTGATCTGATAAATGAAAATACTGTGCAGCAACAATTATTGAAACAACAATAATATAAAATATCAACGCAGCAATTATTGAATCAATAAAATAAAATATTGAATAATAACTACTGTAACAATTATTGAGTAGTGCCTTCTTACGTAAGAATCAATAATTGGTGCAATACCGTGTGCTACTGTATTTTAACCACCGGGTATTTCAACAGTATTAACGGTAACAACTACGCCGTTATTTATAAACAACTTATACTTGTCGTTTTCTTCATCCAATCGCTTTCCGTTATGGGGCCCACACAAGGCTGCGTCGTCGTACGAATATTCCCCGACAGCAAGAATATTCCACGACCAACCGAATATTCACCGACCAAAAATAAATATTTTATAACCACTTGCTTATTTTGCAAAATTTGCACATTTCACCCATAACCAAAGTATTATATCAAATTAACCCCTTATTATTCACAATAATATTTAGAGAAAATTTGATTTTATTCATTAATAAGTTGGGGTCTTACAACCTCCCCTCCTTATGAAATTTCGTCCTCGAAATTGACGTACGTACCTGATGTTTCAAAAAGGTGAGGATACCTCGCTTTCATTTCTGATTCCAACTCCCAGGTCATTTCTTCAATAGCATGGTTTCTCCACAAAACCTTAACTTGTGGTATAACCTTCGTGCGTAGGACATGCTCTTTCCTATCCAAGATCTTAACAGGTACCTCCTCGTACGTTAAATCTTCAGCTATCTCGTCTGGTTCTAACTCAATAATGTGGTTCGGGTCTTTAACATATTTACGAAGCATAGATATGTGAAAAACATTATGAACACGAGACATGCTTGGAGGTAATGCGAGTCTATATGCCACATTTCCTATTCGCTCAAGAATCTCAAATGGACCAACAAATCTTGGATTGAGCTTTCCTCTCTTCCCAAATCTTGTAACTCCCTTCCATGGTGCAACACGTAACAATACATGATCCCCAATATTAAATTCCACGTCCTTCCGATGAAGATCCGCATAACTCTTTTGTCGATCCTGTGCCGTTTGTATACGTTGTCGAATCGTTTGGATCTTCTCTGTAGTAATGCGTACCAATTCTGGTCCCAACAATGTTGCTTCACCCACCTCGTCCCAGCATACTGGAGAACGACATTTTCTTCCATACAACGCCTCAAATGGAGCCATACCTATGCTCGCCTGATAACTGTTGTTGTAGGAGAATTCCACCAATGGTAGGTACTTATCCCAACTCCCTTTGAGATCTAAGACACAAAGTCTTAATAGATCTTCAAGAGTTTGAATAGTCCTCTCTGATTGTCCGTCCGTTTGAGGATGGTATGCTGAACTGAATCGTAAATCCGTGCCCATAGCTTTCTGCAAGCTAACCCAAAATCGTGAAGTGAATCTTGGGTCACGATCCGAAACTATGGATACTGGCATGCCATGCAATCTCACAATCTCGTTCACGTACATACTAGCAAGACGTTCAAGGGAATAAGTCTCACGTATCGGCAAGAAATGAGCGGACTTGGTTAATCTATCAACAATAACCCAAATCGCATCTATGCCTTGAGAAACCTTGGGAAGACCTGTAACAAAATCCATAGTAATGTGTTCCCACTTCCATTTCGGAATCTCAAGTGGTTGCAATGGACCCTTTGGTACTTGATGCTCCGCTTTTACACGTTGACAAGTTAAACATCTCGAGATAAACTCCGCGATCTCTCTTTTCATATTGCTCCACCAAAATGTATGTCGAAGATCGTGATACATTTTGGTACTCCCAGGATGGATTGCAAACGGTGTGTTGTGTGCCTCCATCATTATTCTATGCTTCAAGTCAAAATCGTTAGGAACACAAAGTCTGGAGTTGACTCGAAGTATTCCTTCTTCATCGATTCTTGCTTCTGGAATAGCACCTTCTTGCACTTTCTTCTTCATACGCATCAGCTCTATATCCGTAGCTTGAGCAGCTTTAACTTTATCGATTAAAGTCGGTTCTACTCGTATATTTGATATCATCATGTGGGTACTTGGAGCCTTCATCTCTATCTCCATCCTTTGCAAGTCATACAAAATGGGCCTTTGTGTTAAAAACATTGCACTCGTACCCGCATATGATCTTCTACTCAATGCGTCAGCTACTACGTTTGCTTTTCCAGGATGGTATTGGATGGTATGATCGTAATCTTTCAACAGCTCAAGCCAACGTCGTTGCCGCATGTTGAGTTCCTTTTGGGTGAAGAAATATTTGAGGCTTTTATGATCTGTATAGATCTCCACTTTCTCCCCATACAGGTAGTGTCTCCAGATCTTCAACGCAAAAACGACTGCTGCCAACTCCAAATCATGAGTAGGATAATTCCTCTCATATTCTTTGAGTTGTCGTGAGGCATAGGCTATGACTTTCCCATGTTGCATGAGAACACATCCTAACCCTTTGCCTGAAGCATCGCTGTAGATAACAAATCCATCCGAACCAGATGGTATTGTCAAAACAGGTGCCGAAATGAGTCTCCTCTTGAGTTCTTGGAAACTCTTCTCGCATTCCTCACTCCATACGAATTTTGTATCTTTCCGAGTCAGCTGAGTTAACGGAGTAGCGATTCGAGAAAATCCTTCCACAAATCTCCGATAATAACCAGCTAAGCCCAGAAAGCTACGTACTTCGGTTACCGACTTCGGTTGCTCCCAACTTTGTATGGCTTCAATCTTCGCCGGGTCGACAGATACTCCATGTTTTGACACCACGTGCCCAAGGAATGCTACTTCCTCAAGCCAGAACTCGCATTTCTTCAGTTTGGCATATAGCTTGTTTTCACGAAGCCTTTGCAGTACCAGCTTCAAATGGCGCTCATGATCTTCACGGCTTTTGGAATAGATGAGGATGTCATCAATAAAGACAACAACGAACTGATCCAAATATTCTTTGAATACACGGTTCATCATATCCATGAAGGCAGCAGGAGCATTAGTCAATCCAAAAGACATTACTAAGAATTCATAATGCCCGTACCGAGTTCTGAAGGCAGTCTTTGGAATATCCTCAGTTTTAATCTTCAGCTGATGATATCCAGAACGAAGATCGATCTTTGAAAAGAATTGTGCTCCTTGCAACTGGTCAAACAGGTCATCAATGCGAGGTAGCGGATACCTATTCTTGATGGTGACATGGTTCAATTCTCGATAGTCAATACAAAGTCGCATACTCCCGTCTTTCTTCTTTACGAATAAAACAGGAGCACCCCAAGGAGACGTACTAGGACGAATAAAACCGATGTCCAACAACTCCTGTAGTTGGACTTTTAACTCCTGAAGTTCAATAGGAGCCATTCGATATGGGGTTTTAGAAATGGGCTTTGTACCGGGTTCAAGGTCAATAAAGAATTCAATTTCTCGTTCCGGGGGTAGACCGGGAAGTTCTTCAGGAAATACATCGGAAAATTCTCTAACAATAGAAATATTATTCAAATCTGACTTGTCTTTGTTCAAATCCATAACATGGGCTAAGAAAGCTTGACATCCGTTTTTCAATAAACGAATAGCTTTGTGGCTTGATATGACAGTGACTGATTTTAGTGGTTTAGTAGTTTGAATTCGTATGACAGGTTGGTTAGGAATATGAAAACTAACAACCTTACGAAAACAATCAATTTTAGCATGATGAGTGGTTAACCAATCAATTCCTAAAATCACATCAAAAGCAAGTATCTTTAAAGAGATAAGATCAACAGGTAATGTGATAGTGCCAACTTGGATCATGCAAGATTTATAAACTGTAGATGTAACGAAGGTTTCACCCAACGGAGTTTCAACAGATAAGTTAAAGTCCAATTTCTCCGGAGTCAAGTTTAAACGTTGAGCACAAGCAGGAGAGATAAAAGAATGGGTAGAACCGGTATCTAGTAAAGTATAAACTTCGCAAGAATTCAAGATTAGCTTACCCGTGATCACCTCGTTCGGGTTTCTCGCGTTTTGGCCAGTAACGACAAACGCCCTTCCAGGAACCGCTGATTTCGACTTATCCGGGATAACTTTTGGAGTCACCATCCCCGCTGAACTTGGTTTTGCTACAGAACACTCTCGAGCTATATGACCTTCCTTTCCACAGTTATAACATACCTTGGATTGTTGTGGGCAGTTTGGGCTGATATGTCCCTCTTTCCCACATTTGTAACATACGACCGGTGGTCGTTCTCCTCCCCTAGAAACAGTTGATGTTTGTGCTGACGTCTTCACGTTATCATTGTTGTACCTTCTCTTCTTGAAATCTCCTCCCGACTCGCTCCTTCTATTATCACGACCACGATTACCACCAGAGTGGTTACCGCTTTTGTCCGAATGTTTTCCTCCCTGCTGGTTTTCATTGCTTCGATGACTGCTGCCACCGGTATGACCCTGGTTGTGGTCCCTCGGTTGCACATACTCATTATCTCGCTCTAATAATTGAGCCCTGTTTACAACATCTGAATATAAAGAAAATTTATGAGAGATAAGATATTGTCGAATCTCGGGTTTTAGACCTCTCAGAAACATCCTTGTCATTCGTTCCTCATTTTCGACCAAATGAGGTGCAAACCTGGATAACTCTGCAAACTTCGCCTCGTACTGGGACACCGTCATGTTGTTTTGTTCCAGTCTAATAAACTCAACCTCCTTCATATGACGAATACTTTCAGGAAAGTACTTGTCATTGAACAGTTTTTGAAATGTTTCCCAGGACATGTTGAGTGCGTCAGGCTGGGTACGCTTCACAGACTCCCACCAGTAGTCTGCCTCACCGCGGAACATAAATGTGGCGAATGGAACCTTCTGTTCCTCCGTGCATCCCAAGACATCAAATATCTTGGTAATTTGCTTGACCCACGTTTCCGCCATGATCGGATCCGGCTTTCCCTTAAATTCTGGTGGTCCCAATTCTTTGAACTGCTTAGCTGTGACAAACCGCGCGTTGTTATCATTTCCACCCGTATTCTGCACACGAGTCTCCCTCGTCTGATTTTGCATGAACTGCAAAAAGCTCCTAAACATTCCATCATTCATCGTTTGCTCGGTAACGTTGTTTACAGGAGGAATATTGCCTTCCTGTTGCACGTTCCCCTGGGTAGTGATCAAAGGTGTCTCCACGGTCTGATTTACTCCATTATTAACGTTCTCAGCTGCCATTCTTAAATACTGCCATAAAACAAGGGTTAATAGTCATGTCATATATTATCCCTATACTCTGACCGACCAAATAAACACCAAATAAACTTAGTCAGGTCATACTAGCGAAGGAATTCCCCGTCTCTCCCCTCCTAGTTCTTGTCTCACATCTCAGCCAGGGATCATATCCCTAAGCTCTGATACCAACTGTGACGCCCCCAGAATAGGTATACAACACCCATTCTGAGTCGCCAAATACATGGTACAGAAAGCAAACTACAACTTCAATAATACAATTGTCGTGCAAAATACGACAACACATACTGTGAGTTTAAATACAAATATTGTCTTCTAGACAATATCCACACTCAAATAAATCCTCATTACAATTATTCAAACACTATTTTACAGAAATAGTGAGGACTGCTAATACATCTTTCTAGAACCATCACTCCATACCCCGACTAGATCCTGCTATGTTCTCACCTCCTGAGAAGAAAAATGGAACAAAAAGGAAAAGGGTGAGCTCAACTAGCCCAGTAAAGAATATTATGACTAAGATAATATACAACAAATTATCGTTAGTCTTCAACAGGGAAAAATCTGATAAAATATAATCGACAACAAGTTTTAGATCAACAACTGCAGCGGAAACAGCAAACCATTAGAAGAGTCAAGTAGAGAAAGAATTCTACTATCTTCTAAGATTTAAAAGTCCATCATCAATATTTTATCCCTGTAACATCAATTAATAATCATCTTTATCCAAATATTCATTTGTATCACCTGTCGGTCATGTTCATCTCAACACCTGTTCATCTTTGCACTACAGGCCAAAGATATTCATCAAGTAATCATACATCTTTGCACTACAGGCCAAAGATATTCAGTAATATCATCATTTAGGACTGAGGATGATGAAAAATATCTTAAAGAGAACGAATCCAATGAGACAGAAGGACAAATAGTAGGGATTCGTATAACAGTTTATCCAAGATCAATAATACTTCATAATAATCAATTGTGAAGCAGAATTCAAAAATAAAGATCAAAACATGGATACAATCAAAGATAGTAACCATAATAGACATCTTGGACAAAAAGGGAAAATTTTATTTTTCGGTGAATAGTGCCGTATTCGTGAATAGTGCCGTATACGTGAATAGTGCCGTATACGTGAATAGTAACCCCCGACACAAAAAGTTTCAAATTTGATAAAAACTCATATCAATATTTCAGCATAATGATATTGAAGAAAATAATATCATTAAGAAGAAAATAATATCCCTTACCTCAAAATATCAGTACTTCTGGTCGGAATACCGGTATAAGGCTGAAAGAAACTTGCTCTGATGAATAGAAACTCTCAAAGTATCTAAATACTCACAAAATACACTCAATAATCTAGAGAGAGAAAGAGAGAAAACTTGTTTCTGGTGTGATTTTCAATTCTAACTTAGCCCTCTATTTATAGGAAAATTTTGGTAGGTTTGACCTGCAACCTGATGGCTTTACCTGCTACTATTCCCACCCACCACATTTGAAATATAATTCAGCACATTTCTTCACCAACCACAAGTGGGGCCCACCAATTCTAGAATTTTCCACCAAAATGATAAACTCCGAAAATTCAACAATTTCTGAACCAGTCATCTTGTAAAATTCGTAATAAATCATACGTTCATTTTTAACGGTTCAAAATTTGTGGACATATACTCAACTTATATATGTATAACATATCCAAAAATTACCACGATCCAACGGTCGGATTAAAAATTATAACCCCCGCAAAATATCTCAAAAACCCTGATTTTTAATACCTCCATTCCGACAAAAATACTGACAAAAACCTCAACATTAACTCCTTCATTTTTAACCACAAAAATATATCCCTCATTTATATCCACATAAAATAAATATTTCCTTATCATATGAATCAATAATTAATTATTCACAAATAATATTACAGAATCACATTTATGACAACCAGGCCGTTCCCAGGAAAGAGGGGGCTTTCCAATAAGGATTTCTCCTTACTGGCGCGCAATTAGATGACCAAACCTCTCCTTAGACAGAACTTTCTAGACATTGCCAATAATGTTATCTAATAATATTATTCAAATAATATGAATTATTGATCTGATAAATGAAAATACTGTGCAGCAACAATTATTGAAACAACAATAATATAAAATATCAACGCAGCAATTATTGAATCAATAAAATAAAATATTGAATAATAACTACTGTAACAATTATTGAGTAGTGCCTTCTTACGTAAGAATCAATAATTGGTGCAATACCGTGTGCTACTGTATTTTAACCACCGGGTATTCCAACAGTATTAACGGTAACAACTACGCCGTTATTTATAAACAACTTATACTTGTTGTTTTCTTCATCCAATCGCTTTCCGTTATGGGGCCCACACAAGGCTGCGTCGTCGTACGAATATTCCCCGACAGCAAGAATATTCCACGACCAACCGAATATTCACCGACCAAAAATAAATATTTTATAACCACTTGCTTATTTTGCAAAATTTGCACATTTCACCCATAACCAAAGTATTATATCAAATTAACCCCTTATTATTCACAATAATATTTAGAGAAAATTTGATTTTATTCATTAATAAGTTGGGGTCTTACATAGAATCTATAGCTACACTTTTGTTGTGAAAATAATATTTTCTGTTGTGAATTTAACAACTCTCTATTAATTATTTCTCTTTCTTTTCCCCCTTCTTATTCGCTAGCAAAACCCAAAATTAATTCTAACTTTCAACTTCTTTAATATGTATTTTCATAACTTTAATAGTATAAATTGAATTAAAAAAATATTTAATTATTCACATTTTAAAATTCATGCAAGTGCATATTTTTAAGGGTGTAAATGTACCAAGTCGAGTCGACTATTGAGTTGCTCAGATTTAGTTCACAAAATTTATCAAGTATAAAATAAGTTTTGATTGAGGCTTGTTTAGCTATCGAGTCAAACATGATCTCGATTTGAACACGAGCAGTTTGAACGAATATGATGCAAGTATAATTAGAAAATTATAATTTGAGAAGGTTCGAGTAATTTATCGAACTTTAAAATTTGTTCATATTTGAATCATTTATATTTCGAAATGAACTTGAATCGAACTTTTAATCGAGCGAATACAAATCGAGTCCAAACTGTTTGTTAATTTTATAACCTTACATATTTTTCTCTATACTACTTGTACACTTTCACTACAAAATAATACATATAATATATATAATGTATAAAAGATACAAGTACTTATTCGTTTTCCTTAATTCCTTTTTTTTCGTAAAACTAATTTGTCATTGTGATGTAACTTATCACCACTACTTACGAGTTTAATTTCTTTAATTTTTGAGAAATGTAGTTCAAAAATAACTTATAAGATAAATAAAAATATCTCTAAAATTTTGACATTTAATAGAATATAATACAAATAAAACTTTTTAAAACTATTTCGGAAATTAGCCTGTGCCTCGCATGATCGTAAGCTTGTACCACTTTATTTTACAAAAATCGTCAAACAAAGGGAAATTTATATGCAATTTGTCTCACTTTATCTGTCCTATTTAATTTATTACGGTCAAATTGATTATTTTTAGAATCAATAAATGATATTCTTTACGTTCTAAAATTAGATATACAATTTAATTTTTAAAGTCAAACAACGATATATTAATTTTTAAAATTGGTACGACTCATAAATATTTAAAATAAAATAAATTATGTGATTAATAGTTTTTTGTTATATACTATATAATTATAATAATTATATCAAATATAAATAAATAAATTCATATTAATTTAAAATTTAATATGTCGTGTTTGATCTTAATATCTCTTATTTTAGAACGAATAGACATATCTTCCTTTGGTTTTCGCGGTGCGGAGGAAAAGGAAGTGACATATCTGATCTTTACTTATTACAATCACTTTTAAAAAGTAAGCACAAAAATTTGGAATTCGAAGTTTCTGTTTTGATCCAAAATAAAAAGGATCAATTATATATTCTATTATATTTTAAAAAAAATTATAATAATAGTACACTCATAAAATATTTACACAATTAATATATTTTTCATATTTATTTACAATATTAGTACAATTAAAATTTCTTAATTTAGAAAATTAGTATACAATTAGGATTTACATGACCTTAATCATACGTGGTTATACCATAATCTTGATTAGAATAACTCTGAGTATACATGATAGATGAGGAGCTCATACCAAAATCATGATTATCGGAAACTTGATTATACGACAGTACAATATAAGTATAAGGATTATAGCCTTGATACTCAATTTTGCCCACCTCAGCCTTTTTCTCTCCACCACTAGTAATAGCTTTTGATTCACCATCTTTTTTCTTATCACCATCGCCACTTTTTTCGTTTTTGTCACCTCCACCGCCACCTACTTCTTTCCCTTTTTTGTCGCCTCCGCCACCTTCTTTCTCTTTCTTGTCGCCGCTGCCACCTTTCTTTTACTTGTCGCCGCCCCAGTCATCTTTCTTCACCGGAACAATCTTGACGCTTCGCTTTAATTTCTCTTTCAAATAGGTTGGGAGTTCCTTGACGTCCATTCTTTGACGTTCATTGAGGTTCTTTAGGAGGGAACAACAATGATAGTGCTTTAGCTAATAAGAATAAAAAGAAATAAATAAGTAGATTGTATTTGGATAGATCAGATTTGAGATTTGGAATTTGGGATTTGGGTTTCGGATTCGGAGTCATATATATTAATGGATTTGTGGGGATAGATGTTTATTCGTAGGCAATGGTTTGTGTTTTTATAGTTCATTTGGTAACCAAACATTCATATCAAGGTAATCAAACTGTCATATCAAGGTAACCAATCAATCTCCACACTTTCAATTTTTTCATTGTACAGTTGGTAACCAAACCTTCAGATCAAAGTAAGCAAACCTTCATATCAAGGTAATCAATCCATATCCACACCCGTAATTTTTTCATAGTGCAGTTGGTAGCCAAACCTTCAGAACCAATTTAGTTTTATTAAGTTTTCAATTTAGTTTGTATGTGATGCAGTTGGTAGATAACCATTCATACAAAGTTAACCATTTTAGTATTTGTGAGTAATAAAATAATCATAAAAAATTTCAGAACAGTAAAAGTTACATTTATTTATTTTTAAACTTTTCGTAGGGCGAATCTCCTTCTTCTTCTCATTGGCGTTTTGGACAACGGAGATTCGCGGCGGAGTAACGGAGGAGAGGACAACCTGTGAAGAAGGAGATTTATGGCGGAGGAGAAGCCAGCGGGAAAAGAGAAAAATGAAGAGAAATGTAAAGAGACTAACGACAGACGATTTCGTTGATAGCTTTAGTGGAGCACGAGTCTATAATTTTTCTAGTGGTACAGGCTTTCGCCATGGACGGACACTAAAAAATTGAAACAGAACCTAATTTACATATACAAATATTTTATTTATTCATTTACTTATTTGTTAACTATTATTTCAAAGTGTATGTGAGGGAGATGAAAATTTGAATTTGAATATTTGAATTTGAATTATTATTTTGAATTTAAATTTATTTTTATTGTTAGATCCAAGATATTTGAATTTGAATTATTAATTATGGCAGTTTTTTCTCCTTGATTTTAGGTTTCCTTATTATTATGAATTGAATTCTATACCAATTCCTTAAATTAAAGAATCATAATTGCACTAACATTATAAATAAATATGAAAAAGTTATTATTTTTGTAATTATTTTAGTGATGCACTAATAGTGTAATTACTTACTAAATGTTATATATTATTGTAAGAGCATTAATAACAGTTTTCCTAATTAAACTCTCTATCCCCAATTTTAAAGAATATATCAATAAATCGTTATCCAACAGTTTTTTTATCCTTATTTGACTTTCTATTTTAATTCCTATATAGGATTTTACTCTCCAATGTGAGGAAATCAAAAGACCATTCTCTATATATACAAAATGACATTTTACACCCTCATTTAAGTGGACAACTCATCAATCATACACATCTTGACATTTTTTTACTACTTCATTTTCAAATTATAAACTTAATATTGACTTTTTTAAAAAAAAAATTCAAATTTAAAATTGATATAAATTTATTTAATTTATGTCATTATAATTATAAATATTATAAAAGTACTATTAATTATAAATTTTATTATTTTTAAAATTTAAATGAATCATATTAAATTTAAATTTAAAAATATTACAAATTAACTTTTTAAAAGTTAATATTGATCTTATGTACATTTACAATTACAATCCATTCAATACTAACTCCACAAATTACTTAAAATTTAAAATAAATAAAAATTATTTTACAGTTGAATATAATTGATAAATTATATTCTCTTTTATAAATTATAATATTATTATTAATTTGATATTTTGACTGTTGGAACTTTTAAAATTTAAATTTTAAATTTCATTATTTAAGGAATAATATAAGGAACCTGTTGGGTACATAGTGAAAAAATTGAATCTCTATTTTGCAGAATGACTCAATAACACTGCATAGTAAGGATAAAGATAAGAAAATTATTATGAATGCTCTAAAGTACCCAAATAAAAAAGGGTCATTTACATAAGTATACAACAAATAAAAAGTAATTACTAGAAAAGTGCATCAACCAAATAATTACAAAAAGAAGGTAATTATTACAAAAATAGTACAATTCACACTAATAAGAAAACCTAAAATCAAGGACAAATAACTGCTATAATTCAAATTCAAATATTTGGATCTAACAACAAAACAAATTCAAATTCAAAATAATAATTCAAATTTAAATATTCAAATTAAAATCTCCATCTCCCTAATATACACTTTGAAATAATAGTCCGCCGCTACACCGCCGCTACACCGTCGCGAATCTCTATTGTCCAAAACACCAATGAGAATAAGAAGAAGATTCGCCCTACAAAAAGTTTAAAAATAAATAGATGTAACTATTAATGTTCTGAAATTTATTTTATAACTATTTTGTTACTCATAAATAATAAAATGGTTACCTTTGTATGAATGGTTGGCTACCAACTGCATCACATTCAAACAAAATTGGTAACTTAATAAAATTGAATTGGTTACCTTGGTCTGAATATTTGGCTACTAACTGCACTACGAAAAAATTACAGGTGTGGATGAGAATTAATTACTTTGGTATGAAAGTTTTGTTACCTTGATACGAAAGTTTGTTTACTTTGATCTGAAGGTTTGATAACCAACTGTACTAAAAAAAATTTAAAATGTAGAGGTTAATTAGTTACTTTAGTATGAAGGTTTGGTTACCATCGTCCAATATTCATATCACTTCGTGCTACCAACTGTGGATACGAAACATATGTCATCCTCTAAACTTCTGCTCCCACCACTATCCCACATCATCGAATCACCCCTGCACTACGGCCAAGGATATTCGTGTATTCATTAATGGTCATGATCATGCCAACAACTGTCCATCAATGCACTACGGGCCAATGAGGACTTTTACCACATCATTTGTAACATTACGGTCATGATTATACCGAATAATCCCTGGTCATAATCATACCAAGTCCATCTATGCACTACAGGCCACAGATGACTTTCAACATTTTATAAACATGAGGATGATGACAATGATATAAGAATTCAATAAAACAAGTTCAAGAATTAATTTATCCAAGAATTAACAACGTCCAAATTGTCAACATGATACTGCTTTGTGGAGAAAAATTTAAAAATACTTAGAAGAATATT
This sequence comes from Panax notoginseng, assembly GCA_016801055.1. Lineage (NCBI taxonomy): Eukaryota > Viridiplantae > Streptophyta > Magnoliopsida > Apiales > Araliaceae > Panax > Panax notoginseng. The sequence goes on from CM029012.1 coordinate 277,633,617, forward strand.
TTCATGAAAAGATACTGGATGAACCGCAATTATCAAGAATATTCCACTAATTTCATGGAGTATAGAAGTCAAAACTTAACCAACTGAGTATAATAAAGAATGGAATAACAAAAGAAATCACCATGCATGCGATAGGCCGCACATACAGGTTATTCCAACAGAATATTAAATAATGGAACCAGGTCTGGCGTAAAACGCACAGACAGAATGTTCCAACAAAATAATAATAAAGACGGAACCAGGTCCGGTGTAAAATACACAGACAGGATGTTCCAACAGAATAATAATAAAGACGGAACCAGGTCCGGTGTAAAACACACAGACAGGATGTTCTAACAGAATAATAATAAAAACGGAACCAGGTCCGGTGTAAAACACACAGACAGGATGTTCCAACAGAATAATAGAAGAATGTCACCAAGTATAGGGTAGACCGCGTATACATGTTATTCCAACAGAATAATAAGAAATGGAATAACAACAGTTCTCTTCATGAATAAGAAAGAATAACACCCCTTACCGTTTTAAAGAAGAGCTGAAATAAAGAAGTAGTTAAGTAGTAGAATACTCTTCTTCTCTCTCTCTATAGTTTCTCTCTCTAGAGTTCAGTGAATTCGTAAGAAATAATGAAGGAATGAGCTACTATTTATAGAAAAATAGAATGCATAGTAACTAATCCATGAACGGTCCAGATTGTTTACTTTAATCTGACGGTCCATATTTAAAGAAAAATCTTTTAAATAAAATATAATATATTTTATTTATAGAATAACTTTAATAAAGTATTCTGTTTTATATAAAAAGATGTTTCTGTTTTATTACGTTAATAATACGAATAAAACAAAACGTCATTATCGCTAAATAATTCATATTATTAACTGACAATAATTGAATCAAACTGAGTGACTTCTCACATAAGCATTAATAATCAATACCGTGTGCTACTATGCAACCACACGTATTACTATACTTTTACTACCGAGTAGTTCAACAGTATCAATGGTAAAACTTCTGCCGTTATTTTTAATAAAATATTTTTGTCGTTTTCTCCATCCGACAATAATTCCGTTGTGGGGTCCACTAATGATTGTGCCGTTGTACGAATATTTCCTGTTAAAACGAATATTCCCCGACCAATCAAATATTATATAACAACTTGCGTACTTTGCAAAATTTATAAATATTACCCACAACTATAACATTATATCAAATTAATTCCATAATATTCAAAAATGATATTTATATAAAATTCATCTTTATTTATAAAAGTTGGGGTCTTACAACCTCCCCTTCTTATGAAATTTCGCCCTCGAAATTAGGGTACGTACCTGGTATGTCGAAGAGGTAAGGATACCTTGATTTCATTTCAGATTCTAACTCCCAAGTCATTTCCTCAACATCGTGGTTTCTCCACAAAACTTTGACTTGAGGTATAACCTTGGAGCGTAAAATATGTTCTTCTTATCCAAGATTTGAACAGGAACTTCTTCATACGTCAAATCCTCCGCTATTTCGTCCGGTTCTAACTCAATAATGTGGTTCGGGTCTTCCACATATTTGCGTAACATGGATATGTGAAAAACGTTATGAACACGAGACATACTTGGCGGTAAAATGAGTCTATAGGCCACAGTTCCTACTCGATCGAGGATTTCAAATGGACCAATAAATCGAAGGTTTGAGCTTCCCTCATATCGCCAATTCTCTCTTTTGGAATAACAACTTCTTGCATCTTCTTCTTCATATTCATCAACTCCGGTGTGTAGCTTGAGCAACTTTAACTTTATCGATTAAAGTTGATTCTACGCGTATACTTGACATCATCGCACTCGTTCCTGCATATGATCTTCTACTCAATGCATCAGCTACCACGTTTGCTTTTCTAGGATGGTATTGGATGGTATGATCGAAATCTTTCAACAGCTCGAGCCAACGTCGGTGTCGCGTGTTGAATTCTTGGAAGCTCTTCTCGCATTCCTCGGTCCATTCGAAGTTTGTATCTTTTTGAGTCAGCTGAGTTAATGGAGTAGCGATTCGAGAAAATTCTTTTACGAATCTCCGATAATAACCAGAAAGCTACGTATTTCGATTGCTGACTTAGGTTGCTCTCAACTGTAACTCATATCCCAATCTTGGATATCACGTCACAATGACACCTATCAGTTTACTACCACACGAATATGGCGTCCCCTACAGAGAGTCTGGCTTCAATGCATTCCATAAAGGAAGTCACCAGATAGAGACTCGGTTATCAATTTCTATAGTTGAGTTTTTAACTCCTGAAGTTCAATAGGAGCCATTCGATATGAGATTTTAGAAATGGGTTTTGTATCGGGTTCAAAGTCGATACAAAATTCAATATCACGCTCTGGGAGTAAGCCAGGAAATTCTTCAGGAAATACGTCAAAATTTTTACTAACAACAGAAATATCATTCAAATCTGACGTATTTTTGTTCAATTCCATGACATGGCTAAGAAAGCTTGACATCCGTTTTTCAATAAACGAATGACTTTACGGCTTGATATGAAAGAGTTTGACTTCAATGGTTTGGTTGCTTGAATTCGAATAACAGGTTGCTTAGGAATATGAAAACTAACAACCTTACGAAAGCAATCAATTTTGGCATGATGAGTAGTTAACCAATCAATTCCTAAAATCACATCAAAAGCAAGTATCTTTAAAGAGATAAGGTCAATAGATAATGTGATAGTGCCAACTTGAATCAAACAAGATTTATAAACAGTGGATGTAACGAAAGTTTCTCCTAACGGAGTTTCAACAGATAAGTCAAAGTCTAATTTTCTCTGGAGTCAATTTTAAACGTTGAGTATAAGCAGGAGAGATAAATGAATGGGTAGAACCGGTATCTAATAAGGTATAGACTTCGCAAAAATTTATAATTAACTAACACGTGCTAACTTCGTTCGGGTTCCTCGTATTCTGACCAGTCACGAAAAACGCTCTTCCAGGAACCGTTGACTTTGACTTTTCTGGGACAACTTTTTGAGTCACCACCCCCGTTGGACTTGGTTTCGCTACAGTGTAATCTCGAGCGATATGTCCTTCCTTTTCACAGTTATAACATACCTTAAACTGTTGTGGACAGTTTGGGCTGATATGTCCCTCCCCTTCGCATTTGAAACATATGATAGGTGGTCGTTCTCCTTCCTTAACAACGGGTGCTGGTGCTGACGTCTTTCCATCATTGTTGAATCTCCTCTTCTTGAAATGACCATTCTTATTGTTTTGGCCATGATTACCACCGAAGTGGTTACCATTTCTGGCATGTTGATTCCCTCTACGCTTGTTGTCACCACTTCGATGACTGCTCTCACTGGTATTATCATTTTGCCGACTGCACTTTTTTGGTTGTGTTGACTCGTTATCGCGTTCCACTAACTGAGCCCTATTCACAACATCTGAATACAAACACAGTTTATGAGAAATAAGATGTTGACGTATCTCAGGTTTCAAACCTCGCAAAAACATTCGCGTCAATCGCTCTTCATTATCCACCAAGTGGGACGCAAACCGGGACAACTCAGTAAATTTAGCCTCATACTGCGACACGTTCATATTATTCTGCTCCAATTTGATGAACTCCACCTCCTTCATGTGACGAACACTTTCGGGAAAGTATTTATCCTTGAACAGCTCTTGGAACTTCTCCCAAGACATCTTCAGTGCGGCAGGTTGAGTACGCTTAATCGATTCTCACCAGTAATATGCCTCTCCTCGCAACATAAAGGCGGCAAAGGGAACCTTTTGCTCCTCGGAGCATCCCAAGACATCAAATACCTTGATAATCTGCTTTATCCATGTTTTCGCTATAAGTGATTTTGGCTCTCCCTTAAACTCTGGTGGTCCCAGCTCCTTGAACTGTTTAGCGGTGACCGTCCGAGAGTTTTCAGTGTTTTCACCTATATTTTGGACAGGAGCCGCTCTCGCCTGCTGTTGCATGAACTGCATAAAGTTTCTGAACATTCCATCATTCATTATCTGGTCAGTGTTGTTGTTTGCATGAGGATTGTCACCTTCCTGATGCACATTATCCTGATTATTGATATGTGGTGAATCAACAGTCGCCTGTGCTCTATTGCTATTCTCAACATTCTCAGATGCCATTTTCAGATACTGCCACAAAATAAAAGTTAATTGATATGTCATATATTATCCTTATATTATGACCGACCAATTAAATACCATGCAAATAAACTTAGGTAGGTCATACTAGCGAAGGAATTCCCCGTCTCTCCCCTCCTAGTTCTATTCTCACATCTTAGCCAGGGATCATATCCCTAAGCTCTGATACCAACTGTGACGCCCCCAAAATTAGGTATACATCACCCATCTTGGGTCGTCAGATACAAAGTATAGAATACAAATACAACTTACTAATACAACTGTCGTGTACAATACAACAAAACATAAACTGCGAGTTTGAATACAAATGTGACGCCCCCAAAATAGGTCCAATCCACAACCCATTCTGAGTCGCCAAAATACATGGTACAGAAACAACTACAACTTTATTATTACAATTGTCGTGCAAAATACGACAACACATATACTGTAAGTTTAAATACAAATATTGTCATCTAGACAGTATTCATACTCAATTAAGTCCCCATTATACTTATTGATACACTATTTTACAAAATAGTGAGGACTACTAAAATAACTGTCTTGAACCATCATTCCACACCCCGACTAGTACTCGCTACATTCTCGCCTCCTGAGAAGAAAAATTGAACAACAAGGAAAATGGTGAGCTCAACTAGCCCAGTAAAGAATATTATGACTAAGATAATGCAGAATAAATTATCATTAGCTTTCAACAATGTTAAACTGATAAAATATAATAGATATCAAGTTTAACTGCAGCGAAAAAAGCAATCCATTAAAAGAGTCAAGTAGAAAATAAACTCTACTATCTTTTATGATTTAAAGGGTTTTTCAACACTGTGATCGCTGGGACTCAGCTTAATAAAATAATCCACATCATCGAATCACCCCTGCACTACGGCTAAGGATATTCGTGTATTCATTAATGGTCATGATCATGCCAACAACTGTCAATCAATGCACTACGGGCCAATGAGGACTTTTACCACATCATTTGTAATATTACGGTCATGATTATACCGAATAATTCCTGGTCATAATCATACCAAGTCCATCTATGCACTACAGGCCACAGATGACTTTCAACATTTTATAAACATGAGGATGATGACAATGATATAAGAATTCAATAAAACACGTTCAAGAATTAATTTATCCAAGAATTAACAACGTCCAAATTGTCAACATGATACTGCTTTGTGGAGTAAAATTTAAAAATACTTGGAAGAATATTTTCATGAAAAGATACTGGATGAACCGCAATTATCAAGAATATTCCACTAATTTCATGGAGTATAGAAGTCAAAACTTAACTAACTGAGTATAATAAAGAATGGAATAACAAAAGAAATCACCATGCATGCGATAAACCGCACAGACAGGTTATTCCAACAGAATAATAAATAATTGAACCAGGTCTGGCGTAAAACGCACAGACAAGATATTCCAACAGAATAATAATAAAGACGGAGCCAGGTCTGGCGTAAAACGCACAGACAGGATGTTCCAACAGAATAATAATAAAGACGTAACCAGGTCCGGTGTAAAACACACAGACATGATGTTCTAACAGAATAATAATAAAAACGGAACCAGGTCCAGTGTAAAACACACAGACAGGATGTTCCAACAGAATAATAATAAAAACGGAACCAGGTCCGGTGTAAAACACACAGACAGGGTGTTCCAACAGAATAATAGAAGAATGTCACCAAGTATAGGGTAGACCGCGTATACAGGTTATTCTAACAGAATAATAAGAAATAGAATAACAACAATTCTCTTCATGAATAAGAAAGAATAACACCCCTTACCGTTTTAAAGAAGAGCTGAAATAAGGAAGTAGTTAAGTAGTAGAATACTCTTCTTCTCTCTCTCTATAGTTTCTCTCTCTAGAGTTCAGTGAATTCGTAAGAAATAATGAAGGAATGAGCTGCTATTTATAGAAAAATAGAATGCATAGTAACTAATCCATGAACGGTCCAGATTGATTACTTTAATCTGACAGTCCATATTTAAAGAAAAATCTTTTAAATAAAATATAATATATTTTATTTATAGAATAACTTTAATAAAGTATTCTGTTTTATATAAAAAGATGTTTCTGTTTTATTACGTTAATAATACGAATAAAACAAAACGTCATTATCGCTAAATAATTCATATTATTAACAGACAATAATTGAATCAAACTGAGTGACTTCTCACATAAGCATTAATAATCAATACCGTGTGCTACTATGCAACCACACGTATTACTGTACTTTTACTACCGAGTAGTTCAATAGTATCAATGGTAAAACTTCCGCCGTTATTTTTAATAAAATATTTTTGTCGTTTTCTCTATCCGACAATAATTCCGTTGTGGGGTCCACCAATGATTGTGCTGTTGTACGAATATTCCCTGTTAAAACGAATATTCCCCGACCAATCGAATATTATATAACAACTTGCGTACTTTGTAAAATTTATAAATATTACTCACAACTATAACATTATATCAAATTAACTCCATAATATTCAAAAATGATATTTATAGAAAATTCATCTTTATTTATAAAAGTTGGGGTCTTACACTCTCCAAAACCCAATTTAACAGTACACACCACCTCCTCAAATCTACCTCAAATCTACCTTTTTGTAGGGGGGTCAAAATTTTTAAACCAAGCGGTGACGGGCCAGTGACGACGGGCGGCAGCCGGCAGGAGCAGTGAATGTGAAGTGTGTACTGTGAAGAGAATGCATAGAGAAGAGTACTGAAGAAGAGAATGTGAAGTGTGAAACTGTGAAAAGTACTGAAGAAGCCATAAATCAATATTTTTTTAAAAAAAATGAAACCACATCATTTCATGTAAAAAAAAAAACTCAGGTGGAGAATGATTGTTCCGATTAATATAAGATTATCTATTAGACAGACAATGGAATATGATCCACCTCAATCCATTTAATTAGCTTCTGTCTCATCAATTATTGGACTAGCTAGACTATTCTTTTCATATATATATATATATATATATATATATGATATTTTTAATTTGTCATTTTTTTATTATTATTAATTTAAGAAAATAAAATCAAAATCCTTGTCATGTGCACTAGGACATAATAATTATCTGATAACACAAGATGAGATGATGAGCTAAGAGTCATGTTACCAGAGTCTGCCGGAGAAGAAGGTGAAGACTGGAGACCTGAGGTGAAGCCTGCTGCCCCCTGCCCACGCCCCCTCCTAGTTCCGCCCACTGTCTGACCGGCGACCGCCTCCCTACCGGCCTCCGGCGTCTGGCTACCGGGGGCAACTGCCCCCACCCGCCCCCTGGTTCCGCCTCTGCCCCCAAATCTCTCTCCCACTCTCCCCCGGCAACGACTACACTCTCTCCTTCTCCCTCGGCTCCCAAACTATCTCCCTCTACATGGACACCGGCAGCGACGTCGTTTGGCTCCCTGGTTCCCCCTTCGACTGCATCCTCTGCGAAGGCAAATACAACCCCTCCACCATCTCCAACCCCCTCCCGTCTCAACATCTTCACCGCCACCCCCGTCACGTGCAAATTGAAAAAGTGGAGAAGTCGGTTTTGGGAGGATTGGAGGAGCAAATTGGTATTACAAGGTTTGAGAGAGAATGGGTTTGCAATGGGAGAAGAAGGTGGGAGGGGCTGCGCAGCGGTTAACTACGTTGAATGGAGAAGGAGTATGAAGAAGAAGGTAGTTCTTCAGCGATAGTTGTTATAGATGAGAGAGAAGAAGACATGGATATAACTAATCCCTAAATTAAGAAATTTTAATTGAATATTAATTTCCTAAATTAAGGAATTCTAAATGCACTAGTATTATAAATAAATATGGAAGTGTATTAGTTGTTTAAAATTTTATGAGGTCACTATTGTTATAATTATTTTTAAAAATGTAATAGAATATATAAATCTTCCAATAAAAAACGTTCCAGTCCTCAGGTATAAAGTACTAACCCAAAATATGATTTGTCTACAGACAAAACATAATTCTAAGAAAATCATGTGTGGGCTTGGGCAGAGCAGACATGAGCAAGATATGACCAAATGATCTTGATATAGGTGGGCTTTAATTGACCATCAATTGGGCCTCGATAATAAAGGCAACAGGTAATTAAAAGATTTATGTCTTCTTCTAAGTAGAAATAAGAAATTGATATTATTTATTGCGAATCAAGTGGTGATGGATAATAAATTGATATTTTTTGTGTGGACAAATTGCACATTTAATTTGATTATAAAGTTTAGAATATTAGACCCTACCATGCATACATTATTATTACGGCAAAGCCAGGGGGCAGGGGCTCCATGCATCGGACGTCCAAAGCCAACCTCCTAGCTTGTTAATGAAATTCCCATTATCACATGATCTATATTTATATTTATATTATTAATACACAACTTTAGGGGATGGGACAGCAGGTCCCGTCTCAACCCTCAACTGCACATGATTGTGTCAATGGGTTACATACATAGGAATATAGGATCCGGTTAGTATGAAATTTATTTTTTGGTAAGTTAGTCAATTGATCAATAGAATACTGACACACATAGAGTCTCGCTTGCGTGTCAGTACTCTATTGACCAATTGACTAACTTACCCAAAAATAAATTTCATACTAATTACTTCCATGAATGTATGATATGATCGATACTCCTTGCGCTAAATTTTGAGATGATATATATGGAATTGGTTAGTATGGAGTTTATTTTTGAATAAGTTGGTCAATTGGCCAATAGAATCCTTGAAATACAGTTGATGCTCTATATGTGTCAATATTTTATTAGTCAATTAACTAACTTATAAAAAAAATAAACTTCATATTAACCGAACCGATATACATACATACATGTGGTCCCCATTAATAACATACAACTTCCTTCCCTAGGCTAGTATGTACACTTTTTCATTCTAATGTGAGAGGTACACTTTGACTTTTTTGGAGTCTTTTTAAAATTTAAAATAAGTTCAAAATTGGATGTATTTAATAAATACAATTAGTATAATAATTCTAAATTAACTATATAAGAAACACTACTCTTTATCATATTTATTATTTTCTTCAAAATTATATCACTTGAGAATTAATTTTTATAATTTTACAATTGGACTTTAAAAAATTAAAATGTATATATAATTTTGGAACGGATCTTGTGAGTACACAGTAGTTTTACATTCTTGGTAGGAAAGAACATGGGGCCTCATGACCTTCTGCAGCATGTCAGCTTAAACCTCATTACTCCACCATGCATGCAGCATATGATCTTAAATGAGAGGAACCTTCCTATATATCAAGCTTCAATTCTCCATGGAAAAAAGGTTCATCCTTTTATTAGTACTTTGGAGCTGCCTTCAAGCAGCCTGTGAAAGAGGAGAGAGAAAGAAATAAAGAAAAAGCATATGCATGCATGTTTATAATAAATTCTTTGGTGTAAATAATATTGGTATATATTAAATCAGGGGAGACGGAGGAAAAGTAGTGGGTTATATTTCTGGCTTCAACATGTGGCTAGCTAGCTAGTACTGGTGAATGGTGATGGTATTCGTGGGTGATTTATGGTTCCTTCAATTCAATGGCTTTACAGTGGTGCAATGCAGCTAGCTTTTGTTAATTACTTTGTTGCATATATATATATATATATATATATATATATATATATATATATATACACACACACACACACACACACATTAAGCAAGCACATGAAGTGATCCTAGCTCCACATGCATGATGTTTGCGTTTAATTAAGAGCTATTTACATTTTCCCAATGATGTGATCCTGAGTATAGATATCAACTCTCCTCATAAATTTCAACAAAATATTTTTTTTTTTTGATAGGGGGATAGTTTGACGAAGCATCCTGTAATTCATGCAGTACAGTAGTAGTAGTTAGTAGTATCTTCCTTCAACTTTATTTGTCCTAATTTAAAAATACACGTCTATTAAGAAAAATTTTTAATCAATAAATTATCCATCTTAATTACTATTTTCTCCGTCCCATAATATGACATTTTAAAGTTACAAACAAGAATTAAAAAAATAATTTTATAATATTAAATATAATATTAATTGTCTATATAATACTCTTTATCATATACTTATCTCATATTTTCGCTCTCATATGTAACATCAAACGTTTTAGATGATTTCATTTTTGTCAAATTATTTGACGTTTTATATAATATAGAAGAATTAATCACAATCTTTTCAAAATTACTCCTTATGAAAAAATGTTACAAATGAGAGAGAAAGTACTATGATAAAGGGTATTATATACAATTAATACTATATTTAATGCTATACAATTATTTTCGTAATTTTCGTGCACAACTCAACTCTAAAGCTTTATATATTATGGGATGGAAGGAGTAGTTTTTTTAGAGTAAAACGCAAAAGTTATAGGGACATTTGGATATTGAGCTTTTTTTTTTAATTTGTTCATGCAAAACGAACCTTATAGTACTATTGAAAATTTGGATTGTGAACCCTATTAATTATGACATGTGGTGGTATATACATGATACATTGACGTGTTAATTTAACACATTTGGATTGAAAATATCTATTCTTCTAATATTTGAACTTAACACCCCATAATTTCAATACTAACAAAACCTTGAATACCAACTAATTAAGATAATAATTAATGTTATCTTTTAAAAAATTATTATTAACACTAATAGTATTAGTACAACTTTATTAGTTATTAATAATTCTATTGCTTATTGAGATAAATACTTATAATATATTATTTTAATAAAATTAATTATTAGATATGAGTATATATTAATGGTATTTGTAACATTAATATTCTAATAGCATTACTATTATAGTCTACATTAATGTTAAAAAAATTAACCTTATTTTATTTTATTATTTATTTTTAACAAAAATAATAATTAAAGTAATGTATGCTAATAAGAATAATTTATGATAATAACAATATTAATACAATAGTTATAACAAATAAAAAATTTAATATTGTGACCACATATTTTGTAAAAATAATAAGTACTTTATTTATTCAATATATCTAAATAATTTTTTAGATTTCATCTTTTGCAATAATTAAGTTGTGACGCCCCCAAAATAGGTATACATCACCTATTCTGAGTCGTCAAATACATTGTACAAAATACAAATACAATCATTAATATACAACAAGAGAATTGTGAGTTTTAATACAAATATTGTCTTCTAGACAATATCCACTCTCAGAATAAGTCCTCATTACATTTATTGTCACACTATTTAACAGAATAGTGAGGACTACTAAAGCTATCATCTGGTCCATCACTCCGTTCCCCGACTCGTCGCAGCTATATTCTCATTTCCTGAAGAGAACAGTGAAAGAAAGGGTGAGCTCAACTAGCCCAATAAGAAATATTATGACTAAGATAATGCAAAATAAATTATCATTAGTCTTCAACAATGTTAAACTGATAAAATACAATAGACATCAAGTTTAACTGCAGCGGATCAAGCAATCCATTAAAAGAGTCAAGTAGAGAATAAAATCTACTATCTTTTATGATTTAAAAAGTTTTTCATGACTTTTATCGCTGAAACTCAGCTTAATAAATAATCCACATCATCGAATCACCCCTGCACTACGGCCAAGGATATTCTTTAGTATCACGACCACGAATTATCCGTGCACTACGGCTAAAGATAATCATGTTTTCATCAACGGTCCTGATTATGCCATAAAATAATTCATATTTGCACTACGGCCAAATAGAATCCATAGCCATAATCATACCAAAAACTGTCCAGCAATGCACTATGGGCCAATGAGGACTTTTTTCCACATCATTTGTAATATTACGGTTATGATTATACCGAATAATCCCTGGTCATAATCATACCAAGTCCATCTATGCACTACAGGCCACAGATGACTTTCAACATAATATAAGCATGAGGATGATGACAATGATATAAGAATTCAATAAAACAAGTTCAAGAATTAATTTATCCAGGAACTGATAACGTCTAAATTGTCAACATGATACTGCTTTGTAGAGTAAAATTTAAGAATGCTCAGAAGAATATTTCCATGAAAAGATACTGGATGAAGCGCAAATATCAAGGAAATTCCATTAATTTCATGGAGTATAGAAGTCAAAGTTTTAACCAACTGAGTGTAATAAAGAATGGAATAACAAAAAAAATTACCATGTATGCGATAGACCGCACATGCAGGTTATTCCAACAGAATAATAAATAACGGAACCAGGTCCGGCGTAAAACGCACAGACATGATATTCTAACAGAATAATAAAGAATGGAACCAGGTCCGGCGTAAAACGCACAGACAGGATATTCTGACAGAATAATAAAGAATGGAACCAGGTCCGGCGTAAACGCACAGACATGATATTCCGACAGAATAATAAAGAATGGAACCAGGTCCGGCGTAAACGCACAGACATGATATTTCAACAGAAGAATTTCACCAAGTATAGGGTAGCCCGCATATACAGGTTATTCCAACAGAATAATAAATAATGGAATAACAGAAGTTCTCTATATGAATGCAAAAGAAATAATACCCCTTACGGGTACAACAAATAATAACTCTTACCGTAAAAGAAACTTGATATCGGAGTAGTGAAGTAGCAGAATACTTTTCTTCTTTCTCTCTATAGTTTCTCTCTCTAGAGTTTCAGTGAATTTGTAAGAAATAATGAAGGAATGAGTTTCTATTTATAGAAGAATGGACTGCATAGTAACTAATTCATGAATGGTCCAGATTGATTTACTTTAATCTGACGGTCCATATTTAAAACAAAATCTTTTAAATAAAATATAATATATTCTATTTATAATCTAATAAAACGAATAACTTTATAAAAAAATTTTACTATGCAAACACTATGCAGACACTATGCAAATACTATGCATAATAAAATATAATATATTCTAATTATTGTCTAATAAAATAGATAACTTTATAAAAGTATTCTGTTTTATATAAAAAGATTTTACTATTAGCCTAATAAAACGAATAACTTTATAAAAGTATTCTGTTTTATATAAAAAGCTTTTCTGTTTTATTACATTAATAATACCAATAAAACAAAACTGAGTGACTAATCACGAAAGCCTCAATAATCAATACCGTATGCTACTATGCAACCACACGTATTACTGTACTTTTACTACCGAGTAGTTCAACAGTATTAACGGTAAAACTTCCGCCGTTATTTTCATAAAATATTTTTGTCGTTTTCTCAATCCGACAATAATTCCGTTGTGGGGTCCACCAATAATTGTGTCGTCGTACGAATATTTTTCGACAAAAATAATATTCCCCGACCAATCGAATATAATATAACAACTTGCATACTTTATAAAATTTATAAATACTACCCACAACTATAACATTATCTCAAATTCACACCATAATATTTAAAAAAATATTTCAAAAAAATTAAATCTTTATTCATAAAATCTGGGGTTTCACATAAGTAACTCTAGTGAAGTTGAAGAAGTAAAATTAATAGAATAACAAACAATACAAAACCTAATATGACTCTTATTCACGGTCTTGACTCTTTCCATTAATTCCTTCGGGAGAAACTAGATAGAGAGAAAGAAAAATTAGATTTCTCTCTTCCTCTTGTAAAAATTATCTTGTTTTTTCTTTAACATTAATGTATATTAATTACAATAATATTGTAAGTATATTGATATTATTAATAACATTAATATATCCTAATATCTAATAATTAATATTAGTAAGATAATATATTTTGTATTTAATTAGATTAATTAGAAGTAAAATCATGTTAAAAAGAAATACTAATACCTAATAAGTAATTACTAACAACTTATTAATAATATTATTAATAATTAATAAGTTGTATTAATACTATTTTTGTTAGTAATAATTTTCTAAGAGATAATTTAATATTCTTAGCTTAGTTGTAATCAAATGTTTTGTTAGTTTTAGGTTCAAATTTTGAGATAATATATATTTTTAGGTCAAATGTATTAAATTGACATGTCAACGTACCATGTGTACAAGTCAACATCACATGAGTTCACAATCCAAACTTTCAAATAGAAGAGGGTCAATTTTGTATTTTATTTATTTTTATTAAATATATATAAAATGTCTTATATTATTGGAATTTTTTTTTTCTTATAACGGAAAGAAGGGAGTAATTTTTACGAGACAGAGTGTACTTGCTGAACATGAATCTGATCAATGCACTCGAAGGAGCTAGGCTCATATAAGAGGACGAGGTCTTTATAATAATTAATATTGTTTAGAAGAGAAAAATAACAACAAATCAACAGTACGAACTATCTTGTGCCAGATTCTCAGATTTTGCATGATCAAATGTACTGTCGACACTTGTTTGATGCATTAGAATAGATATCGACATCAAAATCATGGTAGGTATATATCAAAATTATGATCAATACAACTTTGCTCGATCATTCAGTTTATATTACTTAAATAAATTTATATGCATAATTATCTCTATATTAAGAGATGATCAGTTTCATTAAGTAAAAGTTCTTTTGATTTGAGCCAGCTGCCTCTTAATGAACAAGACCTCAATATTGATTTTACGTACTATGATGGTTGTTAACGCCAAGATCTTCTCCCGCGTCCCAATCACGTAAGACGCTCTGATCCTGCACAGTTCAACAAGTCAACACCAGAAGCTTGACGGCCTGACCGTCGGGGAATAGCTCCGGCGTGAGAGTCAGTACAGGCGATCACAAAGTTAACAATGGAGGAAAAATATTGACTAGTGTCTGAGTGAGAGCAAAATAATATGATTGTGTGTTGTGTTTTGTTACTTCTCCCTTTTTGTGATCCTTGCCCCATACGTTTCCTTGACCTGGTTTACCGTGCCACTCACTATCTCCTGACACCTCCCCTCACCCCCCGGTCATCTCAGCCGAAAGTATGTAGCTTATTTCCCTACCTGCTACCACTGTTACCTCCCGCCGATAATCGGAGTCTCATCCTCATTAATGTCAGGCAGAAAGGTGGCAGACATAACAGTCAACTACTACCTTTTGTGATGATTACCGGTCAAAGATAGAATAAGTGACAGCTTACATAATGGACCAATCCAATGACTAAGCCCAATATCATAGTCAAGTAGTGGGGCCCAAATCATTTGACCCAATACGACAAAAGTGACATAGTCCAAAGGACAAGCCCATTCGACCTGGCCCAGTATGAAAAGTATTATGGCCCAACATTGCCCCCCAGTCTTTTATTAAACAGGATGTTTAGTGGAAGACTGTAAATAGTGTAAGTCCATAGTGAAAGGGATTTGTAATAAACCAAAGGGGCAGAAAGGAATCTCACCGAGGTCCAACTGATAAGTAACAGTCGCTAATTCAAGTGGATCCAAAAGCTCAAATGACACATGCCCAACAACCTTAAGGACGAAAAATGAAGATCCAATGAACGCCAGCCCACTCTGGATAACCCATTAAAACCAAAATCGGACGTTACCCCTTCCTCTCTCACATCATTACCTCCAATTAATGCGCCGCCCTTGGTTTTCGTGCAAAATTTAAAAAGACTACTCACTATAAGAGCTGCCATCCATTCACCTTGGATGGTTCCTTGCTATTTCGAGTCTACAAGAGTTTATTGCCTTCTCTTCCTCAAATTTCTTCATTTTCTCTACAAATTCTCAACAATGGCATCTCAAAGCTCTGATAAGAGTTCTCCACTTCGTGTAACCCCCATTACCACCGTGACCCCCCATTTAAGCCCTAACAAAGAGGCTTTGAACTTAAACCGCCAAATTGATACCCAAGAAGCTCCGTTTCTTGAACCACTTCCTAACCCCTCCGAATTTTTTAAGAATGAGGAAGATTTTCCTCACACTAACACCCCCTCCACTGTTACTGAGGTCGAGCTCCACAATATTCGGCCTCGCTATCAAATACCGGATACCCACAGGGTAAGAATCGCATCCTCCTATGAAAGAATGTACCAGCGCCCCAACGGTTGGACCGCCGTTCCAATAACGTTTTTGGAGAAGGGGGTAAGGTTTCCCCTTCACGCCTTCTTGATCACCCTCCTAGGGTTCGTTGGAGTTGGATTCGCCCAATTTGTGCCGAATTCATATATCCATATACTGGCTTATATAGCCTTCTGCTACGAGATAGGAGTTCCTCCCACTGTTGATTCTTTCTTTACCCTCTTCTCGGTAGGGAAGTCTAGGGAAAAAGGCTTCAAGGTGCTGAGCAAAATAGCCCCTAAGCCCAATGCCAGAATCGAGAAGCGGTCTCTAATGGACACTCCTTCGAGCAACCGAGGATGGCACAATAAATGGTTCTTCGTCAACGGGCCCGAAATCTCCTCTATTCCGGACTGGACTACTTCTGATCGCGTCTCTGCAGACTTCGGAGATATATCCGAGGAGCGTGTAAGAGAAATAACGCGTATTATAGAGAAGATACCTCTGAAGGAATGGAGTTTCGGACTCCTAAGCAAGCAAGCGTGGTTGTACGACCACAAATGTGAGTTGAATTATATCAAGGTACAGTTTATTGATTTATACTAGTAGTGTCTAAACTGGTTCTTTGTATATGCAGTGTCTCTTATCAAACCGACTTCGATCGATTGAAAGGATCTGGATAGGTACCTCTCCGGTAAGCCTTCGTCACCTTCCGCTGAAGTCCCCCCCGAGGAACCTTCGGCCTCCGAAGATCAGAACATCGAGGATCAATCGGCACACTTCGTCGCTGAAGAGGAACCTAACCGACCTCGAAGAAAGAAAAGGGCTATTCGAAAAGTCCGAACAAACCCTCAAGAATCTCAATTCGCTTCTGCAGCAAGTTTGATTGATATGCCTGTGAAGGAGCGGATGCAAGCCCTCCGTATCAAGAAGAGGAAGACCAAGGTAACCCCTTTGTCTGCCGAAGAACTCCGGATTCCCACTGCTAAAGTCGATCCTCCGATCATCATTCCTGTGGAGATCCAGGTTTCTGAAGATGAGTTAGAAAAATAAATCGAATCTATACCTCTGTCCCGCAAAAGGAAACAACCTTCCGACAATCAACCACCACCGCCTCCCGAACCATCTATGCCCTCTCCGGAACGATCTTCCCCCTCAGCCTTCAGGCGAGAAACTGCATCTTCTCCCAGCAAACTTTCCCTTTCAGCTGTTCGATTCCTTCGTCCGGGAGACCGATGACCATCGGTTCGGGAACAGCTCGATTAGGGATTTAATCGAAGAAGACATGAGTTACCTGGCTAAGGTGAGTTAGTTGTCCAATTTGAATATTGGGAAATTGTGTGCTTTTTCTAATAATTCACCGACTGTCTTTGAATGTCTGTAGGCAAATGCTATCTTCGGGAAACTTCTTCCCCGATATAAAGGATCCGAAGCCGAAGAAGACGCAGCCCGACAAGAGAACATTGTTCTGACGTCGGCTCTGAGCAAAGAGAGAAGGGACCATGGTACCGCTCTCTTCAATAACGAATGCCTCCAAAAGGATTTGAATAAGTTAAAAGAGAAACTGGAGACAGTCGAAGCCACCCACCAAATAACCGTTAGTACGAACATGACCTGGTTCGTAGAAATGAAGCTCTTGTGGGGAAAAACGAAACAATGGTGAAAAATAGCAAGAGCCTGACTCTGCAAGTGAATGAATTCGAAGCTAGGGACTTGAGACATCTGAAGGAACGGGAAAAGCTCGAAGAGGAGCTTCGAGAACTTCGTGCTTTGAGAGATTTGGGTCCCCCTCTGACCGAAAATCTTCAGAGAGAAGTTCAACAAGAATATCGAAAATCAGCTGAGCTGAACGAGGAGATTGTCCAAATATTCTCGGATGGATATGACGAGTGTCGAAGCAAAGACAAGGCAATACTTGTCACAACCAAGGTTGATCTGACCATTCTTGACTCTTCGGAAGACGAAGCTGATTCCTGAAGATGATTTTCTTTTCCCTTAGATGTAGGATTTCTGTAAAAGTTTCTATCATTTTGTAAACAATATTATGTAAATGAAATATCAACATTATTCCTTATGACTTCGGTGCATTTACTGTTTATCAATACTTCAATATCGATTCAGCTTGAAAAATGTACAAGCTCCTTCGTGGACTTAACTTAAACTGTTAATTAACAACTAGGCAAGTCGTATAACAGACAAGATGGAGTTAAAGAATGTGGCCTTCCGAACTCAACACTTAGAAAAATTTAGGTAATAAAGTAAATGAATACTTATTCGTTACCAAAGTGTGAGGTAGATATGCTTCACTGGGGATTCGCCTACAGCGAAGGGCCTGACGAAGTCTAAGGATGACGTTTGCCTACCACGAAGGGCCTGACAACGTCTTAAGGATGACACTTTCCTACCACGAAGGGCCTGACAAGGTCTAAAGGTCGACAATTGCCTACCACGCAGGGCCTGACAACGTCTTAAAGATGACACTTGCCTACCACGAAGGGCCTGACAAGGTCTAAAGGTCGACAATTGCCTACCACGCAGGGCCTGACAACGTCTTAAGGATGACACTTGCCTACCACGAAGGGCCTAACAAGCTCATAAGGACCACCTGCCGATGAGGCTACCATCGAATGGTCAGCGAGTCCACCCGAACCTCCTTACACCAATGACGTTTGTCTACCACGCAGGGCCTGATAAACTCATAAGGACCACCTGCCGATGAGGCTACCATCGAATGGTCAACGAGTCCACCCGAACCTCCTTACACCGGTGACATTAACAGCAACGAAGACAAGACTTGTTTGAGAAAAAGTGAATTTTTATTGATGATGACTTAAATATTTACAGACTTCCGGTGTACTGACATTGTATCTACTGAAAATACTTTCGAAGTGTGACGCCCCCAGAATAGGTATACAACACCCATTCTGAGTCGCCAAATACATGGTACAGAAAGCAAACCACAACTTCAATAATACAATTGTCGTGCAAAATACGACAACACATACTGTGAGTTTAAATACAAATATTGTCTTATAGACAATATCCACACTCAAATAAATCCTCATTACAATTATTCAAACACTATTTTACAGAAATAGTGAGGACTGCTAATACATCTTTCTAGAACCATCACTCCATACCCCGACTAGATCCTGCTATGTTCTCACCTCCTAAGAAGAAAAATGGAACAAAAAGGAAAAGGGTGAGCTCAACTAGCCCAGTAAAGAATATTATGACTAAGATAATATACAACAAATTATCGTTAGTCTTCAACAGGGAAAAATCTGATAAAATATAATCGACAACAAGTTTTAGATCAACAACTGCAGCGGAAACAGCAAACCATTAGAAGAGTCAAGTAGAGAAAGAATTCTACTATCTTCTAAGATTTAAAAGTCCATCATCAATATTTTATCCCTGTAACATCAATTAATAATCATCTTTAACCAAATATTCATCTTTGCACTACAGGCCAAAGATATTCATTTGTATCATCAGTCGGTCATGTTCATCTCAACACCTGTTCATCTTTGCACTACAGGCCAAAGATATTCATCAAGTAATTATACATCTTTGCACTACAGGCCAAAGATATTCAGTAATATCATCATTTAGGACTGAGGATGATGAAAAATATCTTAAAGAGAACGAATCCAATGAGACAGAAGGACAAATAGTAGGGATTCGTATAACAGTTTATCCAAGATCAATAATACTTCATAATAATCAATTGTGAAGCAGAATTCAAAAATAAAGATCAAAACATGGATACAATCAAAGATAGTAACCATAATAGACATCTTGGACAAAAAGGGAAAATTTTATTTTTCGGTGAATAGTGCCGTATTCGTGAATAGTGCCGTATACGTGAATAGTGCCGTATACGTGAATAGTAACCCCCGACACAAAAAGTTCCAAATTTGATAAAAACTCATATCAATATTTCAGCATAATGATATTGAAGAAAATAATATCATTAAGAAGAAAATAATATCCCTTACCTCAAAATATCAGTACTTCTGGTCGGAATACCGGTATAAGGCTGAAAGAAACTTGCTCTGATGAATAGAAACTCTCAAAGTATCTAAATACTCACAAAATACACTCAATAATCTAGAGAGAGAAAGAGAGAAAACTTGTTTCTGGTGTGATTTTCAATTCTAACTTAGCCTTCTATTTATAGGAAAATTTTGGTAGGTTTGACCTGCAACCTGATGGCTTTACCTGCTACTATTCCCACCCACCACATTTGAAATATAATTCAGCACATTTCTTCACCAACCACAAGTGGGGCCCACCAATTCTAGAATTTTCCACCAAAATGATAAACTCCGAAAATTCAACAATTTCTGAACCAGTCATCTTGTAAAATTCGTAATAAATCATACGTTCATTTTTAACGGTTCAAAATTTGTGGACATATACTCAACTTATATATGTATAACATATCCAAAAATTACCACGATCCAACGGTCGGATTAAAAATTATAACCCCCGCAAACTATCTCAAAAACCCTGATTTTTAATACCTCCATTCCGACAAAAATACTGACAAAAACCTCAACATTAACTCCTTCATTTTTAACCACAAAAATATATCCCTCATTTATATCCACATAAAATAAATATTTCCTTATCATATGAATCAATAATTAATTATTCACAAATAATATTACAGAATCACATTTATGACAACCAGGCCGTTCCCAGGAAAGAGGGGGCTTTCCAATAAGGATTTCTCCTTACTGGCGCGCAATTAGATGACCAAACCTCTCCTTAGACAGAACTTTCTAGACATTGCCAATAATGTTATCTAATAATATTATTCAAATAATATGAATTATTGATCTGATAAATGAAAATACTGTGCAGCAACAATTATTGAAACAACAATAATATAAAATATCAACGCAGCAATTATTGAATCAATAAAATAAAATATTGAATAATAACTACTGTAACAATTATTGAGTAGTGCCTTCTTACGTAAGAATCAATAATTGGTGCAATACCGTGTGCTACTGTATTTTAACCACCGGGTATTCCAACAGTATTAACGGTAACAACTACGCCGTTATTTATAAACAACTTATACTTGTCGTTTTCTTCATCCAATCGCTTTCCGTTATGGGGCCCACACAAGGCTGCGTCGTCGTACGAATATTCCCCGACAGCAAGAATATTCCACGACCAACCGAATATTCACCGACCAAAAATAAATATTTTATAACCACTTGCTTATTTTGCAAAATTTGCACATTTCACCCATAACCAAAGTATTATATCAAATTAACCCCTTATTATTCACAATAATATTTAGAGAAAATTTGATTTTATTCATTAATAAGTTGGGGTCTTACAACCTCCCCTCCTTATGAAATTTCGTCCTCGAAATTGACGTACGTACCTGATGTTTCAAAAAGGTGAGGATACCTCGCTTTCATTTCTGATTCCAACTCCCAGGTCATTTCTTCAATAGCATGGTTTCTCCACAAAACCTTAACTTGTGGTATAACCTTCGTGCGTAGGACATGCTCTTTCCTATCCAAGATCTTAACAGGTACCTCCTCGTACGTTAAATCTTCAGCTATCTCGTCTGGTTCTAACTCAATAATGTGGTTCGGGTCTTTAACATATTTACGAAGCATAGATATGTGAAAAACATTATGAACACGAGACATGCTTGGAGGTAATGCGAGTCTATATGCCACATTTCCTATTCGCTCAAGAATCTCAAATGGACCAACAAATCTTGGATTGAGCTTTCCTCTCTTCCCAAATCTTGTAACTCCCTTCCATGGTGCAACACGTAACAATACATGATCCCCAATATTAAATTCCACGTCCTTCCGATGAAGATCCGCATAACTCTTTTGTCGATCCTGTGCCGTTTGTATACGTTGTCGAATCGTTTGGATCTTCTCTGTAGTAATGCGTACCAATTCTGGTCCCAACAATGTTGCTTCACCCACCTCGTCCCAGCATACTGGAGAACGACATTTTCTTCCATACAACGCCTCAAATGGAGCCATACCTATGCTCGCCTGATAACTGTTGTTGTAGGAGAATTCCACCAATGGTAGGTACTTATCCCAACTCCCTTTGAGATCTAAGACACAAAGTCTTAATAGATCTTCAAGAGTTTGAATAGTCCTCTCTGATTGTCCGTCCGTTTGAGGATGGTATGCTGAACTGAATCGTAAATCCGTGCCCATAGCTTTCTGCAAGCTAACCCAAAATCGTGAAGTGAATCTTGGGTCACGATCCGAAACTATGGATACTGGCATGCCATGCAATCTCACAATCTCGTTCACGTACATACTAGCAAGACGTTCAAGGGAATAAGTCTCACGTATCGGCAAGAAATGAGCGGACTTGGTTAATCTATCAACAATAACCCAAATCGCATCTATGCCTTGAGAAACCTTGGGAAGACCCGTAACAAAATCCATAGTAATGTGTTCCCACTTCCATTTCGGAATCTCAAGTGGTTGCAATGGACCCTTTGGTACTTGATGCTCCGCTTTTACACGTTGACAAGTTAAACATCTCGAGATAAACTCCGCGATCTCTCTTTTCATATTGCTCCACCAAAATGTATGTCGAAGATCGTGATACATTTTGGTACTCCCAGGATGGATTGCAAACGGTGTGTTGTGTGCCTCCATCATTATTCTATGCTTCAAGTCAAAATCGTTAGGAACACAAAGTCTGGAGTTGACTCGAAGTATTCCTTCTTCATCGATTCTTGCTTCTGGAATAGCACCTTCTTGCACTTTCTTCTTCATACGCATCAGCTCTATATCCGTAGCTTGAGCAGCTTTAACTTTATCGATTAAAGTCGGTTCTACTCGTATATTTGATATCATCATGTGGGTACTTGGAGCCTTCATCTCTATCTCCATCCTTTGCAAGTCATACAAAATGGGCCTTTGTGTTAAAAACATTGCACTCGTACCCGCATATGATCTTCTACTCAATGCGTCAGCTACTACGTTTGCTTTTCCAGGATGGTATTGGATGGTATGATCGTAATCTTTCAACAGCTCAAGCCAACGTCGTTGCCGCATGTTGAGTTCCTTTTGGGTGAAGAAATATTTGAGGCTTTTATGATCTGTATAGATCTCCACTTTCTCCCCATACAGGTAGTGTCTCCAGATCTTCAACGCAAAAACGACTGCTGCCAACTCCAAATCATGAGTAGGATAATTCCTCTCATATTCTTTGAGTTGTCGTGAGGCATAGGCTATGACTTTCCCATGTTGCATGAGAACACATCCTAACCCTTTGCCTGAAGCATCGCTGTAGATAACAAATCCATCCGAACCAGATGGTATTGTCAGAACAGGTGCCGAAATGAGTCTCCTCTTGAGTTCTTGGAAACTCTTCTCGCATTCCTCACTCCATACGAATTTTGTATCTTTCCGAGTCAGCTGAGTTAACGGAGTAGCGATTCGAGAAAATCCTTCCACAAATCTCCGATAATAACCAGCTAAGCCCAGAAAGCTACGTACTTCGGTTACCGACTTCGGTTGCTCCCAACTTTGTATGGCTTCAATCTTCGCCGGGTCGACAGATACTCCATGTTTTGACACCACGTGCCCAAGGAATGCTACTTCCTCAAGCCAGAACTCGCATTTCTTCAGTTTGGCATATAGCTTGTTCTCACGAAGCCTTTGCAGTACCAGCTTCAAATGGCGCTCATGATCTTCACGGCTTTTGGAATAGATGAGGATGTCATCAATAAAGACAACAACGAACTGATCCAAATATTCTTTGAATACACGGTTCATCATATCCATGAAGGCAGCAGGAGCATTAGTCAATCCAAAAGACATTACTAAGAATTCATAATGCCCGTACCGAGTTCTGAAGGCAGTCTTTGGAATATCCTCAGTTTTAATCTTCAGCTGATGATATCCAGAACGAAGATCGATCTTTGAAAAGAATTGTGCTCCTTGCAACTGGTCAAACAGGTCATCAATGCGAGGTAGCGGATACCTATTCTTGATGGTGACATGGTTCAATTCTCGATAGTCAATACAAAGTCGCATACTCCCGTCTTTCTTCTTTACGAATAAAACAGGAGCACCCCAAGGAGACGTACTAGGACGAATAAAACCGATGTCCAACAACTCCTGTAGTTGGACTTTTAACTCCTGAAGTTCAATAGGAGCCATTCGATATGGGGTTTTAGAAATGGGCTTTGTACCGGGTTCAAGGTCAATAAAGAATTCAATTTCTCGTTCCGGGGGTAGACCGAGAAGTTCTTCAGGAAATACATCGAAAAATTCTCTAACAATAGAAATATTATTCAAATCTGACTTGTCTTTGTTCAAATCCATAACATGGGCTAAGAAAGCTTGACATCCGTTTTTCAATAAACGAATAGCTTTGTGGCTTGATATGACAGTGACTGATTTTAGTGGTTTAGTAGTTTGAATTCGTATGACAGGTTGGTTAGGAATATGAAAACTAACAACCTTACGAAAACAATCAATTTTAGCATGATGAGTGGTTAACCAATCAATTCCTAAAATCACATCAAAAGCAAGTATCTTTAAAGAGATAAGATCAACAGGTAATGTGATAGTGCCAACTTGGATCATGCAAGATTTATAAACTGTAGATGTAACGAAGGTTTCACCCAACGGAGTTTCAACAGATAAGTTAAAGTCCAATTTCTCCGGAGTCAAGTTTAAACGTTGAGCACAAGCAGGAGAGATAAAAGAATGGGTAGAACCGGTATCTAGTAAAGTATAAACTTCGCAAGAATTCAAGATTAGCTTACCCGTGATCACCTCGTTCGGGTTTCTCGCGTTTTGGCCAGTAACGACAAACGTCCTTCTAGGAACCGCTGATTTCGACTTATCCGGGATAACTTTTGGAGTCACCATCTCCGCTGAACTTGGTTTTGCTACAGAACACTCTCGAGCTATATGACCTTCCTTTCCACAGTTATAACATACCTTGGATTGTTGTGGGCAGTTTGGGCTGATATGTCCCTCTTTTCCACATTTGTAACATACGACCGGTGGTCGTTCTCCTCCCCTAGAAACAGTTGATGTTTGTGCTGACGTCTTCACGTTATCATTGTTGTACCTTCTCTTCTTGAAATCTCCTCCCGACTCGCTCCTTCTATTATCACAACCACGATTACCACCAGAGTGGTTACCGCTTTTGTCCGAATATTTTCCTCCCTGCTGGTTTTCATTGCTTCGATGACTGCCGCCACCGGTATGACCCTGGTTGTGGTCCCTCGGTTGCACATACTCATTATCTCGCTCTAATAATTGAGCCCTGTTTACAACATCTGAATATAAAGAAAATTTATGAGAGATAAGATATTGTCGAATCTCGGGTTTTAGACCTCTCAGAAACATCCTTGTCATTCGTTCCTCATTTTCGACCAAATGAGGTGCAAACCTGGATAACTCTGCAAACTTCGCCTCGTACTGGGACACCGTCATGTTGTTTTGTTCCAGTCTAATAAACTCAACCTCCTTCATATGACGAATACTTTCAGGAAAGTACTTGTCATTGAACAGTTTTTGAAATGTTTCCCAGGACATGTTGAGTGCGTCAGGCTGGGTACGCTTCACAGACTCCCACCAGTAGTCTGCCTCACCGCGGAACATAAATGTGGCGAATGGAACCTTCTGTTCCTCCGTGCATCCCAAGACATCAAATATCTTGGTAATTTGCTTGACCCACGTTTCCGCCATGATCGGATCCGGCTTTCCCTTAAATTCTGGTGGTCCCAATTCTTTGAACTGCTTAGCTGTGACAAACCGCGCGTTGTTATCATTTCCACCCGTATTCTGCACACGAGTCTCCCTCGTCTGATTTTGCATGAACTGCAAAAAGCTCCTAAACATTCCATCATTCATCGTTTGCTCGGTAACGTTGTTTACAGGAGGAATATTGCCTTCCTGTTGCACGTTCCCCTGGGTAGTGATCAAAGGTGTCTCCACGGTCTGATTTACTCCATTATTAACGTTCTCAGCTGCCATTCTTAAATACTGCCATAAAACAAGGGTTAATAGTCATGTCATATATTATCCCTATACTCTGACCGACCAAATAAACACCAAATAAACTTAGTCAGGTCATACTAGCGAAGGAATTCCCCGTCTCTCCCCTCCTAGTTCTTGTCTCACATCTCAGCCAGGGATCATATCCCTAAGCTCTGATACCAACTGTGACGCCCCCAGAATAGGTATACAACACCCATTCTGAGTCGCCAAATACATGGTACAGAAAGCAAACTACAACTTCAATAATACAATTGTCGTGCAAAATACGACAACACATACTGTGAGTTTAAATACAAATATTGTCTTCTAGACAATATCCACACTCAAATAAATCCTCATTACAATTATTCAAACACTATTTTACAGAAATAGTGAGGACTGCTAATACATCTTTCTAGAACCATCACTCCATACCCCGACTAGATCCTGCTATGTTCTCACCTCCTGAGAAGAAAAATGGAACAAAAAGGAAAAGGGTGAGCTCAACTAGCCCAGTAAAGAATATTATGACTAAGATAATATACAACAAATTATCGTTAGTCTTCAACAGGGAAAAATCTGATAAAATATAATCGACAACAAGTTTTAGATCAACAACTGCAGCGGAAACAGCAAACCATTAGAAGAGTCAAGTAGAGAAAGAATTCTACTATCTTCTAAGATTTAAAAGTCCATCATCAATATTTTATCCCTGTAACATCAATTAATAATCATCTTTAACCAAATATTCATCTTTGCACTACAGGCCAAAGATATTCATTTGTATCATCAGTCGGTCATGTTCATCTCAACACCTGTTCATCTTTGCACTACAGGCCAAAGATATTCATCAAGTAATTATACATCTTTGCACTACAGGCCAAAGATATTCAGTAATATCATCATTTAGGACTGAGGATGATGAAAAATATCTTAAAGAGAACGAATCCAATGAGACAGAAGGACAAATAGTAGGGATTCGTATAACAGTTTATCCAAGATCAATAATACTTCATAATAATCAATTGTGAAGCAGAATTCAAAAATAAAGATCAAAACATGGATACAATCAAAGATAGTAACCATAATAGACATCTTGGACAAAAAGGGAAAATTTTATTTTTCGGTGAATAGTGCCGTATTCGTGAATAGTGCCGTATACGTGAATAGTGCCGTATACGTGAATAGTAACCTCCGACACAAAAAGTTCCAAATTTGATAAAAACTCATATCAATATTTCAGCATAATGATATTGAAGAAAATAATATCATTAAGAAGAAAATAATATCCCTTACCTCAAAATATCAGTACTTCTGGTCGGAATACCGGTATAAGGCTGAAAGAAACTTGCTCTGATGAATAGAAACTCTCAAAGTATCTAAATACTCACAAAATACACTCAATAATCTAGAGAGAGAAAGAGAGAAAACTTGTTTCTGGTGTGATTTTCAATTCTAACTTAGCCCTCTATTTATAGGAAAATTTTGGTAGGTTTGACCTGCAACCTGATGGCTTTACCTGCTACTATTCCCACCCACCACATTTGAAATATAATTCAGCACATTTCTTCACCAACCACAAGTGGGGCCCACCAATTCTAGAATTTTCCACCAAAATGATAAACTCCGAAAATTCAATAATTTCTGAACCAGTCATCTTGTAAAATTCGTAATAAATCATACGTTCATTTTTAACGGTTCAAAATTTGTGGACATATACTCAACTTATATATGTATAACATATCCAAAAATTACCACGATCCAACGGTCGTATTAAAAATTATAACCCCCGCAAACTATCTCAAAAACCCTGATTTTTAATACCTCCATTCCGACAAAAATACTGACAAAAACCTCAACATTAACTCCTTCATTTTTAACCACAAAAATATATCCCTCATTTATATCCACATAAAATAAATATTTCCTTATCATATGAATCAATAATTAATTATTCACAAATAATATTACAGAATCACATTTATGACAACCAGGCCGTTCCCAGGAAAGAGGGGGCTTTCCAATAAGGATTTCTCCTTACTGGCGCGCAATTAGATGACCAAACCTCTCCTTAGACAGAACTTTCTAGACATTGCCAATAATGTTATCTAATAATATTATTCAAATAATATGAATTATTGATCTGATAAATGAAAATACTGTGCAGCAACAATTATTGAAACAACAATAATATAAAATATCAACGCAGCAATTATTGAATCAATAAAATAAAATATTGAATAATAACTACTGTAACAATTATTGAGTAGTGCCTTCTTACGTAAGAATCAATAATTGGTGCAATACCGTGTGCTACTGTATTTTAACCACCGGGTATTCCAACAGTATTAACGGTAACAACTACGCCGTTATTTATAAACAACTTATACTTGTCGTTTTCTTCATCCAATCGCTTTCCGTTATGGGGCCCACACAAGGCTGCGTCGTCGTACGAATATTCCCCGACAGCAAGAATATTCCACGACCAACCGAATATTCACCGACCAAAAATAAATATTTTATAACCACTTGCTTATTTTGCAAAATTTGCACATTTCACCCATAACCAAAGTATTATATCAAATTAACCCCTTATTATTCACAATAATATTTAGAGAAAATTTGATTTTATTCATTAATAAGTTGGGGTCTTACACGAAGTCTGCCTACATGCCAAGTATTCTTGATCTCTGATCCGTCCAAGGCCCTCAACCGATAAGTCCCTGGCTTCGGTACTTCTATGACTTCATACGGCCCTTCCCAATTCGGCATCAGCTTTCCCAAATTCTGGGGTGTAGATGCTTCGACTTCTCTGAGAACGAAATCCCCTACTTCGAATCTGCGAAGCTTTACCCCTTTGTTATAATGCTTAGCTACTCTTCGCTGATAGGCTGCTAGTTTGGTCAAGGTTGTTTCTCTGACTTCTTCAAGTAAATCAAGATTGGCTTTCAGTCCTTCGTCATTGTATATCTCTTTGAACTGACTAACTCGAAAACTTGGAGATCCAATTTCAACTGGGACTAAGGCATCAGTACCGTAGGCCAGTCTGAAATGTGAATCTCCTGTTGTGGTCCTCGGAGTGGTCTGATAGGCCTATAACACGCTGAGCACCTCTTCTGGCCATCTTCCTTTTGCTTCGTCCAATCTGCGCTTGATTCCATTCAGCAGCGTTCTGTTGGTCACTTCGACTTGTCCATTAGACTGAGGATGAGCTACCGAAGTCTTTTTGTGCTGGACCCCCACTTCTTTCAAAAATGCTTCGAATTTTGATCCCACAAACTGACGTCCATTGTCTGAAATCACCACCTTAGGAATTCCGAACCGAAATACTACCGACTCCTTGATGCACTTTAAGCATTCCTGTTCCGTTATTAACCTAAGCGGTTTTGCTTCTACCCACTTGGTCATGTAGTCGATGGCAACTATAACAAAGCTGACCTGACCTTTTGCTTTCGGTAGCGGACCTAGTATATCAACCCCCCAGACAGCAAAGGGTATGGGAGATAAGATTGAGTATAGCTCTTCTGGTGGCTGATGTGGGATCGAACTGTTGAGCTGACATTTCTCGCACTTCTTGACGTATTCAGTCGCTTCCTTGAAGATGGTAGGCCAGTAGTACCCCTGACGAAGTACTTTGTAGGCTAATAACTTAGCAGCCATATGGTTTCCACAGATGCCCTCGTGAACTTCTCGAAGAGCATATTCAGCTTCGGACGGAGTCAAACATTTTAACAGTGAAGACGAGAAGGCCCTTCGAAACAGATCCCCATCTATCAGAACGAAATTAGCACTCTTGTACTTGATTTTCTTGGCCAACATCTGATAAGAAGGTAAAACGCCATCTGCCAGATATTCCAGATATGGAGTCAACCAGCAGTTAGTTCGATCAACGCACATTACCAATTCATGATGAACACTAGGATGTTGCAAAATTTCTAAATAAATCGACCCATCAAAAACGTTAACATCCGTAGTGGCTAATTTGGAGAGTGCATCGACAATGGAATTGTTGTTACGTTCGACCCCCTGAAATTCGTAGAATTGGAAATACTGAAGCCATTCTTTCAATTTCGCCAAATACTTGATCATTCTATGACCTCGGGCTTCGTATTCCCCGGAGACTTGTTTAACGACAAACTGAGAGTCGCTGAAGATAACTATTCTTTGCACTTCGAGACTCTTAGCTAGTCGCAATCCCGCCAACACTGCCTCGTACTCCGCCTCATTGTTCGTCGCTTTAAACTGAAATCTGATGGCCTGTTGTACCTTGAATCCCTCCGGACTAGTCAGAATAATCCCTGCTCCGCTGACGTCCGTGGTAGAGGACCCATCTGCATATAGTGTCCACGAACTCTGCTTCTGCTGAAGAACCGCGACTATGTTGTCAGACCCTTCAGCTTCTGCCACAACTTCATCAGCTTCAGAAAATGAACACTTGACCACAAAATCTGCCAAGGCATGCCCCTTGATGGCGGTTCGGGGATGATATTCAACGAAGAATTGAGAAAACTCCATCGTCCATGCAGCTAATCTCCCCGATACTTCAGGTGTGCCCATAATTTTCTTCAAAGGCTGATCTGTGTAGACTATTACCAACCTACCTTGGAAGTACTGCCTAAGCTTTCGACTAGCAGTTATTAAAGTAAAAGCAAACTTTTCAATGTTTGGGTACCTTGTTTTAGCATCCCGAAGGACATGGCTTACATAATAAACCGGGTGCTGCTTCCCCCTAACTTCTCGCACCAAAACTGCTCCTACTACCAACGAACTAGCTGCTAAATACAAATACAAAGGTTCAGCAGGAGCGGGCTTCACCAATAAAGGCGCCGAAGATAAGTAGGACTTGATGCTCTGAAAAGCATCTTCGCATTCCGAAGTCCATTGGAACGTCATGGCATTCTTCGGCCCTTTCAACGTAGCAAAAAATGGCAAACACCTTTCTGCCGACTTGGACATAAACCTCCTCAAAGCTGCAATCCTTCCAGTCAGACGTTGAACATCTTTAAATGACTGAGGAGTCTTCATGTTCAGGATCGCTTGAATCTTTTATGGATTGGCTTCAATTCCCCTCTGACTGACCAGATAACCCAGAAACTTGCCAGCCCCTAATCCGAAGGTGTACTTGACAGGATTCAGTCTCAATTTGTGATGACGGACTGTCTGAAAGCATTCTTCCAGGTCATCCAGATGTTTGTGCACCAACATGCTCTTAACAATCATGTCATCTACGTATACTTCCATATTCTTGCCCAACTGGTGCCTGAAGACATAGTTCGTCATCCTCTGGTAAGTGGCCCCGGCGTTAATGAGACCGAAGGTCATTTTCTTGTAGGCATATACCGAACGATGCGTAATGAACGCCGTCTTTGGTATATCCTCTTTACACATGGAGATCTGATGATAGCTAGAGAATGCATCCATGAAGCTCAACAAGGCATACCCCGAAGTTGCATCGATGAGTTGGTCAATGTGGGGCAACGGGTAGAAATCCTTTGGACAAGCTTTATTCAGATCTGTATAGTCGATGCAGACTCACCATTTCTCATTCTGCTTCTGGACCAGCACCACATTTGCCATCCACTACGGATAGTCGATCTCGAAGATGAAGTCAACAGCTAGCAGCTTCGCAATTTCTTCATCGATGATTCTCTGGCGCTCAGGCGCAAAGATCCTCCTCTTTTGCCGAACTGGCTTCTTCGACGGGTCCACTTCTAATCGATGCTTTGCAATATCCCTGCTCACTCCCGGCATATCTTGAGGTTCCCAAGCGAAGATGTCAATATAACACCGCAGGAGTTCAATGAGGTTCGTCCGGAGAGGTTCTGGCAGACCCAAACCTATTTTCACCATTTTGTTAGCCTTACCCGGGATGAGCTGTATCTCTTCTGTTTCTTCAGCTGGCATGACCAACGGCTCTGAGCTGCTTTCCGTGAAGGGTTCGATCTCTATTGCCATGGTCTGTTTTTGCTTTGACACCCCTACTCTCGAAGTGATCACGACATTTCTATAATATCTTCTGGCCAGATCCAGATCTCCTTTCACCTCCCCAACCCCATGAGCTGTAGGAAATTTGATTTTGAAATGAGGGATTGAGGTTACAGCTTGTAAAGCAGTTAAAGTGGACCTCCCCAAAATAGCATTATAAGCGGAATCTACATGTACAACATGAAATTTGCAAAAAATTTCTACCTGTTGGGGGGCCATACCGAAGATAACCGGCAGTTCGATGGTTCCAGCCACTTTGATCGGATCGTTGTTGAAGCCATATAAAGGGGCCTCATGCCCGATCTCCATCTTCTGCCCATCAAGATGCATCCTCTGATAAGAATGGGCATATAAGATATCCACAGAAGACCCATTGTCGATCATCATTCGTTTCATATCCACCGAACCCACTTGTGCCGTCACCACCAATGATCCCTCATGCGGTTCGATGGTTTCCGAAGGGTAATCCTCATCTGTAAAGGAAATTATCGTACCTGGGAAGGGTCTGTCAGTCTTCGGGAGGGTACCCGCCACCGACATAACCGAATCCAAATAACTTCGGCGCTTCCTTCCAACAAGCTTGCCCGAAGTACCCCCAGTGATGACATCTATCACTTGCCTTGCTGGTGGTCCAGGAGCGGGGAACACTTTCTAAACTGGTTGGGCTGCCTGAACAGGTCCTCTATTTTGCTGTTGATTCGTTCTGGCAACCACATAATGAACTAAAGCCCCGTCTTGCACCTTTCTCTCAATAAAATCTTTCAAACTAGCACAGTCGTTCGTATCGTGGCCTGAGGCTTGATGATAGTCACAATACTTACGAGAATTCCCTTTCCTGGGCTTAATATTATCTCGGGGTGGCTCGAAGATAGGTTGATTTTTAATCTGATCTAAGATAACAGCCCTGTCAGCGTTGAGTGCAGTATACGTCCTGTTTACCCTCTGAGCTGGAGCGGACGAGCGTCCTCCACCCTGTCTCCAATTATTGTTGTATTTCTTTGACCCGCCGTCATGACGACCTTTATTTCCTTCGTTCTTACTCTGGTCCCCCTCTGTTCTGTCCCGATCTGTCTCCTTAAGCCGATCTGAAGAAGGGCGCTTGAGGCTATTCATGGCTTCCTCTACCACGATATAACTCTCTGCTTTGTCGAAGGCTTCTGCTAGACTCTCCGGGTGATGAAACATCAATTTCTTCACCAACTTCTCTGATTTGATCAGATCTAACCCATTCTGAAACAGTCCCACGGCTTGTAGATCGTTCAGGTCTGTCACTTGGCTGGCTGCTTCACGGAATCGCTTTACATATTGGCCCAAAGACTCATTCGAATACTGTCGAACCTGAGCCAGTGAACTAGTTGGTTTCCCTTTTCTTTTGTTATTCCCGAAGCGAGCGTGGAATTTATTGCACATGTCTACCCAATATGAAGTCGAATCCGAAGGCAAAGTCCCCATCCACTGCATGGCATCCTTTCGGAGTGTCGTGACAAAAGTATGACACTTAGCAGCATCGCTAAAGTCATAATAATCCATCAGTCGGTCGAACGCCTGACTATGGTCATAGGGATCCCCCGATCTGTCATAGCTTTCAATGTGAGACAACTTCTTGGTGGGGTCAGCTTTTTCTTTCAGAATCTCAGCGAAAAAAGGGGATGCCTTTTTTCCCGAAGTATCTTTCGTTTTCTGTACCTCGGCAAGCTGCCTTCGAAGCTCCTTCACCTCTTTAACTAGATACTCTACGCCCTCGGGTTGAGACGATGCTACTTTTTCCGGTGACTCCTCCCTCCTCTGAATGGACCGGTCTCTTGCCATAGAACCCCCAACTTTCGAGGGGCTTTTACGATGACGATGGTCCACAGGGCAGAGTGCCCTCGGTGGACTTTCGGGTGTACGACCCCTAGATCTGCTTCGTCTCTGAACCCGGCTGCCGTGGTGGGAATGCGCAACAACGAGCGCCTTCTTTGTATTTTCAGGAGTACGATCCTTGGATCGACCTCTTCGTTCGCTTCGACCCTACTCCTTAGAACCGATAGGGTGATGTGCCCTCTTCGATCTTTCAGGAGTAGGGCTTCTGGACCTTCTTCTTTCTCGAGGTTGACCCCGAGACTCACGCCCTGAATGAGCAGGTTCTTTCCCACTCCGATGCCCACGTTCTTCAGATTGGACATAGCTGGACGCTTCGTCCCTCAAATCTGCCATTCGAGACATCTGCTCAGCTATATCCTGCCGTTGCTTCACCAGTGCCTCAATGGTCCTATCAGCTTCGTCTGCCATCTTAGCCAAACGGGAAGCCTTTTCATCTTGGTCATCCCGGTATCGAGTTCTAGGCGAGGTGCCTTCTACTCGTTTTCGGCCATGACCAGACCCTTTCTCTGCTGTAAAAACTAGCTTTCTCTTGGCTTTGCTCATAGCCCTCGGACGAGAATCTCCCTGCGTTCGTTTGGACGCCGTGCTGGCATGAACACTTAGTGCAGGTCCCAAATGGTCCTTGACAGATACTCGCGGTATTGACTCACTGGCAGCCATCGGCTGCCCCTCTGGTGTAGGTGTTCTACTCTTCCCCATAAATACCGACGTAGAACGACCACAATGTGTGATTAAAAAATACTCAGGACACTAGAACTCAGCCCTCCTTCTAGCGCCAATGTTAACGCCAAGATCTTCTCCCGCGTCCAAATCACGTAAGACGCTCTGATCCTGCACAGTTCAACAAGTCAACACCAGAAGCTTGACGGCCTGACCGTCGGGGGATAGCTCCGGCGTGAGAGTCAGTACAGGCGATCACAAGATTAACAATGGAGAAAAAATATTAACTAGTGTCTGAGTGAGAGCAAAATATTATGATTGTGTGTTGTGTTTTGTTACCTCTCCCTTTTTGTGATCCTTGCCCCATACGTTCCCTCGACCCGGTTTACCGTGCCACCCACTATCTCCTGACACCTCCCCTCACCCCCCCGGTCATCTCAGTCGAAAGTATGTAGCTTATTTCCCTACCTGCTACCACTGTTACCTCCCGCCGGTAATCGGAGTCCCATCCTCATTAATGCCAGGCAGAAAGGTGGCTGACATAACAGTCAATTACTACCTTTTGTGATGATTACCGGTCAAAGATAGAATAAGTGACAGCTTACATAATGGACCAATCCAATGACTAAGTCCAATATCATAGTCAAGTAGCGGGGCCCAAATTGTAAGACCCCAACTTATTAATGAATAAAATCAAATTTTCTCTAAATATTATTGTGAATAATAAGGGGTTAATTTGATATAATACTTTGGTTATGGGTGAAATGTGTAAATTTTATAAAATAAGCAAGTTGTTATAAAATATTCATTTTGTCGGGGAATATTCGTTTGGTCGTGAAATATTCTTGCTGTCGGGGAATATTCGTACGAAGGCGCAGCCTTGTGTGGGCCCCATAACGGAAAGCGATTGGATGAAGAAAACGACAAGTATAAGTTATTTATAAATAACGGCGTAGTTGTTACCGTTAATACTGTTGGAATACCCGGTGGTTGAAATACAGTAGCACACGGTATTGCACCAATTATTGATTCTTACGTAAGAAGACACTACTCAATAATTGTTACAGTAGTTACTGTTCAATATTTTATTTTATTGATGCAATAATTGTTGCGTTGATATCTTATATTATTGTTGTTTCAATAATTGTTGCTGCACAGTATTTTCCATTATCAGATCAATAATTTATATTATTTGAATAATATTATTAGATAACATTATTGGCAATGTCTAAAAAGTTCTATCTAAGGAGAGGTTTGGTCATCTAATTGCGCGCCAGTAAGGAGAAATCCTTATTGGAAAGCCCCCTCTTTCTTGGGAACGGCCTGGTTGTCATAAATGTGATTCTGTAATATTATTTGTGAATAATTAATTATTGATTCATACGATAAGGAAATATTTATTTTATGTGGATATAAATGAGGGATATATTTTTGTGGTTAAAAATGAAGGAGTTAATGTTGAGATTTTTATCCGTATTTTTTGTCGGAATGGAGGTATTAAAAATCAGGATTTTTGAGATATTTTGCGGGGGTTATAATTTTTAATCCGACCGCTGGATCGTGATAATTTTTGGATATGTTATACATATATAAGTTGAGTATATGCCCACAAATTTTGAACCGTTAAAAATGAACGTATGATTTATTATGAATTTTACAAGATGACTGGTTCAAAAATTGTTGAATTTTCGGAGTTTATCATTTTGATGGAAAATTCTAGAATTGGTGGGCCCCACTTATGGTTGGTGAAGAAATGTGCTGAATTATGGTTACTATCTTTGATTGTATCCATGTTTTGATCTTTATTTTTGAATTCTGCTTCACAATTGATTATTATGAAGTATTATTGATCTTGGATAAACTGTTATACGAATCCCTACTATTTGTCCTTCTGTCTCACTGGATTCGTTCTCTTTAAGATATTTTTCATCATCCTCAGTCCTAAATGATGATATTACTGAATATCTTTGGCCTGTAGTGCAAAGATGTATGATTACTTGATGAATATCTTTGGCCTGCAGTGCAAAGATGAACAGGTGTTAAGATGAACATGACCGACTGGTGATACAAAAGAATATCTTTGGCCTGTAGTGCAAAGATGAATATTTGGTTAAAGATGATTATTAATCGATGTTACAGGGATAAAATATTGATGATGGACTTTTAAATCTTAGAAGATAGTAGAATTCTTTCTCTACTTGACTCTTCTAATGGTTTGCTGTTTTCGCTGCAGTTGTTGATCTAAAACTTGTTGTCGATTATATTCTATCAGATTTTTCCCTGTTGAATACTAATGATAATTTGTTGTATATTATCTTAGTCATAATATTCTTTACTGGGCTAGTTGAGCTCACCATTTTCCTTTTTGTTCCATTTTTCTTCTCAGGAGGTGAGAACATAGCAGGATCTAGTCGGGGTATGGAGTGATGGTTCTAGAAAGATGTTTTAGCTGTCCTCACTATTTCTATAAAATAGTGTTTGAATAATTGTATTGAGGACTTATTTGAGTGTGGATATTGTCTAGAAGACAATATTTGTATTTAAACTCACAGTATGTGTTGTCGTATTTTGCACGACAATTGTATTATTAAAGTTGTAGTTTGCTTTCTGTACCATGTATTTGGCGACTCAGAATGGGTGTTGTATACCTATTTTGGGGGCGTCACAGTTGGTATCAGAGCTTAGGGATATGACCCCTGGTTGAGATGTGAGACAAGAACTAGGACGGGAGAGACGGGGAATTCCTTCGCTAGTATGACCTGACTAAGTTTATTTGGTGTTTATTTGGTCGGTCAGAGTATAGGGATAATATATGACATGACTATTAACTCTTGTTTTATGGCAGTATTTAAGAATGGCAGCTGAGAACGTTAATAATGGAGTAAATCAGACCGTGGAGACACCTTTGATCACTACCCAGGGGAACGTGCAACAGGAAGGCAATATTCCTCCTGTAAACAACGTTACCAAGCAAACGATGAATGATGGAATGTTTAGGAGCTTTTTGTAGTTCATGCAAAGTCAGACGAGGGAGACTCGTGTGCAGAATACGGGTGGAAATGATAACAACGCGCGGTTTGTCACAGCTAAGCAGTTCAAAGAATTGGGACCACCAGAATTTAAGGGAAAGCCGGATCCGATCATGGCGGAAACGTGGGTCAAGCAAATTACCAAGATATTCGATGTCTTGGGATGCACGGAGGAACAGAAGGTTCCATTCGCCACTTTTATGTTCCGCGATGAGGCAGACTACTGGTGGGAGTCTGTGAAGCGTACCCAACCTGACGCACTCAACATGTCCTGAGAAACATTTCAGAAACTGTTCAATGACAAGTACTTTCCTGAAAGTATTCGTCATACGAAGGAGGTGAAGTTTATCAGACTGGAACAAAACAACATGACGGTGTCCCAGTACGAGGCGAAGTTTGTAGAGTTATCCAGGTTTGCACCTCATTTGGTCGAGAATGAGGAACGAATGACAAGGATGTTTCTGAGATGTTTAAAACCCGAGATTCGACAATATCTTATCTCTCATAAATTTTCTTTATATTCAGATGTTGTAAACAGGGCTCAATTATTAGAGCGAGATAATGAGTATGTGCAACCGAGGGACCACAACCAGGGTCATACCGGTGGCGGCAGTCATCGAAGCAATGAAAACTAGCAGGGAGGAAAACATTCGGATAAAAGCGATAACCACTCTGGTGGTAATCGTGGTCGTGATAATAGAAGGAGCGAGTCGGGAGGAGATTTCAAGAAGAGAAGGTACAACAATGATAACGTGAAGACGTCAGCACAAACATCAACTATTTTTAGGGGAGGAGAACGACCACCGGTCGTATGTTACAAATGTGGGAAAGAGGGACATATCAGCCCAAACTGCCCACAACAATCCAAGGTATGTTATAACTGTGGAAAGGAGGGTCATATAGCTCGAGAGTGTTCTGTAGCAAAATCAAGTTCAGCGGGGATGGTGACTCCAAAAGTTGTCCCGGATAAGTCAAAATCAGCGGTTCCTGGAAGGGCGTTTGTCGTGACTGGCCAAAACGCGAGAAACACGAACGAGGTGAT
The DNA here is from genome assembly GCA_016801055.1 of Panax notoginseng. Lineage (NCBI taxonomy): Eukaryota > Viridiplantae > Streptophyta > Magnoliopsida > Apiales > Araliaceae > Panax > Panax notoginseng. The sequence continues at coordinate 277,672,301 of CM029012.1, forward strand.
CACGGGTAAGCTAATCTTGAATTCTTGCAAAGTTTATACTTTACTAGATACCGGTTCTACCCATTCTTTTATCTCTCCTGCTTGTGCTCAACGTTTAAACTTGACTCCGGAGAAATTGGACTTTAACTTATCTGTTGAAACTCCGTTGGGTGAAACTTTCGTTACATCTACAGTTTATAAATTTTGCATGATCCAAGTTGGCACTATCACATTACCTGTTGATCTTATCTCTTTAAAGATACTTGCTTTTGATGTGATTTTAGGAATTGATTGGTTAACCACTCATCATGCTAAAATTGATTGTTTTCGTAAGGTTGTTAGTTTTCATATTCCTAACCAACCTGTCATACGAATTCAAACTACTAAACCACTAAAATCAGTCACTGTCATATCAAGCCACAAAGCTATTCGTTTATTGAAAAATGGATGTCAAGCTTTCTTAGCCCATGTTATGGATTTGAACAAAGACAAGTCAGATTTGAATAATATTTCTATTGTTAGAGAATTTCCCGATGTATTTCCTGAAGAACTTCCTGGTCTACTCCCAGAACGTGAAGTTGAATTCTTTATTGACCTTGAACCTGGTACAAAGCCTATTTCTAAAACTCCATATCGAATGGCTCCTATTGAACTTCAGGAGTTAAAAGTCCAACTACAGGAGTTGTCATCTTTATTGATGACATCCTCATCTATTCCAAAAGCCATGAAGATCATGAGCGCCATTTGAAGCTGGTATTGCAAAGGCTTCGTGAAAACAAGCTATATGCCAAACTGAAGAAATGCGAGTTCTGGCTTGAGGAAGTAGCATTCCTTGGGCACGTGGTGTCAAAACATGGAGTATCTGTCGACCCGGCAAAGATTGAAGCCATACAAAGTTGGGAGCAACCGAAGTCGGTAACCGAAGTACGTAGCTTTCTGGGCTTAGCTGGTTATTATCAGAGATTTGTGGAAGGATTTTCTCGAATCGCTACTCCGTTAACTCAGCTGACTCGAAAAGATACAAAATTCGTATGGAGTGAGGAATGCGAGAAGAGTTTCCAAGAACTCAAGAGGAGACTCATTTCGGCACCTGTTCTGACAATACCATCTGGTTCGGATGGATTTGTTATCTACAGCGATGCTTCAGGCAAAGGGTTAGGATGTGTTCTCATGCAACATGGGAAAGTCATAGCCAATGCCTCGCGACAACTCAAAGAATATGAGAGGAATTATCCTACTCATGATTTGGAGTTGGCAGCAGTCGTTTTCGCGTTGAAGATCTGGAGACACTACCTGTATGGGGAGAAAGTGGAGATTTATACAGATCATAAAAGCCTCAAATATTTCTTCACCCAAAAAGAACTCAACATGCGGCAGCGACGTTGGCTCGAGCTGTTGAAAGATTACGATCATACCATCCAATATCATCCTGGAAAAGCAAACGTAGTAGCTGACGCATTGAGTAGAAGATCATATGCGGGTACGAGTGCAATGTTGTTAATACAAAGGCCCGTTTTGTATGACTTGCAAAGGATGGAGATAGAGATGAAGGCTCCAAGTACCCACATGATGATATCAAATATACGAGTAGAACCGACTTTAATCGATAAAGTTAAAGTTGCTCAAGCTATGGACATAGAGCTGATGCGTATGAAGAAGAAAGTGCAAGAAGGTGTTATTCCAGAAGCAAGAATCGATGAAGAAGGAATACTTCGAGTCAACTCCAGACTTTGTGTTCCTAACGATTTTGACTTGAAGCATAGAATAATGATGGAGGCACACAACACACCGTTTGCAATCCATCTTGGGAGTACCAAAATGTATCACGATCTTCGACACACATTTTGGTGGAGCAATATGAAAAGAGAGATCGCGGAGTTTATCTCGAGATGTTTAACTTGTCAACGTGTAAAAGCGGAGCATCAAGTACCAAAGGGTCCATTGCAACCACTTGAGATTTCGAAATGGAAGTGGGAACACATTACTATGGATTTTGTTACGGGTCTTCCCAAGGTTTCTCAAGGCATAGATGCGATTTGGATTATTGTTGATAGATTAACCAAGTCCGCTCATTTCTTGCCGATACGCGAGACTTATTCCCTTGAACGTCTTGCTAGTATGTACGTGAATGAGATTGTGAGATTGCATGGCATGCCAGTATCCATAGTTTCGGATCGTGACCCAAGATTCACTTCACGATTTTGGGTTAGCTTGCAGAAAGCTATGGGCACAGATTTACGATTCAGTTCAGCGTACCATCCTCAAACGGACGGAAAATCAAAGAGGACTATTCAAACTCTTGAAGTTCTATTAAGACTTTGGGCCCTAGATCTCAAAGGGAGGTGGGATAAGTATCTACCATTGGTAGAATTCTCCTACAACAACAGTTATCAGGCGAGCATAGGTGTGGCTCCATTCGTGGCATTGTATGGAAGAAAATGTCGTTCTCCAGTATGCTGGGACGAGGTGGGTGAAGCAACATTGTTGGGACCAGAGTTGGTACGCATTACTACAGAGAAGATCCAAACGATTCGACAACGTATACAAACGGCACAGGATCGACAAAAGAGTTATGCGGATCTTCATCGGAAGGACGTGGAATTTAATATTGGGGATCATGTATTATTACGTGTTGCACCATGGAAGGGAGTTACAAGATTTGGAAAGAGAGGAAAGCTCAATCCAAGATTTGTTGGTCCATTTGAGATTCTTGAGCGAATAGGAAATGTGGCATATAGACTCGCATTACCTCCAAGCATGTCTCGTGTTCATAATATTTTTCACATATCTATGCTTCGTAAATATGTTAAAGACCCGAACCACATTATTGAGTTAGAACCAGACGAGATAGCTGAAGATTTAACGTACGAGGAGGTACCTGTTAAGATCTTGGATAGGAAAGAGCATGTCTTACGCACGAAGGTTATACCACAAGTTAAGGTTTTGTAGAGAAACCATGCTATTGAAGAAATGACCTGGGAGTTGGAATCAAAAATGAAAGCGAGGTATCCTCACCTTTTTGAAACATCAGGTACGTACGTCAATTTCGAGGACGAAATTTCATAAGGAGGGGAGGTTGTAAGACCCCAACTTATTAATGAATAAAATCAAATTTTTTCTAAATATTATTGTGAATAATAAGGGGTTAATTTGATATAATACTTTGGTTATGGGTGAAATGTGCAAATTTTACAAAATAAGCAAGTGGTTATAAAATATTCATTTTGTCGGGGAATATTCGTTTGGTCGTGGAATATTCTTGCTGTCGGGGAATATTCGTACGACGGCGCAGCCTTGTGTGGGCCCCATAACGGAAAGCGATTGGATGAAGAAAACGACAAGTATAAGTTATTTATAAATAACGGCGTAGTTGTTACCGTTAATACTGTTGGAATACCCGGTGGTTAAAATACAGTAGCACACGGTATTGCACCAATTATTGATTCTTACGTAAGAAGGCACTACTCAATAATTGTTACAGTAGTTATTGTTCAATATTTTATTTTATTGATTCAATAATTGCTGCGTTGATATTTTATATTATTGTTGTTTCAATAATTGTTGCTGCACAGTATTTTCATTATCAGATCAATAATTCATATTATTTGAATAATATTATTAGATAACATTATTGGCAATGTCTAAAAAGTTCTATCTAAGGAGAGGTTTGGTCATCTAATTGCGCGCCAGTAAGGAGAAATCCTTATTGGAAAGCCCCCTCTTTCTTGGGAACGGCCTGGTTGTCATAAATGTGATTCTGTAATATTATTTGTGAATAATTAATTATTGATTCATACGATAAGGAAATATTTATTTTATGTGGATATAAATGAGGGATATATTTTTGTGGTTAAAAATGAAGGAGTTAATGTTGAGATTTTTATCCGTATTTTTTGTCGGAATGGAGGTATTAAAAATCAGGATTTTTGAGATATTTTGCGGGGGTTATAATTTTTAATCCGACCGCTGGATCGTGATAATTTTTGGATATGTTATACATATATAAGTTGAGTATATGCCCACAAATTTTGAACCGTTAAAAATGAACGTATGATTTATTATGAATTTTACAAGATGACTGGTTCAAAAATTGTTGAATTTTCGGAGTTTATCATTTTGATGGAAAATTCTAGAATTGGTGGGCCCCACTTATGGTTGGTGAAGAAATGTGCTGAATTATATTTCAAATGTGGTGGGTGGGAATAGTAGCAGGTAAAGCCATCAGGTTGCAGGTCAAGCCTACTAAAATTTTCCTATAAATAGAGGGCTAAGTTAGAATTGAAAATCACACCAGAAACAAGTTTTCTCTCTTTCTCTCTCTAGATTATTGAGTGTATTTTGTGAGTATTTAGATACTTTGAGAGTTTCTATTCATCAGAGCAAGTTTCTTTCAGCCTTATACCGGTATTCCGACCAGAAGTACTGATATCTTGAGGTAAGAGATATTATTTTCTTCTTAATGATATTATTTTCTTCAATATCATTATGCTGAAATATTGATATGAGTTTTTATCAAATTTAGAACTTTTTGTGTCGGGGTTACTATTTACGTATACGTTACTATTCACGTTTACGATACTATTCACGAATACGACACTATTCACCTAAAAATAAAATTTTTCTTTTTTGTCCAAGATATCTATTATGGTTACTATCTTTGATTGTATCCATGTTTTGATCTTTATTTTTGAATTCTGCTTCACAATTGATTATTATGAAGTATTATTGATCTTGGATAAATTGTTATACGAATCTCTACTATTTGTCCTTCTGTCTCACTGGATTCGTTCTCTTTAAGATATTTTTCATCATCCTCAGTCCTAAATGATGATATTACTGAATATCTTTGGCCTGTAGTGCAAAGATGTATGATTACTTGATGAATATCTTTGGCCTGTAGTGCAAAGATGAACAGGTGTTGAGATGAACATGACCGACTGGTGATACAAATGAATATCTTTGGCCTGTAGTGCAAAGATGAATATTTGGTTAAAGATGATTATTAATCGATGTTACAGGGATAAAATATTGATGATGGACTTTTAAATCTTAGAAGATAGTAGAATTCTTTCTCTACTTGACTCTTCTAATGGTTTGCTATTTTCGCTGCAATTGTTGATCTAAAACTTGTTGTCGATTATATTCTATCAGATTTTTCCATGTTGAATACTAATAATAATTTGTTGTATATTATCTTAGTCATAATATTCTTTACTGGGCTAGTTGAGCTCACCCTTTTCTTTTTTGTTCCATTTTTCTTCTCAGGAGGTGAGAACATAGCAGGATCTAGTCGGGGTATGGAGTGATGGTTCTAAAAAGATGTTTTAGCAGTCCTCAGTATTTCTGTAAAATAGTGTTTGAATAATTGTATTGAGGACTTATTTGAGTGTGGATAATATCTAGAAGACAATATTTGTATTTAAACTCACAGTATGTGTTGTCGTATTTTGCACGATAATTGTATTATTAAAGTTGTAGTTTGCTTTCTGTACCATGTATTTGGCGACTCAGAATGGGTGTTGTATACCTATTTTGGGGGCGTCACACAAATCATTTGACCCAATACGACAAAAGTGACATAGTTCAAAGGACAAGCCCATTCGGCCTGGCCCAGTATGAAAAGTATTATGGCCCAACAATGGTGTTTGATAAAATTGAACAATTAAAATTTGAATGGTCAGTATATCTTAAATTAGATTATCCGAGTGAAATAACATGTGAACTTAAAAATCTTTTTGGTAAATAAAAAGTATAAAACATTCAAATGACTTTTTTAATTTAAATATATCTCAAATTGACTTTTCAAAACTCAATAATAATCTTAAAATTTAGAATGGAGGGAGTACAATATTTATAGAAGCTTCCTATATTTAAATTTTTCATTAAGAGACCATTCTTAATGATTTAAATTTATATCTTCCTCTTATAGATTAAGAGACGATAAAAGACAAATAAAATTTTACCAAACAACTTTACCCTCTTATCGAATGAGATGTGAAACTGTTCAGAAGTACTCCCTCCATTCCTACTTCCTCCGTCCCAGGATAAAAGTCCTGGTTGACTTTTTACGCATATTAAGAAAGAGGATAAAATGATAAAATTGTCCATATTTAAATTCTTATTTAATTGCATAATTTTTTGCACAATACCAGTGATGCTCCATAAATATGCATAGAGAATAGAAATATAACAATTAATAATAAGAATATTATAGGCAAATTATTGTAAAAAATATATCCTTTAAGGTAAATAGACATTCAACTTGAGACTACCTAAAATAGTAATGAAGACTTTTATCTTAGGACGGAGGGAGTATTTAATTGACGTTTTAGATAAGAAATTTTGTTCCAATTTATTTGACGTTTGTAGATTTGTAACAGATATTGATTACATTACTTCCTAAATTACCCCTAAACATTTAATAATCTCCTTAATTCTCTCCTACTTTTCTAGGCTATTTTTTTCTCCCTCTTTTAATATCTTAATGGTATACTCTCTCTCTCTCTCTTATAATTCTTATATTTTATCTATCATCTAACAATACGTACCAGGATAAAAGTTCTAGTGAACTTTTCACGTATATTAAGAAGAGAAATAAAATGATAAAATTGCCCATAATAATATATCTTTAATCATTTAATAATACTCAATAAATATTGTTGTGTTTCCATAAAAAGTTGGCATAATCAATTTTCCATGAGAAACTCCATGCACATTCAATTCTCATAAAACTACTTCTAATAATCTATGCACGAATACAAATAGAATCAATAAGAGAACAAATTAAGTGCATGAGAGATTTCCAATGTAGGTGACTAAGGTGAGAGTGTCTTTTTAGTTTTTTAATTCAAAATATTTTTAGCACATAATTAATTATACTTATTGAATATGGAGAGAGAATTAGAATAAGAAAAATACTCCCACCTATTCAGATTAAATGTCTTTTTAGAGTTAAGCACACTTATTAAGAAATAACACAAAATGTCTTTTGTATCCCTAATTAATTATTTCTCTCTCCACAATGGTCCATAGAATTGCATTTACTAAGCATATTAAATAGATGGGTAAATTAAGAAAAAATAGTGCAATATTGCATAGGGATTCCAAAACGACACTTATATAGAATAAAATAAAACTCTCTAAAAAGACATTTAATCTAAATAGGAGAGAGTATGAGATATTTAATGCTAAGGGTATAATAGAAAAAATTATGTAAAAATTTGGTTATTAAAAAAAAGTTGACATTTAATATGGAATTACCCAAAATAGTAATAAGGACTTTTATCTTGAGACGGAGGAAGTATAATTTGGCTTTTTATTTATCTATGCAAAGGTGTTTTTGATAATACGTTATAATTTTAGTGGAGTTTTTATAAGAATTTTAATTTCTTTAATAATTATACAAAACTCCAAAACGTCAAATAATTAAAAATAAAAAAAATATTAAAAGGTAAACAAATACTACCATACAGTTTTCAAAATTTAAGGCAAAGCTAGGTGCTTGGTGAGTGAGTTTTGCTACCAAGTCGACCCATATTAATTACTCCCTCGGTTCCCGTAATATTAAACGTTTTAGGATTTTTTAACCGTTTCATAATATTGGTCGTTGAGATTTAATGCATTAACATATAATACCTCAATCCCTAAATTACCCTTAATAAGTCAACTTCTCTCTATCATTTCCAATGCAAGAATATTTGAAAACAAAGAACAAGTGTAGTTGATACTACTACATAATATGGATATATTTGTACTTTCATTGTGTCATAAATACTTGTAAAATTGCAACAATTAGGCTGTTTCTTAAATACTGTGGGAAGAGTGACCAGTAAATACTAGTGATTTCATTCATTCGCTCGTTGAGTTTGAAAATTAAAAATTGTGGTGGAAGTACTAATGATCATCAACACAAAACTAATAAAACAAAGTCTTTGAATTACCCAAGATTGATCTTGATATTTCAGTTGAACGTTCTTGATGAATATATTTCTAAACACCAGAAGTACTCAAACCCAAATGCTCATTTCACAAATATAGCAACCAAATCCAAATGGTGAACAAAGTAGAAATTAAGACTCAAAAGAGTTCACTTATGTTCAAATTAAAAACATTACATGCAAGGACGCTTATATCATGATATATATGTGTATATATATATATAATATTATCCAGTACATTTGCGCATGAGATATACTATAACATACTAGTACTAGCTAGATAGTAGTTTAATGTACACTTTTTGATCTTCTTCCATACTGGAGATAAGAGTATTGACCAAGTTCTTCATCTTTTTGTGCTCATTCTACGCGTAAAACCCCTATCATTAGTCCAAAAACTCTAGTTACCCCAAACCAAAAAAGGAGACTGGTAATTAAAAGGAAATTAATTTCCCAAATTAGCTAGCTCTTCATCAGAACAACCCCCATGAAAAGTTTGAGCACTTAATTAAAAAGTCATGTTCACGAGAAGGTCCTCGTATTGACCTTGTCCAGCAGCAGCAGCAGTAGCAGTAGCAGCATCGTCAAAGAGCCATTTCTCTAGCAAACTCAAATTAGGTTTTCTCTCATCATCATCATCGACATGGAATATTAATTGCCCCCTATTATTATTACTTTGATCTGGAGTTCTGGTGAAGTTGGTTGCCTGATCATCCATGGATACATCAGAATTAGATGAGTAATTCGAAGAGTTGAAGCTAAACAAGTGCTCAAAACCCCCCTCGGTTGTCCTTCCTTCGCTAGGAGTACTATAACATGCTGTTGTTCCAGTTTGATTATTATTATTATTATTGAAGGAAGACGAGTCATTAGTAGTAGTAGTAATCTCTGATGAGTTTGTTTGATTGTGATCATGATGATCGTGATCAGACGATGATTTTGGAGATTTTTTCATCCAGGTTTGGAGCAAGCGAGCTATATTTTCAGCACTCGAAGCGTATGTAGTTGATGATGATGATGTTTGGCCTAGTGGTGGTTTTGATAATGATGACGATGATGACGAGTCTGCAAGGACATTAGTAGTAATGGGAGAAGGTGAAGAATTGTGATGAAGGGACAAAGCCTCACAAAGAGCTTGTTTAGCCATGTGGATATCTGTTTGAAGCTTTCTCTCCCATTGACCCTTTGAGGCTGATGATGAACAAGACTCTGAATTTACTCCGTTATGATCATGCTCCTCGTGGCCTTGACTACTACTCTTGTGGAGCTTCTTTTTCAAATGGGTATTCCAGTAATTTTTAATATCGTTATCCGTTCTCTGTGGAAGGTAGGAAGCTATGGCAGCCCATCTGTTAATTAACAACCAAAATCAAGCAAGAATTAATTAATACTCTCATTAACATTTGTTTAAAAATCTATTAGTTAGTAAGTATGTATAATTATATGATAATAAAAAAACAACTAATATTAGTACGTATCTCTAGATCTTCCGTCCTTATATTATATATGAAGATTAACAAACAACTAATTATTTAAGAAGCACAGAATTAATATACTAGCCTAATTAGATGATATTGGGATCAGGGATTTTATAAAATAGATCTCACTATATATTAATTCTAAAGATAGCAGTAGTAATGTTTAGTACTTAGTAAAAAATTAAGGTAGGTAATTTACCTATTGCCAAGAAGAGCTTGGAGGTGGATAATCATCTTCTCCTCATGATCGGTGAAGTTACCGCGCTTGATACCAGGGCGGAGATAATTAGTCCATCTCAGTCTGCAACTCTTGCTGCATCTAAGCAAACCTGCAGCATGCAGTTTCAAAATTAACCAAATAAATACTACTACACAAAAATAGTTGGTTCTAGCTACTTCATCCATAAAGGAGGAAAAGCTAGCTTAATACAGCTGGTAGAGCTAGCTGGAGCGGTAGCTAGGTATTAAATACAGTACTGTTAATGACCATAACAAACAAACCCTCTTCCACCCAAAAAAAAAACAGAAAAGCGAAATTATAGTCATCATGCAAGAAAGAAATGACAAAGAGGAAACAAATGATAATAGATACGAGAGAAAGAAATGGATGAATTAATTACCAGTATTGGTAGGAACAGCCCTCCAGTTGCCAGGACCATGTTCTTGAATGTAAGACACTAAGATAATATCCTCTTCTGGAGTCCATGGTCCTTTCTTCACCCCTATTTTCTCACAACAAGGCGGTCTTCCCATTTCCACAAAAAAATTAAAAGGCCTTAATTCTTTCTTCTTCAATTCTCGATCTTTAGAATGAAGAAATGGTGAAACAAAGGCAAGGTTCTATCTATGACAAGGGCTACCCTGCACCTCCTATATATATATATAGAGAGAGAGAGAGATAAGAGTCAAGATATATACTGAGGGTATATATTGACCAAATAAATTAGGGATTACGGTCTATTAAATAAAATAATAATAAATAAATTAAAAATATATATAAATAGGGAGAGAGAAAGTAGTGAGAGTTATCCCCTCCCTCGCTCCCGTCCCCAGAAGAGTCAAAGCGGACAGCGATGAGCATTTACTCTTTTGCAAAAGTCAACCCGCTCTTCCTCTTCCTCTTCCGACTCTTTCCGCCTCGCTAAAACGCGTGCCATTCAATGTCCATTACACTGTAACAAACCATAATCAATTCATCTTTTACCTCTAGCATTCTTTTTTAATTCTTGTTTTTTTGACTATCTTTATTTATGTATAATTAGTTAATTTGTTAATGCAATATATAGTATGTATGTATGTATATAATATATACACTTACTTTGAATATAATTCCTTTAGTAATAATTTATCATATTTTTATTCTCTATACATATTTATGAAGCATCACTAGTTATGCGTAAAAAATTATACAATTAAATAAAAATTTAAATATGAACAATTTAAATATTTTACCATCTTTCGTACTCCCTCCGTCCCTTTTTAAATATCGTTTTCGAGAAGTATTTTTTTTCTTAATATTTGTCGTTAGAGAATTTCAATTAAGCATTAATTACTATCTCCGTTACTTAATATAAGTCGTTTTAAAGAAATATTTTTGTCTTTTAATATAAGTAAGTCGTTTGAGAATTTCAAGTAAGCATTAATTGCTTAATTTTCAATATTAGCCCAAATATTAAATAAACTTTGGTTCTCTCACTATTCTCTGTCCAATAAATAACACTCTCTTTTTTCAATACAAATGCAATATTAATATATACAATTGATATTATATTTAATATTTTACAATCATTTCTTTAATACATGTGCACAACTATAAAACGACTTATATTAAGGAACGGAGAGAGTACTTAGTTTCCAATACTATTATCTTAAGTATTAAATATAACTTTGATTCTATCACCATTAATTTTAATTCTATCAAAAAAATAACACCCTATTTTTTTAATACAAGAACAATATGGACAATTGATATAACCAGTCTTGGATTTTCTAAGGCTCGGTGCATATTTTTTCAAGTGTACCCCTTTATACAAATTAAACAAAAAAATAAATAAATTATCAACTAATTAATTTTATTAAAATTATAAGAATTTACAAAAGACAAATAAGAACATTTTGGGGCCTCATTGAAAAACTTGTTTAGGAAAAATTCAATGGGACAAAACTCCAAACGAAGGAAAAAGAGTACCCCGAATTATAAACATTGCATTAAAAAACGAAGAACAAGAATCTCAACCAAGTTTTCTGTTGAATCAAATAATAAATAAGAAAAAGTTAACAAAGATATATATGTGTGTATATATATATATATATATATATATATATATATATATATTACAATTTATAAATTTTATATATCTAGATTATATATGTATCTTTAAAAAAATTATATTCAAAGAAAGACACTGGTCTAGTTGGTGGCTGATTTATTTTCTAACTTTGTTGGAGAAGAGAAGAATCACTGGAAAAAAAAATTGTTTGCGTTGCGTTATGATCTGAGAGATGGTCGAAGAGTTTTTCCTTCTTTTTATGATTAAGAGTCTATTTTGATTCCCCATATTAATTTATTGATTTTTTAATATTATATTTTATAATTAATATGAGACTTTCTTACTCGGTACGTTTCTTCTTGAGAATGAGTATATAAAGACTGATAATTAATTGATTGGCTTCTGTGACGCCCCCAAAATAGGTATACAACACCCATTCTGAGTCGCCAAATACATGGTACAGAAAGCAAACTACAACTTCAATAATACAATTATCGTGCAAAATACGACAACACATACTGTGAGTTTAAATACAAATATTGTCTTCTGGACAATATCCACACTCAAATAAATCCTCATTACAATTATTCAAACACTATTTTACAGAAATAGTGAGGACTGCTAATACATCTTTCTAGAACCATCAATCCATACCCCGACTAGATCCTGCTATGTTCTCACCTCCTGAGAAGAAAAATGGAACAAAAAGGAAAAGGGTGAGCTCAACTAGCCCAGTAAAGAATATTATGACTAAGATAATATACAACAAATTATCGTTAGTCTTCAACAGGGAAAAATCTGATAAAATATAATCGACAACAAGTTTTAGATCAACAACTGCAGCGGAAACAGCAAACCATTAGAAGAGTCAAGTAGAGAAAGAATTCTACTATCTTCTAAGATTTAAAAGTCCATCATCAATATTTTATCCCTGTAACATCAATTAATAATCATCTTTAACCAAATATTCATCTTTGCACTACAGGCCAAAGATATTCATTTGTATCATCAGTCGGTCATGTTCATCTCAACACCTGTTCATCTTTGCACTACAGGCCAAAGATATTCATCAAGTAATTATACATCTTTGCACTACAGGCCAAAGATATTCAGTAATATCATCATTTAGGACTGAGGATGATGAAAAATATCTTAAAGAGAACGAATCCAATGAGACAGAAGGACAAATAGTAGGGATTCGTATAACAGTTTATCCAAGATCAATAATACTTCATAATAATCAATTGTGAAGCAGAATTCAAAAATAAAGATCAAAACATGGATACAATCAAAGATAGTAACCATAATAGACATCTTGGACAAAAAGGAAAAATTTTATTTTTCGGTGAATAGTGCCGTATTCGTGAATAGTGTCGTATACGTGAATAGTGCCGTATACATGAATAGTAACCCCGACACAAAAAGTTTCAAATTTGATAAAAACTCATATCAATATTTCAGCATAATGATATTGAAGAAAATAATATCATTTAAGAAGAAAATAATATCCCTTACCTCAAGATATCAGTACTTCTGGTCGGAATACCGGTATAAGGCTGAAAGAAACTTGCTCTGATGAATAGAAACTCTCAAAGTATCTAAATACTCACAAAATACACTCAATAATCTAGAGAGAGAAAGAGAGAAAACTTGTTTCTGGTGTGATTTTCAATTCTAACTTAGCCCTCTATTTATAGGAAAATTTTAGTAGGTTTGACCTGCAACCTGATGGCTTTACCTGCTACTATTCCCACCCACCACATTTGAAATATAATTCAGCACATTTCTTCACCAACCACAAGTGGGGCCCACCAATTCTAAAATTTTCCATCAAAATGATAAACTCCAAAAATTCAACAATTTCTGAACCAGTCATCTTGTAAAATTCTTAATAAATCATACGTTCATTTTTAACGGTTCAAAATTTGTGGACATATACTCAACTTATATATGTATAACATATCCAAAAATTACCACGATCCAACGGTCGGATTAAAAATTATAACACCCGCAATATTTCTCAAAAACCGTGATTTGATTTTTAATACCTCCATTCCGATAAAAATACTGATAAAACACTTCAACATTAACTCCTTCATTTTTAACCACAAAAATATATCCCTCATTTATATCCACATAAAATAAATATTTCCTTATCATATGAATCAATAATTAATTATTCACAAATAATATTACAGAATCACATTTATGACAACCAGGCCGTTCCCAGAAAAGAGGGGGCTTTCCAATAAGGATTTCTCCTTACTGGCGCGCAATTAGATGACCAAACCTCTCCTTAGACAGAACTTTCTAGACATTGCCAATAATGTTATCTAATAACATTATTCAAATAATATGAATTATTGATCTGATAATGGAAAATACTGTGCAGCAACAATTATTGAAACAACAATAATATAAAATACCAATGCAACAATTATTGAATCAATAAAATAAAATATTGAACAATAACTACTGTAACAATTATTGAGTAGTGCCTTCTTACGTAAGAATCAATAATTGGTGCAATACCGTGTGCTACTGTATTTTAACCACCGGGTATTCCAGCAGTATTAACGGTAACAACTACGTCGTTATTTATAAATAACTTATACTTGTCATTTTCTTCATCCAATCGCTTTCCGTTATGGGGCCCACACAAGGCTGCGCCGTCGTACGAATATTCCCCGACAGCAAGAATATTCCACGACCAAATGAATATTCCCCGACAAAATGAATATTTTATAACCACTTGCTTATTTTGCAAAATTTGCACATTTAACCCATAACCAAAGTATTTGTATCAAATTAACCCCTTATTATTCACAATAATATTTAGAGAAAATTTGATTTTATTCATTAATAAGTTGGGGTCTTACAGCTTCCCTTTTTATTAACAAGTACATGTTGTAATTTTTTTTGTTTTATTTTTTATTTTTTTATACAAAATTGGGTCCTCCACAGCTTTGGGCCCTGAGCTGTAGCCCTAACCCAAGGTCAGCTCTATTGATATTATATTTAATGTTATATAATTATTTCTTTAATATTAGTACTTGTACACAACCTTAAAGTGACATATATTGAGGGACGGAGAGAGTAATATACTCCATACATCCTTAATATAAGTCGTTTTAAAGAAATATTTTTGTCTCTTAATATAAGTCGTTTGAGAATTTCAAGTAAGTATTAATTGTTTAGTTTCTAATATTATCCCAAGTATTAATGCGGATCATTTTTAGCGACGGACAAAACCTTCGTTAAACTCGTCGCCATAAGGTTTGAACCGTTGCGATAGCCCAGAACCTTTGTTATAACCCGGTTCAGACCCTATGACGACGGGTTTAATGACAATTTTTTTCGTCGCTAAAGATGGTTCACATGCGGACCAACCGCATAGAAAGCACACCCTTATTAATCTCACCATAAATATCGATACTTCCTCTATCCAATTTTATTTGTGATAATTTGAAAGCACACCCTTATTAATTAAAAAAAATTGATCTTCAAATTACTTATCTTAATTACTATATTATCATATTTTTTATTTTATTTAATTTCTCAATTTTTTTTAGAACAATAAAATAGTGGAGAGAAAGGGAGGGGAAAAATGGCTGTGGTTGTGATTCCAATATCAAAGTTAATAGTGCTACTTTTTCCAATGGGTTGAATGACATTTTTTACCCTCTAAGTTGTCACCCAATTTTAAAATTGTTTCTAAAATTTATTTTTCGTCAATTAGGTCCTTAAAGTGATATTTTTTGTCTATTCTGTTCCATTTACCCAACTCGACCCATTTTAACCCAACCCAACTCAACCCACTTTAGTTGGCAAAATTGGGATCGGGCCAAACTGGGTCAGGTTGGGACAAAATTTGATTAAAATGGGTCAAGTTGTGATCAAATTGGGTAAAAGGAACATAATCGATAAAAAATTTTATTTACGAACCTAACTGACGAAAAATGAATTTTAAGAACGACTTTAAAAGTAGATGACAACTTGAAGGGTTAAAAGTGTCATTCAGTTTTTTCCAATGTATGTTAGATTGTTTTAAATGAATTTTTTTAGGGTCCTTAACACTAATATACAACAATTAGAAAGTAATTACAAAAATAAAATATACACAAAATAATTACAAAAATAACGCAATTCATATTAATAAGGAAACCTAAAATTAAGGAGAAATATCTGCCATAACTAATCATTCAAATTCAAATATCTGGGATCTAACCACAAAAATAAATTCAAATTCAAATATTCAAATTCAAATTTTACAGGAAAGACTGCACAAATTTTGTACTTTGCAGGAGGTGGCGGAGGCAATTTTCAGAGGAGGTGGAAGCTTTGGAGGAGGTGACAGCGTCGGAGGAGGTGGTAATGGTGGCTTTAGAGGCAGCGATGATGGCTATGGAGGAGGTAACAATGGCGGTGGTGGCTCAAGTGGTGGTTACAGAGACGGTGGAGGTGGAGGCTTGGGCGGTAGTGGCGGGAGCAACCATTTTCTGGTAGTAAAAGGAAATTCTCAAGATACTGCAGAGGAGAAGATCGTTAGTAATGTCATGGTAACCAAACTTTTATAACAAGATAACCAAAACTTTTACACTAAAGTAACCAAACTTTTATACCAAGGTAACCAAACCTTGGTAATTACCAAGGTAACCAAACTTTTATACTGAGGTAACCAAACTTTTATACTAAGGTAACCAAACTTTTATACTAAGGTAACCAAACTTTTATACCAAGGTAACCAAAACTTTTATACTAAGGTAACCAAACTTTTATACTAAGGTAACCAAACTTTTATACCAAGGTAACTAAACTGTCATACCAAGGTAACCAAACATTTATATCAAGGCTACCTTGGTATGAAGGTTTGGTTACCTTGGTGTGAAGGTTTGGTTACCAACTGCACTATGAAAAAACTGATGGTGTGGAGGTAGATTGGTTACCTTGGTATGACAGTTTGGTTACCTTGGTATAAAAGTTTGGTTACCTTAGCATAAAAGTTTGGTTACCAAACTTTTATACTGAGGTAACCAAACTTTTATACTAAGATAAACACCAATCAACACCAATCAACAAAAAAAGTGATCATAAATTCATAATCAAATGCACATTTTGCATAAAATTAAGATCATAAACCCCAAATGAATGAAATTAAAGAGAAAACCTTAAAAACTGGTGCTCGAGAGAGAGAGAGGTAAAATAGAAGTACTTACAAAAACAGAGTACAAAAAAATATAAAGAACAATTGGAAGAATGAAAGAGAGAGAAAAAAATGGCAGAATAAAAGAAAATGGAAGAAATGGCGTCTTCATCTTTTATACAAAAATGACAGAAATGGCGTCTTCATCTTTTATACACAAATGACAGAAATGGCGTCTTCATCTTTTGAAGAAAAAATGGCAGAATAGAAGAAAATGAGAGAGAAAATGGCAAAATGTCGTCTTCATCTTCTTTCTTCACTGGTGTCTTTATCTTCTCTCTTCACTCTTCAGCTTTTGTCTTTAAATATGAAACTAGAAGAATAGAATTGCAGTGGCGTACATAAAATGGCAGTAGGAGGAGATGAGAGAGAAAATGACACCTACCAAAATTAATCCCCTAAATTAAGGAATTCTAATTACACTGATATTGTCATGTCAGTCATTACATATTAATTCCTTAATTTAAGGACCTTTAATTATGTTAAGATTGAAAATAAAAACAAAAAAGTGTAATAATTTTGTAATTATTTTATAGGTGTATAATTTTTATAATTATTTTTAAAAATGTACTACTATATGTAATTTATCCTTTTTTTTAAGGTTAAATTAATGAGGATAATATTTGAATAATATCAAAAATTGAATTAAAAAGAAAGAGGATAAATAGATTTAAATAAATCAAAAAAATTAGAACAAATAAAATTTGACGAATTGATATATTACCTCGTATATATCGCCAATATTGACTAATTATCTACTCCTATATATAATTTTGTTTATCTTTAGCCAATAAGAATCAAATGTATTTATTCAAATTGCTCTTCACATCTATTTTGGGAGTGATACCTAGAAGGTAACTCGAGAATATTTCCAAGTCCCAATATGACCATTTTCTTTTATATAGAATACTACTACTAATATTTTTCTTTTTTTATGTAAACCGTGTTATCTGTAATATATAGTATCATTTAATATATATATAGATATGATAAAATAAAAAATATTAATAAATAAATCCGAGTCCTTTGAATTCACAAAGTTTCCTTAAAGCAAATTTATTCCCCCACAGATGCTAAAGGTTAATTGAATAATTGCTCCCTAAGATAAAACGGATTTCAATTCTTAATTAGTAGTATTACAAAATTAAGAATTCATCGAACCAGAATTTATGTTATGTACTGAACTTACATGAATAATAATAATGATGACACATGTAAAAAATAAATTGAAAAAGAAGAAAATTCTTACTTTTGTTTGTCTGTCAAAAAGTAAATTAGGAGCAATAAGTTGTCTGTCAAAAGTGTGCCTATGTAGTCTGTCAAAAGGTGAGCCTATGTTGTCTGTCAAAAGTCACAGGAAACACAAGGCATATAACTTGAAAAAATAAGGACAGGAACGGCGGGAAGGGAAAAACAGGTATCACTCATACGCGCCCATCTTCTTTAATTTATAGAAAAATTAACAGTTTATTACCGTTGGCGCACAAACTGTTTTGACCCGACCCGTGCACAAATTATTTTGACCCGACCCGACCCGAGTCAATTTTTCTCATTCAATTCTATTTCCAACAATCCCCCACATGAATGTAAAATTGGCTTTACAATATGCAAAATATGAAATGAAGATGCAGACACTAGTTCGAGTACATGAGAAAAGATATTTCATCAGGTTAAGTAGCCTAATGGCTTTGAACTTTCCCTAGTAAAATCTATCGGATTTACTTGGCTAATTAGTAGACTTAATGTCTTTGAACTGTCAGCTTTTTGTGTAAACCAATACAATAGAATTCACAAAATATTTCTTCAGACATAATTGGTTCTCACGTTTGTGTTCATTTTGGCCTTGAAATACCTCTTGATTCCGTAAGTATATTAGAGAATTCAGCCTTCAAAATTCTCACAGAAGTGGCCCCCTTCTTACTCACGTAGGTGACTTTTATCAAGAGTATCCTGCAATACCCCACTTGAACATATTTCAAGATATAAAAATCATTAAAAGCGTAACTTATCTTGATTCTCGCGGCAGATGTGCACTGTCTCATAATAGGAATGGTTAAGAGTAAATATCTCCTCAGTGCTTTACTGAGTACTACATAGTTCGGTTTGCCCATTGAACCTAGATCTTGGGATCTCCAGTCAGCTTGGTTGGGTTGCCACTATGACGACTCTTATTTAAACAGTAGGCTTTAAACTCATTCCTTTCGATGATTTTTCCACTTGCTCTCTTGTTAAACCTTTCGTAAGCGGATCCACAATATTATCTTTAGACTTTACATAGTCAATTGAGATAATTCCATTTGAGAGCAATTGTCTAACGGTATTATGTCTCCGTCGTATATGGCCTGACTTACCGTTATATAAATGACTCTATGCTCTTCCAATCGCTGATTGGCTATTACAATGTATACATATAGCTGGCACAGGTCTTGACCAATTTGGAATATCCTCTAAGAAATTACGAAGCCACTCAGCTTCTTCTCCAGCTTTGTCTAACGTAATGAATTCTGATTCCATTGTAGACCTTGCAATACACGTTTATTTTGAGGATTTCCAAGACACCGTTGCACTACCAAGTGTAAATACATATCCACTTGTGGATTTTGAATCTTTAGTTTCAGATATCCAATTAGCATCAGTATATCCTTCCAATACTGCAGGATATCTTGTATAGTGCAGTCCATAGTTTTGAGTATGTTTTAAATATCCCAAAACTCTCAAAATAGCTTTCCAGTGATCTTTACCTGGATTACTCGTATACCGACTTAGCTTACTTACTGAATAAGCTATATCTGATCTAGTACAGTTCATGATATACATTAAACTGCCTATTATACAAGAATATTCTAATTGAGATATGCTATCACCTTCATTTTTAGCTAGATGAAGATTTATATCAACTGGGGTTTTATTCAGAATTATATTATACTTGTTAAATTTTTCAAGTATTTTCTCAATGTAATGAGATTGAGATAATATAATTCCATCAGAGGTTCTAGAAATCTTGATTCCTAAAATTATATCAGCAACCCCCAAGTCTTTCATATCAAATCTATTTGACAACATACGTTTTGTTGTGTTGATAACTTCATTATTGCTACCCATGATTAACATATCATCCACATAAAGACAAACAATGACATATTCTTTTTGAGTAGTTTTGACATAAACACATTTGTCACACTCATTGATTTTAAATCTATTTGATAACATAACATTATCATATTTCTCATGTTATTGTTTTGGTGCTTGTTTTAATCCATACAAGGATTTAACAAGTTTGCATACTTTCCTCTCTTGTCCAGGAGCTATGAAACCTTCAGGTTGTTCCATATATATTTCTTCATCTAATTCACCATTTAAGAATGCAGTCTTTACATCCATTTGATGTATTTCAAGTCTATTTAAAGATGTTATTGCTATTAGCATTCGAATAGATGTAATTCTTGTAACAGGTGAATAAGTGTCGAAATAATCCAATCCTTCTTTTTGTCTATAGCCTTCAACAACAAGCCTTGCTTTATATTTATCAATTGAGCCATCAGCTTTCATCTTCTTTTTGAATATCCATTTATACCCTAAGGGTTTTGAACCAGGTGGAAGGTCCACCAATTCCCATGTATGATTTTGCATAATGGACTCAATTTTGCTATTTATTGCTTCTTTCCAATGAGAAGCATCTGGAGAGGATACTTCTTCCTTGTACGTTTGAGGATCGTTTTCTAATAAAAATGTTAGAAAATCCTGATCAAAAGACGTTGAAGTCCTTGCCCTTTTGCTACGTCTAGGTTCATCCAATACAGATTCTTTGTCTATATTTTCAGGATTATCACTATTAGCATCCAAAGGTCTTTTGTTTAAATTTGAATCATTATTTCCATTATTTGGAAAAATATTCTCAAAGAATGATGCATCTCTTGATTCAATAAATGTATTAATATGAATATCATTAATTTCAGATTTATGAACAAGAAAGCGATAAGCACTACTGTTATTTGCATAACCAATGAACACACAATCAATTATTTTTGGTCCTATCTTAACCTTTTTAGGTTTAGGAACCATTACCTTTGCTAGACACCCCCACACTCTTAAGTATTTATAGCATGGTCTATGACCTTTTCATAATTCATAAGGTGTTTTGTGAGTTTTCTTATGAGGCACTTTATTAAGAATATAATTAACAGAAATCAAAGCTTCCCCCCACAAATTCTGGGGTGCTCCAGAACTGTTTAACATAGCATTCAATATTTCTTTCAATGTTCGGTTCTTGCGTTCAGCAATACCGTTAGATTGAGGTGAATAAGGAGCAGTAGTTTGGTGAATAATACTATGAGTAGAGCAAATCTCTTCAAATGGTGATTCATATTCACCACCTCTATCGCTTCTTATTGCTTTAATCTTTTTGCTAAGTTGATTCTCAACTTCATTTTTATAAAGTTAAAACTTTTCTACAGCCTCATCTTTGCTTCTTAACAAATATACATAACAATATCTTGTACAATCATCAATAAAGGTTATGAAATATTTTTTCCCACCTCTAGTTTGCACAAACTTTAAGTCACATATGTCAGTGTGAATTAAATCTAGAGGTTCAGTTTTCCTTTCAACACAATGAAAGAGTAATCTTGTCATTTTTGATTCCACACAATTTTCACATTTATGTTTTTGATTAATATCAAATTTAGGCAAGAATTCTAAATTAATTAATCTACGCAAAGTATTATAATTAATATGTCCTAATCTAGCATGTCATATGTTTGAAGACTCTAACAAGTAAGCAGAAGAATTAATTTTATTATTATCAATAGACTTCGGTACAACAGTCATAACATTCATCTTAAAGAGTCCATCATTCATGTAGCCCTTTCCTACAAACATATCATTCTTTGTAAGTACAAACTTATCAGACACAAACACCAATTTAAAGCCATTCTTGCTAAGTCGTGACCCAGAAACTAGATTCTTGCGAATATCTGGCACACGAAGCACTTCATTCAATGTCAGTTATTTGCCAGATGTCATTTTCAATATAATCTTTCCACGTCCTTCAACCTTTGAACTTGAGGAGTTTCCCATGAAGAGTTGATCATCATTTTCTACTGGTTTGTAAGTAGAAAACATCCATTTGTTGGAATAAATGTGGCGAGTAGCCCCAGTGTCCACGTACCACTCTTTAGGGTTTCTTACCAAGTTATATTCAGATATAACTGCACAAATATTCATGTCTGAAACATCTTCAGAAAGCTTTTCCAGTTCTGTCACATTTGCTTGAGGCTTTTGTTCTTTCTTCAACTTCTTTGGCTTTCGACATTCATTAGATTTATGTCCTGGAATGCCACAGTTGAAGCATTTGCCTTTGAATTTCTTCTTGGCCTTGAAAGTCTCTTTGCCATCACGCTTCCTTTTGTTGTTGTTTGGTCTTTGTTCTACAACATTTGCCTTGGCTTCAATGAAATTCTTCTCACTTTTCTTCTCAGATCCTCGATTGTCCTCTTCAATCCTTAGTCGCACGATCAGTTCTTCAAGATTCATCTCTTTGCGTTTATGCTTCAGATAATTCTTGAAGTCTTTCCACGATGGTGGAAGCTTCTCAATCATTACTGCAACTTGGAATGAATCACTTAAGATAATTCTTGGAATGACATTTCTTCAGAATGAATGTCATGCAGAATTACTTGTAATTCTTGAACCTGAGTGATTACTGCTTTAGAATCTATCATTTTATAATCTAGAAATCTACCGACTATGAATTTTTTCATGCCAGCATCTTCAGTTTTATATTTCTTGTCTAAAGATTTCCACAATTCTTTTGCAGTTTGGATTGTACAATACACATTATACAAAGTATTATCTAATCCATTCATTACATAGTTCCTGCAAAGAAAATCTGCATATTTCCATGCATCAACAGCAGCCACTTTCTCCTTGTCAGTTTCCCCTTCAACAAGAATAGGACAGTCCTCTTGTAGAAACCGAGCCAAATTCAATGTTGTGAGATAGAATAACATTTTTTGTTGCCAACGTTTGAAATTAGTTCCATTGAACCTTTCAGGCTTTTCTCCACGAGACATACTCACGGAAGGAATAGTGCTTGTAGAAGCCATTTCTGTTATACAAATAAAGACTATTGTCAATAGACAGAAACAAATTTCTGTTTGTACAAGATGTAACAAATTTGTTGAATAATTATATATTAACACAATAATATATATTAGTAATAAAAATAAACTGTTATATGAATTTAAAACCAATAACAGAATACTGATATTAATATACAAACAATTTTCTGTTTACATAAAACACTATTTCAATTACCGAATACATATAAACATGCAATTTATTAACATGTAATATAATAACAGAATTAATTAACATGTAATATATAATGTTAATATTATAGAATACTATATACACAAAAATCGAACAACAGAAGTTGTAGAAAATTTGTTTACAAATTATATGCAAATAATAAAAAAAAAAAAAACTCTGTTTATAACTTCTTTATAGTTGGACAGGATATTCTATAAGCCTTAAAGGATATAAGAACTACCAAAATTATAAAGTCAGGTTGTCTTGGAATGCATGTGTATGTAATATACTTAGGAGACTTGAAATTATAAAGTCAGTTAACATTTAATTTTTCATGCACCATGCATTCCCCCATAGATGCTAAGGGTTAATAGAATAATTACTCCCCAAGATAAAACGGATTTCAATTTTTTGTTTGTCTGTCAAAAAGTAAATTAGGAGCAATAAGTTGTCTGTCAAAAGTGTGCCTATGTAGTCTGTCAAAAGGTGAGCCTATGTTGTCTGTCAAAAGTCACAGGAAACACAAGGCATATAACTTGAAAAAATAAGGATAGGAACGGCGGGAAGGGAAAAACAGGTATCACTCATACGCGCCCATCTTCTTTAATTTATAGAAAAATTAACGGTTTATTACCGTTGGCGCACAAACTGTTTCGACCCGACCCGACCCGAGTCAATTTTCTCATTCAATTCTATTTCCAACATACCGTTATATACATCTGTTTCGGTTCGATCATGAGTATATGTGAAGAGCTGATATACAATATGGGCATAATTTCACTCTACTCCCCAGGTTAATGAAAATTAATAATATTTTTTCTTTTTCCTTGTATTAGTATGGAACAAATCTAAACAATCAATCAGATGTGCTATTAGAGAGAAGTCAATGGAGCTGCCTAATTTTT
Source organism: Panax notoginseng (assembly GCA_016801055.1). Taxonomy (NCBI): domain Eukaryota; kingdom Viridiplantae; phylum Streptophyta; class Magnoliopsida; order Apiales; family Araliaceae; genus Panax; species Panax notoginseng. Next base: position 277,696,382 of record CM029012.1, read on the forward strand.
CAAATCAGGAAATAAGATTGTAGTGTTTAAACATAGTATTTTACGAGTAAGAAATTAAACTACTCTAAGTGTTTAAGTTAGAAATCGAACTATTTGAATCATTCTTGAATCGAACGAACTTTTTGAACCAAGTTGTTCGTAAACGTAGTCAAACCGAATCACATGAGTCACGAACATGTTTGATCGAGCAATCGAATGTGAAACCATATATGTGCGAACTAGACTCGACAAGAAATCAGACTCGAACCAAACTGAATCGATTCGCGAACGATTTGATTCGTTTACGGGCCTACTAGTTAGTCATTATAATGTGGTAGGTACATAGTAAAAGTTAATTTTTTTACTTTTAATCTCATTCCAATTGATGGAGAAATGTTTCTAACGAACAAATAAAACTTTGTTGACAATAGTCTAGTAGTATGAAAACGGTTCTCGCCTCTTTTTTGTGAAAATCCCATGCCGGCACTTCTCTTTTTGTCCTTATACATGAATATGACGTACATATGGTCTAGAGGCTGATCCGTGTCCCATGCAATTTTTTAGGATTTTCACACGCAAGATCGTATGGATGGAGATCTGGTCTTGGGCTTTTTTTCTGAATTATGAAAGGGATCGCAAATTAAAGAGAACGAGAGCTAGCCGACCGATGTACTATTAATTATGCCAAGGGAACTAATCATTTACTCTCTCTTTCTCTAAAAAGACGAATATTAAGAAAAATAAGAGGAGAAGAAGAAAAAATTTAATTTTTTTTTAAAAAAAATTTCTTTTAGTGGTCCCATTAAATTATATTAAGTGACAAATATTTTTTTTATATTAATAGATCTCATTAAAAAAAATATTTACTCACATAATTATCAGTTAATTTAATTTATGTAATTTATTTTATCGTTTTTATGACAAAAAATTATACCTTTAATCATTTGTTGGGGGAGGAAGAGAGAGAGAGTAACATCTTTTTGCTCATCTTATCTCCTTATACTCCTTTTCGGGAACCTTGATTATGCCATTTCAACCTCCAAAAAGTTTTAATTCGTCCGCTTTATTTACATCACTATGTCCCGCACCTCCCTTTCTCATCACTTTTTTAATAGTATTAAGGTTTGTATTTTGAAAATATTATACATTTCTTATCAGTGTATTTTTCAGATAATTTTTAGTTCTTTGAAGTTTGATACGGAAGAGAAGTTACCTGAAGCCAAAAAGTATTTAAATTTAAAAACAAATATGGGACTCCCTTTTTCAACTGAAGAGAATTGAATAATAGCTCCGTTCCAGACATTTTAGATGATTTTATTTTTCTTAAGTTTTTTGACGTTTTATATAATTTAAGAAAATTAGACCATACATAATATTTTTAAAATTATTTTTCATGGAAAAATATTACAGATGAGAAAGTATGAGATAAATATATCGTAAAGAGTATTATAGACAATTAATATTATATTTAATGCACAATTTTAAAACGTCATATATATATATATATATATATATATATATATATATATATATATATATATATATATATATATATATATATGAGATGGAAGGAGTACACACTACTCAATCTCCTGTCAATAAATGTTCCTCTAGATTAAGATTTTCCATTCTGCATTATTTTCAAGAAGTATTTTTAATGTTTTCACTTTTCATAATTCCCTTATCATGAGTGTGTGCAACTTAATTAGAGCATTTTCAACTGTCTTTTCAACAACTTTAGGATACTTAAATAGGTGAGTCACATAAAAAAAATTCTCTCCAACAGCCTCTTCAACTTTAGTCATCAAATCTGCAACCTCCTTCTCACTTTTCAAATCTACAATTAAAGGCTAAAAATATTTACTATTACGTTTGATGAGTTTATGTACAACTCATTGAATTGAAGAGACTGATGAGACACAAAATATGAAAGTAGCAAATAATGCTCTTCAAATTGTCACGTAGGTCAACAAATTTTAATTTGAAGAGTTTTTTTTTTTGCTACTACTCTTAGGGATATATGCTCTTACTCCCTCCAAATATTTGATTTTTAAAGTAATTTTGGAATTTTCTAATTAAAATTCAAAATTAATTTGATTCATTTTTTTTTGAAAATAATAAATTTATAATTAGTAGTATTTCTTTTATAATTTTAATTATGTTATCTATAATTAAAAGAATTTATTTTAAACTTAAGTTTTTTAAAATACCCCAAATCAACTTATAGAACGTCAAATGTTTTTGTATATTTTCAAATGGGTGGAGTATTATTGTTATGAGAAATATCTTGCAGATATATAGAATAAAAATAGGAAATTGATATTTTCACAAGAAAAAATGATAATTCAACAAGATTCCTCTTATATGAATAGTAAATGGACCCCACTTGTCTAGAATTTCTAGAAATGATGCAGATATATATGAGGTGGTTAAATTAATTGAATGTGATTCACACATCCTTGGTAGTACTGGTTCTTGACTACTTGTATCAACATGTGGATAATGTTCAACCATGGAGTAACTGCGAACATGAAGAAACGTGAATCAAGTCTTGGCGCATGTTTGGACTGATCATATATCTTTGCTATTAAGATTTTAATTCTTGACTATTTCTTACTTAATGGAGGACTTGTTACATATTGTTAGCATGCATATATAATTCACATGTGTTTTTGATATTTTCACATAATTTTTATGAGACTCGCTGTATGGTTGTGTGGAAAAAAAAAGATTATATAAAAATATCAAAAATAAGTAAAAATATGAGTTCCCTACTCATACTCGTATATATGTTCACACACACACTGATGCACATGCTGTACAATTAATGTCAATCACTTCTGCCTCTACCCAAATTCACTCCTTTTTAATTTTTCAATTACCTAATTAAGAAGCTAAGAAGAGCAAAAAGAAAACTTGATTTTAGAGCTACAAATTAAAGGATACGAAGTTTGTTATGCATGTACGTAATACCAAAACTAGGTCTAGGTTTCTTTCTTCTTCTTTTTGCTTTTCTTTTTTCCCATTAATTTCTTTTCTTTTTTGGTTGAGCTATATTAAAATGGGATTCAGTGAGATAATATATTATTTATGAAACATTATTAAATACAAAACAAAAAACAATATGTATTATTTTTGAACAAGGTTAGTGTTAACGCCAAGATCTTTCTATGCACCTCTATCATCGAAAAGCGCGTCCAACCCTGCACAGTAAACGAATCAGCACCGAAAGCTTGACAGCTTAGGCCGCCAGGGGATAACTCCGGTGTGAGAATTAGTATAGGCCGACACAAGATTAACAATGGAGGTTGTGTGCTCTAGTGTTTGGTATAAAATTTACATGTTACCTCTTTCTATGAAGTGCCCTGTACTCATATACTCGTTCCACCGCCTTGCATGCAACCCACTTCCAATGACCTCAACTAATTGCATGCAATTCACCTACTAATCCCATCACTGTCCCCCACTCACCAGGATTATGTCAAATTCTTATTAATTAAGGTGTTAAATCATCAGTCCAACACATATCCATTAAAAAATAACCGGCTCAAACCCACATATAACCTTATTTAAATAATGGCCCAAATGAATGATGTCCAATGTATCTCAACAATTATGGCCTAACAGTCAGTATTCTTGTGTGGACAGATTTTGATTTTTTAGAAAATATTTTGAATGCATATAAGTAAAACAATTTAGCTGATGTATTTAAACTAAGGTACAGATGAATAGTTAGACATATATTTCCTATAAGTAATGCAATAACGATATTTCCTACTCGATTTGTTCATCAATTCTTCAAATAAAATAATTTATCTGATGTAATAAATTTAGTTGAGATGAATAGTTAGACATATCTTTCATATTAATTACTCTCTTTGTCCAATATATTTTATTTATTTTAATTGATTTTGTATAATTAAATTAATTAATTTTGAGATTAATAATTTGACTAAAGTATTACAAGTTTTGAAATTAAATTAAATGATTTTGATCGTATATTAAATTTATTTTTTTATGATAATAATTTTGTATTTTAAATATAATTAATTTAATCATAAAAAATTAATCATGATAAATAAAATTGGACGAAGCTGGAGCGGAACTACTGCACGGTCAGAGGGACCATGACCCCACTCCATTTTTTTTCATGTATATGTACTTATGTAGTGCGCCTTCCCATATTTACAAAATTGTCATTCATTACAAATTAAAAAAAATAGAACACAACAAGCTCAGCTACGTCTATCGAAAAAGTGTGAATAATTGATAAAGATAATATTAAAAAATATGAATAATTGATGAATAATATATTGAAAGAGAATGAATAATTGATGAATAATATATTAAAAAGGTGTGAATAATTGATGAAATAAATTAAAGATAATATAAAAAAGAGTGATAATTGATGTGTGATAGATGTTAATTAAGTTTTGATTATAAATAGGAAGCTTAGGGGCTGTTTGTTTAGAACTTAATGGGTCTGAATGGCTGAATCATTAAGTGCGTTTGTTTTGAAAAAAAATCGTCTGAATGGCTGAATCGGTCAGATACGTTGGATGAATGGTTAAGTCTGAATTTTTGGTCTGAATGGCTGAATGGTTGGCTGAATGAAGTAAAAATAATAATAAAAATAATAAAAAAATATTAACTATTATATTATGTAATATTAAATAAATTTACAACAACTTTAAATTTTTTCATAGGGGTAAAATATTAAAAATATATCATTCAGATCTTTAAGATATGTCAGTTATCAAACAGTTTTTTTCATTCAGATTCAGCTCATTCAGATTCATTCAATTTTTATCAAACACTCCCTTAATATAAGGAGTTTCATAACTTCCTTGCTTATCTTTCCTTTTACTCTTTGAAAATTGTTTAGTGCAAGTGTTTCTCAGAGTGTGGTAAAACTACCTTAATTAAGTATTGGTGAATATCTATTAGAGTGTATTAATTGTTTATGAGACTTTTTTTATAAAAGTTGCACATGTACTTACACACATCACGCAGTATTTACAACACTTCTTTTAAAGAACTTTTGTAAGACCTCAATTTTTATAAATAAAGATGAATTTTTTATAAATATTATTTTTTAATATTAATATAATGTTGTAGTTATGGGTAATATTTATTAATTTTGCAAAATACGCAAGTTGTTATATAATATTCGATTGGTCGGGGAATATTCGTTTTAACAGGGAATATTCGTACGACGACAAAATCATTGGTGGATCCTACAACGAAATTATTGTCGAATTGAGAAAACGACAACAATACTTTATGAAAATAACGGCGAAAGTTTTACCATTAATACTGTTGAACTACTCGGTAGTAAAAGTACAGTAATACGCATGGTTGCATAGTAGCACACGGTATTGATTATTGATGCTTACGTGATAAGTCACTCAGTTTTGTTTTATTGATATTATTAATTTAATAAAACAGAAAAGCTTTTTATATAAAAAAAATACTTTTATAAAGTTATCTGTTTTATTAGACAATAATTAGAATATATTATATTTTATTATGTATAGTATTTGCATAGTGCCTGCATAGTGCCTACATAGTAAAATCTTTTATAAAGTTATTCGTTTTATTAGAGTATAAATAGAATATATTATATTTTATTTAAAAGATTTTGCTTTAAATATGGACTGTAAGACCCCGAATTTTATGAAATAAAAGTATTCAATTTTTCTATTTAGTAAATGGTTAAATTGATAAATATTAAAGTTAAGGGTGATATATGAATTTTTTTTTGGAAATACACAAGTGGTTATAAAATATTCATTGTTGTCGGGGAATATTCGCTTGGTCGTGGAATATTCTTACTGTCGGAGAATATTCGTACGACGGCGCAGTCTTTTGTGGGCCCCATAACGGAAAGCGATTGGATGAAGAAAACGACAAAAATAAGTTGTTTATAAATAACGGCGTAGTTGTTACCGTTAATACTGTTGGAATACCCGGTGGTTAAAACACAGTAATACGCGTTGTTACACAGTAGCACACGATATTGCACCAATTATTGATTCTTACGAAAGAAGACACTACTCAATAATTGTCACAGTAATTACTGTTCAATATTGTATTTTATTGATTCAATAATTGCTGCGTTGATATTTTATATTACTGTTGTTTCAATAATTGTCACTACACAGTATTTTCTATTATCGGAGCAATAATTCATATTATCTGAATAATATTATTAGATAACATTATTGGCAATGTCTAGAAAGTTCTGTCTAAGGAGAGGTTTGGTCATCTAATTGCGCGCCAGTAAGGAGAAATCCTTATTAGAAAGCCCCCTCTTTCCTGGGAACGGCCTGGTTGCCAGTACTGTGATTCTGTAATATTATTTGTGTATAATTAATTATTGATTTATATGATGAGAAAAATATTGATTTTATGTGGATATAGATGGAGAAAATTTTTAATGTGACAATTGTTGAAAATTAATATTTTTTCTTTTTCTGATAAAATAATTCATTTAAATATATTATTTTAATAATATATTGATGATGATATTTTTACAATGAATGTAGGATATATGAGTATATGAGGAGAAAGAGTATTTTTGTGGCATTAAATGATTAACACATGTTTTGTGTGTTGGTGGACACAATTCTTGACCGAAAATTTATTATTGACTGTAAAATCGCCCGTTTATGGATTTCGGTCAATTTCTGTTTGGAATTTAGAAAAACTTTCTTCTGCAAAGTTGTAGAGAATTGAATTTCCTATAAAAACTCGCGAGATTTGAATTTTCTGAATAAAGGGCTATTTATTATGAATTATTGAAGTTCTGAAGTTCCGAAATAATTGATTTTTGGAAGTTTTAATTATTTTTATTAAGAAAAACGTTTTTGACATTTGAGTGGCACATGTTAATGGTGGAAATCAGCTGATGTGGTGTGCTAAGGAAATTAAGAAAATTATATTATTAATTTATTCAATTTTCTGCTTTGGTGTTCTAAGCATTTTCCTATAAATAGGGTGCTTAGGTTAGAATTGAAAATCACACCAGAAACACAAGTTTCTCTCTATTTCTCTCTCTATATCGAGCGTATTCTTGTGAGTGTTTGATACTTTGAGTGTTGCTATACGGTGCAAGTTTCCTTCAGCACTATATCTAGTATTCCAGTCAGAAGTACCGTCTTTCCGAGGTAAGGGATGTTATTTCTTCTTAAATGATATTATTTTCTTCAATATCATTATGCCGAAGTATTGATCTGAACTTTTTATCAAATTTAGAACTTTTTATGTCGGGGTTACTATTCATGAGTTACTATTCATGAGTTACTATTCACGAGTTACTATTCACGAGTTACTATTCATCGAAAAATGAAATTTTCTTCTTTTCGTCCAAAATATCTATTTTGGGTACTAGCTTTGATTGTATCCATGTTTTGATCATTCTTGAATTTTACTCCACTATGATTGTTTATGAGGTATTTTTGGACATGGATAAACTGTAATACGAATCCCTAATATTTGTTCTTTTACTTCACTGGATTCGTTTTCTTTAAAATATTTTTCATCATCCTCAGTCCTAAATGATGATATAATTGAATATCTTTTGCCTGTAGTGCAAAGATTGATGATTTCTGACGAATATCTTTGGCCCGTAGTGCAAAGATGAACAGGTGTTGAGATGAACATGATCGACTGGTGATACAAATGAATATCTTTGGCCTGTAGTGCAAAGATGAATATTTGATTAAAGATGGTTATTGATTGTTGTTACAGGGATAAAATATTGATGATGGACTTTTAAATCTTAGAAGATAGTAGAACTCATTCTCTAGTTGACTCTTCTAATGGTTTGCTGTTTCCACTGCAGTTATTGATTTAAAACTTGTTGTCTATTGTATTCTATTAAATTTTTCCCTGTTGAAGACTAACGATAATTTGTTGTATATTATCTTAGTCATAATATTCTTTACTGGGCTAGTTGAGCTCATCCTTTTCCTTGTTGTTCCATTTTCTTCTCAGGAGGCGAGAATGTAGCGAGTACTAGTCGGGGTGTAGAATGATGGTTCAAGACAGTTATTTTAGTAGTCCTCACTATTTTGTAAAATAGTGTATCCATAAGTATAATGAGTTCTTAATTGGGTATGAATACTGTCTAGATGACAATATTTGTATTTAAAATCACAGTATATGTATTGTCGTATTTTGCACGACAAATGTATTAATAAAGTTGTAGTTGTTTCTGTACCATGTATTTGGCGACTCAGAATGGGTTGGGTGGAATGGACCTGTTTTGGGGGCGTCACAGTTGGTATCAGAGCTTAGGGATATGATCTCTGGAGGAGATCGGAAAATAGAACTAGGAGGGGAGAGACGAGTAAATCCTTCGCTAGTGTGTCCTACCTAAGCTTATTTGTTGGTCGGTCATTATATAGGGCTATTATGTGATTTGTTAATTTGTTTAATTAACCTTTGTTTTATGGCAGTATTTGAGAATGTCGAATGAGAATGTTAACAGTGGAGTAAATGAGACGGTGGAGATGCCTATACTCATCAACGAGGAAAACGTGCAACAGGCTGGCAATGTTCCTCCTGTGAACAACACCACTGAGCAGACGATGAACGATGAGATGTTTAGAAGTTTTTTGCAGTTCATGCAAAATCAGACGAGGGAGACCCGTGTACAGAATACGGGTGGAAATGAAAGCAATGCGCGGCTTGTCACAGCCAAGCAGTTCAAAGAGTTAGGACCACCAGAATTCTGGGGAAAGCCAGATCCGATTAAGGCGGAGACATGGGTCAAGCAAATTACCAAGATATTTGATGTCTTGGGATGCACGGAGGAACAGAAGGTTTCATTCGCCACCTTTATGTTCCGTGGCGAGGCAGACTACTGGTGGGAGTCTGTGAAACGTACCCATCCAGCCGCACTCAGCATGTCTTGGGAGACATTTCAGAAACTGTTCAATGACAAGTACTTTCCTGAAAGTATTCGTCATATGAAGGAGGTGGAGTTTATTATACTAGAGCAGAATAACATGACGGTGTCCCAATACGAGGCGAAATTTGCAGAGTTGTCCAGGTTTGCACCTCATTTGGTAGAGAATGACGAACGTATGACGCGGATGTTTCTGAGAGGTTTGAAACCCGGCATACGTCAATATCTCATTTCTCATAAATTTTCTCTCTATTCAGATGTTGTCAACAGGGCTCAATTATTAGAGTGAGATAACGAGTACGGTCAATCGAGGGACCACAACCAGGATTATACCGGTGACAGCAGTCATCAGAACAACGATAACCAGCGGAGAAAGAAGAATACGGACAAGAGCGGCAACCACTCTGGTGGTAATCGTGGCCATGAATATAGAAGAAGTGAGTCAGGAGGAGATTTTAAAAAGAGGAGATTCAACAATGATAATACGAAGACGTCAGCACCAGCAGCAACTGGTTCCAAGGGAGGAAAGCGACCACCGGTCATATGCTATAAGTGCGAAAAAGAAGGACATATCAGCCCAAACTGCCCACAACAGTTTAAGGTATGTTATAACTGTGGAAAGGAAGGACATATCGCTCGAGATTGCACTGCAGCGAAACCAAGTCCAGCGGGGATGGTGACTCAAAAGGCTGTCCCAGAAAAGTCAAAGTCAACGGTTCCTGGAAGAGCGTTTTTCGTGACTGGTCAGAATGCGAGGAACCCGAACGAAGTTAGCACGGGTTAGTTAATTATAAATTTTTGCGAAGTCTATACCTTATTAGATACCGGTTCTACCCATTCATTTATCTCTCCTGCTTATGCTCAACGTTTAAAATTGACTCCGGAGAAAAATTAGACTTTGACTTATCTGTTGAAACTCCGTTAGGAGAAACTTTCGTTACATCCACTGTTTATAAATCTTGTTTGATCCAAGTTAGCACCATCACATTACCTGTTGATCTTATCTCTTTAAAGATACTTGCTTTTGATGTGATTTTAGAAATTGATTGGTTAACTACTCATCATGCCAAAATTGATTGCTTTCGTAAGGTTGTTTGTGACGCCCCCAAAATAGGTATACAACACCCATTCTGAGTCGCCAAATACATGGTACAGAAAACAAACTACAACTTCAATAATACAATTGTCGTGCAAAATACGACAACACATACTATGAGTTTAAATACAAATATTGTCTTCTAGACAATATCCATACTCAAATAAGTCCTCGTTACAATTATTCAAACACTATTTTACAGAAATAGTGAGGACTGCTAAAACATCTTTCTAGAACCATCACTCCGTACCCCGACTAGTTCCTGCTATGTTCTCACCTCCTGAGAAGAAAAATGGAACAAAAAGGAAAAGGGTGAGCTCAACTAGCCCAGTAAAGAATATTATGACTAAGATAATATACAAACAAATTATCGTTAGTCTTCAACAGGGAAAAATCTGATAGAATATAATCGACAACAAGTTTTAGATCAACAACTGCAGCGGAAACAGCAAACCATTAGAAGAGTCAAGTAGAGAAAGAATTCTACTATCTTCTAAGATTTAAAAGTCCATCATCAATATTTTATCCCTGTAACATCAATTAATAATCATCTTTATCCAAATATTCATCTTTGCACTACAGGCCAAAGATATTCATTTGTATCACCTGTCGGTCATGTTCATCTCAACACCTGTTCATCTTTGCACTACAGGCCAAAGATATTCATCAAGTAATCATACATCTTTGCACTACAGGCCAAAGATATTCAGTAATATCATCATTTAGGACTGAGGATGATGAAAAATATCTTAAAGAGAACGAATCCAGTGAGACAGAAGGACAAATAGTAGGGATTCGTATAACAGTTTATCCAAGATCAATAATACTTCATAATAATAAATTGTGAAGCAGAATTCAAAAATAAAGATCAAAACATGGATACAATCAAAGATAGTAACCATAATAGACATCTTGGACAAAAAGGGAAAATTTTATTTTTCGGTGAATAGTGCCGTATTCGTGAATAGTACCGTATACGTGAATAGTGCCGTATACGTAAATAGTAACCCCGACACAAAAAGTTCCAAATTTGATAAAAACTCATATCAATATTTCAGCATAATGATATTGAAGAAAATAATATCATTAAGAAGAAAATAATATCCCTTACCTCAAAATATCAGTACTTCTGGTCGGAATACCGGTATAAGGCTGAAAGAAACTTGCTCTGATGAATAGAAACTCTCAAAGTATCTAAATACTCACAAAATACACTCAATAATCTAGAGAGAGAAAGAGAGAAAACTTGTTTCTGGTGTGATTTTCAATTCTAACTTAGCCCTCTATTTATAGGAAAATTTTGGTAGGTTTGACCTGCAACCTGATGGCTTTACCTGCTACTATTCCCACCCACCACATTTGAAATATAATTCAGCACATTTCTTCACCAACCACAAGTGGGGCCCACCAATTCTAGAATTTTCCACCAAAATGATAAACTCCGAAAATTCAACAATTTCTGAACCAGTCATCTTGTAAAATTCGTAATAAATCATACGTTCATTTTTAACGGTTCAAAATTTGTGGACATATACTCAACTTATATATGTATAACATATCCAAAAATTACCACGATCCAACGGTCGGATTAAAAATTATAACCCCCGCAAAATATCTCAAAAACCCTGATTTTTAATACCTCCATTCCGACAAAAATACGGATAAAAATCTCAACATTAACTCCTTCATTTTTAACCACAAAAATATATCCCTCATTTATATCCACATAAAATAAATATTTCCTTATCATATGAATCAATAATTAATTATTCACAAATAATATTACAGAATCACATTTATGACAACCAGGCCGTTCCCAGGAAAGAGGGGGCTTTCCAATAAGGATTTCTCCTTACTGGCGCGCAATTAGATGACCAAACCTCTCCTTAGACAGAACTTTCTAGACATTGCCAATAATGTTATCTAATAATATTATTCAAATAATATGAATTATTGATCTGATAAATGAAAATACTGTGCAACAACAATTATTGAAACAACAATAATATAAAATATCAATGCAGCAATTATTGAATCAATAAAATAAAATATTGAATAATAACTACTGTAACAATTATTGAGTAGTGCCTTCTTACGTAAGAATCAATAATTGGTGCAATACCGTGTGCTACTGTATTTTAACCACCGGGTATTCCAACAGTATTAACGGTAACAACTACGCCGTTATTTATAAACAACTTATACTTGTCGTTTTCTTCATCCAATCGCTTTCCGTTATGGGGCCCACACAAGGCTGCGCCGTCGTACGAATATTCCCCGACAGCAAGAATATTCCACGACCAAACGAATATTCCCCGACAAAATGAATATTTTATAACCACTTGCTTATTTTGCAAAATTTGCACATTTCACCCATAACCAAAGTATTATATCAAATTAACCCCTTATTATTCACAATAATATTTAGAGAAAATTTGATTTTATTCATTAATAAGTTGGGGTCTTACAACCTCCCCTCCTTATGAAATTTCGTCCTCGAAATTGACGTACGTACCTGATGTTTCAAAAAGGTGAGGATACCTCGCTTTCATTTCTGATTCCAACTCCCAGGTCATTTCTTCAATAGCATGGTTTCTCCACAAAACCTTAACTTGTGGTATAACCTTCGTGCGTAGGACATGCTCTTTCCTATCCAAGATCTTAACAGGTACCTCCTCGTACGTTAAATCTTCAGCTATCTCGTCTGGTTCTAACTCAATAATGTGGTTCGGGTCTTTAACATATTTACGAAGCATAGATATGTGAAAAACATTATGAACACGAGACATGCTTGGAGGTAATGCGAGTCTATATGCCACATTTCCTATTCGCTCAAGAATCTCAAATGGACCAACAAATCTTGGATTGAGCTTTCCTCTCTTCCCAAATCTTGTAACTCCCTTCCATGGTGCAACACGTAACAATACATGATCCCCAATATTAAATTCCACGTCCTTCCGATGAAGATCCGCATAACTCTTTTGTCGATCCTGTGCCGTTTGTATACGTTGTCGAATCGTTTGGATCTTCTCTGTAGTAATGCGTACCAATTCTGGTCCCAACAATGTTGCTTCACCCACCTCGTCCCAGCATACTGGAGAACGACATTTTCTTCCATACAACGCCTCAAATGGAGCCATACCTATGCTCGCCTGATAACTGTTGTTGTAGGAGAATTCCACCAATGGTAGGTACTTATCCCAACTCCCTTTGAGATCTAGGACACAAAGTCTTAATAGATCTTCAAGAGTTTGAATAGTCCTCTCTGATTGTCCGTCCGTTTGAGGATGGTATGCCGAACTGAATCGTAAATCCGTGCCCATAGCTTTCTGCAAGCTAACCCAAAATCGTGAAGTGAATCTTGGGTCACGATCCGAAACTATGGATACTGGCATGCCATGCAATCTCACAATCTCGTTCACGTACATACTAGCAAGACGTTCAAGGGAATAAGTCTCACGTATCGGCAAGAAATGAGCGGACTTGGTTAATCTATCAACAATAACCCAAATCGCATCTATGCCTTGAGAAACCTTGGGAAGACCCGTAACAAAATCCATAGTAATGTGTTCCCACTTCCATTTCGGAATCTCAAGTGGTTGCAATGGACCCTTTGGTACTTGATGCTCCGCTTTTACACGTTGACAAGTTAAACATCTCGAGATAAACTCCGCGATCTCTCTTTTCATATTGCTCCACCAAAATGTATGTCGAAGATCGTGATACATTTTGGTACTCCCAGGATGGATTGCAAACGGTGTGTTGTGTGCCTCCATCATTATTCTATGCTTCAAGTCAAAATCGTTAGGAACACAAAGTCTGGAGTTGACTCGAAGTATTCCTTCTTCATCGATTCTTGCTTCTGGAATAGCACCTTCTTGCACTTTCTTCTTCATACGCATCAGCTCTATATCCGTAGCTTGAGCAGCTTTAACTTTATCGATTAAAGTCGGTTCTACTCGTATATTTGATATCATCATGTGGGTACTTGGAGCCTTCATCTCTATCTCCATCCTTTGCAAGTCATACAAAATGGGCCTTTGTGTTAAAAACATTGCACTCGTACCCGCATATGATCTTCTACTCAATGCGTCAGCTACTACGTTTGCTTTTCCAGGATGGTATTGGATGGTATGATCGTAATCTTTCAACAGCTCAAGCCAACGTCGTTGCCGCATGTTGAGTTCCTTTTGGGTGAAGAAATATTTGAGGCTTTTATGATCTGTATAGATCTCCACTTTCTCCCCATACAGGTAGTGTCTCCAGATCTTCAACGCAAAAACGACTGCTGCCAACTCCAAATCATGAGTAGGATAATTCCTCTCATATTCTTTGAGTTGTCGTGAGGCATAGGCTATGACTTTCCCATGTTGCATGAGAACACATCCTAACCCTTTGCCTGAAGCATCGCTGTAGATAACAAATCCATCCGAACCAGATGGTATTGTCAGAACAGGTGCCGAAATGAGTCTCCTCTTGAGTTCTTGGAAACTCTTCTCGCATTCCTCACTCCATACGAATTTTGTATCTTTCCGAGTCAGCTGAGTTAACGGAGTAGCGATTCGAGAAAATCCTTCCACAAATCTCCGATAATAACCAGCTAAGCCCAGAAAGCTACGTACTTCGGTTACCGACTTCGGTTGCTCCCAACTTTGTATGGCTTCAATCTTCGCCGGGTCGACAGATACTCCATGTTTTGACACCACGTGCCCAAGGAATGCTACTTCCTCAAGCCAGAACTCGCATTTCTTCAGTTTGGCATATAGCTTGTTTTCACGAAGCCTTTGCAGTACCAGCTTCAAATGGCGCTCATGATCTTCACGGCTTTTGGAATAGATGAGGATGTCATCAATAAAGACAACAACGAACTGATCCAAATATTCTTTGAATACACGGTTCATCATATCCATGAAGGCAGCAGGAGCATTAGTCAATCCAAAAGACATTACTAAGAATTCATAATGCCCGTACCGAGTTCTGAAGGCAGTCTTTGGAATATCCTCAGTTTTAATCTTCAGCTGATGATATCCAGAACGAAGATCGATCTTTGAAAAGAATTGTGCTCCTTGCAACTGGTCAAACAGGTCATCAATGCGAGGTAGCGGATACCTATTCTTGATAGTGACATGATTCAATTCTCGATAGTCGATACAAAGTCGCATACTCCCGTCTTTCTTCTTTACGAATAAAACAGGAGCACCCCAAGGAGACGTACTAGGACGAATAAAACCGATGTCCAACAACTCCTGTAGTTGGACTTTTAACTCCTGAAGTTCAATAGGAGCCATTCGATATGGGGTTTTAGAAATGGGCTTTGTACCGGGTTCAAGGTCAATAAAGAATTCAACTTCACGTTCTGGGGGTAGACCAGGAAGTTCTTCAGGAAATACATCGGGAAATTCTCTAACAATAGAAATATTATTCAAATCTGACTTGTCTTTGTTCAAATCCATAACATGGGCTAAGAAAGCTTGACATCCGTTTTTCAATAAACGAATAGCTTTGTGGCTTGATATGACAGTGACTGATTTTAGTGGTTTAGTAGTTTGAATTCGTATGACAGGTTGGTTAGGAATATGAAAACTAACAACCTTACGAAAACAATCAATTTTAGCATGATGAGTGGTTAACCAATCAATTCCTAAAATCACATCAAAAGCAAGTATCTTTAAAGAGATAAGATCAACAGGTAATGTGATAGTGCCAACTTGGATCATGCAAGATTTATAAACTGTAGATGTAACGAAGGTTTCACCCAACGGAGTTTCAACAGATAAGTTAAAGTCCAATTTCTCCGGAGTCAAGTTTAAACGTTGAGCACAAGCAGGAGAGATAAAAGAATGGGTAGAACCGGTATCTAGTAAAGTATAAACTTCGCAAGAATTCAAGATTAGCTTACCCGTGATCACCTCGTTCGGGTTTCTCGCGTTTTGGCCAGTAACGACAAACGCCCTTCCAGGAACCGCTGATTTCGACTTATCCGGGATAACTTTTGGAGTCACCATCCCCGCTGAACTTGGTTTTGCTACAGAACACTCTCGAGCTATATGACCCTCCTTTCCACAGTTATAACATACCTTGGATTGTTGTGGGCAGTTTGGGCTGATATGTCCCTCTTTCCCACATTTGTAACATACGACCGGTGGTCGTTCTCCTCCCCTAGAAACAGTTGATGTTTGTGCTGACGTCTTCACGTTATCATTGTTGTACCTTCTCTTCTTGAAATCTCCTCCCGACTCGCTCCTTCTATTATCACGACCACGATTACCACCAGAGTGGTTACCGCTTTTGTCCGAATGTTTTCCTCCCTGCTGGTTTTCATTGCTTCGATGACTGCCGCCACCGGTATGACCCTGGTTGTGGTCCCTCGGTTGCACATACTCATTATCTCGCTCTAATAATTGAGCCCTGTTTACAACATCTGAATATAAAGAAAATTTATGAGAGATAAGATATTGTCGAATCTCGGGTTTTAGACCTCTCAGAAACATCCTTGTCATTCGTTCCTCATTTTCGACCAAATGAGGTGCAAACCTGGATAACTCTGCAAACTTCGCCTCGTACTGGGACACCGTCATGTTGTTTTGTTCCAGTCTAATAAACTCAACCTCCTTCATATGACGAATACTTTCAGGAAAGTACTTGTCATTGAACAGTTTTTGAAATGTTTCCCAGGACATGTTGAGTGCGTCAGGCTGGGTACGCTTCACAGACTCCCACCAGTAGTCTGCCTCACCGCGGAACATAAATGTGGCGAATGGAACCTTCTGTTCCTCCGTGCATCCCAAGACATCAAATATCTTGGTAATTTGCTTGACCCACGTTTCCGCCATGATCGGATCCGGCTTTCCCTTAAATTCTGGTGGTCCCAATTCTTTGAACTGCTTAGCTGTGACAAACCGCGCGTTGTTATCATTTCCACCCGTATTCTGCACACGAGTCTCCCTCGTCTGATTTTGCATGAACTGCAAAAAGCTCCTAAACATTCCATCATTCATCGTTTGCTCGGTAACGTTGTTTACAGGAGGAATATTGCCTTCCTGTTGCACGTTCCCCTGGGTAGTGATCAAAGGTGTCTCCACGGTCTGATTTACTCCATTATTAACGTTCTCAGCTGCCATTCTTAAATACTGCCATAAAACAAGGGTTAATAGTCATGTCATATATTATCCCTATACTCTGACCGACCAAATAAACACCAAATAAACTTAGTCAGGTCATACTAGCGAAGGAATTCCCCGTCTCTCCCCTCCTAGTTCTTGTCTCACATCTCAGCCAGGGATCATATCCCTAAGCTCTGATACCAACTGTGACGCCCCCAAAATAGGTATACAACACCCATTCTGAGTCGCCAAATACATGGTACAGAAAGCAAACTACAACTTCAATAATACAATTGTCGTGCAAAATACGACAACACATACTGTGAGTTTAAATACAAATATTGTCTTCTAGACAATATCCACACTCAAATAAATCCTCATTACAATTATTCAAACACTATTTTACAGAAATAGTGAGGACTGCTAAAACATCTTTCTAGAACCATCACTCCATACCCCGACTAGATCCTGCTATGTTCTCACCTCCTGAGAAGAAAAATGGAACAAAAAGGAAAAGGGTGAGCTCAACTAGCCCAGTAAAGAATATTATGACTAAGATAATATACAACAAATTATCGTTAGTCTTCAACAGGGAAAAATCTGATAGAATATAATCGACAACAAGTTTTAGATCAACAACTGCAGCGGAAACAGCAAACCATTAGAAGAGTCAAGTAGAGAAAGAATTCTACTATCTTCTAAGATTTAAAAGTCCATCATCAATATTTTATCCCTGTAACATCAATTAATAATCATCTTTATCCAAATATTCATCTTTGCACTACAGGCCAAAGATATTCATTTGTATCACCTGTCGGTCATGTTCATCTCAACACCTGTTCATCTTTGCACTACAGGCCAAAGATATTCATCAAGTAATCATACATCTTTGCACTACAGGCCAAAGATATTCAGTAATATCATCATTTAGGACTGAGGATGATGAAAAATATCTTAAAGAGAACGAATCCAGTGAGACAGAAGGACAAATAGTAGGGATTCGTATAACAGTTTATCCAAGATCAATAATACTTCATAATAATCAATTGTGAAGCAGAATTCAAAAATAAAGATCAAAACATGGATACAATCAAAGATAGTAACCATAATAGACATCTTGGACAAAAAGGGAAAATTTTATTTTTCGGTGAATAGTGCCGTATTCGTGAATAGTGCCGTATACGTGAATAGTGCCGTATACGTGAATAGTAACCCCGACACAAAAAGTTCCAAATTTGATAAAAACTCATATCAATATTTCAGCATAATGATATTGAAGAAAATAATATCATTAAGAAGAAAATAATATCCCTTACCTCAAAATATCAGTACTTCTGGTCGGAATACCGGTATAAGGCTGAAAGAAACTTGCTCTGATGAATAGAAACTCTCAAAGTATCTAAATACTCACAAAATACACTCAATAATCTAGAGAGAGAAAGAGAGAAAACTTGTTTCTGGTGTGATTTTCAATTCTAACTTAGCCCTCTATTTATAGGAAAATTTTGGTAGGTTTGACCTGCAACCTGATGGCTTTACCTGCTACTATTCCCACCCACCACATTTGAAATATAATTCAGCACATTTCTTCACCAACCACAAGTGGGGCCCACCAATTCTAGAATTTTCCACCAAAATGATAAACTCCGAAAATTCAACAATTTCTGAACCAGTCATCTTGTAAAATTCGTAATAAATCATACGTTCATTTTTAACGGTTCAAAATTTGTGGACATATACTCAACTTATATATGTATAACATATCCAAAAATTACCACGATCCAACGGTCGGATTAAAAATTATAACCCCCGCAAAATATCTCAAAAACCCTGATTTTTAATACCTCCATTCCGACAAAAATACGGATAAAAATCTCAACATTAACTCCTTCATTTTTTAACCACAAAAATATATCCCTCATTTATATCCACATAAAATAAATATTTCCTTATCATATGAATCAATAATTAATTATTCACAAATAATATTACAGAATCACATTTATGACAACCAGGCCGTTCCCAGGAAAGAGGGGGCTTTCCAATAAGGATTTCTCCTTACTGGCGCGCAATTAGATGACCAAACCTCTCCTTAGACAGAACTTTCTAGACATTGCCAATAATGTTATCTAATAATATTATTCAAATAATATGAATTATTGATCTGATAAATGAAAATACTGTGCAGCAACAATTATTGAAACAACAATAATATAAAATATCAACGCAGCAATTATTGAATCAATAAAATAAAATATTGAATAATAACTACTGTAACAATTATTGAGTAGTGCCTTCTTACGTAAGAATCAATAATTGGTGCAATACCGTGTGCTACTGTATTTTAACCACCGGGTATTTCAACAGTATTAACGGTAACAACTACGCCGTTATTTATAAACAACTTATACTTGTCGTTTTCTTCATCCAATCGCTTTCCGTTATGGGGCCCACACAAGGCTGCGCCGTCGTACGAATATTCCCCGACAGCAAGAATATTCCACGACCAAACGAATATTCCCCGACAAAATGAATATTTTATAACCACTTGCTTATTTTGCAAAATTTGCACATTTCACCCATAACCAAAGTATTATATCAAATTAACCCCTTATTATTCACAATAATATTTAGAGAAAATTTGATTTTATTCATTAATAAGTTGGGGTCTTACATTGTTAGTTTTCATATTCCTAAGCAACCTGTTATTCAAATTCAAGCAACCAAACCATTGAAGTCAAACTCTTTCATATCAAGCCGTAAAGTCATTCGTTTATGGAAAAATGGATGTCAAGCTTTCTTAGCTATGTTATGGATTTGAACAAAAATACGTCAGATTTGAATGATATTTCTATTGTTAGTAAATCCCTGACGTATTTCCTGAAGAATTTCTTGTCCTATGCGTGATATTGAATTTTGTATCATCTTTGAATCTGGTACAAAACTCACTTCTAAAATCGCATATCGAATGGCTCCTATTTAACTTCAGGAGTTAAAAACCCAACTGTAGAAGTTTGTACCCGAGCCTCTATCTGGTGACTTCCTTTGTGGAATGCACTGAAGCCAGACTCTCCGTAGGGGATACCATATTCGTGTGGTAGTAAACTGATAGGTGTCATTGTGACGTGCTATCCAAGATTGGGATATTAGTCACAGTTGAGGCAACCTAAGTCAGTAATCGAAATACGTAGCTTTCTAGTTATTATCGGAGATTCGTAAAAGGATTTTCTCGAATCGCTACTTCATTAACTCAGCTGACTCGAAAAGATACAAACTTCGAATGGACCGAGGAATACGAGAAGAGCTTCCAAGAATTCAACATGCGACACCGACGTTGGCTCTAGCTGTTTCGATCACACCATCCAATACTATCCTAGAAAAGTAAACGTGATAGCTGACGCATTAATCGTATGCGAGTACGAGTGCGATATTGTTGAACACAAAGACCTATTTTGTATAATTTATAAATGATAGAGATAGAGTTAATGACTCTAGGGACCCACGAGATGATATACGAGTAAAATCGACTTTAATCGATAACGTTAAAGCCACTCAAACTACAGACCTGGAGCTGATGAATATAAAGAAGAAGGTGCAAGAATGTGCTATTCTAGAAGTAAGAGTCGATGAAGAGAAGAAAGCTCAAGCCTTCAATTTATTTAAAATCCTCGATCGAGTAGGAACTGTGGCCTATAGACTCGCCTTAACGCTAAGTATGTCACGTGTTCATAACGTTATTTACGTATCGATGTTACGTAAATATGTGGACGACCCGAACCACGTTATTGAGTTAGAACCAAACGAGATAGCTGAAGACTTAACGTACGAAGAGGTACCTGTCAAGATCTTGGATAGGAAGGAGCATGTCCTACGCACGAAGGTCTTACCACAAGTTAAAGTTTTGTGGAGAAACCATGCTATTGAGGAAATGACCTGGGAGTTGGAAACGGAAATGAAAGCGAGGTATCCTCATCTTTTCGAAACACCAGGTACGTACGTAAATTTCGAGGACGAAATTTCATAAGGAGGGGAGATTGTAAGACCCCGAATTTTATGAAATAAAAGTATTCAATTTTTCTATTTAGTAAATGGTTAAATTGATAAATATTAAAGTTAAGGGTGATATATGAATTTTTTTTTGGAAATACACAAGTGGTTATAAAATATTCATTGTTGTCGGGGAATATTCGCTTGGTCGTGGAATATTCTTACTGTCGGAGAATATTCGTACGACGGCGCAGTCTTTTGTGGACCCCATAACGGAAAGCGATTGGATGAAGAAAACGACAAAAATAAGTTGTTTATAAATAACGGCGTAGTTGTTACCGTTAATACTGTTGGAATACCCGGTGGTTAAAACACAATAATACGCGTTGTTACACAGTAGCACACGATATTGCACCAATTATTGATTCTTACGAAAGAAGGCACTACTCAATAATTGTCACGGTAATTACTGTTCAATATTGTATTTTATTGATTCAATAATTGCTGCGTTGATATTTTATATTACTGTTGTTTCAATAATTGTCACTACACAGTATTTTCTATTATCGGAGCAATAATTCATATTATCTGAATAATATTATTAGATAACATTATTGGCAATGTCTAGAAAGTTCTGTCTAAGGAGAGGTTTGGTCATCTAATTGCGCGCCAGTAAGGAGAAATCCTTATTGGAAAGCCCCCTATTTCCTGGGAACGGCCTGGTTGCCAGTACTGTGATTCTGTAATATTATTTGTGTATAATTAATTATTGATTTATATGATGAGAAAAATATTGATTTTATGTGGATATAGATGGAGAAAATTTTTAATGTGACAATTGTTGAAAATTAATATTTTTTCTTTTTCTGATAAAATAATTCATTTAAATATATTATTTTAATAATATATTGATGATGATATTTTTACAATGAATGTGGGATATATGAGTATATGAGGAGAAAGAGTATTTTTGTGGCATTAAATGATTAACACATGTTTTGTGTGTTGGTGGACACAATTCTTGACCGAAAATTTATTATTGACTGTAAAATCGCCCGTTTATGGATTTCGGTCAATTTCTGTTTGGAATTTGGAAAAACTTTCTTCTGTAAAGTTGTAGAGAATTGAATTTCCTATAAAAACTCGCGAGATTTGAATTTTCTGAATAAAGGGCTATTTATTATGAATTATTGAAGTTCTGAAGTTCCGAAATAATTGATTTTTGGAAGTTTTAATTATTTTTATTAAGAAAAACGTTTTTGACATTTGAGTGGCACATGTTAATGGTGGAAATCAGCTGATGTGGTGTGCTAAGGAAATTAAGAAAATTATATTATTAATTTATTCAATTTTCTGCTTTGGTGTTCTAAGCATTTTCCTATAAATAGGGTGCTTAGGTTAGAATTGAAAATCACACCAGAAACACAAGTTTCTCTCTATTTCTCTCTCTATATCGAGCATATTCTTGTGAGTGTTTGATACTTTGAGTGTTGCTATACGGTGCAAGTTTCCTTCAGCACTATATCTAGTATTCCAGTCAGAAGTACCGTCTTTCCGAGGTAAGGGATGTTATTTCTTCTTAAATGATATTATTTTCTTCAATATCATTATGTCGAAGTATTGATCTGAACTTTTTATCAAATTTAGAACTTTTTATGTCGGGGTTACTATTCATGAGTTACTATTCACGAGTTACTATTCATGAGTTACTATTCACGAGTTACTATTCACGAGTTACTATTCATCGAAAAATGAAATTTTCTTCTTTTCGTCCAAAATATCTATTTTGGGTACTAGCTTTGATTGTATCCATGTTTTGATCATTCTTGAATTTTACTCCACTATGATTGTTTATGAGGTATTTTTGGACATGGATAAACTGTAATACGAATCCCTAATATTTGTTCTTTTACTTCACTGGATTCGTTTTCTTTAAAATATTTTTCATCATCCTCAGTCCTAAATGATGATATAATTGAATATCTTTGGCCTGTAGTGCAAAGATTGATGATTTCTGACGAATATCTTTGGCCCGTAGTGCAAAGATGAACAGGTGTTGAGATGAACATGATCGACTGGTGATACAAATGAATATCTTTGGCCTGTAGTGCAAAGATGAATATTTGATTAAAGATGGTTATTGATTGTTGTTACAGGGATAAAATATTGATGATGGACTTTTAAATCTTAGAAGATAGTAGAACTCATTCTCTACTTGACTCTTCTAATGGTTTGCTGTTTCTGCTGCAGTTATTGATTTAAAACTTGTTGTCTATTGTATTCTATTAAATTTTTCCCTGTTGAAGACTAACGATAATTTGTTGTATATTATCTTAGTCATAATATTCTTTACTGGGCTAGTTGAGCTCATCCTTTTCCTTGTTGTTCCATTTTCTTCTCAGGAGGTGAGAATGTAGCGAGTACTAGTCGGGGTGTGGAATGATGGTTCAAGACAGTTATTTTAGTAGTCCTCACTATTTTGTAAAATAGTGTATCCATAAGTATAATGAGTTCTTAATTGGGTATGAATACTGTCTAGATGACAATATTTGTATTTAAACTCACAGTATATGTGTTGTCGTATTTTGCACGACAAATGTATTAATAAAGTTGTAGTTATTTTTGTACCATGTATTTGGCGACTCAGAATGGGTTGGGTGGAATGGACCTGTTTTGGGGGCGTCACATGGACTGTCAGATTAAAGTAAATCAATCTAGACCGTTCATGAGTTAGTTACTATGCAGTCCATTTTTCTATAAATAGAAGCTCATTCCTTCATTATTTTCTTACGAATTCACTGAAACTCTAGAGAGAGAAACTATAGAGAAAAAGAAGAAAAGTATTCTGCTACTTCACTACTCCGATATCAAGTTTTTTTTACGGTAAGGGATATTATTTGTTGTACTCGTAAGGAGTATTATTTTTTTTTGTATTCATGAAGAGAACTTCTGTTATTCCATTCTTTATTATTCTGCTAGAATAACCAGTATACGCGGACTACCTTATACTTGGTGACATTCTTCTATTATTCCGTCTTTATTATTATTCTGTTGGAATATCATGTCTGTGCGTTTCACGCTGGACCTAGTTCCGTCTTTACTATTATTCTATTAGAATATCCTGTATGTGCATTTTACGCCGGACCTGGTTCCATTATTCATTCGGAATATCCTGTCTGTGCGTTTATGCCGGACCTGGTTCCATTATTTATTATTCTGTCGGAATATCCTATCGGTGCGTTTACGCATGACCTGGTTCCATTATTTATTTTCCTGTTGGAATAACCTATCTGTGCGGTCTATCGCATGCATGGTGATTTCTTTTGTTATTCCATTCTTTATTATATTCAGTTGGTTAAAGTTTTGACTTTTATACTCCATGAAATTAGTAGAATATCCTTGATATTTGCGCTTCATCCAGTATCTTTTCATGAAAATATTCTTCCGAGCATTCTTGAATTTTACTCCACAAAGCAGTATCATGTTGACAATTTGGACGTTATTGGTTCATGGATAAATTAATTCTTGAACTTGTTTTATTGAATTCTTATATCATTGTCATCATCCTCATGTTTATATTCTGTTAAAAGTCATTTGTGGTCTGTAGTGCATAGATGGACTTGGTATGATTATGACCAGGGATTATTCGGTATTATCATGACCGTAATGTTACAAATGATGTGGTAAATGTAAGACCCCGAATTTTATGAAATAAAAGTATTCAATAATTACTATTCAGTAAATGGTTAAATTGATAAAAAGTTAAAGTTAAAGTTGATATATGAATTTTTTTCAAAACAAGCAAGTGGTTATAAAATAATCATTGTTGTCGGGGAATATTCGTTTGGTCGTGGAATATTCTTTCGGTCGGGGAATATTCGTACGACGGAGCAGCTATTTGTGGGCCCCATAACGAATAACTGTCGGATGAAGATAACGATAAAAATTGAGTTTTTATAATTAACGGCGTAGTTGTTACCGTTAACACTGTTGGAATACCCGGTGGTTAAAATACAGTAATACGCATTATTACACAGTAGCACACTTATTGCACAATATTTTTGAATTATTGATTCTTACGAAAGAATGCACTACTCAATAATTGTTACAGTAGTTACTGTTCAATATTTTATTTTATTGATTCAATAATTGCTGCGTTGATATTTGATATTATTGTTGTTTCAATAATTGTTACTGCACAGTATTTCCCATTATCAGATCAATAATTTATATTATTTGAATAATATTATTAGATAACATTATTGGTAATGTCTATAAAGTTCTGTCTAAGGATAGGTTTGGTCACCTAATTGCGCGCCAATAAGGATAAATTTTTATTGGAAAGACCCCTCTTTCCAAGGAACGGCCTGGTTGTCATAAATGTGTTTCTGTAATATTATTTGTGAATAATTAATTATTGATTCATATGATAAGAAAATATTTATTTTTATGTGGATCTAAATGTTGGATATATTTATTGTGGTTAAAAATGAAGGAGTTAATGTTGAGGTTTTTATCAGTATTTTTGTCAGAATGGAGGTATTAAAAATCAAATTAGGGTTTTTGAGATATTTTACGAGGGTTATAATTTTTAATCCGACCGTTGGATCGTGGTAATATTTGGATATGTTATACATATATAAGTTGAGTATATGTCCACAAATTTTGAACCGTTAAAAATGAACGAATGATTTGTTATGAATTTTACGAGATGACTGGTTCAGAAATTGTTGAATTTTCAGAGTTTATCATTTTGGTAAAAAATTCTAGAATTGGTGGGCCCCACTTTTGATTGGTTAGAAATGTGCTCAATTGAATTTCAAATGTGGTGGGTGGAAATAGTAGCAGGTAAAGACATCAGGTTGCAGGTTAAGTCTGCTTCGGCTTGCTAACATTTTCCTATAAATAGAGGGCTAAGTTAGAATTGAAAATTACACCAGAAACATAAGCTTTCTCTCTTTCTCTCTCTATATTATGAAGCATATTTTGTGAGTATTTAGATACTTTGAGAGTTGCTATTCAGTGCAAGTTTACTTCGACTTTGTATTCCAGTCAGAAATACTGCACTTTTGAGGTAAGGGATAGTAAGGGATATTAAGGAATGTTATATTCTTCATAATGATGTTATTCTTTCAATATCATTATACTGAAATATTGGTATAGATTTTATTATGGAATTTCTACCTTTTTGAGTCGGGGTTACTATTTACGTATACGACACTATTTATGTATATGATACTATTTACGTATATGACATTATTTACGTATACGGTACTATGTACGAATACGGAATATTATTCATGAGTTACTATTCACGAGTTACTATTCATGAGTTACTATTCACGAGTTACTATTCACGAGTACTATTCACGATAAAAAATTGTTTCTTTTCCTGACCAAATTATAGTTGATTTATGAATATTACTCTTGAAATTAAATCCATATTTTGATCATATTATTTTTTATTATCATATATAACATTTTTATAACCCTGATGTTGAATTTTTCTTTCACTTGAGTGTAAAGATGGATAAATTATTGGTATGATCGTGATTGAGAAATATCTTTGGCCTGTAGTGCAAAGATGAATTGTTAACTGGTATGATCATGACCATTGAATTTATAATTGAATATCTTTAGCTTAAGTGTAAAGATGAATTGATTAACATGGTTATAATTATGGTATATATAAATTCTGAAATGATTATATATTTCTTTGAGATATGAATATATTTGGCCTGTAGTGCAAATATGAACTGTTGAGGAATATCTTTGGCCTGTAGTGTAAGACCCCAACTTATTAATGAATAAAATCAAATTTTCTCTAAATATTATTGTGAATAATAAGGGGTTAATTTGATATAATACTTTGGTTATGGGTGAAATGTGCAAATTTTGCAAAATAAGCAAGTGGTTATAAAATATTCATTTTGTCGGGGAATATTCGTTTGGTCGTGGAATATTCTTGCTGTCGGGGAATATTCGTACGACGGCGCAGCCTTGTGTGGGCCCCATAACGGAAAGCGATTGGATGAAGAAAACGACAAGTATAAGTTGTTTATAAATAACGGCGTAGTTGTTACCGTTAATACTGTTGGAATACCCGGTGGTTAAAATACAGTAGCACACGGTATTGCACCAATTATTGATTCTTACGTAAGAAGGCACTACTCAATAATTGTTACAGTAGTTATTATTCAATATTTTATTTTATTGATTCAATAATTGCTGCATTGATAATTTATATTATTGTTGTTTCAATAATTGTTGCTGCACAGTATTTTCATTTATCAGATCAATAATTCATATTATTTGAATAATATTATTAGATAACATTATTGGCAATGTCTAGAAAGTTCTGTCTAAGGAGAGGTTTGGTCATCTAATTGCGCGCCAGTAAGGAAAAATCCTTATTGGAAAGCCCCCTCTTTCCTGGGAACGGCCTGGTTGTCATAAATGTGATTCTGTAATATTATTTGTGAATAATTAATTATTGATTCATATGATAAGGAAATATTTATTTTATGTGGATATAAATGAGGGATATATTTTTGTGGTTAAAAAATGAAGGAGTTAATGTTGAGATTTTTATCCGTATTTTTGTCAGAATGGAGGTATTAAAAATCAGGGTTTTTGAGATATTTTGCGGGGGTTATAATTTTTAATCCGACCGTTGGATCGTGGTAATTTTTGGATATGTTATACATATATAAGTTGAGTATATGTCCACAAATTTTGAACCGTTAAAAATGAACGTATGATTTATTACGAATTTTACAAGATGACTGGTTCAGAAATTGTTGAATTTTCGGAGTTTATCATTTTGGTGGAAAATTCTAGAATTGGTGGGCCCCACTTGTGGTTGGTGAAGAAATGTGCTGAATTATATTTCAAATGTGGTGGGTGGGAATAGTATCAGGTAAAGCCATCAGGTTGCAGGTCAAACCTACCAA
This sequence comes from Panax notoginseng, assembly GCA_016801055.1. Classification (NCBI taxonomy): domain Eukaryota; kingdom Viridiplantae; phylum Streptophyta; class Magnoliopsida; order Apiales; family Araliaceae; genus Panax; species Panax notoginseng. The sequence continues at coordinate 277,724,414 of CM029012.1, forward strand.
AATTTTCCTATAAATAGAGGGCTAAGTTAGAATTGAAAATCACACCAGAAACAAGTTTTCTCTCTTTCTCTCTCTAGATTATTGAGTGTATTTTGTGAGTATTTAGATACTTTGAGAGTTTCTATTCATCAGAGCAAGTTTCTTTCAGCCTTATACCGGTATTCCGACCAAAAGTACTGATATTTTGAGGTAAGGGATATTATTTTCTTCTTAATGATATTATTTTCTTCAATATCATTATGCTGAAATATTGATATGAGTTTTTATCAAATTTGGAACTTTTTGTGTCGGGGTTACTATTTACGTATACGGCACTATTCACGTATACGGTACTATTCACGAATACGGCACTATTCACCGAAAAATAAAATTTTCCCTTTTTGTCCAAGATGTCTATTATGGTTACTATCTTTGATTGTATCCATGTTTTGATCTTTATTTTTGAATTCTGCTTCACAATTGATTATTATGAAGTATTATTGATCTTGGATAAACTGTTATACGAATCCCTACTATTTGTCCTTCTGTCTCACTGGATTCGTTCTCTTTAAGATATTTTTCATCATCCTCAGTCCTAAATGATGATATTACTGACTATCTTTGGCCTGTAGTGCAAAGATGTATGATTACTTGATGAATATCTTTGGCCTGTAGTGCAAAGATGAACAGGTGTTGAGGTGAACATGACCGACAGGTGATACAAATGAATATCTTTGGCCTGTAGTGCAAAGATGAATATTTGGATAAAGATGATTATTAATTGATGTTACAGGGATAAAATATTGATGATGGACTTTTAAATCTTAGAAGATAGTAGAATTCTTTCTCTACTTGACTCTTCTAATGGTTTGCTGTTTCCGCTGCAGTTGTTGATCTAAAACTTGTTGTCGATTATATTCTATCAGATTTTTCCCTGTTGAAGACTAACGATAATTTGTTTGTATATTATCTTAGTCATAATATTCTTTACTGGGCTAGTTGAGCTCACCCTTTTCCTTTTTGTTCCATTTTTCTTCTCAGGAGGTGAGAACATAGCAGGAACTAGTCGGGGTACGGAGTGATGGTTCTAGAAAGATGTTTTAGCAGTCCTCACTATTTCTGTAAAATAGTGTTTGAATAATTGTAACGAGGACTTATTTGAGTATGGATATTGTCTAGAAGACAATATTTGTATTTAAACTCATAGTATGTGTTGTCGTATTTTGCACGACAATTGTATTATTGAAGTTGTAGTTTGTTTTTTGTACCATGTATTTGGCGACTCAGAATGGGTGTTGTATACCTATTTTGGGGGCGTCACAGTTGGTATCAGAGCTTAGGGATATGATCCCTGGCTGAGATGTGAGACAAGAACTAGGAGGGGAGAGACGGGAAATTCCTTCGCTAGTATGACCTGACTAAGTTTATTTGGTGTTTATTTGGTCGGTCAGAGTATAGGGATAATATATGACATGACTATTAACCCTTGTTTTATGGCAGTATTTAAGAATGGCAGCTGAGAACGTTAATAATGGAGTAAATCAGACCGTGGAGACACCTTTGATCACTACCCAGGGGAACGTGCAACAGGAAGGCAATATTCCTCCTGTAAACAACGTTACCGAGCAAACGATGAATGATGGAATGTTTAGGAGCTTTTTGCAGTTCATGCAAAATCAGACGAGGGAGACTCGTGTGCAGAATACGGGTAGAAATGATAACAACGCGCGGTTTGTCACAGCTAAGCAGTTCAAAGAATTGGGACCACCAGAATTTAAGGGAAAGCCGGATCCGATCATGGCGGAAACGTGGGTCAAGCAAATTACCAAGATATTTGATGTCTTGGGATGCACGGAGGAACAGAAGGTTCCATTCGCCACATTTATGTTCCGCGGTGAGGCAGACTACTGGTGGGAGTCTGTGAAGCGTACCCAGCCTGACGCACTCAACATGTCCTGGGAAACATTTCAAAAACTGTTCAATGACAAGTACTTTCCTGAAAGTATTCGTCATATGAAGGAGGTTGAGTTTATTAGACTGGAACAAAACAACATGACGGTGTCCCAGTACGAGGCGAAGTTTGCAGAGTTATCCAGGTTTGCACCTCATTTGGTCGAAAATGAGGAACGAATGACAAGGATGTTTCTGAGAGGTCTAAAACCCGAGATTCGACAATATCTTATCTCTCATAAATTTTCTTTATATTCAGATGTTGTAAATAGGGCTCAATTATTAGAGCGAGATAATGAGTATGTGCAACCGAGGGACCACAACCAGGGTCATACCGGTGGCGGCAGTCATCGAAGCAATGAAAACCAGCAGGGAGGAAAACATTCGGACAAAAGCGGTAACCACTCTGGTGGTAATCGTGGTCGTGATAATAGAAGGAGCGAGTCGGGAGGAGATTTCAAGAAGAGAAGGTACAACAATGATAACGTGAAGACGTCAGCACAAACATCAACTGTTTCTAGGGGAGGAGAACGACCACCGGTCGTATGTTACAAATGTGGGAAAGAGGGACATATCAGCCCAAACTGCCCACAACAATCCAAGGTATGTTATAACTGTGGAAAGGAGGGTCATATAGCTCGAGAGTGTTCTGTAGCAAAACCAAGTTCAGCGGGGATGGTGACTCCAAAAGTTATCCCGGATAAGTCGAAATCAGCGGTTCCTGGAAGGGCGTTTGTCGTTACTGGCCAAAACGCGAGAAACCCGAACGAGGTGATCACGGGTAAGCTAATCTTGAATTCTTGCGAAGTTTATACTTTACTAGATACCGGTTCTACCCATTCTTTTATCTCTCCTGCTTGTGCTCAACGTTTAAACTTGACTCCGGAGAAATTGGACTTTAACTTATCTGTTGAAACTCCGTTGGGTGAAACCTTCGTTACATCTACAGTTTATAAATCTTGCATGATCCAAGTTGGCACTATCACATTACCTGTTGATCTTATCTCTTTAAAGATACTTGCTTTTGATGTGATTTTAGGAATTGATTGGTTAACCACTCATCATGCTAAAATTGATTGTTTTCGTAAGGTTGTTAGTTTTCATATTCCTAACCAACCTGTCATACGAATTCAAACTACTAAACCACTAAAATCAGTCACTGTCATATCAAGCCACAAAGCTATTCGTTTATTGAAAAACGGATGTCAAGCTTTCTTAGCCCATGTTATGGATTTGAACAAAGACAAGTCAGATTTGAATAATATTTCTATTGTTAGAGAATTTCCCGATGTATTTCCTGAAGAACTTCCTGGTCTACCCCCAGAACGTGAAGTTGAATTCTTTATTGACCTTGAACCCGGTACAAAGCCCATTTCTAAAACCCCATATCGAATGGCTCCTATTGAACTTCAGGAGTTAAAAGTCCAACTACAGGAGTTGTTGGACATCGGTTTTATTCGTCCTAGTACGTCTCCTTGGGGTGCTCCGGTGTTATTCGTAAAGAAGAAAGACGGGAGTATGCGACTTTGTATCGACTATCGAGAATTGAATCATGTCACTATCAAGAATAGGTATCCGCTACCTCGCATTGATGACCTGTTTGACCAGTTGCAAGGAGCACAATTCTTTTCAAAGATCGATCTTCGTTCTGGATATCATCAGCTGAAGATTAAAACTGAGGATATTCCAAAGACTGCCTTCAGAACTCGGTACGGGCATTATGAATTCTTAGTAATGTCTTTTGGATTGACTAATGCTCCTGCTGCTTTCATGGATATGATGAATCGTATATTCAAAGAATATTTAGATCAGTTCGTTGTTGTCTTTATTGATGACATCCTCATCTATTCCAAAAGCCGTGAAGATCATGAGCACCATTTGAAGCTGGTATTGCAAAGGCTTCGTGAAAACAAGCTATATGCCAAACTGAAGAAATGCGAGTTCTGGCTTGAGGAAGTAGCATTCCTTGGGCACGTGGTGTCAAAACATGGAGTATCTGTCGACCCGGCGAAGATTGAAGCCATACAAAGTTGGGAGCAACCGAAGTCAGTAACCGAAGTACGTAGCTTTCTGGGCTTAGCTGGTTATTATCGGAGATTTGTGGAAGGATTTTCTCGAATCGCTACTCCGTTAACTCAGCTGACTCGGAAAGATACAAAATTCGTATGGAGTGAGGAATGCGAGAAGAGTTTCCAAGAACTCAAGAGGAGACTCATTTCGGCACCTGTTCTGACAATACCATCTGGTTCGGATGGATTTGTTATCTACAGCGATGCTTCAGGCAAAGGGTTAGGATGTGTTCTCATGCAACATGGGAAAGTCATAGCCTATGCCTCACGACAACTCAAAGAATATGAGAGGAATTATCCTACTCATGATTTGGAGTTGGCAGCAGTCGTTTTTGCGTTGAAGATCTGGAGACACTACCTGTATGGGGAGAAAGTGGAGATCTATACAGATTATAAAAGCCTCAAATATTTCTTCACCCAAAAGGAACTCAACATGCGGCAACGACGTTGGCTTGAGCTGTTGAAAGATTACGATCATACCATCCAATACCATCCTGGAAAAGCAAACGTAGTAGCTGACGCATTGAGTAGAAGATCATATGCGGGTACGAGTGCAATGTTTTTAACACAAAGGCCCATTTTGTATGACTTGCAAAGGATGGAGATAGAGATGAAGGCTCCAAGTACCCACATGATGATATCAAATATACGAGTAGAACCGACTTTAATCGATAAAGTTAAAGCTGCTCAAGCTACGGATATAGAGCTGATGCGTATGAAGAAGAAAGTGCAAGAAGGTGCTATTCCAGAAGCAAGAATCGATGAAGAAGGAATACTTCGAGTCAACTCCAGACTTTGTGTTCCTAACGATTTTGACTTGAGGCATAGAATAATGATGGAGGCACACAACACACCGTTTGCAATCCATCCTGGGAGTACCAAAATGTATCACGATCTTCGACATACATTTTGGTGGAGCAATATGAAAAGAGAGATCGCGGAGTTTATCTCGAGATGTTTAGCTTGTCAACGTGTAAAAGCGGAGCATCAAGTACCAAAGGGTCCATTGAAACCACTTGAGATTCCAAAATGGAAGTGGGAACACATTACTATGGATTTTGTTACGGGTCTTCCCAAGGTTTCTCAAGGCATAGATGCGATTTGGGTTATTGTTGATAGATTAACCAAGTCCGCTCATTTCTTGCCGATACGTGAGACTTATTCCCTTGAACGTCTTGCTAGTATGTACGTGAACGAGATTGTGAGATTGCATGGCATGCCAGTATCCATAGTTTCGGATCGTGACCCAAGATTCACTTCACGATTTTGGGTTAGCTTGCAGAAAGCTATGGGCACGGATTTACGATTCAGTTCGGCATACCATCCTCAAACGGATGGACAATCAGAGAGGACTATTCAAACTCTTGAAGATCTATTAAGACTTTGTGTCCTAGATCTCAAAGGGAGTTGGGATAAGTACCTACCATTGGTGGAATTCTCCTACAACAACAGTTATCAGGCGAGCATAGGTATGGCTCCATTTGAGGCGTTGTATGGAAGAAAATGTCGTTCTCCAGTATGCTGGGACGAGGTGGGTGAAGCAACATTGTTGGGACCAAAATTGGTACGCATTACTACAGAGAAGATCCAAACGATTCGACAACGTATACAAACGGCACAGGATCGACAAAAGAGTTATGCGGATCTTCATCGGAAGGACGTGGAATTTAATATTGGGGATCATGTATTGTTACGTGTTGCACCATGGAAGGGAGTTACAAGATTTGGGAAGAGAGGAAAGCTCAATCCAAGATTTGTTGGTCCATTTGAGATTCTTGAGCGAATAGGAAATGTGGCATATAGACTCGCATTACCTCCAAGCATGTCTCGTGTTCATAATGTTTTTCACATATCTATGCTTCGTAAATATGTTAAAGACCCGAACCACATTATTGAGTTAGAACCAGACGAGATAGCTGAAGATTTAACGTACGAGGAGGTACCTGTTAAGATCTTGGATAGGAAAGAGCATGTCCTACGCACGAAGGTTATACCACAAGTTAAGGTTTTGTGGAGAAACCATGCTATTGAAGAAATGACCTGGGAGTTGGAATCAGAAATGAAAGCGAGGTATCCTCACCTTTTTGAAACATCAGGTACGTACGTCAATTTTGAGGACGAAATTTCATAAGGAGGGGTGGTTGTAAGACCCCAACTTATTAATGAATAAAATCAAATTTTCTCTAAATATTATTGTGAATAATAAGGGGTTAATTTGATATAATACTTTGGTTATGGGTGAAATGTGCAAATTTTGCAAAATAAGCAGTGGTTATAAAATATTCATTTTGTCGGGGAATATTCGTTTGGTCGTGGAATATTCTTGTTGTCGGGGAATATTCGTACGACGGCGCAGCCTTGTGTGGGCCCCATAACGGAAAGCGATTGGATGAAGAAAACGACAAGTATAAGTTGTTTATAAATAACGGCGTAGTTGTTACCGTTAATACTGTTGGAATACCCAGTGGTTAAAATACAGTAGCACACGGTATTGCACCAATTATTGATTCTTACGTAAGAAGGCACTACTCAATAATTGTTACAGTAGTTATTATTCAATATTTTATTTTATTGATTCAATAATTGCTGCATTGATAATTTATATTATTGTTGTTTCAATAATTGTTGCTGTACAGTATTTTCATTTATCAGATCAATAATTCTTATTATTTGAATAATATTATTAGATAACATTATTGGCAATGTCTAGAAAGTTCTGTCTAAGGAGAGGTTTGGTCATCTAATTGCGCGCCAGTAAGGAGAAATCCTTATTGGAAAGCCCCCTCTTTCCTGGGAACGGCCTGGTTGTCATAAATGTGATTCTGTAATATTATTTGTGAATAATTAATTATTGATTCATATGATAAGGAAATATTTATTTTATGTGGATATAAATGAGGGATATATTTTTGTGGTTAAAAAATGAAGGAGTTAATGTTGAGATTTTTATCCGTATTTTTGTCAGAATGGAGGTATTAAAAATCAGGGTTTTTGAGATATTTTGCGGGGGTTATAATTTTTAATCCGACCGTTGGATCGTGGTAATTTTTGGATATGTTATACATATATAAGTTGAGTATATGTCCACAAATTTTGAACCGTTAAAAATGAACGTATGATTTATTACGAATTTTACAAGATGACTGGTTCAGAAATTGTTGAATTTTCGAAGTTTATCATTTTGGTGGAAAATTCTAGAATTGGTGGGCCCCACTTGTGGTTGGTGAAGAAATGTGCTGAATTATATTTCAAATGTGGTGGGTGGGAATAGTATCAGGTAAAGCCATCAGGTTGCAGGTCAAACCTACCAAAATTTTCCTATAAATAGAGGGCTAAGTTAGAATTGAAAATCACACCAGAAACAAGTTTTCTCTCTTTCTCTCTCTAGATTATTGAGTGTATTTTGTGAGTATTTAGATACTTTGAGAGTTTCTATTCATCAGAGCAAGTTTCTTTCAGCCTTATACCGGTATTCCGACCAAAAGTACTGATATTTTGAGGTAAGGGATATTATTTTCTTCTTAATGATATTATTTTCTTCAATATCATTATGCTGAAATATTGATATGAGTTTTTATCAAATTTGGAACTTTTTGTGTCGGGGTTACTATTTACGTATACGGCACTATTCACGTATACGGTACTATTCACGAATACGGCACTATTCACCGAAAAATAAAATTTTTCCTTTTTGTCCAAGATGTCTATTATGGTTACTATCTTTGATTGTATCCATGTTTTGATCTTTATTTTTGAATTCTGCTTCACAATTTATTATTATGAAGTATTATTGATCTTGGATAAACTGTTATACGAATCCCTACTATTTGTCCTTCTGTCTCACTGGATTCGTTCTCTTTAAGATATTTTTCATCATCCTCAGTCCTAAATGATGATATTACTGACTATCTTTGGCCTGTAGTGCAAAGATGTATGATTACTTGATGAATATCTTTGGCCTGTAGTGCAAAGATGAACAGGTGTTGAGGTGAACATGACCGACAGGTGATACAAATGAATATCTTTGGCCTGTAGTGCAAAGATGAATATTTGGATAAAGATGATTATTAATTGATGTTACAGGGATAAAATATTGATGATGGACTTTTAAATCTTAGAAGATAGTAGAATTCTTTCTCTACTTGACTCTTCTAATGGTTTGCTGTTTCCGCTGCAGTTGTTGATCTAAAACTTGTTGTCGATTATATTCTATCAGATTTTTCCCTGTTGAAGACTAACGATAATTTGTTTGTATATTATCTTAGTCATAATATTCTTTACTGGGCTAGTTGAGCTCACCCTTTTCCTTTTTGTTCCATTTTTCTTCTCAGGAGGTGAGAACATAGCAGGAACTAGTCGGGGTACGGAGTGATGGTTCTAGAAAGATGTTTTAGCAGTCCTCACTATTTCTGTAAAATAGTGTTTGAATAATTATAACGAGGACTTATTTGAGTATGGATATTGTCTAGAAGACAATATTTGTATTTAAACTCATAGTATGTGTTGTCGTATTTTGCACGATAATTGTATTATTGAAGTTGTAGTTTGTTTTCTATACCATGTATTTGGCGACTCAGAATGGGTGTTGTATACCTATTTTGGGGGCGTCACATGTAGCGCAAAGATGAATTATTGATGAATATCTTTGGCCCGTAGTGCAAAGATGACCTGTTGTTGAATATCTTTGGCCAGTAGTGCAAAGATGAACTGTTGACGAATATCGTTGGCCTGTAGTGCAAAGATGAATTTATTAATATGATTATGAACATGAACTATGATTTGGTATAACCATGATCTTTGATATTTCAGGTAAAGACATGTGAGGAAAATTATCTTCGTCTTGGATGCGAAGAGGAATTTAGAATTACAATTATGATTATGAGTCATTCATATAATTGTGAAAAGGAACTGTTGATTAATGTTACAGGGATAAAACATTATTGGTGGACTTTTAATGTGGAGAAGATAATAGACTTTATGGTCTATTTGACTCTTCTAATGGTTTGCTCGTTCCGCTGCAACTATGGTTGAAAATTTTTATCATCTACCATATGTTCTAAATCTCTGATTTAATTCTGTTGAAGGCTATTGATAATTTATTTATCTTTAGTCATGATATTCTTTACTGGGCTAGTTGTGCTCACCCTTCTGTTTCACAATTCCTTTCAGGTAATAAGAGTGTAGCTGGGTCGAGCGGGGGTAACAAGGGAACAGAACGGTGGTCTCTAGCTGTGGAGGTTCTCCCGAAGCAGTATAGAAAAGTTCATTTAGTAGTTTTATTTGGTGAATCCAATAGGGTAAGGTGTATCCAACGTTGGAAGGGTGTTTTTGCCACTATCATACAAGATGTCTAACGACATACAACCTCGTGTCATCATAAGACAAGGTTGTGCTCATCCACTTGCTGAGTATATTTACAAGCACTACCTATATAATCTTGGTGTTTGTTTGAAGTATAATTCTCAATTAGAGACAGTGGAGATAATGATAAGTCAAGAGAAGACTCACCATTGGGAAGAATATGATAGTAATCTTCTCATTTTTCTTTGGGGTATATTGGGTCAACCAAGGATAATTCTGTGGCCATATGATATCTATCATAACCTAGAAGTATGGCCTCCCATGTACAAAGGTTTCCTTGAGCACTTCTCAAATATTCTAATTTCTAAAACAGTTTTTGACTATACCTTTATATAAAGTGTCACTGTAAGGTGCTGTCCACGGTCGGGACATGTGTCACATTTGGTATATATTTATATCCAAACTCACAGCATATGTGTTGTTGTATTTAATACGACAATTGTTGTAATAAAGTTGTAGTTGTTTTCTGTACCATGTATTTGGCGACTCAGAATGGGTTGGATGGAATGGACCTATTTTGGGGTCGTTACAGTAAAAGTCTTCATTGGCCCGTAGTGCATTGATGGACAGTGGTCGGCATGATCATGACCATTAATGAATACACAAATATTCTTGGCCCGTAGTGCATGGATAATTATGGTTGTGATACTAAAGAATATCCTTGGCCGTAGAGCAGGGGTGATTCGATGATGTGGATTATTTTTTAAGTTGAGTCCCAGCGATAAAAGTCATGAAAAATCTTTTAAATCATAGAAGATAGTAGATTTTATTCTCTACTTGACTCTTCTAATGGGTTGCTTGTTCCGCTGCAGTTAAACTTGATGTTTGTTATATTGTATCAGTTTAACACTGTTTAAGGCTAATGATAATTTATTCTGCATTATCTTAGTCATAATATTTTTTACTGGGCTAGTTGAGCTCACCCTTTCTTTCATTGTTCTATTCAGGAAATAAGAATATAGCTGGGACGAGTTGGGGAACTGAGTGATGGACCAGATGATAGTATTAGTAGTCCTCACTATTCTGTTAAATAGTGTGACAATAAATGTAACGAGAACTTATTCTGAGTGTGGATATTGTCTAGAAGACAGTATTTGTATTAAAACTCACAGCTCTCTTGTCGTATATTAACGATTGCATTTGTATTCTATACCATGTATTTTGCGACTCAGAATAGATGATGTATACCTACTTTGGGGGCGTCACAACTTTTCATTTAGAAGATTCATTTTGAAAAATTTCATCTGTAATATTGTTTTGAAATATTATTTTATTCCTTCAGAAACTATTTTGAAGTTTATTCTACTCTATTTTGTACACTACACAAATTTATATTATCAAGTCACCTTTGAAGATTTCATAATATACGAGTTAATATACACCATGAAATTTATGTGTGGTAGTTACTAATTAAATAATAAATATACATATAAATTAATCAACTACATAGAAAGCAGTATCTATTCAGACGCTAAGGTAAGAAATGTCATTTTCTTTCGTACTCTTAAATTTATGGTAGGAATTATTATTCGTTTCTACAGTCTTATCATTAAAACGGTGAAAATTCTTAAAATGATTAGAATTTTCTTAATAGTTGGTGCTTCATATCTTTTCATCTAGATAAATCTTCCTATTAAATTTTAACCGTTATATTTGAACTATGAACATTATATATTATTCTTGAACTCGAATCAATATTCTGGATAACATGCTAACAATTTGAACATTATTGGACTCTAGAAAAATTAAATTATAAATCTCTAATATTTATTATTTATCTTATTATTTTGATTGTTTATGTTCATCCTTAATATCAGTGTTATTTGTACTAATCATCAAGACTAAATTGCTGTGAATATCTTTGAGCTGAGTGCAAAGACAATATTATTATCGAGTGTCTTTAGCCTGTGTGACAAGGACAAATGGTGAAATTTCTCTTTGGCCTAAATACAAAAAGAAACTATTGATTGACATAATTATGATCATTTGAGTCGGTTAATGAAATCTTGATGGTAAATGTTTTTATTGGAGAATATAATAGATATTACTATCTATTTGACTCCTCTAATAGATTGTTAATTTCGCTGCAATTGTTTATTAAAAACTTATAATGTGTATCATTATCTAAATTTTTGAAGGTTAAAGATGATTTATTCTTCGTTATCTTAGTCAATATATTATTTACTAGGTTATTTGAGCTCAGTATTTTATTTCATAATTTCTTTCAGGAAATGAGTGTGTAGTTGGGGTTAACAAGGAAAGCAGGAGAATGAAGTGATGATCCGAGTTAGTAGCCATAGTAGTTTTCAATATGTTGTAAAATAGTGTGACAATAATTATACTGAGAATTTAGTGTAAGTTGTTGTATTTTGTACGACATTGTAATAATTTTTATATGCACAATTTATATGTGGTTTGTATTTTGACAACTCAAATTGAATGATGTAGATCCGATTTTGAGGGCATCACAAAATTAGTTAAAAGATGAAAAAAATAAATTTGTGTTAGGTAATTAGAGATAATATCTTAGAAAATTATAACTTATTTTTATTTTAAATAACAAATGATAAATAAAAAAATAATATTAAAAGATAGCTAAAAAGTCTAAAAGAGTAAAAATATGAATGGGATATTATATAGCATGAGTGTTGCTACGGTTGCAAAAAAAAACTTACAAAATTAATTTAGAAAATAATATTACAAAATTTAATTTATGAATGATTCATCATAGATAAAATTAATCATAATAATCAACCATATTATTTTATAAATAATTTTTTTTTGTTAGATTCTTTTGTCAACATGCATATAATACACTGGTCTTCTGATTACGTCCCTTCCACATGGCGAGTAACTAAGGAACCCAAATGCACAACATACCATCTTGACACGTTCTTATTTGACACATGTATGGCGATGAAAAGCCACTTGTATCCGCATCTATATCCAAGTTTAAGATTGACATCCAAAGAAGCAGCAAGGCAACCTACTAGCATGATTGGGCTTGTTAGGTTTGGCATTGGAGCCCACCAGCTAAGAAAGGTATAGTTTAATGGTACTGGAAATGGGCCTGGGTCTACAAAACTCATACACGTCTCCATTGGTAAGGCCTGAATGTCAAACAGTGTGACGCAGGAGAATTTAAGCGGGCTGAGTAATTGACACATGCCCCTACCATGGACAGATATCACGTGAAGGCTGGGCACGTAGTGAATTGTTGGCGGGTCCCACCGGCCGACAAATGATTCAATGTGGTCCCACCGGTTCGTGGAGATTAATTCGATTTATAATTAGGAAACTCCAAATTATTAAAAAATAAAAATAAATATCAAGTGCTGACTTCAATTGAATTGGATTTGAGCATCAATACGTAGAATTTCTAGTATGTGAATATGATAATTATAAAGCACATGTTTAATTATTATATTTCCAAAGATTTTTTCTTTTTAGTATTATTATTCGTATTGGTATATAGACTGTAGAGTATTATGGGCTTTAAAAGTCAAACCTCAGAAATTCTGTTCACTTGATAAGAGTGACGGTCCTCTTCTATAAAAATTTATAAGAGTTTCCGTTTTTATTCTATTGATAATTCAATAAAAGGAAATGTTAAATCTATAATACTTTTTATTATTTTTATAATAAAAATGTCGTTATAGATATATAGCATCGATAAAAATTGTAGTTATAAAATTTATAACGACACTTGTGTTATGAAAATAACATTTTTTATTATGGATTTAACAGTTTCCATCTATAAAGGGTCTTCCACTATTATTAAAAGTTAAATTTAGTATTTTTAAAGACAAATAATTTTATTTTTTTTGTATATTTTGAAAGACAAATAAAGAAAATTTTAAATTTATATATTTTTTTGTTCAAAATATAAGATCAAGTTTGATTTGTTGAAATCAATTTGAGATATATTCAATTTTAAAATAAATCACACAGTTATTAATACCATTTAGATAAAATAAGAAAATAGTAAGGTTTATAATTTTGGTAATTATATTGTCTAAAATTAATTAATTAATTTATACTAATTTTAAAATTAGAGATATTTCATATTGAATTCAGAATGTCAATATAAAAATAAATAAATAAAAAAAAGAAGAAGAATATACTTTTTATACAATCTTTAAAAATAAAAAATAAAAAAAATGAGAGAGTAGAGAGAAAATTAATTTTTAATAGGTAAAAAAAATTTGAGGAACATATTTGCATGACTAACGCATATATGAGGAACAATTGTGCTAAGAAAAAGTTTAGGGAACAGTTTAACAAAAATATGACAAATAGGAGGGTTAGATTTGTAATTTTATCCACACTAACCATGTGCATACATTTTTTTGTGTTTTCAAATTTATTTTGGAGTGAAATTATCCCAACTACTCTCATTCGGATCAATTATTACTCGCAAGTGGCCAAAAAGTTTAGTTTATAGAAATTTAAGGACATTAATATTTCAATGTGTTAAAATTGAAACTTTAGAGTTTAAATTGTAAAAAGTAAAAAACTTAAAAGTTTAAAATATATTTAAAACTAATAAAAATGAGAATCTTACACTAACTCAGTCTTTGCACTTGGACTAAGGGAGTGTTTGTTTAGAGCTGAATGGCCGAATCGGTCAGCCATTCAGTGTGTTTGTTTTGAATAAAAATCGTTTGAATGACTGAATCGGTCAAATTTTTGGGCCGAATGGTTAAGTGTAATTTTTTTGGCTGAATAAAGTATTTTATATTTAATTTTTTTTTCAATATTAACTATTATATTAAGTAATATTAAATAAATTTACAACAATTTTATATTTTTTTAGAGGGGTAAAGTAATAAAAATTTGTTATTCAGATGTTTCAGACATGTCAATTATCAAACAACTTTTTTCATTTAATATTCAAAATTCTGCTTCATTCAGCTCATTCAGATTATTTAAACATTCAGATCTTTCATTCAATTTTATCAAATACACCCTAAGTCTTCCATAACAATTGACAAATGAAATGAACAAGTCTTATCATAATCTATATAGTTCAGTTGTCACAGTGAACGTTGGTAGATTCTAAATTTATTTGTTTAGGTACGCATGTTTCTCACCGATCCATGAATTTACAACAAGAATAAGCAAAAACGACGTAATAGAAGATTTATAATTTTAAATTGATTTTTTTTGTTTAAGCCCAAATCCGCAAAATGAAATTGCGGACTGTAAAAATGAAATCTACCAATAAGGTGAAGTGTTTTCTCATATTAGGAAGCATGAGAAACAACATACTGTACGTAATATATGCTTTTACAATTGTTTAGATGTTTTTCATCAGTTCAAATCACATAAATCAATAAGAATAATAATATATGAAAAATTTAAGAACACTATTTTCAGATGTGTTTTTAATATTTTCACATAGTTTCTTTACACATGAAAGTGGGACCTACTGTATGCTCATGTGAGAGATGATCATATGAAAATATAAAAAATACATGTAAAAATATCAGTTCCCAAAATTTAATAGTTTTAAATCGATTTCTTTTGGTTCAAAATCGTTGATGTCTAAATGAAAGAAATCAAAAATTCATGTTCTGAAGAACGCATATAGATCGTAATACCTATCCGTTTTATATAACATTCAGAATCTGCAATTTAATTATGCAAATTGATGATTAACCGTTAAACGATGTCGTTTGGATTATCATTAATAGACTTAACGTTAGCAATATTAAATTTGGGATGGACCGATCAAAAACGATGTCGTTTTCAAGAAAGGTTATATACCTAGCGTTTGGAGTATTAAACTGCGGATTGGCAATGGATATTTTGAACAACATCAAATTTGTAATATTATAGTGCGGACACCTACATATTAAATTACAGATTGAAAATCCGTCTTACCGTTCGATATGCAGATAAATGGCTGAAATTTGTTTATATTGGCTATGGATCAATTATATATATATATATATATATATATATATATATATATATATATATATATATATATATATCAGGTATTGCATATATGCTGGAAATAATGTATTTGCATATAAGAAATATCATGAACAAACCTCGTACATAATCTATTTTGAAGAAGACAATCGGTGTAAACATAATCCACCGCATTTATTTTTTTAGGTTAAAACAGGACAGGCCTTCTAATTTTCAAAGCAAACTGTACTTGCACCTGTATCATGAATCAATTGCCTTGAGAAACACGGCAACCTTATTACTTTTAGGTACGTACCTTCCGAATGCTAGCTTTAACCAATCATCAGTCCATCAGTATCAATTCAGATGCTGCTACACCAACAGACATGTATCAATTCAGATGCTGCTACACCAGCAGCCATGGGTGAGGGTGAGGCGATGAAAAGTTTATCATTCTAAAGCTGATTTGAAATTCACCTTTTCCAGTACAACTACTGTCCACAACATTAACGTTTCCGGTCCAAAATCTATTGTAATTTCGTACCATGTTCAGTCTTTCACGCTTCTCTTCTCTATCACTTCAAGTTCAAATCTGTCTTATATTTAAAAATTCATACGTTGGCGCAGACAGTGAGGTTGAGGTAGGTTCTATTTTTTTTCCCACACTTCTCTCTCATTCTAACAACAAAGAAAGGTAGTTAGGGGAGAGGGCTGACGTCAACAGAAGTACAACTCTCGCATTAGACGGCCAGCTTTACCTTAATCAATCAATAGTACACAAATTAAGGTTTTCACATATGTCCAGGTTAGAGTTGCCAGCAACAGCAATACTTCCGAATATTACTACTTCTGCACCACCAGCCATGTGTGAGACAACAAAGAACCAATTTCATTACCTTTTTAGCTGAGTCACAACTTTTTTCTTTAATTATCCTCCTCCTACCCATTAATATCTTAATTAAAATTCTATGTTTGTTCATGCTCCAATTTATAGTCCTAGTCATGCTATCTTTTCTCACTTCTGTTATATAGCATTTTCATCATAAATTCAATCGTCACATCATTAAAATTTCATTGCCATTATACCAAACTTATTTTAAACTAATCTCTCTCGGACCATCCTCCTAAGTTACCCCAAATTTCTTTAACTTAATCTATCAAGCATCAGAGTATATATTCCTCTAAAATATTTGAAGGGTTGTTACATCCCCGCCAGACTTCTCACTCCGAGTTCATTTTAGTACAACTTTTCATTACCAAACTTGACTATAATACTATATGTTAATAAATAATCTTGTGTGTGCGTGCTTGCGCGTGTGTGATAGAGAGAGAGAGAGAGAGAGAGAGAGAGATTTCATACTACAGGTTATGCAATTTATTTGATCACCAATAAATAGATCGAACTAGAATTAGAGAATAGAGAACCGAGACATATACTACTAGTAATTAGAAAAAGGAAAATAAAATCACGATGCTTATAGTATATGTAAAAATTTTAAATCAAGAAAACATAGAGATTTAAATGAGGCTAACCGTTTCTATTTTCCTAAATGAGGACAGAAACCAAGAGTATAGACCACACAGACTGCTATCCTATATCAGTACTTCCTGATCTTTCCCAACTCTAAGTCTAGACATGGAGGGTGGAAAAACTTTAACTATTCTATTATATATCCTCCGTCAATGGATGAACATCCTCCTTTAACGGATGAACACAGTAAAATAAAAACTCCTTAAAAATTGAGCAACTCTGAATTTTTCTCCCCGCATGAATTGTCAGAAAAACAGGGCATGCCTTCCCGCCTTGACAGAAAAACAAGCTGTTATACTTGCATTCATGACCGAGTCTAAATTAATATTTAAACTCATCCCAAAAACCTTTCTGCTTATATCTATGAATACTGCCATGACATAATACCAACCTACTTTTTATTTATTTATTATTATTTTTTGGGTGGGGGTGGGGGTTGTGTCAACACTGGATTAAAATTATTCCAGATGAAGAAATCCTGACAAGCAACCCGATCAGTGCAATGGGATGAATCTATTTCTTTATACCTCGACTCAAAATGGGAGCATCTTTGAAAAAGAATCTGAAAGTCTCAAGGGTTGGATTAGGAATTAATTCTTACAAACAGTAACACCCTCTTTAATCTTTTCTTCAGAGTAGTTCACCAAGACAATTGCTAGACATTAATCTGTTCCTTCACGTATCCATGCTGATTATTACCGTTGCTCTGGAAGAGTAGAAAATGTACACAACTATTACTGTTGATTAGAACATGGTTTTTGCACTTGGAAGTGGGAAGCCTATTACACCGTCACGGGAAGCAGTATGGAGATTGGAGAATGGTCGAAAACGCACCAACTGCAGCCAAGTTCATGCATTACAAAACTGGGACCAAGAAATTTTCAACATGAAGTTAACGGCCAAATTGCAACTCAAGTGGTAGGATAATTTGGCCTACATGCAAATCAATATATTACCCCAACAAGGAAAATAAATCTTTTAAAAATCTTCACTAGTTTTATGAAACATAACCTCCGCGGCTCTTTCTCTGCTCAAATTTCCTTCCTAGAGAGGATTTTTAACATTTTATGGGAAATAACACTTCAAAATGATCTTCAAGATATAGCAAAAAAAAAAAATGATCTTCAAGATACAAAACTAAAACAAGATTAAAACTTTTCAGCATTATATAGAAAATCTCAATCAATATAAGCTTTAGGCACTCCCTTAGTGAAGACAACAATGAACTTGTGAAAAGTTAGATTTCGGAGATGAAGTCCTAAGAGGTATTGCACCTCTAACATTTCATGTATACTTTAGACATTATAGGACCTCAGCATGGCATCTAGGCTAATGTGATCTTGCCCTTGCTACTTATGAACTTCTGTATTGACAGAAAATAGAAGTATATTATTTTATTCTAATCAACAAAAAAAGTAGTCTTTAACTCTGTGAATGAAAGAACTGTAAAATTGTACACATTTGGAGAAACTATATTTGGTCTCATAGAACCCTAATGACAATTAATGGAAAATATAATAAGCTAATTGGATTATAATACAAGGGGAAAGAACCATTTACCTATGCCCTTGACAGGCCAAATACCCCTAGCGTTGTAAACAAATTTTAAGCCTTCAGCTCAAAATTCTCCTGCAAGAACCTGTAAAGCTCTTCTGCAACAATAGTAGGATACTCCTCCTGTGGAAGGAGAGCCCCCGGAACCTCAACAAATTTAATCACCCCTTTGGCTTCCCTGAGAGCTTCCATTTCTGCTTTGGACCTTTTGGGAGCACCTGCTGTCGACATAACTAGAATCGGTAATCTCCCCTCTAACCCTGCAAAGAGTTCAACAAATTCCTCGCGGGACTTGACAGGGTCAAGAAGACCAGTCAAGAAAGCAGCAGGTACATAACGGGCTCCTTTCCGTTTTGTCAGTTCATATCTGCTTTCAATAATACTTGGCGTCACATTTTCAGCATCTGCATAAACGTGTGATTTGTACTGCGACTGGATTGACTTCTCATTGCTGACAAGAACATTGTACATCATCCAACCTACAGCAGGGGCCCTTAATGTTCCCCTAAGTAGCCCGTACCTGTTACATTAGTTGAAATAATTTGTGTTTATATAGAATGTTCTATGGATATTATAAGCCTCACGAGTCAGTTAGCAGCACAAAACACACAGTTCGCTGTGGTAATGTCATTTTCTTGATAATTGAGTGGCAAAATGTGTCCATCTTAACTGAGATAAAGAGTATAAGATTACCGTGTTTCCATGTTGGAATCTCTACCGAACACAATGGGGAGGGGACCAGCCCAGGTGGGTGCAATGGCAGCAATGACAGTTGGCTTCACCAAATTCTTCTTTGCAGCGCGAACTGCTATTGTGGCAGCATGCCCTCCTCCAAAGACGACCAGGTCATTCCCTAATTTTAAGAGATCAATACATAAGACAAGGTCATACCAAATTTAACTAATAGTGATGCATAGCTTTCTAAAAAGTTTCATCTGAGAAAGATAGAAAAATCTTATATATTGAGAGTTATATGTAGTATAACCAATTGCAATGAAAATTAGTATAACATGACACGTTCAAACCAACCAGAGGCGAAAGTGGTTAATCTTTCTCAAAAGATAAAAGATATGGAGCTAACCCGTACCAGAACATCAAAGAACTCATAGTTTATGTGTGAAAAAGAAAATACACATATTCAATGCAAGGACCTAATGATGAACCGCCTGAAGTATTTAACGTTTAGCCAAGAAAATCAAAGAGAAGAAGAGCTATGTACAGGCTTTCTCTAGTCCAGTTGGACAACATTCTAACAAGTACCGGGCCGGGGGGGGGGGGTGGGGAGAAAGCAGCTAGAAGAAATTTCCATGAGGCTCCACAATGAGAGAATGACGAAAAATAAAAATTGAATTCTCTTTATTTTGAACAGACAACTTAAAAATAGGGTTTAATGTCTATGTATCAAGAAAAAGAGATTGCGAAAATGGGCGAAAAATTTCCTCAACTTCTACAACTATGCCTGTTAATCATTCTCCAGTAAAAGATGAGAGTACTGCAATAAGCCTTACAAAAAGGAAACACAAAATCATATTCCTAACGTCAGAATTTATAATGAATTAATAATTAGCACCAAAAAAGCTGGAAGTAAACTTAACTCTACAAATTAACTGAGATGCGCAACAAAATCCAAATAAGGTAAATGACATATTAATCATGAAGTCTGTTCCTCGCAACAAGGAAATGACCAAAAATATAAATGCAAAAGTTCAAAACAAAAGATAACTTATTGATGAACATGGTAGTTATACACGGAGTATTCGTCACAGTTAAGAACCAGAGATTCACAAAGTATAAACTTCACAAAAGTCGGATTAAGTTGTTAAGTAGAAAATTACCAAGATTAATTCAGAAAATAAGCAACTTTATGCAAGATTAGATCATGACATGGCATCAGAACTCATTAAAGGAAGTGTAATATTATTTGTATGACAGAATTACTACAATTAAGCTCCATATATGATAATTTTTGAATAAAAATGTAAAACCTAATGCTCTTTATACCCACCGAAACTGCTTATTGGACTATTGGGTGCATTGATGAAGTCAACTAGGAATTTCTCCATAACATCAGCATTGTAATCCAGCTTTGGCCTATCAGAGTAACCTAGGCCAGGCCAATCAATAATCGTAGCCCGCCAATTAACTTTACCAACTCGTTGAACAATGTCTTTAGCCACTAATCTCCACTCTTCTACGGTGCTAACATCCGAAATTGTTGGTATCATGAGTATATTCTTAGTAGGTTCGGTGCTTTCCTTTTCATGTTCCTCATAATAGATGTTGATAGAATTATCCTTGAATTGCCATTGCCAATTATTAGTCTGAACACATGCAAATTGGTTGTTAGACAAACTGATATTTAATAACTTAGCTCATTTTTTTCTAGAAATTGATGAATAGAAGAACACATAACAAATTAATGTTGGTTTGATAAATTTCCATCCCTTGGTTTTGATGATGACTTGACTTATGAACTAATCCTTATGGCTTTATATCTTCAGGGTTTATATAACAGAATGAATATCTCCCCTATATAGCAGACTGCATTGGAACAACTACATTAATTAAAGTGATCGTGAAAAAGTACTTGGATTGAAGCAACAAACATTGTGTCACTAGGATATCATGTAAAATCCTAGCTTTAAATATATTTTCATTCAAAGCTCTAGGATTGCATTGCATGATAGCATGATAATAGATACTTATGTTTTCATAAATTAAAAGTAAATAACATTTATTTGAAAACTGATTATCAAAACATATTTTGGAAGTAATATTTGAAAAGCGTGAATCTATATCTTTCCATGTTTTCTTAAATTGATTGAGCTAAATGATATCTCTATTAAATCATTTTAAAGGAACAAGTATCTTAATCTTAAAAAGGAAAATATCTTTTATTTGAAAACAAAATTATTAATCAGACCTTGTGTAGCAATATATGGCTGAATATGATTAAACAATATAAGGCTGAACTTATGCATTCCATAATTGATTGACTGACCTAATTGGAAATTTGAAGTTGATAAAATCAATTAAGGAAACAAGTGGCTGAAAATAAGTGAATAGATATGTTTAAGGAAACTACTGAAATCATGCTATCATATCTATCATGCTAAGAGATTGATTCTAACAGTGCAATGAATATATATATATATATATATATATATATATATATATATATATATATATCAATATCAATTTGTGGAAAGCATGTGTTGTATTAATGGGTCACGAAATCTATTCTATATCTCCTTGATTGTGTCCAACAGCTAGAGAATCAATTAGCTTAAATGTTAACAGCTAGAAAATCAATTAGCATAAATGATAACAACAAATTCCTCTCTAATTGATTCATTCTAATATTATAAAAAGCCTTCAGCTATGTCCTGATAAGATGCCCGAGCAGAACTGAAAATACTAAGCATAAACTGAAAGTTATAATACTATAAGTTCTATGATCTTCACAAGTCATAGTTGTTGTGCTTATCTGGATTACTGTGAAGGCTCATACAGCCTGCTGCATTACTTTGATTATATCATATAAACAGTCCTTAAGTACTCGGTAATATCTCTCTCTTTATCTGATCATTGCATATAGAAAAGCTTTGAATTGATATATAAATTTATTGCTTTGATCATAGTTGGTATTGTAATTTGATTAAATTCAATATTGTGTAATAGACTAAGGTTGTTGATTTATTGGTTTCTAATCTTTGTGGAATTAGGGTGAGTGTCACAAACAAGTGTAAAGGAAGCAGAAGTGCTTGGGCATAAGTGTGTAAAGGGAGCAAAGGTGCTCAAGGGAGTATAAGTACTCAAGAGGTGCAAATATGCACAAGGTGAACATAGGTGTTCAAGCTTATTTGTAAACTTGTTGTGTAACAACGTCACATTAATTAATAAAGTGAGTCTTCAATACCAATTGGTATTGAATGTGGATTAGGCCACTAGACTAGAGGTTAGGGGCTGAACCACGTAAAAATTCTATGTGTTCTTGTGATTGTTTTGTCTCTTTAAAACAACTACTTGCCTTAATTTGCTTATAGTGTAAAACAGAATTATAAAAAATTTTAACACTTATATTTTATCATAAAAATGTTTATACCAACTCAAAACATAAATTGATTAAGTCAAATCATCTTGCAAAATCAATCTGTAAACTGCTTTTGAAAATAAACTATAACAAGCTGCATTGGTTAAAACGGTAGACTGCATTCTTAACAGATCTTATTAAAACAAAAATTGGACATCACTTGCTCCACACTTATTCAACACCCCCTTCTAAGTGTGTCAATCTAAATTTCATTTGGTACCAGAGATTGGCTCTACTTATCTTGGTCTTAAAGGTGACTTGTAGGGTAAGATTCTACTATGTCACAATTCGGAAGTAATCATCAAGCAGGGCAATCAACAAACATACCACCATTGCTCTATGGAACAGAGAATTACAACTTCTGAAAATTCCGGATGAAGATCTATCTAAAAAGGGATCCTTGATTATGGTGGGTCGTGGAGGATGGTCCTATTATACCAAGGAAGGACGATGGAACACCAAAGACATTAATGGAGGTGGACTCAACCAAAGTCTATATGTCATCCTATGATTCCAAAGCTATGACACTCTCCTCAGCGGCATGGTGCAATCTGGGATTGATAAAGTGTCTTCATACAACTCGGCAAAGGACATATAGGATACCTTAAAAGTCACTCATGAAGGAACTTCAAAAGTAAGGGAGGTAAAGCTAAGAATGCTCAAGCATGATTATGAAATGTTCAAGCTTGGAAAAGAGGAAACCATCAAGGAAGCACGACCAAGATTTTTAACTATCATGAACTCCTTGAAGTTACTTGACAAGTCCATTCCTCAAAGCGAAATCAACAGTAAGCTTTTTCGGGCTATGCCCAAAATGTTTGTATTAAAAATAACAACTCTTCAATACTCTTCTACTATCTCTTCTATGAATACACTAACATTGTTTGGTGAGTTGGAAGAATATGAACATCAATTGAAAAGATATGATGATGAAGAGGAAACTTCTAGAAAGAAAGTTTTAGCCTTAAATGCAGGAAATGAAGAAGAATCCAATGATGACTCGGATAGCGAAGTTGCTATGATTTCTAGAAACCTCAAGGAACTACTACAAAGAAATAAGAGGAAGAATGACATGACACTAAATAAATTCAAAGGAAAACAAAGTGATGATAATTGTTTTGAATGTGGACGTCCGGGGCATTTTAGAAAAGACTGTTTTCAATTGAAAAACAAAGGAAAAACAAACTTCAAGGATACTAAAAAGAACAAATGACTTGTCATATGGAGTGATGATGAATTCGACATTGAGGTGAATGAAGATGATGAAATAGCCCAAATATGCTTCATGGGATTCGAAGGTGAAACAAGTTAGGTAAGCCTTTCAACTTTATATTTCTTGAAACAAGGAAATGTTAAACTTAAAGAAAAGAATGTATTTAAAAGATTTGATAAATACATTAATGAATGAAGTTGAAGAAAAGAAAGAATTGAAACACCATCACATGAGGAAAAAGTATTAATTGCTAAAAATGATTATCTAGAAAATTACTCTAAAGTTCTCTATAAGGTAAATCAATTAAATTGTGAAATAGATAAATTAAAAAATGAGTTAAAAATGAGAGATGTTTGTATTGATGCTTTCAATAGTGATGCTCCTATGAAAGATAATAATAATGAATTGCACGAAGAAATAAAATCATTAAAGTCATTATTAGCCAAATTTGTACAAGGGGAAGAAAACTTGAATATCATGTTAGGAAAACAAAAACCTAGTAATGATAAGCAAGGAATTGGATATAATTTTTTACATAAAAAGAATAATGTGAAGATACTAAAGTCTAAATAACACTTTAAATTGAATTATTGCTCTCATTTTACTACTTGCAAAAATTGTGGCATTAAAGGACATTTAGATGTAAATTGCAACAAGAAAATCAAGTAAGTATGGATTAAGAAAAATAAAGTGCATTTTACTAATATGAGTACCAAAAATATAAATTGTATTCTTGTTGTAGGTATGCCTTAAAGCAAAAGTATCTTCTCAAAGATGGGTGCTAGATAACGAATGCTCTCGTCACATGACGGGTGATGAAAGTTTTTAGAGGTAACCCTCAAAAAGAAGAATGGTACAGTAACATTCGGTGACAACAAAACTTGTGAGATAATCGGAAAAGGTAAAATAGGTAATTGTTAAATTAGCATTGACAATATTCATCTAGTCAAGGTCTTAAATTTAACCTCATAAATACTCCCTCCGTCCCATGATAAAAGTCTTTATTACTATTTTGGGTAGTCCCATGTTAAATGTCAACTTTACTTTAATAATCAAACTTTTACGCATTTTTTCCTATTATGCCCGTAGCATTAAATATCTCATACTTTTCTTATTCTAATTCTCTCTTCATATTTAATAAGTATGGAGAGAGAATATTTTGAATTGAATAGCTAGAAAGTCACTCTCTCACCCACATTGAAAATAATTAATGACATATTATTATGGACGATTTTGTCATTTCATTCATCTTCTTAATATGCGTGAAAAGTCCATCACGACTTTTATCCTAGGACGGAGGGAGTATAAGTCAATTAATAGATAGTGGTCATCAAGTGAAGTTTGAAAAAGATAAATGCTCAATATTTCATGGGACTAATGATCTCACTCTAGTTGCACAAAGAGAAGGAAATGTCTATACTATTATTTTGAGCAACAGGAAAAAGAAGTATGTCTATCAGCAGATGAGACTAATCTATGGCACAAAAGAATGGGGCATATTCATATGAAGTTGATAAAGAAGCTTTCAAATAAAAGTTTTGTGAAAGGCTTACCAAAAATCAACAATGAAAAGAAATTCATGTGCGTTCCATGTCAACTTGGTAAACAAGTAAGAATTTCTTTCATTACCAAGAACAAGGTATCAACTTCCTCACCCTTGCAATTTATACATCTAGATTTATTTGGACCCGAAAGACATGCTAGTTTAAATGGAAAATTTTATGCTTTCGTTATAGTCGCTGATTTTTCTAGATATACTTGGGTGACTTTTCTTAAAACTAAAGATGAAGCTTTTAGAGAATTTGAAAGGCTTATAAGAAACTTGAAGACAAGGTACAATCTCAAGCTCATACGGATAAGAAGTGATCATGGAGGAGAATTCCAAAAAGATTTTATTCCATTTTGGCGACATAAACCGTGGCATCACAACAAGAAGAGGAACTCAAAATTTATGTGCATACTTAGCCTTGTCACAAATTGAACCAAAGAATGCAAATGAAGCTCTACTTAATGAAAACTGGTATGTGGCAATGCAAGAAGAGTTGCAGCAATTTGAAAGATGTCAAATTTGGGAATTAGTCCCTCCACCAAAAGGAACTTCAATAATTGGAACCAAATGGGTGTACAAAAATAAGCTTGATGAACATGGAACAATAACCCGCAACAAAGCAATGCTTGTGGCTCAAGGATATAATCAACAAGAAGGGATTGACTATGAAGAAACATTTGCACCAATGGCTCAGATCATAAATTGATTAAGTCGAACTATCTTGCAAAATCCATCTGTAAACTGCTTCTAAAAATAGAGACTGTAACAAGCTGCATTGGTTAAAACGGTAGACTGCATTCTTAACAGATCTTATTAAAACAAAAATTGGACATCACTTGCTCCACATTTATTCAACCCCCCTTCTAAGTGTGCCAATCTAAATTTCAAGTGACAATAACTCCCAAGTTTTGTCGCAAATTACTTAATTATAAAAAGTCAAGAAAACCAACTTAACCCGGTTAATGATTATTTAGATTATGGTTAAGGGTACATTTCAATATCAACCCAAAACTTAAGTTGTTCCATTCGGTTATCTAGGGAAGATGGAAATGAAACTACTTTGTAAATACTAGACATTTAAAAAAATACCAATTAAAACTATTCAAAGTCGCAATGGTGGCCAATGTTGTGGATGGTTTTTTTTTCCACTCGGTTTCTGTTTTGGCTTCAGTTTCGGGCGATATGCACGGTTACGCTAGAGCTTCAAATTTATTTATTTATTGTCACGCTATTTTTAATTAATTAATATGTAAATATACGTATTTTTTTAATAATTATTACTTGTTCTACTCCACAATAAGATCCTATTGTTTGATATTATTATTATTACTCCCTTTGTTTCACAAAAGAACCTATTTGTTGATTTTCTTGATTTTTCGGTTACACTGTTATTTTTTTCCGTTACGGCAAAATTTCTCTCATTGATAATGCTTGAAATTAGTTATCGGTTTGATGAGTAAGGAAATCAAACTGATGCGCTAATATTTCGACTCGGCAGATAATTTGAATTACCAAATTAATATCACATAAAACCAAAAACTTTAAACTTCAATGCATAAAAATAAAAATAAAAATAAAAAACCTCTGACACTATTGTATAGGGATTGATGTGAACTTTCAACTGCTGATATAAAAATAAAACATAAGTCTATGGTTTCCACTTTTCAAATTCTTCTGAAACTTAAATTTGTTTATGATGCATATATGCATATCAGCATAACTAAAGGTCAGATCTTTATAACACAACTTGTTTGAATGTCTATCAAAAGTTATTTTGAAATGACATTTCTTAAGCACAATTTCACAATCGATCGATATCTTAAAGTATAGTGGACTTTCCTAATTTTTGACCCTAAAACCTGAGTCGGACTCAAAAACAATGAACTAAATTAATAATCGATTGGAGTCTATATTGAAAAACATACTAACCTTCAATGTGGGGGCTGATTTATTATCAGTAACAGAGGCCGTTGAGTAGTCCAGTGAAGTTGAAGCCTTAACAATTAGAGGTTTAAGAAAATAATTATGGGAGAAAGCGGGACGTCTACTGGTCTTGCAGGAAAGGGCAAAATATGACGACGACGACAAGTGTAGAATTGCTGAGGAAGCCATTATCGACAATTCCTTGGTGTCAGATTCAGGAACAAAATTAGGGTTCTACAATTTACATAAAATTAAAAATAGGAACAATAGTCAATGGTTGTGGTTGTGCTGGTGCTTGAATGTTGACCGCTGAGAAGTATGATATTTTAAAAAGTGGGTTCCACAGAAAATCAAACAGAATCAATTTTATATTTCGACACTGGTTTTTGATATTTCCACAAAAAGGTCCAGTTTTTAACCAAATCAAATATTAATACTCCGTATTAGTTTAGTTCAAGGTGAACTCTACGTAAAATATTAAAAAAAATTTGACAAAAATATTAGTCCCTTATTTTTTTTAGTGTTTACATGTGTGATTTTAAAATTATATTTAAAGATGTTAGTAATTCTCAAGGATACAAGGGTTATAAACGAATATAATTGTCTAGTTGCGAGCTGGTAATTTAAATTTGATTTTATTAAAATTGTTTAACAAATTGAGTTTAAATAAATTTTTATTTCTTTAAAAAACTAATTATATTTCATCGGTCGTGTTAGATTCAAATTGGGCTACACTTTAAATAATATCATCTAGGTTTTTCTTCAAATGTTCAATTATAAAGAATATATATATATAATTTTAAAATATGTTATTGTGATACGAAATTAGTATTATATATAAAATAACACTTTTTTTATACTTTTTACAAGTATATATTCATCATATATAAGATTATCAATTATTTTTTGTACTTTTTTATATATAAACACAATTTTATTATATAGAAATATGTATACATGATATAAAAATTATTGATTTTCTTTTTATCTACCGAACTCCGTTTCTCATATTTATTTTATATTTTTGGTTTGGCATTAAATTAGTATATGGGCCAGAATCCAATCAGTTCCATCCCAAACTCCAGTCAAAATTGTGTTTCGTGTAAAAAAGGGGAAATCTTAACCGTCCAAAGGAACCCGTGACAGCCGTCCAATCTAGGGCAAATGTAGACTGTTTAGGGTTTTAACTCGATCACTCGCGATCAGTCGAGACTCCTCCGTTCCAGCTTCCTCCATCTATTCTAGAGAGTGAACAGAACCGAAGATGGTGCAGCGTCTCACGTACCGCAAACGCCATAGCTATGCCACCAAATCCAACCAGCACAGGGTTGTCAAAACCCCTGGTATTTATTTATATCTAATATCAGTTATCATCTTTCAATGTTGTTGCATTTACCTCTGAATTTATGGCTACCTATGCTTTTCGATTTATTTGATAGTTGTTAAAGATTAGCATAAAATTTAACTGTGTTATTTCCATCTCCTATAGTGTTAAACAATAGAACAATCTTTTTAATAGCATATATGCAAACTACATGTGTAATATTGTATTATGTTGTTTAATTGCAAGATGGATTGCTTATTTGAGATGGAATTGATTAAAATATAGGTGGAAAATTGGTGTATCAGACTACAAAGAAGAGAGCAAGTGGACCTAAGTGTCCTGTTACTGGGAAGAGAATCCAAGGGGTAATTATATTATTTTGTGTTTAAAAAAAAATACTAATAAGAACTATATGTATAAGGTTCTATTCTGTTCGTTTCATTATCATATGCTTTGCCTGTTTTCTTGTATTCTATTTGTGCAACTATTGAAATGAGATTCATTTACTTTTGTAAATTGTCTATGTTTTATGATAACTAATGAGAAGAAGTCAGGTCAATCTATATCCACTGATTGTTAAAACTAGTACATTTTACACTGAAACCTGGACATTTGTGATCTTAGGTGTGCAGTATTTCAACCATTTTTACTTTGATAAGTTTAAACGTCAGTTTTTTAAAAATTCTTGTAGGCTCCCGCCTTGGCTCTAGGCAGTCCTCTACCACCTCCATTTGGATGGGTGCCTAGTTCCTCTCCTAACGGGAATTAGTCACCTACCTCATTGACTTAATGAAGGCTTTGAAGGTCTACACTACTTGAAATGATTTTGTTATGCCTTACAAAATTTTCTCTAGTAATTTTTCATATTAAATTTATATTCCTTATTATCTAATATATGCATTATATAGTACGCAAAATATATACAATTGAAAGATAAATAAATTTAAGACCGCCTAGGAAAATGCTAAGGTACCTTCTTCACTGCCCAAGTCTGAAGGGTACATGATGCGAATATCCTTCTGTTACATCGTTGTCTACGAAAGGCCCAATACGTTTCCATTTCAGCCAAAGCTTTCTTGAAATATCTTTGAAACCTAGCCAAACATCAGTACACTGTCTGAACTATTTCTCTATCTTGTTTAGTATGCCTTTTGTATTTTTTTTTGCATATTTAAAGCAGTGAAGCTGTACAGACTTTCTGAAATGAAATGATCCTGTTTTTTATTAAGAGTTCCTGACAATAGCATAAAACAATTGAGCTCTAACACTATGCTTGACATGTTATGACTTCTGAATTCAAAAACTGCTGTCATTCAGCTGTTCAGATTAATTTTTTCTCGAGAGCGAAGGTTTTCCATAAAATTCATGTACCTTTTACAAATTATCCTAGTCCATTGTCATCTTTGTTGGTGTTGTATCATTGGAAGCTCCTATTAGCAAACTGTGTAATTTGAAGGTTTCTGTTGTCCATTAAGGCGGAGGATATAGTTGATGGTTTAAATATGGTGGTAGGAGGCGGTCAATTTAATGATTATTGATATTTGTTTTTCCAGTTTCATTTGTGTTTTTCTATTTTTTTTATTTTAAGCTTGCATGCATGTTTTACATTTTCGTCCTATGTTGGCCTAGATCGTTTGTTATTGCAGCAAAAGGTTTCATATTGAGTTTGTAGCTAGAATTTGTTTCAGCTAGTGTCATTTTTTTCACACCTATTATGTTGTTGTGAGATGTCACTTGTAATTTTATTTATGTTGAATGGAATTTCCATGAGATGTCTAGTTTTCTTTTTTTTTTTAATTTTAAAAAAAGGATATTTGAAATATGCACTAAAACTATGTTTACTGCAATGTTCCCCGACTTGTGCGGTGTTGTCACCTAGAATTGGGCGTATGCTTGATAATTTCCATTATATTTGGCGTAATATAAAATTAAAAAGAGTACAACATCTGAAATTTGCACTAAAGGTGGGTTAGCAATGCCCCTACTTTGTGGTGCTGTCACTTTGGAAATCTAATTATGGATGACGGAATTTCTACCAGACTTGGGACTGTTGTGAATTTAAAAGTAACAAGACTTTTGAATGGGAACTAAAAGTAGGCTGGCTGCAATGTACCCCTATTACTTTTATATTGAAATTAACAAAAATATATTACATAGCTAGTCACTAGGTATAACAATTCAAGGATAATATGGGTTTTTGACTTGAGATTCATTTCCTATAGTACTACTTTTGGTTTGATTTCTCCTATGTTTACGACTGTAATAGCTGGAAGGGTTATGATTTTGTTCCTTTTTTTGGGAATGATCTGTCTAATTCTTTCGTCTGCTCTGATACTCTTAATGCTTGTGCGGCATCTTTTAACTGCTTTGTATGGCTTAAGGTCATTGAGATATAGATTTTGTAACTATTAACCTTGTACTGCAGATTCCTCACTTGAGACCTGCTGAGTACAAAAGGTCTAGATTATCTAGGAATCGAAGGACAGTGAACCGTGCCTATGGTGGTGTATTATCTGGAGGTGCTGTAAGAGAGAGGTTTGTTATTGTGAAATACTTATTGTCTGCACTTAGAATTTGGTTATCATAAAATTTTACTTGTGTCATTTAAGGTGAGTTGGCCCTTGATAATTGTTAGTTTTGCACCCTTTGGATTGTTTTTTTTTCAGGATAATTCGAGCATTCTTGGTGGAAGAGCAAAAGATTGTTAAGAAAGTTTTGAAGATTCAGAAGGCGAAAGAAAAGGTTGCAGCAAAGAGCTAAGCTGGATCATTAAAGAAATTTGAGTTTTAATGTTCTTGAAAGAAATTTTGATTTAAATCAGATTATTACAAGTTGTGCACTGTTATTAGGCTACTCTTTTATGGAATTGAATGAGCATTTTTCTTTAGTTGATTTAGACATCTCATTTTGACAAATTTCATGCTGTTGTTTACCTGATCTCACTATATATATATTATGCATATCTAACTTGACCCGGAGCACATAACTCATTGTTATTTGCATATTTGACTAATAATGAATTAATGATTTGGATTGATATGGGAATCTTCCCAGGGGGCTGATACTTTTATGGTCAAATGTTCTTTGTCATTTGGTGTAGAATTGATGTATTCTCGTATCCGTGTTATATGCTCGTACACAGGAATAGTATCTGTGCTTTCTATGCTTTTATGCTACGTTTGGATTGAACAAATGGAAATGGAATGGAATAGAATGAGTTATTTCATACTCTCCCTCCTCGAAAATAAAATTCATAAATTTAGGAGAAATATTCAATCAATTCCCATCGAAATCAAACACAATTTATTTCATTCCATGGGAATTAGTCATTTCATTATTACCTTCATTACTCTAATTCAATCGTAGCATTAGTGGATACAATTTCAAACTGGCTATACTTGTATTCTGTACTCCAAATTTTCTGCTTTAGTCCCTGTTAGTTTAGTATGAGACAGTTGGCCTGATGATACCGCAGAGTGGTGGTTGACAATGTTTCTAAGGTGGTGGCCGATTTTATATTTTTCATGCTAATAGGAAAGATTGAGGCTTCTATTCTTGTTGAAGTAAATATTGATATATTTTATGTAAGAGATGCCTGAGGCTTGATTTGATAGTCTTTATCCCACTGGATAAGTGGGAATCTGATTGAACCTAGTGGATAACCTATATCCCGAAATGCTCCCACCATAGGAGCCTATGGTTCCATTCTTGTTGTAATTAGAAATACACATCGGTGTGAAGTGAGAAAAAGTTTGGATTTAGACGTTAAATTTATTCATGCATTGCAAAAAACTATACTTGAGCCAGATCATTATACAGCATATTGTACCAGCATGCTATGAACAAGGGTATGGCCCGCCGTATAGATATATGCTCCTCAATTGGGGTTGTCTTGCATCAAGTTCGTGATTAGTGTAGTGTTGCCATCATCTGAATGTCTAGGGAACCCAGTTTTTCACAGAAGAAGTTAGCATCCATCGGTTTGAAAATATTTATAAATAAATTCAAACAACTCTTAATTAATTAAAAAATATATATAATTGTCGCTGTAATCAACTTATTTTCCTCCTGACTATTGGCACTATCCAAATTTATATTATTTCACTTCGCTTCACCATAAAATTGCTCATGGTCTTTGAGTCTTTGCTCTCAGAAAATGAGACTTGCGCACTGCCACTCTCCAATTAGACTCCCAAAATAGTAGTATTATTCTGTGTTCATTTGATGGGCGTCACCTGCCCTCTAAAAGAAAAATAATCCAATGAGATTATTTTTGTCGAAATGAAGAGGTAACTTTTAAAATAATCAAATGGGATTATTTTTGTCAAACGGAGAAAGAACTATTGAAAAGGAAAAAAATTAAATACTACTTTTTGTATAGAACAAAGAGCAGATATTTTTGGAAAAAAATAAAAAATAAAAAATTCCACTGCCGGATGCTTGCTATGAACGCATTGCCTGTGCTGCTGTGGATTACATTATGTAGAAATAGTGAGGCATTAAAATTTATAAATAAGATTTTGTTGTTTAAAAATTATTATATTCGATCAAATATTCCTTGAATCATTTTTGACACCTTAAGATTCGATCAGAAAATTGTTTTTCTGAATGATGCCGTTTTTCATAAATTTTAGAAAGATAGGAATTTCTTTGCTTTCATTTTAAGCTTTCCCTTCATTCTAAAAAATTAATTTTGCTACATTTTTTCAAGTTAAGGTTTGCGTAAGGAAAGAACATAATTACTTTAATTAAACAGGCCAAAGACGCCCTATAATACATTACAAAGCATCTTATTATAAATAAATAAAAAATTAAATATTTTAAAAAAAAATGCGCCGCCCTTCCTTCCCGCTCTAATTCCAAAACCAGTCTTATTTTTTGTACTCCGCTTCTTAAATGAATTCTCTCGTATATCAACACAAAATATCAGTTTTGGGATGCAAATTCTTATCTTCTCTAGCTGCTGTCGAGACCCCATCAGTAATTCCTGTTAGATACGACGAAAATATTGCTACTTTTAACGCATTCCAACTCTTCAATGAGTGGACCAAATCAAGAAAATACACAGTCACCGACACCAAATCCCTCCATGCCCATTTACTTAAAACCCATGATATCCATTGCAATACCTTCTTTGCTAATTCCTTGGTAGATTATTATTGTAAATCTGCTTCGTTGCCCAATGCACTCAAGTTGTTTGAAAAAATTCCTCATCGAAATGTTGTTTCTTGGAATGCCATGGTTTCAGGTTATAATGAAAACTCATTATTCGAGGATTCGTGGAGAACATTTTGTAGAATGCATTCTCTGGGTTTTATTCCCAACCAGTTCACCTATGGGAGTGTTCTTTCTGCTTGTAGTGCCATGCAGTCTCCTTTATATGGAAAGCAGATTTATGGGCTTGTAGTTAAAAATGGGTTCTTTTCAAACGGTTATGTGCGGGCAGGAACTATTGGTTTGTTTGCAAAAAGTTACTGCTTTGAGGATGCACTAAGGGTCTTTTATGATGTATTGTGTGAGAATTTGGTTTGTTGGAATGCTATCATTTCTGGGGCTGTTAAAAATAAAGAGAACTGGGTTGCATTGGATATTTTTTATCAGATGTGTCGTGGGTTTTTATCACCAAATAATTTTACATTTTCTAGCATTTTAACTGCTTGTGCTACACTTGAAGAACTTGAGCTGGGAAGAGGGTTTCAAGGGCTGGTGCTTAAATGTGGTGCTGGAGAAGATGTTTTTGTTGCGACTGCTATCATTGATATGTATGCCAAATGTGGGGATATGGATGAAGCTAGGAAAGAATTTTTGCAGATGCCAATCCATAATGTTGTATCTTGGACTGCTATGATCTCTGGTTTTGTTCAGAAGGGAAATTCTGTTTCTGCCCTTCAATTTTTCAAAGAAATGAGAAAATTTAGGGTGGAAATCAATAATTACACCATCACTAGTGTGCTTGCGGCTTGTGCTAACCCAGCTATGATCACAGAGGCAACACAAACCCATTGTTTCATCTTCCACATTGGCTTGTATTCAGATTCAGCAGTGAACGCTTCTTTGATCAATATGTACTCAAAAATAGGAGCAGTTGGTTTAGCAGAAATGGTTTTCAAAGATGCAGAAAATTTAAAGCACCTTGGTACATGGGCGGCTATGATATCTGCTTGCGCTCAGAATGAGAATTCTGGAAGAGCAATTAGTTTATTCCAGAGAATGTTTGAGGAGGGTTTGAGACCTGATAAGTTCAGTACGTCTAGTGCCTTGAGTATTGTAGACCGCCTCAATTTGGGTAGACAGATTCACTGCTTTACTCATAAAGTTGGGTTAGTGCATGATGTTTCTGTGAGTAGTTCTATTTTCACAATGTACTCAAAATGTGGTAGTTTAGATGAATCTTATACGGTATTTGAACAAACTGTACAGAAAGATAATGTTTCATGGGCCTCGATGATTGCTGGCTTTGCAGAACATGGCTGTGCATATAAAGCCATTCAGTTGTTCAGAGAGATGCTGTCTGTAGAAGCTGATCCTGTTGAAATGATCTTAGCAGCTGTTCTGACTGCATGCTCTGCTTTACATTCCTTGAAGACTGGTAAGGAAATTCATTGTTATATCCTTCGTAGAAGAGATAGCAAGCAGACATTTGTTGGTAGTGCGATAGTGAATATGTACTCAAAATGTGGTGCTCTACAATTGGCAAGGAGGGCTTTTGACATGATGCCTCTAAAAGATCAGATTGCATGCTCTTCTTTGGCTTCAGGTTATGCCCAAAGTGAGTCAATTGAAGAGGCAATTCAGCTATTCTATGAAATGTTGGTGGCTGATCTAGAGGTTGACTCCTTCACATTATCATCTGTTCTCGGAGCTGTTGCACTTTTAAATAGACCAGGCATCGGTATTCAAATGCATAGTTATATTTTAAAAGTGGGATTAGAATCAGAAGTTTCGGTTGGTAGTTCACTGGTTATGATGTACTCCAAATGTGGAATCATTAATGATTGTCGTAGGGCATTTGATTGTATTCAGAAACCAGATTTGATCAGTTGGACAGCCATGATTACAAGTTATGCTCTACATGGAAGTGGTGTGGAGGCTTTAAGACTCTATGAGCTCATGAAAGCATCAGGAATTAAACCTGATTCAGTGACTTTTGTTGGTGTTTTATCTGCTTGTAGCCATAATGGTTTAGTTGAAGAAGGCTATTTTCATCTAAATTCGATGGTCAAAGACTTTAAAATTGAGCCGAGTTATCGGCATTATGCCTGTATGGTAGATCTTCTTGGTCGTTCAGGAAAACTGAAAGAGGCTGAAAGATTTATTAACGAGATGCCTATTAAACCTGATGCTTTGGTCTGGGCAACACTACTAGCTTCTTGCAAAGTGCACGGTGATGTTGAGCTTGGAAGGCTAGCAGCTAAAAAGGTTATTGATTTGGAGCCATGTGGTGCTGGAGCTTACGTCTCTTTTTCGAACATCTGTGCTGATGTGGGTCAATGGGAAGAAGTCTTAAATATCAGAAGTGAGATGAAAGGAACCGGGGTAAACAAAGAACCTGGATGGAGCTATATATGAGGTACGATCATGCTTCTTCAGCTCTTCCTATAAAACTTGATACCTAGGATTTTAATATGAAAACAATGTTCTCCTGAAACAACCTCATGAAGATGGTGTTTGTGAGTTTTGATTTGGAGGGAAGGGATGAGATTTCCAATTTTTTTTGGAATAAAGCTTGGGGCAGAATGAGGTCATGTATTCTCTGACAAACCTAAATTGTGCTTGATCTACCACTTTGTAGCATGTGAAAGGGTGTTGTTTGAGATTTAATGGTACTGTTGATGAGACAAAAAAAAAGCAGCTAGGATAACATTGTCATCACATTCTGTTTGGAAAGACTGGTTTGTCCACCTGCAGTTTAGGCAGTAAGCTCTATTGCTCAGTGCGCAAAATGCAACAGATAACACTGATTTCAAACTCCAAAAAACCTCCAACACTCAATGTTTGCTCACATATTTATGAAATGGAAGTTAGAATTAACCAGCATTGAGAACTTTGTACTCAATATCTCAACTCTAGGCAAACACAATATAGACTTCTACTTGAGCCTGCTTGTTACAATTATAAGGTTGAAATATACAGGAGACCGGATATATGGTGAAAATTAGAACAGAAAGGCCACCCTTAGGAATTTCAATCAGTCAAAACAGGACATGCACACTATTCTGATAATTATGTTGTTAATTCTCAAAAGAACAGTACCTATTATGCCTGGTATCTAGCAACAGATTGCCTTTAAAAAATTATGAAAATAGCATTATTTTTATGAGGATAATAATATAGCTTCGCGTTCAGACTCGTCTACAGAGGCTACAGAAGGGGAATGAAGAATATGAATTATTATTATTAAACGATTCTGTGTTTTTTCTTCTTGTTTCTATTATCCGGAAGTAGATTGTATAAAGTTGTAACATTTGACGGAGTGTTCTGTAAACAGGATATGAAATTTGGATCTACAATCATGAATTAAATGAATTTCTGCATCAGGCACTTGCTAATTCCCAAGAGCTAAACTTACGCTGATACTTACGCTAATGTGGACTGAAACTGAAAGAGGCAGTAAGAGCACCATCATTCAACCAATCAATGGGCAATAATAGAACATCATGGAAAAAGAACGGAGGAAATTGATTCAGAAATATCGTTGTCCCAGTTCTATTCAGATTAATTTATTAAACTGCAATCTGCAGTTATTGAATTGAAATAATCTTTCTGAAATAAGTTAATAAGTTCTGGCTATTTGGCTACAAAAATACTGTATATCGAACAAATATAATAAGTTGCTGGGGGAAAAAACGCAATTACTTAATATGTAGACTTTAAGTTGACAACTTAAATGTATCAAAAGTTTCACATTGATAATGGCAAGCAAGGTCTGAAGAGGTCTGGGTGGCTCATTGAGAAAACCAGTTCTCAAAATGATGTACACAACTCTCGTGCAATCGTGATCTGAACATAACTTGTCCGGTCTTAAATATCGAGTTAAGAGGGAAATCCATAGCTGTAGCAATGCAATCATTACATTCATGAGGAGATCTGTTTCAACTAGGATTTCCCTAGACCTTCCTGAATGCTGAGCCTTTTATATAAGCACACAGCTGGGCTGTAGTTTTGGTAGCTATCCTAATATCAGCCATAAACTCTTCACCCATTTTCCGGTCATCTCCAGTGAAGCTGCTTCAATACCAGCAGTCTCAACCAACCAGGTTGTTTATCCACCAGACTCTTGTACTTAAGAGGATGGATGTATGGCTCATCCTTAGCATTGCTTTAATTTTACAGCATCTTCTGGCAACCTTGCACCTTTTAATGATCTCGGGGTTTTCATGCATCCAATACGTGGGAAAAGTATCCTACCATACAAGATAATGCTCTTCAGAATAAAAGTCAGGGTCGAAAGCTGGAGTATCCCTTCGTCTTCCATTCACCAGATACGTTATACAATGGAATGGCATTCGAGTAACTGAAAATTTGATGCCAAAGTCCATAGGCGGCACATTGAAAAGCAGCTGTGGTGAATGGATTATTAGGCAATGCCATATATAGGAGGCAAACACCTGACAGTTTGCCAGCTCTACAAGTCAGAATGCATTTCTAGATATCATTGTCGCTTACCTGATACTAGTGCCGTTTCTCTCTTCCTACCGGCTTCTCTTCCGCTATTCCGCCGCAAATCTCCGTTGTCCAAAACGCCAATGAGAAGAAGAAGAAGATTCCCCCTACAAAAAATTTAAAAATAAATAGATGTAACATTTACTGTTCTAAAATATTTTTTATGACTATTTTGTTACTCATAAATACTAAAATGGTTACCTTTATATGAATGGTTGGCTGTCAACTGCATCACATTCAAACGAAATTGGTAACTTAAAAAAACTGAATTGGTTACCTTGGTCTGAAGGTTTGGCTACCAACTGCACTATTAAAAAACTGCAGGTGTGGATGTGAATTGGTTACCTTGGTATGAAGGTTTAGGTTGATTGGTTACTTTGATATGACAGTTTGGTTACCTTGGTATGAAGGTTTGGTTACCATCATCAAGTATTTAAAGAAACACATTGAACACGTCAGAATGGCTTTCTTAATCTCATCAAACAAAATAATTGCATATGGCCTTCTGCGGACTGTTTCTGTCAACTGACCTCCGTCATACCCAACATAACTAATGTGTGTTCAATGTGTTCCTTCAAATACTAATACAGAGATAACAGCACAAGTCGGAAGACAAAAGTTTAAGGTAGATAGAAAAATTCCCACCTCCCATCACTCTCTCCATTCATCTCCTCCACCAAACCACCGCCCTCCTCCATGGCCACCTTATCCCTCCTCTCATCTCCTTCCCTCCACCGCCACACCACCACCCGCCTTATTCTGCGCACACCCTCCCTTAAACTACCCACCCCATCAATTAGAGCATTCTCCTCCCCATCCCCATCTTCGGTCCTCACCCAAGACAACCCCAAGATGCTCGCCGCCGATAAGGCCGTGGAGTACGTCCGCAGCGGCATGATCCTCGGCCTCAGCACCGGCTCCACAGCGGCCTTCGTCGTATCCAAGCTCGGTGAACTCCTCTCCTCTGGCCAATTGATCGACATCGTCAGTGTCCCCACCTCGAAACTCACCCACATGTTCTTGAGAATTCAAAGTCATTTTCAAGCTTCAGTTATGATTTGTGGAATCTTATAGTAATGATCATGGTTGCAGTGTAGTATATTAGAACATATTAGTTACAAGAATGTTGACCATAGATATTTCTTAGCACTCTACTAAAACTGATCGGCGCATGTTTCAAGCATAATATATTATTGACTTGGCTAGGAATAAATAAATAGCTATCAATATATAGGTTGGTCCTTGTGCACAGTTCAAGGAAATTAATTAAATCTACTTTTGCACGGAAAGGTTAGTCTAAAGACCACACTCAACCAGTATGTTTCTTAGAGGCTTTCATTTACATATATAAATTAGTTGCATTATTGCATACTGAGCAATAGATGCTTGGTTAGTAAAATGGTATGCAAGTGTATCTTTTAGATGAGTAAAAGCACCAAC
Organism: Panax notoginseng; assembly: GCA_016801055.1. NCBI lineage: Eukaryota > Viridiplantae > Streptophyta > Magnoliopsida > Apiales > Araliaceae > Panax > Panax notoginseng. Next base: position 277,763,982 of record CM029012.1, read on the forward strand.
TTAGCCACTTTCGTAATTGTAATGAACTTACCTGTTCCCTTAAATCCGATATCTCTTTGCTAAGGTTGTCATTTGATTTCTTTGAATCATCAAGAACAACATCTGAATATGCAAGAGCAGCTAAATTCGATGCAAGAGACATGGAATGAGGAGGACTTGACTTCATAGAGACTGGAGATGAAGTAAGAGAATTCACTGTTGAACCAGGAAGAGAAGGAGATATTTTCTGTGAGCCCTCATATATAGAAGTTGAGTAACTTGATGTATAAGAGCTTTCCCTTCGGAAACTTTCATTCTTAATGGGAGAGACCTGACCACTGTTTAAGTCGTGTTTCCTGCTCTTCTTGGAATGTCGTCTGCTTAACTGTCTGAATTAATGAAAAGAGGACAGTCTAGAAAGGAGTCCATGTGATTTAACATCCGAAGTCTCTTGGTCCTTCGTCTCACCAAAACTGACATGTGTATTCCCACTTGTGTTGTGACTTTGGGAGGTCCTAAACTAGATCTGGTTTCCACGGCCTTGTTTAGTTTGGCAAAACAAACTTCACACACACGGTAAGGTTTGTTCATATTTGGAGACAAAGAAGTTTTTAGAGATTTCTTACTGCTACAAACTTTGCAAAAAGCTAGCCCGCAATTGTAGCAGTTGTGACGATTCCTTCTGAAATTGAAGGGGGCACGGCAACCAGAACACATGTAACGATAAGCAGCGCACACCTTTTTATGAAGACATATGACAACCGTGAAATTTGATCCACACACCACGCTCTTAACTTGTTTGTCTTTAAGAGCTTTAATAAGTGTTGGAGTGTGCCTGTCATCGATGTCTCCATGGCCTAATTGACCATTTGTTCCCTTTCCCCAAGTGTAAACCTCAGACTTTGAGCTTAAAATTGCAACATGATGAGAACCACATGCTATCTCTTCAATGAAATTGTTACTGATTTCTTCTTCAATGCAAATGGGAAGCTTACCTGGACTCCCAGGACTCCCTAGTTGTCCATACTTAGCACTCCCCATTGTATATACTTTTCCTTGGACAGTAAGAACAACAGTGATACTATGACCACATGCTACTTGACAGAAGTTTTTGTTATTCAACACTGCTACACAAGATGGTACAAGTTTAGATTCGTCATCACCATGCCCAAGCTGGCCTTTATTCCCATCCCCCCAGGTGAACAAATTTCCAGTTGAAGAGCTATCACAACTTGAAGGTTCAGAAGTAATCTGTACAACAGCAGCAGTGTGCCAAACACCACAAGACACCCTCTCTGTCCTTAACCCTTTCAGAGTTTCAACTTCCCTAGGAACACTTGTGCTACACCGATCTCTATGACCTAGGGCACCAAAAGTCCCATCTCCAAATGTAAACAACAGACCTGTTGATGTGACAGCAGCTGAATGCCAAGGTCCACAAGAGACAACAGATACATGCATACCCTCCATCTGACCCCTCACTCATTTAGAGATCTAGTGACTGAATTCATTCCCACGCCCAAGAAGACCAAAATTGTGGATACCATCACCCCACGTATAAAGATCCCCAGATATTGTTATAGCACAGGTATGATGTTCTCCACATGATACTGATTCAATGTTCAATCCGTTTAGAGCACTGATTGATTTTGGATTGGGAACATCTGCTTCTACTCCCTGTCCTAGTCTGCCACCTGACCCCTCTCCCCAACTAAAAATCTCACCTTGTTTGGTAACCAATACAGCATGCTTACTGCCACAAGAAATCTTTAGAGTATCAAGCGCCAAATTTGATTCCAGAACCTTTGGAAAAAGTGCATCCATTCTAGAAGCTGACGATTTTCTGATCCTATGCACGGCACCACCCAGTATCCCATCACCAATTCCTTCTCCCCAGATGAAAACATCACCAAGAGTATCAAGATCTTCAAGAGGAGACCCCTGGCTTGATGAACTTAAGGCACTGGATAAACTACGTCGAAAAGTGACTGCAGAGTTTCGGTCATTTATGTCATCTAATCCTCCCGATGATTGTAAGCTAAGGGATTTGGCAACGGAATCCTGAGGGGAAAATTGGGCAGCAGAATCATACAAAAGAAATTCAGAGAATCCTCTTCCCAATCTTCTCTGTGGAGGATTCTCGGAAAGGCATTGAACTGCTTGAGTGTTACTTGAATCCTGTGATCAGCAAGTAAAGAATATTGTATGTAGAACTAGTGAATAGACCAAAGTATCCAGAACAGTATAAAGGAAACCTCATAAACTTTATCGATGCTGCTACTTGAAATAAATGACTAAGAGTTTCTTTCTGTAAAAGCACTTGAACCATCTGATGATACACTATTGCTACTTCCTTTACGTCTCCATATTTGACAGTTACCACGTGAAAGTAATGCCCTGAGGGCCACAAACCAGATTTTAGCTTCATCCTTGTTTTTGCATATCTGTCCATAGTGTTTTGTCATTAGTAGCAGCTAATGTGTATAGATCATACTCCAAAATGGAACTGGGCAACATATCACAAGCACGCATATACAGATCCTAGAAAAAGTAAATTGAAGTCAACATTTGAGCTTCTCCCAAGTATTTAGAATTGTGTAAAATATAGGTTATAGGATATTCTAGACGAAATCAATATTATTATTATTGATCACTGATATCTGAAGTGAAGTCCTTTGGAAACGGTAATAAAATTTCTATCAACTATGTTTTTTTTTCTTGAGCTATCATACAGGAGTTTATATATCTTCTTAACCCCTCCGAAGATATCCACCTTCCTCTACATAATGTCTATAGGAAAAGGCACCTTTAAGAAATAATGGAAGTGAAAACTATATTTTATGATAAATGATGGAAATAGAAAATGTAAAACTAAATAAAAGAAGGAATATTTTCCTTCACTCTAACTCTTAAAAGCTCCAAACCCATGTGGCCAGAAGCACACTTGTCCGAACTGCGCCGGTCAAAGAATGATATCTTGTGTTGTTCATAGTCCCTAACTGGCACATGCAACTGTCAACAACCACTTTTTTCTTCTGATAACATGATATGTCATACAAATAAAAGAATTCAACTTTTGATAAGAACGAAGAGGGAAAATGATTGATACATTATCATGGCTCTCTATATTTCTCTGCTCTTATGTGTACCTTGCAAACAGGGGTGGATCTAGTAATTTTTCCCAACAGGGCGAATTTTAACTAATTTTTTGTTGAAGTTAAATAAAGAAAACTTGAACTAATCATAATGATGTTTACAAATTGCAATAAATATTCATAATCTAAACTTAAAAAGAAATTTCAAATAAAAAATATTTAGATACAATACTTCGGTTACTTGTCATAGTTAAATTTGAATGATTTCCCAAATGCTTAAAGCCTTAAACCAAATTTGTCTATATTCAAATAAACTCATGAATTAATTTCAAATCATAAACCATTTTTGGTATCTTTTTAAAGTTTCAAATAAGCCTCGACGTATCTTTTTTTTATTATTCCATTTTGTGAGATTTGTTGATGATAATTAATTTATTTGTCCTAAAAAGGATAAAAATGAGAGTAGTAGTAAATCAATACTATAATGATTTATTGTTGTTTCTTTTGGGGCTTATTGTTGTGCAGCTTGTGTTGTTTGTGCATTTAAGAAAAATGATTGATTTCTCGTTTAACCACCTAGTTCTAATAGTAGCAGTCAAATTTAAAAAAGCATAAAACTACAAGTATTGGAAGAAATCTTAACAAAATAACACTGATCCAACTTTTTTCTGTATGATTTATTCCAGTGCCCTATCTTTATCTTTTTAGAAAACATAACTCTCATTAAAACTCACATAAAGGAAAGAGACAGAACTGTAGATAAAAATAATTTGACACAAATCCAATTCTCGTCATAGTTGAATCATTTCATTTGAACAATAAAACTACCTGCTCATCCAATATTAACAACAACAGTTTAACTCACTGAAAATCCCCAACCCACAAGGCCACAACAAATTCAAATAAACTATCAAACAAAAAAAGCCCTAATTAGTTACCTCTTAAATTCAAAATATAACAAATACATCAAATAAATTAAATTGGGTTTAACCTCAAATTCCAACCAACAACAAATTCAAACAAACTACAAATTTTAAATTATCCAACAAAAAAGCCCTAATTTAGTTACCTTCTAAGTCTGATTATTCTGATATGTGCAAGAGGTAGTGTCGTAATAGAGATGTAGAAGAAGTAGCGGGCCTAGTGGCGAAGCCGCGAAGATGTAGAAGAAGTAGCGGCGAAGCATGTAGAAGACAGAAGCATAATGAATCTACGTTTGTCTATACTTGTATTTAGAATATGAATGAAATTTTTTTTGACTCATTCAAGTTTAACTCTTCCATTAATTTGCCCCTTAAGTTTATTAACTTACATATTTGCCCCTGCCCCTATACCTATAAAAAAATATCCAGCAGGAACAATTGCCTATGTTGTCCCTTGAACAGGTCCGCCCCTGCTTGCAAATACTTAAGATTAACTCAATCCATATGATATCTAATTTGTAGGCCATTTTCATTTAAAGAACAATGTTAAACTTTAGAAAAGAAAAAGAAAAAAAGAAGCACCGAAGATCATTGTTTATGTTAGAGTATATATCTTGTCCCACATTGAATACCTAGAGAAAATATATCTAGTATATAATGACTCGGGTCAACTCTTCTCATTGTCAATTGGTTTTGAGTTAGAAAGCTTAATGTCTTTATATACTAGACTTTGAGCCCATTTTATAAATCTAACAAGGTATCAGAGCGGGCTATCCTTGGACTTGATTAAACATTCTTCTTAGCCTTCATTCTTACCCACTCGCATTCCATTTCTTTAAAGGTCAAAGTTTCCCATTTCTTAACTAGTACCACTTATTAATTGGGCCAATAGTTGCCCGTGGTTTACTATATTTCTTCTGGGCTTGTCTTGTGACTAGCTTCTTCTGGGCTTGATTATCTTGTGTGGGTCTTCATATTTATCAGGTCCACGTGCAACCCTCAATACACAGGTTACAAGTGAGGGGAGTGTTAGGTTATATATCTTGTCCCACATAACACTCAATACACTGAGTTACACGTGTGGGGAGTGTTGGGGTATATATCTTGTCCACATTGAATACCTAGAGAAAATATATGTAGTATATAATGACTTGGGCCAACTCTTCTCATTGTCAATTGGTTTTGAGTTAGAGAGCTTGATGTCTTTATATACTAGACTTTTGGTTCAATTTATAAATCTAACAGTTTCGAATATGTGACTTTTAAGTTTTACATGACGCGTAAACCCACCACATCCTCCTTCAGAGCTTGAGACTAGTTGTGTGAAACAAGTAGGGTCAGTAGACACTAATCACAAATCAAATAGAGCTATTGAAAAATAACATATAGGAATTGGAAATTATACTTTTCCATATTTCGAGCAAAGGCAATTCTATATAGGGGTAAGATAGAATCTAAGAGGTCTAATTCCCTGTCCCCAACCAAATAAGGTTAAATGATACTCCACGTCTTCCATTTAAAGAATAAGGGGGAGGGGGATAAAAACTTCTCTTCACCCTATATATGGAATCGATATGAATTCTTGATCCCTAAACATGATATCATGGTTCGAAAAAATGACAGTATGATTTATAAAATCAATGTTTAGACAAGAATGTTAGTACATTATTTATGTGCAGATCAACTCATCTTTAGTCAAAACGACTTGTCCCAACATTTTTGTTATATACCAATTGCCCTTATATTTCATTCTTGCAAGTATGTCATCCTTATCTAGTTCTATGCTCAAAAACCTATCCAGTCTCTCCCCTTCGTCATGTGCCTATCTCTGAACATTAATAAATTATTGAGCTTAAATAATAACATACAATTGGTGGTATTATACAATTAAATTCTCAGAGTTATCTAGCTAAAGGTATATAACATAAAATGATTTAGAAGAGAAAGAAAGTTCTACAAAATAAGAAAAAAGAATTTACCCACCAAATCCAAGGATCTTTTGCTATATATGAGTGAAAATGATTGATATTCCTTTTCCGGTCGAGGATAACGTTGAAATATTGCCTGAAAAACAACAAAGAATAAGTTAGTGGGAAAAAATAACACAAAGATGCTTATTTCACTGAACTAAAATTGAGGTTTACTAGTAAGAGTTTAGCAGCCACTTCATACAAATATTCAAAGCTTTTGATAAGTTGGAATTTAATTCTGCCTTTCTTAGATATTTTTGCATACCGGCCGACCATACAATAATGAAAAAACCCGGCTATAGGTGTTCTCTAAACTTAAGAAGACATAAGCAACCAATGAATATGGACTGCAAAAGCATCAGTATAAGAGTAATTTGGAGTGTCTCAACTCTCAAGCATCGTTCACCTTCAACTAATGTCTTCAGGGAAACCAGATTTCAATAAAACATAAGCAGAAAACTAGAGGATTGAAGTGGAACCACATTTGTTTGTCCTTGAACAAAGGTATGAAACAATATAAACTTACAGTTCGCTGTCCAGGTATAATCCTAGAAATGTGGCTTAATTGAACTTGTTTCTCCCGTTTTCCAGAGTACCATATTAGTGATGTCTCATCCTGAAAAATAAATACATAAACTACATTAAACTAGATCACATCATACAAGTATCTAAGCACTTAGATGGTAATATACTACTCGACAATTAACAATCTAGTTTGCCTAATGTTGGGATGTGATTATTTGGGTCTAGCCATGGTACAGCCCAGTCTATTTAATGGTCCAGATATGGTGAAGGCCCATATGTATTTATTATGACGGTGGAAGAGTCCTTATTAAAATAGGATTGTGTTTCCTTGTTTGGAGAGATAAGGAATCCTTTTCCTAGTTGGATGCAGGTGGAGGTTACTTCTATATATATGGCTACAAGCTAGGGTTTAGAGGAGGGACAAGAACACAAATATACAACTTGTACTCTCAACATTATTATAGTGGATTACTCTCTCTCTCCGTGGTTTTTTTCTAATTGGGTTTCCACGTAAATTCTTGTGTTCATACTTTATATTTATTTATTTACGTTTATGTGAGTGTGTTTCGTGAGTTTGATTTCACAACAATTACTCCATCAACCGTTGACCCTATTTTGGCCTGTCCTTTTGGGTGATTTCGTCAGGCGTTCAAAATCAGGCGTTAACATTGGCGCCAGAAGGAGGGTTGGTTCTCTGAATATTCGGAGGTTCAGCCCCTATTTCTAGCGCCAGATAAGGTTGGTTTTCTATATCTTCGGTAGTAATAAGGTTGGTTCGGTTGTGATAAGGTAGGTTCTTTATATCTTCGGTAGAAGATAGTGATAAGGTTGGTTCGGTTGTGATAAGGTGGGTTCTTTATATCTTCGGTAGTGATAAGGTTGGTTCGGTAGTGATAAGGTGGGTTCGGTAGTGATAAGGTTGGTTCGGTTGTGATAAGGTTGGTTCGGTAGTGATAAGGTAGGTTCGGTAGTGATAAGGTTGGTTCTTTATATATCTTCGGTAGTGATAAGGTTGGTTCGGTTGGTATAAGGTTGGTTCAGTTGGTATAAGGTTGGTTCTCTGTATATTCGGTTGTGATAAGGTTGATTCTTTATATCTTCGGTTGTGATAAGGTTGGTTCGGTTGGTATAAGGTTGGTTCTTTATATCTTCAGTAGTAATAAGGGAAATTGGTCATCTATCTTATGAGTGAACAAGAGGTGTGGGGCGGCGATATTGGGAGCCAACAATTTTAGTTCGGCACATAGAGTTCAGGTGTGATATTTGGTCTTCGGCAAAGATGGTCGTTTTGTTGGGATAAATTTGTATACTCTCTTATTTATAAGTTCTTTATAAATAAGAGACTGGGGGGCAATGTTGGGATGTGATTATTTGAGTCTATCCATTGTACAACCCAGTCTATTTAATGGTCCAGATATGGTGATGGCCCATATGTATTTATTATGACGGTGGAAGAGTCCTTATTAAAATAGGATTGTGTTTCCTTATTTGGAGAGATAAGGAATCCTTTTCCTAGTTGGATGCAGGTGGAGGTTACTTCTATATATATGGCTACAAGCTAGGGTTTAGAGGAGGGACAAGAACACAAATATACAACTTGTACTCTCAACATTTTTATAGTGGATTACTCTCTCTCTCCGTGGTTTTTTTCTAATTGGGTTTCCACGTAAATTCTTGTGTTCATACTTTATATTTATTTATTTACGTTTATGTGAGTGTGTTTCGTGAGTTTGATTTCACAACAATTACTCCATCAACCGTTGACCCTATTTTGGCCTGTCCTTTTGGGTGATTTCGTCAGGCGTACAAAATCAGGCGTTAACACCTAATTAACAACAATTCGATAAAAATTATAGTGTAATCTGTATCATCCTTTCAAGACAATGTTTTACTTTAGTGGCCACAATCATCTGACATGCGAGCTATTTTCATCTGACTCAATCATAATCATTGATCTACCACGTGAACAATAGCATTTATTTTAAATAACTGATTAACTTCCTAAAGAAAGCTTTCCCCCTGTGAAGCTTTTGAAGCATTCAGCTCAAAGCCAATTGCAAAGAGTTAAGCAGCCCACAAGCTTTACGTACTGAGCTCTCAAGGATTGACTTGTCCAATACTAGAAATTTAGATACTCAGCCCCCACCCCCCTTCCCCCGTGCACACATGTGGTGTGAATTGAGCAAACACATGGACAATTTATAATTGTTGAAATGGTGTACATGAGTGGTTCGGGATTGCACATGGATGAAACTGATACTATGCTTTATCACCAGCTGCTCTTGAATTAAACTCTCAGAGAGTAGGCCAAACAATGTGTGCCATATTCTATAATGACGTAGTTTTGTTTTGTTTTGTTTTTTTTAAAAAACTAGTGAAATGACAACAATGCCATTAATAAAATTGATTAAATGACACAATTATCCCTGTTAAAATGCTTGGGCCACAGCTAGATGGCCACCACAGCCATCCTAACCCTATATATTGTATATACACATGCATATATATATATATATATATATGTATATGTATATGTATGTGTGTGTGTATATATATATATGTCTCTGTGTGTGTGCATGTGTATGTTTTGCATAGCATCCTTTTCATTGACATGAAAAGAAAGATCAAATCAAGGGCCATCTAGGCAGAGCAATGTTTATTATGAGAGACTGCTAAAACAGCTACATCATGTGTCGGTAATCAGAACAATATCAGCTAAAGTGAAGACCCTCAAGGACTACAAGGATGAAAGAGTGATAATCAGGGCAATTAAAGGGAACTGTTTTTTTAATGAATGTTAAGTTTTTATAGGACACAGCTGAATATTATTTTTTCAAGCATTTGAAGGTAGATAATTTTTAGTCTTTAAAGTCTAAGCATGGGAAAAAATCATAAGAAAAAAATGCGTTAGTGTGTCTTACGCAAACCATAATATTGCTAAAAGGAATCAAGAAAATATAGGACTGTTTTCAGATAGAGGGAGTATTGTTATATATAATATATTTTTATTTGAATACATATATGTGACAAGCAATCATCAAGTTTACCCCCATTTCGGAAACAATAGGTAGATCCATAGGATTTATTTATTTTATTCGACCTTTTCTGCAAGACCCCGAATTTTATGAAATAAAAGTATTCAATTTTTTTTATAATTACTATTCAGTAAATGGTTAAATTGATAAATGTTAAAGTTAAGGGTGATATATGAACTTTTTTCAAAATACACAAGTGGTTATAAAATATTCATTGTTGTCGGGGAATATTCGTTTTGTCGTGGAATATTCTTTCTGTCGGGGAATATTCGTACGACGGCGCAGCCATTTGTGGACCCCATAACAGAATAACTGTCGGGTGAAGAAAACGACAAATTTGAATTTTTACAAATAACGGCGTAGTTGTTACCGTTAACACTGTTGGAATACCCGGTGGTTAAAATACAGTAATACGCGTTATTGCACAGTAGCACACAGTATTGCATAGTATTTTTGAAATTATTGATTCTTACGTAAGAAGGCACTACTCAATAATTGTTACAGTAATTACTGTTCAATATTTTATTTTATTGATTCAATAATTGCTACGTTAAAATTTTATATTATTGTTGTTCAATAATTATCACTGCACAATATTTCTCATTATCAGATCAATAATTCATATTATTTGAATAATATTATTAGATAGCATTATTGGCAATGTCTAGAAAGTTCTGTCAAGGAGAGGTTTGGTCACCTAATTGCGCGCCAGTAAGGAGAAATTCTTATTGGAAAGTCCCCTCTTTCCTGGGAACGGCCTGGTTGTCATAATTGTGATTCTGTAATATTATTTGTGAATAATTAATTATTAATTTATATGATAAGGAAATATTTATTTGATGTGGATATAAATGATGAATTTATTTATGTGGTTATAAATGAAAGAATTAATGTTGAGATATTTTATCAGTATTTTTGTCGGAATGAAGATATTAAAAATTAAACAAGTGTTTTTGAGATATATTGCGTGAGTTATAATTTTTAATCCGACCGTTGGATCGTCGTTGGATCGTCGTGATTTTTGGATATGTTATACATATATAAGTTGAGTATATGTCCATAAATTTTGAACCGTTAAAAATGAACGTATAATTTGTTATGAATTTTACGAGATGACTGGTTCAGAAATTGTTAAATTTTTGGAGTTAATCATTTTGGTGAAAAATTCTAGAATTGGTGGGCCCCACTCTTGGTTGGTGAAGAAATGTGCTGAGATTTTTATTCAAATGTGGTAGGTGGGAATAGTAGCAGGTAAAGCCATCAGGTTGCAGGTTAAGTCTGCTTCGGCGTGCTAACATTTTCCTATAAATAGAGAGCTAAGTTAGAATTGAAAATCACACCAGAAACATAAGCTTTCTCTCTTTCTCTCTCTATATTATGAAGCATATTTTGTGAGTATTTAGATACTTTGAGAGTTGTTATTCAGTGCAAGTTTCCCTCGGCTTTGCATTCCAGATAGAAATACTGCACTTTTGAGGTAAGGGATAGTAAGGGATTTTAAAGGTTGTTATATTTTCTAGTTTCGTAATTTTTCTGACCTTCAAAAATTCTGAAAAAATTTGAAATGATATTTTGATGAGTCTTCTTTATTGTGTCCAAAAATGGTGATTTTTGGATATATAAATTGAGAGTTATGAATTTTATGAGAAAATACTATTTTAAAAGTAATCGCTTATTATTCCTCGTGGTTAACTCCAAAATTGATAAAATTTTTATTGGGAATACATGTATATGATAGAAGTATACTCTATAAATTTCAGAATTTTTGGACAAAAGTACAATTTTTGATAAATGTCTAAATATTCGGTTGTTTTGGCCATATGAAAAATAGTAAATGACTTTTAAAAATTCTGAGAAAAATATATGTTCACTATGGGACTATATTATGCTAAATTCCAGAAAAGAAATATTTTCGGAACTGATTTGGTATTTTTCATGAAAATAATCTAGTTATGAGTAAATGAATTAAATATGTTTTGTGAAGTAAGAAAATTGGAAAATAGGATTTTATGACTTGAGAATCCTATATGAGGTATATGCAGATTTTTGATGAGGGTTTTGGTTATTGGTGATGAAATCTTATGAGTTTGACATTTTAGAATGATTAAATGCATTATTTAGTAAAGTGTAAACAATTAAAATAAATTGTTTATAAGCTTAAGAAATATTATTCTTTCAATATCATTATACCGAAATATTGGTATGTATTTTATTGTAGAATTTCTACCTTTTTGTGTCGGGGTTACTATTCACGAGTTACTATTCACGAGTTACTATTCACGATAAAATTGGTTTCTTTTTCTAACCAAATTATAGTTGAGTTATGAATATTACTCTTGAGATTAAATCTATATGTTGATTATATTGATTTTATTATCATATATAACATTTTTATAACCCTGATGTTGAAATTCTCTTTCACTTGAGTGTAAAGATGGGTAGATTATTGTTATGATCATGACTTTGGGTTCTCTTTGGCCAGTAGTGCAAAGTTGAATTATTGACTAGTATGATCATGACCATTGAATTTATAATTGAATATCTTTAGCTTAAGTGCAAAGGTGAAATGATCAACATGGTTATAATTATTGTTTATATAAATGATTATATATTTCTTTGATATATTAATATATTTGGCCTATAGTGCAAATATTAATTGTTGAGGAATATCTTTGGCCGTAGTGCAAATATGAAATATTGAGGAATATTTTTGGCCTGTAGTGCAAAGATGAATTGTTGATGAATATCTTTGGCCCGTAGTGCAAAGATGACATGTTGTTGAATATCTTTGGCCAGTAGTGCAAAGATAAACAGATGTTGAGATAAATATGACCAACTGGTGATACAAATGAATATCTTTGGCCGTAGTGCAAAGATGAAGTTATTAGTATGATTATGAACAAGAAATGTGATTTGGTATAACCATGATCTTTGATATTTCAGGTAAAGACATGTGATGAAAATTATCTTCGTCCTGGATGAGAAAAGGAATTTAGAACTACAATTACGATTATGAGTTATACACGTGATTGTGGACAGGAATTGTTGATTGATGTTACAGGGATAAAACATTGTTGGTGGACTTTTAACGTGGAGAAGATAATAGACTTTATAGTCTATTTGACTCTTCTAATGGATTGCTCGTTCCGCTGTAACTATGGTTGAAAAGTTTTATCGTCTACCATATGTTCTAAATCTCTGATTTATTTCTGTTGAAGGCTATTGATAACTTATTTATCTTTAGTCATGATATTCTTTACTGGGCTAGTGGTGCTCACCCTTCTGTTTCACAATTCCTTTCAGGTAATAAGAGTGTAGCTGGGTCGAGCGAGGGTAACGGGGAAATAGAACGGTGGTCTCTAGCTGTGGATGTTCTCCCGAAGCAGTATAGAAAAGTTCATTTAGTAGTTTTATTTGGTGAATCCAATAGGGTAAGGTGTACCCAACGTTGGAAGGGTGTTTTGCCACTATCATACAAGATGTCTAACGACATACAACCTCGTGTCATCATAAGGCATGGATGTGTTCATCCACTTGCTGAGTATATATACGAGCACTACCTATATAATCTTGGTGTTTGTTTGAAGTATAATTCTCAATTAGAGACAGTAGAGATAATGATATGTCAAGAGAAGACTCACAATTGGGAAGAATATGATAGTAATCTTCTCGTTTTTCTTTGGGGTCTATTGGGTCAACCAAGGATAATTCTGTGGCCATATGATATCTATCACAACCTAGACGCATGGCCTCCCATGTACAAAAGTTTCCTTGAGCACTTCCCAAAGATTCTAATTTCTAAAACAGTTTTTGACTATACCTTTATGTAAGGTGTCATTGTGAGGTGATGTTCACGGTTGGAACATGAGTCACATTTGGTATATATTTGTATCCAAACTCACAGCATATATGTTGTTGTATTTTGCACGACAATTGTTGTAATAAAGTTGTAGTTGTTTTCTGTACCATGTATTTGACGACTCAGAATAGGTTGGATGGAATGAACTTATTTTGGGGTCGTCACATTTTCATTCTAGTAATTTTTTCGGAATGAACCAGCAGCTCTATCTTGATTGCATCCTCTTTAACAGTGCAAAAGAAAGATTCCCCTAGTGCGGCATGCGTCCTACTACTATTTTTCTATCAGCATGATAAGTTGAGGAGGTTCCTCCAATATTAATTTGCAAAAAATTTAAGCTTCTTGCTCCATGTTACTATAGGTTAACTTAATTACCCTACCTACAAAACGAAAAGCGAGAACTAACACTTGATTCAACAACCAACAACCAACATGATCCATAATTACAGATCCTGAACCCTAGCCAATGTTGGGAACCCACTAAACCAACTGTGAATTAAGAATGCAACACCTCACTGAACAGAGTAGCCGTATATCCGAGTATATTTGGACAAATTTGTAGCAATTTCAAGTTATAATTATATCTCAAAAATTAGAATACTTACAATTCAACAAAGTTTTAGTTTGGAAGAGATCCAAATAGCACTTAATCAGGTTAGTCAAATTTCAGGTCTTTTAGCGTAACAACCTAAGCCAGTTTATTGGGAGCATTCTAGAGCTGGCCAAAATTTTCAACTCCTTTTTCTAAAAGATTGTTTCATCTCTTGATGGAGAAATAAAAGAATTTGAAAAATGGCATTCATAAGCATCATAATATAATGGCCGTCATATCTCGGACATGAGAATTATTATGCTCCTTCAGATTTAATATGAAACTCACACTAGAAAGCCGAAGGGGGCAGAATTTTGGGTTCCCTCGGCGGCCATACTTAAGTAGATATGATCCCCTTTTCAAGGCTGTAATGGCCTAAAGAAAGATATACAGCAGAAGATAAGAACATGCTAAAAGAAAACATAATATCACTTGGGCATAAGAAATAAAGAAAAAAAAGAACATAATATCAACAAGATACACGTCTGATATGCCAGAAACAATAGAAAGATAAAAAAGAGCAACTAAAACAGAAGCTAATTTTATAAAAGACTCATTATATCAGTGAATTCTGTAAATACACATAGCAATTCTGTACACCCAAGAAAATAGAGAATAAATGAACATAAGCTGCAGGTGATGTAGACATTAAAAAGCATAGATTTATAAATGCGGGTATTATAATTCAACTTGTAGGTCCTAAGGTCTTTGAGGTTGTGAGGCTGTCAGAATAGCTAAGTTCTCATTCAAGCTTCCTTGTTCCTTAGTGTAGTATAGGCCTTGGTGTCTGATTTCCATTTGACTAGTTGAGGACCTGAGGTAGGCAGGTCAAACAAAAGCATGCCACAGGCTCTCCGTTCAGTATAAATCAATTTGTTTCCCACTAGAGACCATGTCAAGGAATGTCCAGAGTGGTCATTGATACCTGAAATTTTGGAAAAATCTGCTCTGATATAGTAGGTTAAGGCCTAAGGGTATAGTTAAAAGAGTTACTCTTTTTTGATATCTATGAGTCTTGCTGGACAGAGTTTTGAGTTATGATCTCTCCATTCCTTATTTTGTTGCATCCAATCTCTTTCTGGAAATTTCCAACTAACACAAACCATATAATAGTAAGAGAACATCCCTCTCTGTCATTGCATTATATGACTATCACAAATTTACCCATAGCCCGTCACAAAAGATACTCACTTTCTAATGCCTAGTTCCATTGAACACTTTCCTTAGTTTATTCAATTTTAATTAAAAAAAATACTAAATTGGTTTCACCACAGCCAACAAAAAAAAACAAAAATACTAGGCTATTGACCAAGTTATTCTCATATCACTAAAGCATTATTTTGATTTCTAGTGATGCTTATATGAGAAGATTTCATAGCTAAATGCAAAATGATTTTAAGAAAGAAAGAGTATAAAGTCACACAATTATGACTTTTGTTTTTTACATCTTTTTATTTAATTTTTAACATTTTCTTTCTCTCTTAGGTAAATCCTCCTGTGAACACAAGCAATCAAATTTTTGGATTTTGGCAAGCAATGGGTACACACACACACACACATATCTTCTAAGTTAGATTGCATTAAAGTAAAGTTAAAACATCATTTGATTAACTGAGGAAATTCATTACCTGCTCAACATCCCTTTCACCAAGGCTATTACTCTGAAAATTAGTCATTCACGCTGCAATATCAAGAATGGTCCTTTTGTGAATAATGTAGCCCATCTGAACAACAGAAAAACCACCAGAAGATAACAAAGAGTACTAAGCTTTACCATATCAGAAACTAAACATCTTCAGCAGAAAAACAAATTCACCTTTACTTACTACTCCATCACAGGCAATACGTCTATTATGTGTAATTTTAAAGAATACTCGAGAGAGAAAAAATTGACAAACCATCATCAAAACTCACTTCGTTTGCATAGGCAATTCATGCATTTTCTTCTACTTCCCCTCCTTGTTCTTCTGAGAGCAGATTATGACTGATTGAAGTTCAAGCAAACTCTATGCTGAAGTTAAGTACTATCCTTCAAATCATTCACAAAAACACCTCAATCATCCAAAGCCTCAGACACAATAGTTTTCTGAAGATCTGGCACCTACTAAAAGAATAAGAATACTTCAAGAATGTGGCTCAATAGCCATAAATCATTCAATACATTCAGAACAGATAATCCAAATATGAGAACAGACCGATTGTAAACCAAATTTCATTCAATTGTTATGTTCTTTACGGATTAAACAATCGTTCAACAAAGGAATTGCTTCAGATAACTAAGTACATACTTAACAAACAGCAAACAATTTTAACAAAGTAATCACCACATCAGCCAGAATGAATTCATACATGATAACTCGATCAAATAATCGAAGAGATCTGTGAAAATAACTTGAGATCACCAAATAACTACTGTTCAATTACAAAATAGTCCCATCATCAGCCAAACTTGAAGGAATTCATACAATACTACTGAAAACAATCAGACAGCTGGGAAACAGTTTCAAACCATCAAAATTGCTAGGGTTTCAGTACATGTGGAGCAATAACATTCAACATTGATCAAATCCACAATTATATAAACGCATAAGCACCACATAAATCGTAAAAGTGAAGAAAACAAAAGAATGATGATCATATATATACCTTCGAATCAATTAAGCATTGTTATACGCGTTGGTTGTAGAATACTTGAGGAAGAATCATAAATCGGTTTAGCTACAAAAATCAACAAACTTTAAAGCTTCGATTTCACACTTGTGACAATTGATTTTTCATTTTTCTTTTTCCTTTTTTGCTAAATATAATTCTTTTAAATGAGACGGAGATTTTTGTCGAGAGGGTTTCGAATCAAAAACGAAATTAGAGATTGCTGTGTTTCTGAGGTTAGCGCGGCTTTCTCTCTCTGGCTCTCCCCTCTCTCTCTCTCTCTCTCTCTCTCCCTCTCTTTATATATAAGCTACCTCTCTGTATCTCTCTGCTCTCTAATTTTTTCCCTCCTAGAAATTTAATTGATTTCCTGATTATATTTGGATTCATGCAGCATATCTTTGGGATGCCACGTCACCAACTGAATCTATTTGATGGGGATGGCGTTTTTCTCATTCTAGGGGAAGAAAATACGGTTCAGGACCTTCAGGCTCTGCCTCCAATCAAGTGGGTTCCCGCCATCGTCCTCCTGTCAGTCACAGATAGAATTAAGTTCAATTATATTTAAGCTCGTAAATGATAAAATTTTAATTCAACTTCTTTAACTACAACAAAAGTCTAATTATTTATAACTTGTTAGAGATACTAACTTTAGCTCAGATTACTTAATGATCAAGAAATGAATTATTTTAAACTCATTAGGAGAACACATCCAACTTCAACAGCATATGGTTTAATCTCGGGTTGGCTTATAATTTCATAATTGCTCAAAAGTAAGATACTTTTAAAATTAGAGATAACAATTTATTTTTGAGGTCAAACGACGGAATATTATTTTTTAAATTGATGTAAATTTATTTAATATTAGTTAATATAATTATATAGTATATAATAAAAATTATTAATCACAAAATTTATTTTATTATAAACTTTTATAAATTTATCAATTTTAACATTTAATATATCATTGTTTGACCTCAAAAATTAAATTTTGAAACGAAAGGAATTTATAATAATTTCATAGTCTTTACAAGTTGGTTATTAGACTCATTTATAACAACTTCATGCATTACCAAGAAAGAATAAGTTTGGACTCGAATAATTGGGAAATCCAAAATGAGCATATGTTGTCCGATGAGCATGGTGCGGTTTGAAGTTTAAATCGCACCCGAAATCGCTTAGGTGCGGTTTGAAAAATTCAAAATCGTACCCGAAACCGCTTGTGATTGGTACGGTTCGATTTTAAAGTGTGCGGTGCGATTTTAATTGGTGCGGTTTCGGTTCCAAAATCAATTGAAACAACAAAAAGTTTAAGTCTTCAATAAAATTTAACATAAAACTTACATCGAGCAATTAACTTAGTGACAAAGTCGACAATGAGAATTATATCAAGCATGCTTTAAAACTAAAATATGCGCTATATAAAACAACGGACTATTCGATAACAAGCAAGAATGTTTATCTAGTTCCCCAAAAATTAAAAGTATATACTGAAGATAGAATAAAATATATTGCAGGGAGGACTAAAAATAATCTATTAGATTATTACAATTATAGCATTGACATTAACCAATGCATCAAGTGTTCGAGCCCCTCAACTATAAGCTCCTCCAATAACGCATCAAACAAATTCAAAATTCTAAAACTCAATTGCTTAATTTTTGACTCTATAACCTCTAACATCTTTTTTCAATTGGTGAAAAAATGACAATGTAAGATTGGGGTTTTCTCTGAGCGTG
The DNA here is from genome assembly GCA_016801055.1 of Panax notoginseng. NCBI lineage: Eukaryota > Viridiplantae > Streptophyta > Magnoliopsida > Apiales > Araliaceae > Panax > Panax notoginseng. The sequence goes on from CM029012.1 coordinate 277,782,348, forward strand.
TTCAAGTGAAAAGTAACTTTAGAATTTACTAGAGATAATGCATATATACACACACATGATTCGATTTCGATTTTATGCGGTTTGGTTTTGGCTAGTAACCAAACCGGAACCGTAAATTTGGTTATTCAACCCACCTAAAACCGTCACATACGCTGGAACCGTTGGTGCGGTTTTAATTGATGCGGTTCGTGCAGTTTTTGGTGCGGTTTCGGTTCCAATTTGGTTACTTGCTCAGCCCTGGGCCTAAAGTCTACGGACAAGTTGCTTTTTGAACTTTACTGTCTGTTATAAGAAACATATTTTTAATCACCTTCGCTTACCAAGACAGGGCATTTGGTCTAGTGGTATGATTCTCGCTTAGGGTGCGAGAGGTCCCGAGTTCAATTCTCGGAATGCCCCCTTACTTTGTGCATTATTTTTGATCTGGAAGAAGACATAATAAAGCACATATAATTGGGACATGGTATAAATGGTTGACACTTGACATCATTAGTCACGGAAGAGATCCGCAAGGATAGGAAGAAGAGCTGGAAAAGAAAATGAACACATGAATATTGCCTGTAAATAAAGACATTGTACAAGCTAGATAGATGCAAAGAAAGGCTGGTCTTGATGATTCCAAATTGTTGAATGAAAACACATATTACAACTCAGTTGAAGCAATTGCAACCAGAATGTTTCAAGGGAAACCAGTAAGACTTGAGGAAATAGAATTATTAACCGTTCAAGTTCAAATAGACTAGCAAAAACAAATTAACACACATAATTATTGATAACAGCGATTATATACTTCACTTCCTAAAAGTTCTATGCAGAAGACCCAAGTTACAGGCTATAATACCAAAACTTTTTAACATCTTTTCAAATTTCAAGACAACCATAAGCTGACATCAGGTAGCATAACCAAGTATTAGTCGCAGCGTCACTATTTGACAGATGTCTCCCTCACCCAAGCAAGCATCCTAGAAGCAGTCAAAAATCTCAATATCTGCAGTCCTTGCCTTAGAAGATGTAATTGCTACTCATGGACCTCGTTTCCCTGTCACCACCCTACAAAGGAAGAAAAACCACATGAATGCGATCCTATGAAGGAAGAATAATTTCTTATATAATACATATGATGATGACAAGAATCTCACTAGATTGCTGTAAACATAGGTTGCCCCACTAGAAAAAGGAAAACAGTAATAGATGCAACTTCCAAAAAGGGTGAATTTCTGGGCTCATTTGGTATGGTCACTCGGAATAAATTGCACTCCTTATTTTCCATCATCTTTCTTTCCTTGATGAAATTATATTTAATATCTAGTAATTTCAGAAACCAAACTCTGCTTGCTTCAGGCTCAATGTTGGGAGTGAGGTTTCCTTTCGCTAACCATCTAAAGTGGGCTGCCAAATACAACATCCTTAATCAAGACTCCCCATTACCATGTTTCTCAATTTACATTATTCACCATTCACCCTCTAATTTATCCTTCTCTCTCTCTCTCTCTCTCTCTCTCTCTATATATATATATATATATATATATATGTATGTATACATATATTCATGAAATGGAAAACAATTCTTATCAGAAACACAGCCTATGATAACACAGCATACCCTGTGAATCAGCTTTTCAAATGCCTCCGGTCCATTTTCTTCAATATATTTCTCCGCAGCAGTTAAAATGTCATCTGGCTTACTAAAAACATCCTTCTTTCTTGGGACATACCAAATGTTAACATTCTGTCGGTTCAGAAAGAAAGGCCTAACATGGTGCTCGTAAACATATGCAGCACCACTGAAGTATGGTATGACCAACCAACATGTTACAATCAGCTTCGCATATGACCAAAAAGGGATCCTACCATAAATCAATAAAGTATAGTTTATTAATGCCGTCAATACCTTTCAAAAAATTTAGAGAGCATGATCCTGAAAAAATAATTGATAACAGAGTATAATTTCAAGATGATGACCAGTGCATATACTACATCAATTATTAAGTTTGCTAAGATGCCAAATCCATCTCAAGATCAATTTTTGACTAATAGCCAACTGAATCTAGCTACCAGATAACCACTTGTAAGACAAGAGATGAGCAGAAAAGACAAAAAGGAAAAAACATACAAATACTTTATATAAATATTGCAAAATGGTGTAATTCATCAATTTAAAAGTGGATATTTGAGCAACATCTTTCTGGTTCCCTTTTACTTTGAGCAAAAATTCCATCCGTCCCATAATTTTTACAGAACTTCTTTGGAGGTATGTGGCATGCACGGATATTAAGGCATGCCAAAAGTATATTAATATTATATTATAAAAATATTAAATTTAAAATATATTAAATTATAAAATACATATACACACACACACACACATATATGCATTTATGCTTCCGGAGCATCTTAATAACCCAGACACAATATAAAAAAATCATTGCAAATAATGTTGGAAGGAGGAAGTATAAGAAAAGAGAAATATAACCAGCAAACAGATTCCTTCTTTAAATCTTGTAAAGGATTATTTTGTTCCTCAGCTTCCCAGTATATTTTTGGATGTCAGTCCACTTCTAGGACACCTTTTGATGTTTTCCATTTTGCCAATTTTAAAGAAAATGTGAAGTACAACTGCTGAGGCAGGCAACTATTTGTTGGGAAAAATAACTTCCCAAATACTGCAGTCTTTGATAAATTAAATGGCAACAAGACACTAAGAATTTTACGTGAAAACCCTCTAAAACTAAGAGGTAAAAACCACGGGACAAGCTCCGAAATATTCACTATAATAAATTGAGAGAATACAAAGATATCTATCCCAAACAAAATACCTATTTGCTTGATCTTTTTTTCTCTCTATTTTTCTTAAGCGTAGCATAATGCAGAAACTTTTCTCTCCCTCGTGTTTACTCTCGGATTGGTCTATATATCTTTGAGAGTCTACTGATCAAATATATAAGAGGAGTTAATCTCCTGGAAGTGATCAAGGGAGCAATCATGGGAAACAAAGCACGGGGAACAATTTACTTTGGTTTAAAGGAACCAAGTCATTAACATAAAAACCATGTGTGCAAATTCTTCCTGCTCCCAAGGCTGCCCATTATTCTTGTCTCCTCAAATGGGTGAGGACCACCACAGAGTCCAACACTCTCTCCCTCCGAACCCATAAGGGAGTATTTCTTGTGACCCCGTCACTTGGAGCTCATCCCGATCAATTCTTTGCAAAATTCCAACTTATTGTGAGTCGCAACTTTTGTCAGCATGTTTGAGGGATTCTCGTCAGTATGAACTTTTTTCACATTCATCAATTCATTTTTCATCACTTCACGAAGTCAGTGATAACGAACATCAATGTAATTGGTGCGATTATGATACGTGGTGTTCTTGGTCAAGTCAATTACACTTACACTATCACAATAAATCACGTACTCATCCTGTGTCAAACCCAACTCTTGGAGAAACCGTTTCAACCATAACATCTCCTTGCCCGCTTCCGTAGCGACGATTCCGACTCATTTGTAAACAAAGAGCAACACACTTCTACAACTTGGACTGCCATGATACAACTCCCCCTATAAAAGTAAACAAATACCTCCTGAAGTAGACTTCTTCTCTTCAGAACATGCCATCCAAGACTGGACTCGAACCACCAAAACCCAAACACAGACTAGAAGTAGCTTTCAATTATCTAAAAATCCACTTAAAGGCATCCAATGTTCTCTACCAGGATTTGACAAATACTTGCTCACAGCGCTAACTGCATGAGCAATGTTTGGCCTTGTACAAACCATCGTATACATAAGACTCCCTATAACAGAGGAGTAGGGAACTTTTGCTATATCATCTCTCCCTTCATTAGTAGAAGGACATGTGCACTTTGTCAACTTAGTATGACTGACCTTGCGTGCTAACTGGTTTAGCATCACCCCTTGCAAGCACCCATTCAACATACTTCTCTTGTGACAACCGCAACCGTTTGGCTTTCCTGTAACGAGCCATCTTCATTTTCAAAATCTGCTTAGCCAGGCGTCCTTCAAATCAAATGACTTAAACAGCTCACCCTTGATCCTACGAATCATGTTAGCATCTTGCCCAACTATCAACATATCATCTACATATAGCAACAACATAACGAAGTTACCATCCGGGAATTTTTTTCACACACACACAATGATCTGCAACTTAACCTTAATCCATCATGAATGAATCAAATTTCATGTACCATTGGAGCTTGTTTCAGGCCGTACAAGTTTTTTATCAACCTGCAAACCAAGTGCTCTTTCACTTTAACTTCAAATCCCTCTGACTACTCCTGTAGATTTCCTCCTTCAAATCACCATGAAGGAATGCAGTTTTCACATCTAGTTGCTGAAGCTCAAGATCCATACTTACTAACCCCAACACCGCTTGAATAGAAGTCATCTTCACAACAGGAGAAAAAAAACTCATCTAAGTTGATACTTTGATTTTGAGCAACACCCTTGACGACCAACCGACCCTTGTACTTCACTAGTTTGTCACCATCATTTTTCAGCTTGAACACCCATTGATTCTTCAATGTTTTCTTGCGGAAGTGTAGTCAACTCATAAGTGTGATTCTTGTGCAAAGAATACATCTCATCCCGCATAGCTCTCAACTCTTTTCCTTGCGAGTCTTGAAAATTCTCTGGCTCCCCCTCTTCAGCAATTAAAAAATATTCATCTCGAAGGATACCTGACTGATGGCACACGTTCTATCATGGATCTTCTTAATTAAGGTTCTTCAATATCAAGATGAGGGGGTTGATCCCCCTACTCAACACTCTCTGTATCGGATCCATCACCATCATGCAAATTTGTATTATTCACATCTTCATTATGACCTCCTTCTCTAACTGTAGCATTTTGTAACAGAGAATGAACTCCGTTGGGGTCTGGAACTCTATTATCACTAGGATGTGTTACATTATCAAATCCTAATAATTTTGATGTTCCTGAAATACATCTCTGCCCCTGAATAATTTTTTTTGCACTGGATCCCATAACCGATATCCAAACTCTGGATCTCTATAAGTCAGCAAACACACATGGAGTAAATTTGTCATCAAGCTTCGATTTTTGTTGTTTGGGATATGTGCAAAAGCCTTGCACCCAAATACCCTCAAATAATAATAAGATACCTCCTTACCACTCCAAATCTTATCTGGAATCTGAAAATCCAACAGTGCTAATGGAGATCTATTAATCAGATCAGAATGACAGGCAGTTCAGTCATTCTCAACATGCATCACACTCTCTCAATAATAATGTAGTTCATTCTCTCAGCCACCATTATGTTGTGGGGGTATCAGGAACAATCTGCTTATGTCGAATGCCATGTTTACTACAATAATTGACAAACTCATTTGAAATGTATTCCCCTTCATTGTCGCTACGAAAACACTTCAATAATTTACCAGTTTCCCTTTTAACCATAGCATGAAAACGCTGAAAATGTTAGAATACCTAGTCTTTTGTTTTTAACAAAAATACCTACCCCATCCGCGAAGTATCATCAATAAAGGTAACAAAGTACTTATTTCTACCCAAAGACTTAACCTCAATGGGTTCACATACATCAGTATATATTCTCAAATGACTCTAATTTTCTTTTAGTGGAACTAATAAAAGAAACTCTATGTTTTCCAAACAAACAATAATCATAAGGGCTTAAATAGTACCTTTAGCAAAAGGAATGAGCGACCTTTTTGCTAATAATTACAACACTTTCTCAATCATGTGGCCAAGCCTCTTATGCCACAAGTTTGGTAAAGAGTCATTCTCAACAGCATTCAACTCACAGGAACACACTTTTGCATGAGTCTTGTACAAGAAACAAGCAACACCTCTTGCAATCACCATAGAACTCTTGGTAAGCTTCCACTTTTCACTGCCAAAGTGATTCTCATAGCCTTCTTTGTCCAAGGTCATGCCATAAAGACGCAAATCAGGAACGTGTCTAACATCCATCAAGGTAATAATGCAACCAACATCCGTCTGAATACAAACATCACTAATTCCAATGATCTTGGACTGATCAGTATTTTCCATTCTCACATACCCAAAGTCTCCAGCTTTGTAAGTTGTAAAGAATTCCCTCTTAAGTGTAGTATGATATGAAGCACTAGTATCAACCACCCAATCAACTTTTTTATTATTAACATGTAAGCATTCTTTTTCCCCAAATAAAAGAATCACAGCATCTTCGGTGACTGTGGTTGCAGTGTTCTTCTCTTCAACATTTCCTTGCTCACCATTTTTCTGCTTGTCTAGCAAGATTCTGCAAATTCTTTTGTAATGATCTTCTTTATTACAATGGAAGTGTTTATACGTTTCGCCTTGTTTGGTCTTTGACTTGCTCTAGTGATTTTTGCTTTTATTGCAACCTTTATCTCCTTTGTGAGAACCCCTGAAATTGCTCCTGCCCCTATTCTCTACAACAAGGGCATGTGTCTCAAAATTAAGCCCAGAATGTAAAAGATATCCTCCATTTTGGGCTTCCAATTAGAAAATTTTGAAGAGATCAATTTAATAATTGCCCCAACTGATTCCTCCATAAATTTTTAAAAAAAAAACAACTAAGCAAATAACCTTAGCTTTGATACCACTTGTTGGGAAAAATCACTTCCCAAATACTGTTGTTTTTGATAAATTAAATGGAAATAATAACCAAATACAAGACACCAAGAATTTTACGTGGAAAACCCTCTAAAACTAAGAGATAAAAACCACGGGACAATCTCTGAAATATCCACTATAATAAATTGAGAAAATACAAAGATATCTATCTCACCGCAATAACCTTGTGATAAAACCCAAACAAAATACCTATTAGCTTGATCTTTCTTTCCCTCTATTTTTCTTACGATTAGTAGAATGCATAAGCTTTTCTCTCCCTCTTGTCTTTTCTCTCGGATTGGTCTATATATCCTTAAGAGTCTACTGATCAAATATATAAGAGGAGTTAATCTCCTGGAAGTGATCAAGCATGGGAAACAAAGCATGGGGAACAATTTACTTTGGTTTAAAGGAACCAATTCATTAACTTAAAAACCGTGTGAGCAAATTCTTCCTGCTCCCAAGGCTCCCACTAACTTATTCTTCCTGCTCCCAAGGTTGCCCATTATTCTTGTCTCCTCAAATGGGCGAGGACCACCACGGAGTCCAACACTATTGACACCAAATATATGTACATTTGCATTTACATGTTTGAAAGCCCACTTTATAATCTTTTTTTAAAAGATTCTAGCGAGCCTTCTCCAATAACTTTTCTATATCGTATAGCTTCCTTTCAAAAAAATTCTGTATGGACACTGAGCCCACTAGGCACCAGTTAATTCTGTCTTTTACTGCAATCAATGGTTCTTCACCACACAACATTACGTATTGGCAAAGCATCAATGTGATTCAAGGAGCTCCCACATAAATCTCGACTACAACTATAGTGACAATCACGCCACTCTTTTCTATTAAAGCTATCATTTCCAGCATTATAATCATGTCCTCTTACCATTCTGAGCAGCCAAACAGTTGTACCTGAAAAAATTGTTTTAATTATCCTAGCTTCAGCTCTAAATTACCATTTTTTTGATGACTTCAGCCTCTTGTAAGTTTTTTTAAATTATCAGAGATAAAATTCACTAGGACAAATATCATCAAAATCTAAGAATTTTTTTTCATCAAATGAGTTAATCTGAAAATATTTCCATGACTTAGAATATTGTGCCAATATCACCATTCACCAAAGGGGAGCCAACCTATTTAATTCCTTCAACCATATATGTTCAGCCATTCATGTATGGTGACATTATCTACTTTTCAACATATTCTAGTTTCACTCTTGAAATCATTCAGAAGTACTCAACAACACTTAATTATCACTTTTTTAGTTTTTTAAATAAATAAAAAAAATCTATAAAGCTGTATTATCATGAAGGGTGATTAATTATTAATCTCGTAATTGATTTACCACAGCGAAAGGTAAAAGCACTGAACTCTATAAGATACAAAGAGAATTAGTTTAAAACATATGAGAGAGACAAAAGAACTCTATAAGATAGAAAGAGAATTAGTTCCCAAGTCAAAGGCCCAATCAAGTGAATCAATGTAGTATTTCACTCCCCTATCATAATGGAAACAAAAGCAATTGATGTTTCAGTAGTTTACCATTCAAGGAGTTTGGCAAAGGTAAGCTCGAAGAGAGTAATCATGGAATATAGAACCCAATAGGTAAGCCACTGCTGATCATCGATAGGAGACTTTGTCTCAATTGCCCTAATTGATGCATAGCTGTTGAAAATCAAACAAAGCACAACTTTAAATGTAGTTTTATCATCAAACTCACACAAATAATTACAAAGTTACTTTATCATTAACATTTACCTATTTATATATTATATATAAATTATTAAATATGCATTATTATATACCCATCTTTCACAACAATAGATTCAAATAATCTACTGTAAGATATTTTTTTTAAAACTCAGAAACAGTAGAAGTGGGGCCAAGGGAAGAAGGAAAGAAACACACTTACAGAGGATAAGCAAGACTGACCACAGGCCTGCACATGAACGAAATCAGAGATCAATAGAACCATAAATAATATATAACTATTATCAGTAGATCACAAAACTAAATTTGGGGTTTCTATTACTTTCAGAAGAAAAAAAATAGTACTATTTTGGAAAATAAATAAATGTGAAAGTGAAGGAACAGGGGCCAGAATGCACTAATTATAGTATTTTCCTATGAATTGGTAAAGTGAGAAAGACATAGATACCCAGCAAGAACGTCAAAGTTCTTGGCCACCACTTTGAGGAAGCTTCCGGCACCCGATCCCATCTCACCCTCAGTCTATACTACTAGTCCTCTTCTCTTAATTAATTTTTTTTTCCTATTCTGAAAGTCTCGGATGAAAGAAGGGGGACGAAGAAGCAGTAAGGGTTTGATTCCCAGGAAGTTGTCTAGAAATAAAGAGAGAAAGTGATAAAGAGAGCCGGTAGAATGTGACAAAGCACAGAGGTAGCGGACAAATTTGTTGCACCAACAAATACAACCATACCTCCATTTCATAATAATAATAATAATGGTAAATTAAAAAAAAATTAATATTATTATTTAAGAATTAAAATTTATATTAAATTTTATAATTATCTTTTATGAAAAGTTAAAAATTATTTTTTTAAAATAATGAGATAAGGTATGGATGATTTAGAAAAATAAATAATTTATTTTCTTATAAAGTTATAAACTATAAATAAATTGAAATAAATTTTTTCTTCTAAAAAATTAATTATTACGGAATGAAGATAGTATCTTTTAATACTTCACCCGTTATAACGCGGAAGGTGGGAAATTTTTTTAAAATAGAGAATATTATTTTCACATGAGATTTTGATATTTTTACATGATCCCCTCTTACATGAAAGTGAAACTTTCTTCTTCTTTTTTCATGTGAACGAAGATTATGTGAAAATATCAAAAATACGTGTGAAAATATAAATTTGTTTTTACAATTATAGCTCTATTTAAAAATGATGATATATGCACATTTTTATATGTTAAGAGAATATATTAATTTTAATTAATGAGAAGTTAATTAATATATTCATCATTTATATACTTTAGCACTAAGAATAATTATTTTCATAAAATGTAAGTTATTATCATATATTTTATTAGTCATGGTAGTATATAAATATTTAGTTTAATTATATAATAACTTTTGGATGTAAATCAATTTTTTACGTGTCACTCATGTGCAGTTATTAATTATACGTAAAAATGCGTTTGAATCAAACAACTATGTTACATACTTCGGTTTTTCTAAAAGCAGTCTTATCATTTATAGTGGTACTTTATTTTTAAATAGTTTATAATATCTAAAATTTAATTGTCTAAATAATTTTCTATTTGTTTTGAATTTCAAATTATAGTGAATTGATTTCAAGTCAAAATAAAATATTTTAAATTAGATTGATCAATTAGCTCTATTGCGGATAATCATTTTGAGTTGATAGCAGACTAAATTAGAACATGTCTTAAAATACACAAACGAGAAGGTCTATCACTTATAAATCTTTATTTTTTATCTTTTCTAATATTATATGCATTCTAATCTTTTTATTAGGGTGTGTATCTATTACTTTATCGATCAAAACCCTATTTTAATATTCTCACCGTCTCATTATAAAAGTTTTTATTACTATTTTAAGTAGTCTCAAGTTAAATATCTACTTATTTTAAATAATTTATTTTGAGAATTAAAATTTCTGCAAGACTCCTCACATGAATAGTAAACGGGATCCACGTTCATGTGAGTGATGCCTTATAAAAATATCAATTCTCTTTATTTTTTACAATAATTTGCCTATAATAATCTTAGTATTAATTTTCATATTTATATTATTTATGTATATTTTTGAATCATTATTAGTCATATGTATAAAACTATGCAATTAAATAAAAATTTAAATATGAATAATTTTATCATTTTATTCTTTTTTCTTAAATTGCGCAAAAAGTCAACTACAACTTTTCTCCTAAGACAGAGGGAGTATAAGAGTTTTGTTTATTATCATTTTTTAAAAATTATTTCATCTTATAATATAAAGGGAATAATGGTTATACAGGGTTGTGTATGTTTTATTTATGCATAGACTGTTAAAACTACGTAGTTTTGACATATTTGTTTTTGATTTTTGATTTGGGAGGAGAAAATGTGTTTTTTTTAAAAAACAAATCTGCCAAAACAGTTTTGACAGATTGTGTAAAAATAAAACATACACAACTGTGGTCTAATATAAAATGACATAATATTCTTAAATTTGTTATCATAATTTTATTATTATGCTATCGTTTTAAACAAAACTTTTCAATAAATTTAAGAATAAGTATAAAATAATTTATATTTTTAAAATTTATAAATTTGCAATAAAAAATTTTGTTCCGCAAATAGTAACTATTATTATTTTTTTTCATAAAGGCATGCGAGAGGAAATACAGTAATTATTTTTTGTGTGGAAAATAGTGAGTACTCCCTCCGTCCCTTAAAAACTAATTTAGTACTCTTTTTTGTTTGGTTAAATTGATCATTTTTAAAACTAAAAATTAAGCATATTTGTTTATATTTTCAAAACTATGAAAATTGAAGGTGATAGTAAATTCGACATAACTTTTTTATAATTATAATTTCTACACCTATATTTTATAAGAAAATAGTATAAATTTTGATTATAAAAACTGTCAATTTGAGTGAGAAAGTTAAACTAAGCCGATTTTTGTAGAATGTAGAACGGAGGGCATATTATTTTTTCCAGAAAGGTATGCAAGAGGACAAACAACGATTTTGTGAGTGGGAAATAGCGAGTATTATTTTCACAGTTAAGTATTTATCTTACTACTCTGACTTTATAATACACATCTGTCAACCTTAATCTTGAATAGGGAACTACAGCTATGACAATTACAAGGGGAGGGTAAAAGTGAATATTTTTCCCAAGATAATGGTTCTAATTTCTGAATGAGCTCAAACCTCGCATCTTGTAAAAGCTATGGCCTATGGGCCAGAACTGTATCACTATCATTAGGTTATGTATCCTCTTCGAGACGGAAGACAACTGACCATACACCACATACAAGAGTTACAGTTAAAAAGTACACGGTTGGAAACTAAGCTATAACTTAACTTACAGGTCACTAGAAAGATCACAAACTTGTACATTAGTAATGCCATTTTTACTTGGTCATTGCTACCGCTATATTCAAATTCTCTCTCTTAACCTCGCTCCTTTCAAAGAAGATGGGAAGACCATGAATCACCCGGGGAAGGGTACCTAGCATGGGGTTTGCTCACGCTGGGCTTTGATGCAAGTTGTTCAGTATGATCAGGCTCCCGATAAACACGGAAATCAGGACAGACGGGGATGACAAAGACGGGAGTCACCGCTGGTGGTTGCTGCAATGCAGGCTCCACGGTGGAGAGCTTGATATGGTCCTCCCCAACTAATGGCATCATATCTAGTTCCTTGTGTTCAGGTGGAGTTATATTTAAGTCCAGGTTTAACTGAGGCATCCTCTCTTTCAACACATTTTGCAGTTTTTCTATCTGATCTTGCAGAGCAGAATTCTCATCTTGTAGCTCATTCTTCTCGTTAGTCACCTGTTGATTGAAAAGTTCAATTATAGTATGAATAATATATAGGCTAATTGATAATCAGGTTACCATGAGAGGAAAATTTATAGAATGGAAGATTGATACGCAGGGATTTGTTAAAGAAATTACGTAAAATTTAATGGTGCAAAAAATGCGGATTCATGTCAGCATAAACAGGCTTTCTAACACCCACACCCCACCCCCCCCCCCCCCGGGAACTACAAAAAGAGACTTATGACTCCACAGTGGATGTACAAAACTCATTGGCTAAGCATAAGTTAAACATCTATTTATCATTAACAGCCTTACATATTGAGATTCAGACAACAAAGTTGCATTCTCTCTTTTGAGGCATTCGATCTGCTCAAGTGTGTCCTTTACCATTCGAATAGCTTCACCCAATATACAGGCTTTTCCATTGGTCTGCTCGGACACTTCTGGAAAAAGGATGCATGTATATATTATTGAGAGTCTTATTTGAAGTTGCCAGTGCATTTAATGGTGACTGAAGCTAATTGGATAATTTAATTGCAATAAAAGTGATATCTTGCAAATCGAGATTACCAAGAGCATTAGACAGCGCAAGGAAAAGGTCATTGAGATGCTCACGCTTCATTTTCTCCCTCTCAGCCTTGCTTATTCCTTTAGGAACTTTCCCTGAATTCTTCTTGCTAGAATGGGCTCTGCACGAAGAACAACTCTCAAACATCCGAGCAAGAGTTCATGATGCTTTATCCCACATTTCAAATCAAGCACTTAAAGAACTTTTACTATTCTGTTTTCCTTCATAAGCAGGAAATATTTCTTTACAAACATAAATAAAACAAAATCTGAAACACAGTGGAAAAGCACAAACAGGATACAGCCACAACTTCCTGATAATAAGCCACATAATGATCTATATAGTTACGCTACATGAGGAGTTATTTTAGGCAGCACAACTAAGTTACACATTTATGATCCAATGCCTAATTCTAAGTAGCAGGCTTCCAAGTTGATAACTAGGAAATATCAAATATATGATGTCATAACACATATTTGCCTTTTTCAAATTTGAAAGTTTTTGGGACATCCCAAAATAATTCTTCAAATAAGTTAAGCTATCAAATCTTATGACGTTTCAAATCTACCACCTAACACAAACATTCGTATCCAACATGCACATCTTCTTGTTTATTTTAGGAACGGAACTTTCTTCCCAAGTTGTGTTTTTTTAGGTATTCTTTTCTTGACAAGTGTGGTCGTCAGGTGGGGGTTTATCAGGCCAGCACGTACGAACAGCCCTTTTCCATGTCTTCTAAGTAGGATGTTTTAAACTTGTTGTAAAGGTTCAGTGCCTTGATTTCAACAATATAGGCCAACAGTGAAGATTTACAGGAAAGTTGCAATACTATGATAACCAACGAGTATCCTCGCAGAAGACATCGTGAACTTTCTGGGAGAATTTTTTTATATAAGAAAACGCATGGAAAACTGGTAAAGCAAAGCCATTTAACTTCCTAAACATTGTCAGCTGAAGAAGAGGTCAAAGATCCTATTTGACAACCAAAAGTGTTACTGCATGGTTCAAAATTTTAACCAGTCACTTATATGACTACTTTAGCACAAGTGTCCTCAAAATGGGACCATTTGTTACAAGTATCAACTTATCAACAGGGAATCAGATGCTCCTAAGAATCATTAAATCTCTCAAACCCATGTACTGTTCTGAAATTGGGCCAAAAGTTGAAGATTCAGCAACCAATCCTACAGTAGATTTTAGTTATGATTTGTGATTGTTTTGTGTTTCATCTCTAAAGTCCTCGCAAAAAAAAACATGGCAACTAAACTGATAGGTCAAAATCACCTATGATATGACAATAAAAATGCAACCTTGAATTCTAAGTTAGTTCTATAGGTTTGGACTAGAACATTTATTGTACGAGCAACATGAAATGATGCTATGACAGCTATTCCATTTCACAACTGGATTACAATGAGTGACCCTATGACACCATATGCATATCATTTTTCTTTGTTTCCTGTCATGTCTTTCTTTTCAATATGCCTATTTGTGGTTGTTTGAGTAAAAAATGCCTGCTGCAACTGTTCAGCTCTTTTTAGCTAAAGATATGCTCTTCCTGTGATATCATCAATGATTGTAAGATTTAACAGATCTGATATTTTTGCCTTATAACATTAGTCTAAAACAATTGCATAGACTTGTTTAACCTTATGATTGCAGGTAAGAATTACACTATAATACAAGCAATATTAACCATATGAAAACTAAAGATTCAGTCTTGAAAGTTGAAACACTGACCTCGTTGACCTGCCCTTGTCAGCCATTGGGAGCAGGAAAACCTTCCAAAATATGCTCCGGTCCCCTGAAAAAATACTACAACAAACAAATAAGAAGTCTCCTAATGAAGAAACAGAAGATTAACATAATCGAAACACGGGATAAACTCACTTCTAAGTAACTCATAAACGGAGCAAAAACAATTTACATTCTTTTTCCTGACATAAAGCAATACCATTTCAAATACTAGTCCTCAAGTGAAAACAGCTAAAGTAGCCAGTACAAATTTAATGTTAGTATATTTTTGCCAAGAACAACTGAAGGGACTTGCCAAAAAAAGTAAAATGAACAACTGAAGGGGAAGAGAAAAGGAAAATCATGTTGAAGCCAAAAATCGTGCAAAATCTAAATTCCTACGAATCCAATGTTTTATCTGCGGAAGCAACAAAAGGTAGGGTAAATGATTTTTCAACTTTGAATTTGTTTCTTCCATTTTCAGAGGAACCAGACATAGCATTCAACTAGTAATTGTAGGTAAAAAACGATAATTAGTGGTAGCAGCTCAGATGATCACGTTTATCTGGAAAATGCTTACTCAATTTCAATCTCAATTGTAAATAATATTTCATTCAATCACAAATTGCAATTTAAACCCTAATTAGTGCATATAAATGAATCTCACGATCAAGCCCTAATGCTCAGATCAAAAATGTTAACACCATAACATAACAGAAAAAATAAATCAAAATCAGCACAAATTCACAACACAAGGCATAAACCAGAATCAGTCATTGCAGGCAAATGAATATGAAATTGGGGGCAACAACGAATATTTTTAATTTTTATTTTATGTACAAAAATAAAAACTCTAAAGAAATACTTACGCGAGTATCTGTATTCTGGATTGGTAATGCTTTTAGAGAGAGAAAGTATGGATGGAGAGAAGGAAGAGACAGAGGCGGGCGTGTGGCGGGAGATTATAATAGGTGGAGAGGGAGCGTGGACAACATGCTTTTGTTTGGAAGCATCCAACCTTTGCCACGCCAGATATCTCACTCCACGTACGCACCGCTTCATGCACATATTTTGTTTCCGCTATTTTATTACCATGTTGCCCCTGTTCACATAGTTGGGAACTTTCATGAGCCTGGCTACTAGTATTGTCAATTGCCTTCGTATTGCTTCTGTGTGGGCCCTACCAATATATGTGCCTTTAGAGTTTAGGCCATAGTTTTACCACCTCTGTTTGTTAGTTTTCTTGCATTCTGTATTATAATTTGATTTTGACCCTCGGTTATTTTTCTATGTAGAAATTTTGGGATGTTCTTTTTATCTAAACAATATTTATTTTGTAAGTTCTCTTGCCATAATAATATCGTGTAATAACACACGGACCCTACATTAAAAAACAAAAAAAAATCAAACTCAAACGGGAAGGTGACCACTCTATTTTAATATTATTTTATATTTTAAAAAAATATCTAAAACGACGTAATTTTAATAAAAGAGTGTTAATTATGAGAATGTTATTTAAGAGTAATGCCTCAGATTCGTTATGTAGATATATTATGGATGAGGAACCTACCAAATTCCTATAAATTGATCCCTCATTTTAACAAGTATTTCTAGTTCAAAATTTCATCAAAAATACGTTTTGAAATTAAGGCTCTCATTGCACATTCGTAAATTAGTGACTACAAAAATCTTTGAACAAAATAAAAATTTAAGGGAGGCAAATTTCATAATTTTCCGCATCATAAAAAAAATTCTTTTATAAACTTAATTTACAAAAATAAAAATATGTTTTTATTTAATGTTTCTCTGTTCATATTACAATTAATTAAATAAAAAATTATTAAATAGGATATTTGTCCGTATTTGTATTCGTTTAAAGCGGATATTATTCGTATACGACTTAAACAAATATTATTCGTATTCGATTAAAAATATTCACAAATAAACGGATACGAATACAGATACATGTATATTTGTATTCGTTTAACATCCGTTCACCAACTTATTTATCGAATAACGGGTATCAGATATTCATTATATATCATAATCCCGAGCAAGCCTTATTATAAAATTATAATACTTTTTAATATCTTCTATAAATATATTTTATTAAATAGAGTGATTACTTTTTTTTCTTCTGAATTTTAATATTAAACCATATATATGGTTGATGATTGTGTTATATTATATTAATATCGTAATAGTAATTTTTAATTTACTAATTTAATTAATTATATCAATGAATTCAGATAGTTATTCGAAAATAGATAATATTTGAATTTAAATAGTTTTTCGAATATCGAATTTGAATATTAATACTTTAAAAAATTCGTCAAATATTAGATACGAATTCGAATAAAATATTTTTTTTTTCAAATATAGCCTGACCTAACTAAATTAGATCGATAGATCCCACACAGTTTGAACGTAACAATTAAGACGGGAAGTGACACAAGTCCCTGTGGCTAGCTGCTCCATGCATCCATCTGGTTAATTTATTGATTCGCAAAGCCATCAAGTTTTATTTTTCTGGTTTGGTCGGATAATGATTCACATTTCCAACAGCTAGCACGATTGTGGAAAAAGATTAAACAACTCAAAAGCACGATCGTGGAAACGGATTAAACAACTAAAAAGCATTGGACCATATGAACAACCTAATTAATATGTTTGGACTCTCAAAGCATTATGGTAAAGTGAATATAGAGCAGGATTGGGGAAACCATTCCACAAAGTGTTAGCAACTATATATATATATATGGAAACCAGGCTCCATCAGGAATATTTTCCGGTGAATGGGATAAAATAAAACTTAAAACAAAAAAAAAATATGCATACTTCACATAGGCACATGTCAAATGTCAAGTCCGAATGAAGATATACAAAAAAAAACATAATTGACAAATACGACTAATTGAATGAAATATAAAAGATAAACCCAAATATAAGCAGTACTAACGATAACAAAATTTTCAAAGCCTGAACAAGATATAATTGAATCTAACGAAATTAACGAACCAAAACAGAAGGCTGAATCAAAGTGGCCACGTTGTTATTTCATATCGAACTCAAAACAAAATACAAATATGTCTTGCCACATAAGCAAGTCAAATAATGTCAAACAATCAAAATAATGTCACATAAGCAATCACACGTCGGACTGCGCAATCTAAATGCATGTAAAATTGGAAGCCGTGTTATGTCACATACTGGAATTTGAACTCGTCTGAAAGTGGCCGGTAACCATGGTGAAATGACATGCAGCCTTGCAATGGCGAATTAGGCCTGTAATAGTATCTTTCAGACTTTTGAAGCTTCATGTTTTAAGGCAGTCAAGTTGGAATTTGCGAGTTTCCATTCTTCCATTTAATGCAAGATCCAAGATATCGTATTCTTCCACATACCAGAGCTCACGATTAACAGTTGCCTAATAAAATTAAAATGATAAAGGCATAAGTAATCCTCTGTAATAGAAAGAAAATTGCAATCCAAAAACAAATTACTAATAATAAAGTCACACTTCTACCATCAAATTAGCATAAGTACTACTGCTGGTGTAAGATTGAGGAATTTTCCTTCTTCTAAAGAGATCGAAAGACAGAAGAAACCTATATATCATTAAAGAAAAAGGACATTATGCAACCGAACTAAAAACTCTTTCCACGTTGTTACTTTCGAAAGAGTGTTTCAAGGAAATATGAAGCTCGTGATGAATATAAGTCGGCATTCAAGTTGCAAATTGCAAGAGCAGTTTTACAAACAATATGCTTAAGACATCAGGAATGGAATATTCTCCCCAAAAACAACTTTAGTTATTAAGTACTGTTGCCATTAATGGTAGGACAATCCTCTCATACCTTTTCCTTTCACTGCATGTTTTTTGCACTAGCAATTAAAGAATAAAACACAATAGCGGACAAAGTATCACAAAAAGATGGTCGTAACGGAGGTACTGTAGCCTGGTCAAGACCAATGACGGTGAAGACTAATGAAATTAACATAAAAATAATGAAGAAACACAGATCTGCTGTAACATGAAAGTTTTAAACTTTACAGTCACCATCCAAATTTTTGTGGTTCAAATCAGTAACTAAACACATTCTAAGAGATGAATCTCTAAAACTACCTCCAGTAACTTTGCAAGAAGCCACAATGTCCCTATGTTTTACATCTGGACACATGTAAGAATCATGACCTACCATTGGTTACTACCCAATGGAAATAAATAATTAAAGTATATGTTTCCATCTATGTTGTTTTTAACATATTACATGTTAAAGTCAAATTTTGTATGTCTGACGAAATTACCAAAACAACATGCCAAAACATTGCTGGAATAGTTGATTGTATTGTTGTGAAATCAAATTCACGAAATATACACGGATAAACATACACACATTGTTATAAAAGATATAAAATACGGACACAAGAATTTACGTGAAAATCAAATTTTAAGAAATTCATTATAAAATAATAACAGGGGTACAAATTGTTTATTTGTGTCATATGTTATTGTGTCCCCAAACCCTCGCTTATTACTGTATTTTATAGATGTCATGTCCACCCAAATCCAATTAGGAGTAGAAGTCCCTTTTAGAATCACCTTATAACTGTGATTAATGGCTGATCGATCCCTTCCCAAATTAGATCTCCTTATCCCACCATATCAGGAAACACAATCTTATTTTAATAACGACTCTCTCGCTATTTGAGGAAGTTGTCAAAATAAATGTATATGGGCCAATACCAAATCCTATCCATTAAATAAATTGAGCTACACCTTGGCTAGACTCAAATAATTGCATGCCAACATTGCCCCCCATTCTCCTGTTATAATAAAGAACTTATAATAGGAGAGTAATCAAAAAGCCTACCATACCCTCCGACTGTCATGTTGGTAAAACTACTGAACCCATCACATCTACTGTTGTTTATCTTTTTAGGAGAACAAAACCTTCCAAAAGAATGTTTATCCTTTTGTGAGAAACTAAGTCTTCCCGAAAGATGCTTATCCTTCCAGGAGAACAAAACCTTCCCGGAGGACGCCCAATATGCAACGGGCTCCGCCATACAATTATTCTTTTAATTGATCTTGACAAATCGAATATGCCTGCTGACTCATTATTTGTTGCATCACAACATTGGTCAAACAGTAATGTGCAAACCTTTCTTCTTCCTGTCTCACCTCAACTACATGAATTCAGGCACCCTTTTGCAAATAACCTCCTTTTATTTTTTCAGATTCACAGGTCCGGTCGGCCGTGACTACCGACCACATGCATGAGCATGGTCTTCAAAATGACTGGAGGAGAAATTAAGAACAACCAATATTCGAATATTTCCAAACCCCTAGGGAAGAAACTGCAATCATTGACTAGACAAATCAATTCTCTCAACCCCATGCCATTTACAGACGTATCCTGCACTGAACCAATAATCAAGCTGAATAATGCTTTGGTTCTATATGTATCACATATGTATACTACTACTACAAACACAATATAAGAAGTATGACTTGTAAAGTAGTATCAATACTTTATTACAATCACGTTTGCATAAAGAATGCAACTTGTCTTTTATGTAGGTTTTATTTAAGTCAGACTCGCATATCCATAGTGAGTATAGCTATTACTTTGAATAAAAAGAAATAAAGTATGTAAGTGACACATAATACTCCGTGGACTTATAAGACTACATGAGTTTCCTTATTTATAAGCATATAATCATGTTGTAAATAAAAAAATCCCCACGTCAAATTGAGTATTTCAAGTTACTGTTTCTATTTATAAGCATTACATCATGTTACGAAATTTATATTGTAAGTGAAGCAGTATTGTTAATCATGCTGATTTCATAAATTAATAAAAGTGAACCACTTATCTTTTATGCTTATGATTTGTCTCCTTATCTCAGTAAGCCGACACGAAAATAAATTAATTGTGTTGGTGATTTTTCGAACAGAAGTTTGCTTTTCCACAGACGGCGCCAATATGTTAACGTCAAATTTTGTACGCCTGACGAAATCACCAAAATAGCATGCCAAAACAGTGCTAACAATTGCTGGAATAGTTAATTGTATTGTTGTAAAATCAAATTCACGAAATACACACAGATAAACATACACATTGTTATAAAAGATATAAAATACGGACACAAGAATTTACGTGAAAATCAAATTGGGAAAAACCACGGAGTGAGATAAGAAATTCACTATAAAATAATAATAGGGGTACAAATTATTTATTTGTGTCATATGTTATTGTGTCCCCAAACCCTCGCTTATAACTGTATTTATAGATGTCATGTCCACCTGAATCCAATTAAGAGTAGGAGTCCTTTTTAGAATTACCTTATAACTGTGATTAATGGTTGATCTATTCCTTCCCAAATTAGATCTCCTTATCCAACCATATAAGGAAACAAAATCTTACTTTAATAACGACTCTCCCACTATTTGAGGAAGCTGTCAAAATAAATGTATATGAGCCATTACCAAATCATGTCCATTAAATAAATTGAGCTACACCTTAGCTAGACCCAAATAATTAAATCTCAACACTACCCATTTGTGTGTGTGTGTGTGTGTGAGAGAGAGAGAGAATGTTACCCAAGGTTTTTTCTCTTTCTTGTTTTCAGACGAGTACTCAACAAAATTATGAATAAAAAAAAAATTCAACTGCCTTCTGAAGAACAAAGTTTGTAGTTTATATCATTGAACACAACAACCTGAGTCCCACGGATTTGGTTGTTTAGACGGGTTACTAGCTCATGAAAGAATTTGAGTTCAAAAGTTTTATCCACCTCCTGTTCAGAATAATAATTGGAAGTAATAAGTTTTGGGAATTGTTAAATCCACAACAAAAAATATTATTTCCACAACAAAAGTGTCGCTATAGATCCTATAGCGACGGTTTTCACCGTCGCTATACATTTACAGCGACACTTTTGTTGTGGAAATAACATAGAAAGAATTTGAATATAATGGAAATCAACAAAAGTCATTCTTCCTATAAAATTTATCTTAAATCAAAATCCAATACAAAATGAAACAGACTTGGTGTCTTATAAGCAAGAAATCACACCAACAACTGGCATGCATCCGACACAGCAGCTACTCAAATTTAGCTTGGAAGTTCTTAAAGCTAAAATAGTTTCTAAAGCTAAGCTTGTACTACTCTATTGACAACAGAAAATTATTGTTCATATCGTCTTTAACAGATGCATATGTCTTCCTTTCCCTTAGACTTGTTTGCATTATTACCCTCGATTACTTCTTCTGACATTCCAAGCGTTCTTTGATGTCAATTTGAACCATGTCAAGGCTTCAAAGTTCATGGAGAAAACCCCATTTGTTTCCGAGTCTTGTCTTGAGTCCATGAAATAGAATATTTGAATTCTTTCAAATCAACAAGCCAATTTTCTGCAATTATTTTAAGCAACAACATCATCGTGCATGATTGTTAGTAAATACTTACGAGATGGGAACTGACTGCTCAGTGCTTAGATGCAAAACATTAGCTCGTACATGCAGGAGGATCCACAGCCTTTGCAACGAGCAGGTTGTCATTATTGCCATTACAAGAAACAAGAAATTAACCATCTGATAGAGAATGATATTATCACTCACATTTTACCTTGAGGACAGGGGTGACAGATCCATCATGGAGTGTCAAAATATCTGAAAGTGACAAGGATTGAGAAGTTCGTCCACGTTTAATGAAAAGTGCTCCATGTTCATCCAAATCCCTGGCCATCTTGTCATACAACCTTGCCCTCCCTTCTGAATTTGACACTGGAGAAACTTTTGCAATATATTTACTGTCTAGTCATCTGTGATATGCAAGGCAATCATAACAAAAATTCCAAAAATTGCTTCCGCATATACCTAGGCTAATTTAACTTTAGAGCAAGTCAATGAAGAAAAATAAAAATAAAAATAAAAGGCCATAATCCATATATTGAAGATGCAAATCCCATTGAATGACTTGGCTTATACACCATTCTAATTGTAGTACTTGAAATTAATAAACCTTTGTCACTCAATTATCAATAAATCACTAGTCTAGATATAGTTTCCGAATGCTGAAAATTTGTGTGAATATAATGGAAATCAAACATTTTAATCATAGTCTCCGGGCAACCAAACAGAGTTGATTGATTACAAGAAGATAAAGGGGAGAGAGAATTGTGGTTTGCATTTTGAAGGACCATCCGGAACGTAATTGCAGAGATGAACCAGATTAAAGTCGCTGTTTTCGAGTGACTCCCCCAATTCCAAACCATAGCCATCACTAATCTTCCAGCCACCAAAGTTAAAATTAGGAATTTTCTTAACTTTCTAAGCATATATTTTTAGCTTAAATCCCTATAAGTCTATAACCATATAAGGTCAGGCCAGGACAAGCCAAGGGATAAAACGCTGATGAGTAATTTATTTATGTCAAAAAAGAAGAAGGCGATGGGAAGATTACACGAGTGCAGTGCAGACAGAATTCCAGAAAAAAAAAAACGGGAACTTGTAATAGTATCTCTTTTTGACGGAGAGGTAGACAGAACACAATGTACATGATGTGGCCTATGACCTCCTCTTTGTGCCCGGAATTTTACTAATTGGTTTGCTTTCCTCAGCTGATTATTATTATTATTTATTCCCATAAATAAGGTTTTAACTAAGTTTTAAATTTTACTGAAAAAAACTTGTGCACCCATAATCAGAACTATATTGAGGCTTTTCATTTGGGAACAACCACCATATGTACATACTTTTTGTTTGACTGATTTCAAGTTGCACACTATTATCATAAAACATTAGAAATTAAACGTTTATTTATGAAATAGATAAGTTTGGACCCAAGTGTGGATTTGTCTCCTTCTCCAATTCCTTTCAATTAATATATATCAAATTTTTATTTAAACATTTTTGTTAATAAGGATCCAAATATGTTAATATATATAAGTAATTTGTGATAATCATATCATGAGATCAAAATGTTTAACCATTAAAATTATAATGAAAAACGTTCATGTTTGAAAAAAGTGTAGAATTAATTACTTTCATTTTTGGCGCATGCATGATATTACATCTGATATATGTTGAGCCAACAGCCAAGTCTAGAAATTAGCATTTTGAATTAATTAATAGTATATATAACCCAAAGGAATGGACATTTAATGTTACGTTTGGATTGAAAGAATGAAATCGGTGAAAAAACGAAATTATACAGAACGGAAAATAGAATGATTCATTCCATTCATAAATTTGGGAGGGATGAGAATGGTTTATTCTATATATTAGTATAATAGAACAACTAAATACAATTTTTTTCATTTCACATGAATGAGTCATTATATTCTCATCTTTATTTTATTCCTGCAATCCAATCGTAAGTACGAGATCGATCAAGTAAAAAAGTATGTGGGCTGGGGATGTCCGAGCTAGTGGCTACTGTCCTGTAGGCTTACAACTTTATGGAGTAAATACTTAGTTTGGACTCAGCTTACTAGTTACTACAACCTGCAAGGCTGTAAGGCTAAAGCCAGATAGAGAGAGAAATGCACATGCATGGTAATGCATCAATGTCATCGACAGTACCAAAACAAAAGGCCATAATTTGTTTAACCAAAAAGCTGAAACAAAACTCGTACCAATATATCTTATAAAGATATAAAAGTCAGAACATAGTAATTTAAGTCGGGGGATTTCCTGGTCCATACTTTTGCAAAATCATCAGCTGATTGTTAAGCATCTAATAGAGCACTTTGTCCCAAATCCATGCCGACTTGTTTGTTTACCTTATCAAATAATCAGACAAAAATTAGGGAGGGGTCTAATCTCTCATACCAATTAATATTATTTAGATTTCACAAATAGGGGGACCATTCATTCGGGGGCTCATACCCATGTGCATTGTGTGCAAGAGCCAGACGGTTTCTATTTCACTATGACGGATGTGACACGCACCAGAAATAAAAAGATTTAAAGAAGATTAAATATATTATTACATTTTAATTTAATTTTAGAGACTTGGAACTAGGACGGCGTGCTTGCTTGCTTGAAGTTGAAACACACACACATATATTTTAATTGGAATCAAAGAACTCTCTAGCTACTCATTAATCTTGAATATTATAGATTTGCCTTTCCCTAATTACTTGATCATATATAGCTTCTGGCTTCTGATCGCTGCAGCAGGACCACTTGAATTTGACAGTCGAGAGTAGTAATTGCATGCTTTCGAAAGAGTTGAGGAGCCAAATCCCGAACAAAGAAGTAGATTGAGGAATGGAGTGGGACCTTCCATATATAATTAGTTATATACATGATCTGGATTCCAGTACGTCTACATCCCGATTCAAATTTGAATTGGCTCTGTTCGGTTCTAACTCCAAGGCATGAATTGACTCTGTTCACTTCTAACGTCTACAACTGCAAAATTACTAATTTTCTCACACAATTACTTTATATATATATATATATATATATAAAAGGATCACTCTTTTTTAGAACAGATATAGTAATAATTTTTACTTATCTTTAGGTACATGAACAATTTGAAAATTAATTGTGGAATTGCATGTGGTGAAATTATATATATATATAGCATGCATGAGCAGTATTCTTAATTTGAAAATATAGACTTAATTTGACAAAAGCCACCATAAGATTTGATAGATGGATTCATCATATCGATCTTAATCTTGTATGCTTAAATATATGGTCCTTGCAATAATATCCTTCAAAGTAAGGTTAAGGGTAAGAAGAGCGTACGTGTACCGACTACAAGCATTATTTCTATGTTGACGAAATGAGTACTGATTGACGACGACCCTTGAATAATTGAAAATTGAATGATTGATTGATTCCAATTCTTTTGGAAAATCTAACCCCGGTACTTAAACTAATTAAATGCTCATCAGTGTACAACCATATTAAATTAAATTAATACCGGCCACATATTTTTTTATCATCCTCACAAAGGGTTTGGGAGGAGCAGTAGGGTTATAATTAAGTTTAGAATAAGATAATTAATTCGTTTTTGAATTTAAATATTAATTAATTAATTCCCCATGGCCATGGATATTCTTAACCACCACCACCACCTCCTCCTCCTCACAAGTCGCAACACAAGAAGCGAAGCATTCTTCTAAAAGAATAGGGGTCGATATGATCGATCACTATTACAAAAGCATTGTTGATGGGAAACATTGTTACAACAAAATGGGGCATCATCATATATCAAAGTGTCTAGATTCTACACATTTCTCTATCAAACTGACAAGTGATCAGGACTAAACAGCCCATTTAGTTGGTCCCAATTAAAAAAACTAAACGCACGGTCAAGATAGTGGGACAAGTTCAGTAGGGTCAATAACACCCACCAACGATCTTTATGGTGCCAGCAGCAATAGAGGAAAAAACGATACCTCTTGGAGGCTGCTGTGGCTTAGGCTACCTGGCCTATATAAAAAGAGGAGAGAGAGAGAGAGTGAGAGGAATGATCCACCTGTTTGTCAGTGATATGAGTATGAAATTTCTACATTGGTTTAGGCAAATGCAAAGGCAAAGGCAAAAGCAAATGACCAGCAGCAAGGTGGGTCACACCCACCTGAGCCAACACCTGGACTGATAAGGTTTGGGCCCCATTGTACCATTTCTCTGGCCCCATCTCTCTGATTGAATAAAAATCATAAAATCATGCTAGATGCTGTAAACGTGATATTCGCAGTGGTACTGGTACTAAAGATTAGAATCAGTTTTGACACTAGCTACCTCTAATCCAACCAATACTCCTCCTAATACGTACGTTCGTACGTTGCAACGCCAACTTTTTCCAAATCTCACACTATTTAGTGTTGGTGTATATATATGTAAAATCAAAATCAAAATCAAAATGCAAAAGCAGTAAGAATATAATTATATATATAGGATACCATGCAAAACAAATTTAAAGCATTGAATTACAAGTACTTTTTTTTGGGGTAAAAAAAATATTGCATGAACAATGATGATGATATTGTTGTGTATATAGTAAAAAGAGTACCAAATATTGGACCTTTTAGCAAAACAAGCCAGTACCCATGTTAAAATAATGTCTTCCCAAACCCTAAAAAATAAAAACCCCGTCCCCCATATTAATCACATAAAAAAATTGACTTCTTGAAAAGAAAATGGAAAGGAACATAAAACACAAAGGAAAATCAAATTTTTAGAGCAAATCAAACCTCACGTGTGTGCTACAAATCAAACTACACACATGTGTTCGAGGGCTGATCAATCAATCTAAGAACGGTGATCATGACTAGTTGTATCATTCCGGTCATCACCATTTCCACCGTCGCGGTGAGAGTGGGATCCACTCACTTGAGAATCCGAAACACCGGACCCAAATATGGGTCGGTACGGGCTTAAACCACCAAGCATACTTAATTGTCCTTCGCTAAAGCCACCATTGCCGCCTCCACCACCACCACTATTGACACTAGCGCCTAGTTGTTGACTAGGCATGAGTGCCACGGGAGTTGGGAAATTCATAAAATGTAAACCACTAGAAACAGTGCCTCTATACAAAGCACTGTTATTAACTGGTGGAAATGTCCAAATAGGGTCACCGCCCATAACTTGGTTACCAGAATTAGCCACCATCCAAAAATTAGCCGGAATTGAGCTATGACTCGCCGGCAACGGACCCGCGGTTGACTGCATTAAGTAAGTGCCCATTTGTTGTTGCGACGACAAGTCCTGCTCCGGCCGCCTCTTCCGCCCTAAACTCTCTTCATTCTCCGATAAGTCCAACGTTGATGTGTCTCGAAGTTCTTGCTTGGCTTGAAAAATATTATTAGGGTTCTGACTATTTGACTGAAAATTAAGAAGGGTCGACGAGTTATCCGATGAGAGGCCGATACCCGGGAACAAACTCCGACGTTGGGGCATTGAAAAGTTGGGATTAAAGTAGGTGGATCGGAGCTGAGAAGGTACGGACATGCTCGAACCGGAGCTGCGTAATGATATGTTGAGTGAAGTAAAATTTGCTGGGATAGTTCCGGTGCCGGTAGCGGCTATGACAGCGGGTTCAGCTTGTTGAAGTAGCCACTCGATGGTTTCACCGTCGGACTTGTGACCGAGCTCGCGGGTGAGCTGGAAAACCCTAGCCGCGCATAGCGCGGGCATGCGGATTCGGCGGCCACGGCCATCAACCTTTGTGTGTCGGTCTTTGGTGGATGTTCGCTTTGGCGGTTGCTTTTTTGATGGGTCGGCCGATATTTGTAAGGTTGAAGCGGATCGGCCGAGAGTGGTTGTATCGGTTGGCGTTATGGTGAGAGAATTATTTGGGTAGGCGGAGCTGGAGCAGGCTTCGTCTTCTTTCTTTTCAAGCAATTGGAATGGAAAGTTTGGACGGTGGAGATGATCATCACCTCCTTCCATGATCACATGAGATCGATAACACAAATTAACACTGTCTGTGTATCTCTTTCTCTCTCCTGTTGATCTTTTGTTTCTTTTTTAGTGTATTGAGAAATGGTACTGATCATGGATCTTTAATTTAATCTTTGTGGGTCTGTCTCTCTTTTTCTCACTCTTTATAACATAGAGATAGAATTAAACTTTCTTTCCCTAGCTGGAATTCTTTTCACATTCTATGTGTT
The DNA here is from genome assembly GCA_016801055.1 of Panax notoginseng. Lineage (NCBI taxonomy): Eukaryota > Viridiplantae > Streptophyta > Magnoliopsida > Apiales > Araliaceae > Panax > Panax notoginseng. Next base: position 277,810,448 of record CM029012.1, read on the forward strand.
TCTTCTGCAACTGTGGAGAGAGATAAAGATAGATATAGGGAGAGAGAGAGAGGATAAGGAAGGAGGCAACCTTTAAGCAACAAAGATAATGAGTGGGAATTATATGGGTGAGCTTTAAAAAGAAATTTACTTTCTTTATTTTATTTTTTTTATGATTGAAATTTGAAATATATGTATCGATCTTTAAAAGAAATTCTTTTTGGATTTCATTTCCTAATGTTTATGAAAATATATGGGTTATTTCTTTTTATTGCGGTTGGACAGAGCCTTTGGTTCAGTCTCCACGTGAGGTGCTCTTTTTATCATTCAATCCATAAAGACAATGGGTGGCCGGAGTGGGTCCCAATCCCAAGTCAAAAATTTTGGACTTGCAAAGGAAAAATCACCAAAGAAGGGTGGGTCCCCATCCCATTTATGTAATCATTTTCTTTTACCTTTCTTCTTCACCTTTGGCCTTTGCTGAGGAGGGGGTACAAATACAATACAACCGCGGGCCTTGTTGTTTTTCAGGGTTTTGGAGGAGCTGGGGTTTATTGAGTGGCCCTTTTACTCTTTATTCCTAGGGCTGCATAAATGTGGATTTCTGCTAGGAATATTCAACTTATATAGGAAGGGCATGATCACAAACTGGAATTTGCTTTGCTATGAAAGGTGAAAATTGATTACCCAACTCTACTTAATTGTCCCTCTAATTAAGAGTAAGTGTGACAATTAAATTTGGGTCTACACAACTTAATTTGAGTTGTCAAAATACAAAATAGTATATATAAATTTCTGTAATTATAATTATCATAGTACCGTGTAATGTAAAACAACACACACACACACACACTAAGTTCTCATCACAATTATTGTCACGCTATTTCATAATATAGTGAGTACTACTACAACTACTAACTCGAACCATCATTCAATTTTCTTGCTCTCTCCGCTAGTCTCAACTATATTCTCATTCCTTAAAAAGAATTATGAAACAAAATAATGAGCTCAAATAGCTCAGTAAAAAAATATCATAACTAAGATAACGAAGAATAAGTTATTCTTAGTTTTCAACAATAATAAATCAAATATTTAGAAAATGATAAATATAAGTTTTTAACAAACAATTGTAGCAGAATAAACAATATAATATTAGAAGAATCAAATAGACTATAATGTCTGCTATCTTTTTCAATTTAAAAATTCACCATAAAGATTTCATCAACTGTAACATAAATGGTCATGATCTTGTCAATATAATAGTCTCGTTTTGCACCCAAGTCAAATAGAACTTTCATCACATGTCATTGCCACACAAGTAAAAGACATTCAACAATCGTATTGTATTTGCACCAAGATCAAAGACATTCACAATAACTTAAGTTCTGATGATTTATACAAATAATAATGATATAAATGATGAACATAAATAAAAAGAATAATATGATAAAGAATAAATATTACAAATTTATAATTTAATTTGTCAAGAGTCCAATAATGTTCAAATTATCAATACAATTTCCAAAATATCAATTCGAGTTTAATAATAATATTTAAGATTCACAATTCAAATATAACTATTAAAATTCAATTAACATGAATGTTCAGGTCAAAAGATATTAGATGAAATACTAACTATTAAAGAAATTATAATTAATCATTTCAGGAATTTTTACCGTTTAAAGTTAAGATTGTAGAAAGGAACTATATTCTTACTATAGTAACTTTAAATTTAGAAGTATGAAATAAAATGATATCTCTTACCTTAGTATGTGACTAGATACTGTGTTATACGTAGTTGATCAACCTATATGTATATTTATAATTTAATTAGTAACTAACACATAAGTTTCATGGTGTACACTAATTCGTGTGTGTGTGTGTGTGTATATATATATATATATATATATATATATATATATATATATATATATATATATATATATATATGAAATCGTCAAAAGTGACTTGATAGTATAAATTTTTGTAGTGTACAAAATTGAGTACAATAAACTTCAAAATAGTTTTTGAAGGAATAATATTTCAAAACAATCTTCTAAATGAAGCTTTTCAAAATAATTCTTTTAAAGGAAGAGTACTCGTCTAAAGAAAGAGTCTTTTAAACAAAGAGTTGTAAAAACTATGTGATGTGTGTTGTGCAACATTTATAGAAAAATTCATCTGAACAATTCTTGTTAATTACTGATATTCACTGATACTTAATGTAGCCTTAACACTGAGAGAAATACTTACACTAAGCAATTTTTAGAGAGTGGAAGAAGGATAAACAAGAAAATTATGAAACTCTTTATGTTAAGTCGCACCTTTTATTTATAGTGAAAACTTAACCAACATCTACCACACATCAATCATCTACACTTTTCACATTTTAAGGTTACCTTTAATCTACCATATATTAATTATCCATATTTTTCACATTTCAAGATTACCTTTAATCTACTACATATTAATTATCCACATTTTTCACATTTTAAGATCATCTTTTTCTTTACCATTCAAAATTATTATTATATTATCCATTTTTTGCATTATTAACTTAATGTATTAATATCACAAATATCAGTGTTCTTAAAATAATAAGTCTGTTTAACTATTTAATATTTGTGACTTTAATTTAATTACTTAACTTTTCATTCATACCCTTGCTATGGTAACAAAATAATGTGAAATACTGTGCATTTGTTACTATGACATTTATTGTTTCAATATTATGAAATACTGTGCATTTGTTAATGTGGAATATCGGGCATATACTACTATTCATTTATCATCGGGTGTTTTAACAGTTAAAAGTAACAGTTTCGTCAACAATTTTTTATTAAAAAGGTTAGTTTCGTCGCTTTTGGATCCGACAATTAATTCGATGTGAGATCTATCAATGGTTGGTTATTTCGGCGCCGTCGTAATTTACCGAATGTTTAATTCCCCGACATTCTTTTTGTTTCTTATAATTTACACATATCATCCTTAACTTTAATCTTTTTATCAATTTAATATCTTACTATTTAAAATAATATTTATAAAAAAAATTAAATTTTATTTATTAAAAGTTGGGGTCTTATAATAAGTGTGTAGCATTTAAATTATAGATGTATTTGGAGGTTAATTGAATTTCAGTTTGTTGGTTACTCGGTTTGGTGTTATTTAGATATGTTTGGTTACTCAGCCTATGTGGAGTTTGGTGTCTTCGAAAGTTCAAACACACTTAAAAATTTGATTCGTTTAGTAGTATCTTATTTTAAATATAACTAACTTATTTAACTCATAAACGCAACTTTTGAGCCACAGACATAACGTTTGAGTTAAACGCAACACATTAAAATTAATGCGGTGCGTTTAGAAATTCAAACATTATAAATGCTACTGCTACAAACGTTACAAACATGAGTAACCATACAAACCCTTAGTTATGAACCTTATGGTCGTACTACTCCCTAATAAAAAAAATATCTTCGTATATCCATTCTAAATATATTACTCCCTTCGTTCAACAAAAAATATTTTTTTATAAATATTAAGTACATTTTTTATTCTATATTTATCCCTAAAAAATAATAAGTTGTTCTTTTAGTAATAAAACATGATATGATCACAAACTCAAGAATATTGTGTCAGTCTATATTACTATTAATAAAAGTAAATTTTATTTAAAGTTAATATTTTTCATAAATAATAAGTGAGTCTCGCACTCATGTGGTAGAGATAAAAAAATAAAAAAAATAAAATGAACAAAAAATATTTACAAATAAAATATAAATAATTGATATATTCACAAGAAAATTTATATATTTTCACAAGATCTATGAGAGAAAACTTATAAAATTATTATTTTTATTTATAAAAATACCAATTCCCTACAAATAAAACTTTATAATTGAGGCGTTATCACACATGCCTTAACAATATTTTCTGCTACCTACTCATAACAAGGAAAACAAATATTACAATGATTCATCATGAGATAATTCTGTAAAGCTGACAGGCTGATAGAATTTAAATATATCTACTGACTCTCTTTTTCATGTCAACGAGCATGAGGGAAAAGATATAAGAATCGGGTCAGATACTGAGAAAATAGATAGTATCAGATTTCTGATGCAGTTGTGCTAAATTAAGATATATAGCTTCTGCACTCGCTAATTAAATTTAAAGTTTTAAAATTTTAAATTCATGTTTTCCCTCGAAATTTAAAAATGTTACTTTTGTCCTTAACTTTAATACTGCTACATATATAATATGCTCCACATGAATATACAAACAAATTATTAATACTGTTATAATACGTGTATATATATATAGAATGAGGATCAGGTCCGGACTCTCGGACCTGATTAAAATACGGATCTTCTTTTCTTTTTTTTTTTTTTTTTAAAACAACTAATTTTTTTTAAATATTTTATGGAACTGGAATTTTTCTATAATACATTGTTTTGGATGTGATTTGGATACATATAACAAAACATGTCTGTACAGACCCAAAACACTGTATTATAAAAAAATTCAGTTCTATAAAATATTAAAAAAAAAATAGTAGTTTAAAAAAAAAGTAAAAAAAAAAGTCCGAACGATACTAAAATCCGAGAGTCCGGACTGGAATTGGACTCTCTCTCTCTCTCTCTCTCTCTCTCTCTATATATATATATATATATATATATATATATATATATATATATATATATATATATATATTGTGAGCAAGAAAATCGTGTCTTGCTAGTTAGAGTTTTGTGTTGGCTGAGGATGATAGAAATCCACGAATAACACGGAATTGGTTGATTGATTGAAGATGGAAGAAGAACAGGTAAGCGATTACTTCAATGACACATGGCAGAACTCCTAAAATCTGAAAACCGTGTTGGGGTAGCAGGGATTCCAAGAGCATTCTTGATTACTTCGAGTTGAGAGAATGTCCATGTAAGACCCCGAAATTTATGAAATAAAAGTATTCAATTTTTCTTATAATTACTATTCAGTAAATGGTTAAATTGATAAAAGTTTAAAGTTATGGGTGAAATGTGAATTTTTTTTTAAAATAAGCAAGTGGTTATAAAATAATTATTGTTGTCGGGGAATATTCGTTTGGTCATGAAATATTCTTTCTGTCGAAAAATATTCGTACGACGGCGCAGCTATTTGTAGGCCGCATAACGAATAACTGTAGGATGAAGATAACGATAAAAATTGAATTTTTATAATTAACGGCGTAGTTGTTACCGTTAACACTGCTAGAATGCCCGGTGGTTAAAATACAGTAATACGCGTTGTTACACAGTAGCACATAGATTGCACAGTATTTTTGAATTATTGATTCTTACAGAGGAATGCACTACTCAATAATTGTTACAGTAGTTACTGTTCAATATTTTATTTTATTAATTCAATAATTGCTGCGTTGATATTTTATATTATTGTTGTTTCAATAATTATTACTGCACAGTATTTCCCATTATCAGATCAATAATTCATATTATTTGAATAAAATTATTAGATAACATTATTGGAAATGTCTAAAAAGTTCTGTCTAAGGAGAGGTTTGGTCACCTAATTATACGCCAATAAGGATAAATCCTTATTGGAAAGCCCCCTCTTTCCTGGGAACGGTCTGGTTGTGATAAATGTGATTCTGTAATATTATTTGTGAATAATTAATTATTGATTCATATGATAAGGAAATATTTATTTTATGTGAATATAAATGAGGGATATATTTTTGTGGTTAAAAATGAAGGAGTTAATGTTAAGGTGTTTTATCAGTATTTTTGTCGGAATGGAGGTATTAAAAATCAAATTAGGATTTTTAAGTTATTTTTCGGGGGTTATAATTTTTAATCCGACCGTTGAATCGTGGTAGTTTTTGGATATGTTATACATATATAAGTTAAGTATATGTCCACAAATTTTGAACCGTTAAAAATGAACGAATGATTTGTTACGAATTTTACGAGATGACTGGTTCAGAAATTGTTGAATTTTCGGAGTTTATCATTTTGGTAGAAAATTCTAGAATTGGTGGGCCCCACTCTTGGTTGGTGAAGAAATATACTGAGATTTTTATTCAAATGTGGTGGGTGGGAATAGTAGCAGGTAAAGTCATCAGTTTGCAGGTTAAGTCTGCTTCGGCGTGCTAACATTTTTCTATAAATAGAGGGCTAAGTTAGAATTGAAAATCACACCAGAATTCATAAGTATTCTCTCTTTCTCTCTCTAGATTATTGAGTGTATTTTGTGATTATTTAGATACTTTGTGAGTTTCTATTCATCAGTGCAAGTTTTCTTCAGCCTTATACCGATCAGAAGTACTGCTCTTTTGAGGTAAGGGATTGTAAGGAATTTTAAGGGTTATTGTGTTTTTCAGTTTCGTAATTCTTCTGACCTTCAGAAAATTCTGGAAAAATTTGAAATGATATTTTGATGAGTTTTATTGATTGTGTCGAAAAATGGTGATTTTTGGATGTATATATTAAGAGTTATGAATTTTACGGGAAAAAACTATTTTAAAAGTGATCGCTTATAACTCCTTGTGATTAACTCCAAAATTGATAAAATTTTTATTGGAAGTATATCTATATAATATTAGTGTACTCTGTGAATTTCGGAATTTTTAGAAAAAAGTACAATTTATGATAAATGTCTAAATATTCGGCGGTTTTGGCCATATGAAAAATAGTAAATGAGTTTTAAAAATTCTGAGAAAAATATATGTTCAATATGGGACTATATTCTGCTAAATCTCAGGAAAAAAATATTTTTAGAACTGATTTGATATTTTTTATAAAAATGGACTAGTTATGAGTAAATGAATTAAATATGTTATGTGAAGTAAGAATATTGGAAAATATGATTTTATAGCTTGAGAATCCTATATGAGGTATATGCAAATTTTTAATGAGGGTTTTTGGTTATTGGTGATGAAATCTTATGAGTTTGACATTTTAAGATGATTAAATGTATTATTTAATAAATTGTAAACAATTAAAATAAATTGTTTATAAGCTTAAGAAATATTATTCTTTTAATATCATTATAGCGAAATATTGGTATAGATTTTATTGTGGAATTTCTACCTTTTTGAGTCGAGATTACTATTCACGAGTTACTATTCATGAGTTACTATTCACGAGTTACTATTCACGGGTACTATTCACGACAAATTTGGTTTCTTTTTCTTACCAAATTATAGTTGATTTATGAATATTACTCTTGAGATTAAAACTATATGTTGATCATATTATTTTTTTATTATCATATATAACATTTTTATAACCCTAATGATGATATTGATTTCTCTTTGACTTGAGTGTAAAGATGGGTAGATTTTTGGTATGATCATGACTATGGGTTCTCTTTGGCCAGTAGTGTAAAGTTGAATTGGTGACTGGTATGATCATGACCATTAAATTTATAAGTGAATATCTTTAGCTTAAGCGCAAAGGTGAATTGATTAACATGGTTATAATTATTGTTTATATAAATTCTGAAATGATTATATATTTCTTTGAGATATGAATATATTTGGCCTGTAATGCAAATATGAACTGTTGATGAATATCTTTGGCCTGTAGAGCAAAGATGAATTATTGATGAATATCTTTGGCCTGTAGTGCAAAGATGAATTGTTGATGAATATCTTTGGCCCGTAGTACAAAGATGACATGTTGTTGAATATCTTTGGCCAGTAGTGCAAAGATGAACAGGTGTTGAGATGAACATGACCAACCGATGATACAAATGAATATCTTTGGCCGTAGTGCAAAGATGAAGTTATTAGTATGATTATGAACAGGAAATGTGATTTGGTGTAACCATGATCTTTGATATTTCAGGTAAAGATAGGTGATGAAAATTATCTTCGTCCTGGATGAGAAGAGGAATTTAGAACTACAGTTATGATTATGAGTTATTCATATGATTGTGGACCAGAATTGTTGATTGATGTTACAGCGATAAAATATTGTTGGTGGATTTTTAACATGGAGAAGATAATAGACTTTATAATCTATTTGACTCTTCTAATGGATTGCTCGTTCCGCTGTAACTATGGTTGAAATTTGTATCATCTACCATATGTTCTAAATCTCTGATTTATTATTGATGAAGGCTATTGATAATTTAATTATATTTAGTCATGATATTCTTTACTGAGCTAGTTGTGCTCACCCTTTTGCTTCAAAAATCCTTTCAAGTAATAAGAGTGTAGCTGGGTCGAGCGAGGGTAACGGGAAAATAGAACGGTGGTCTCTAGCTGTGGAGATTCTCTCGAAGCAGTATAGAAAAGTTAATTTAGTAGTTCTATTTGGTGAATCCAATAGGGTAAGGTGTACCCAACGTTGGAAGGGTGTTTTGCCACTATCATACAAGATGTCTAACGACATACAACCTCGTGTCATCATAAGATAGGGTTGTGCACATCCACTTCCTGAGTATATATACGAGCACTACCTATATAATCTTGGTGTTTGTTTGAAGTATAATTCTCAATTAGAGACAGTGGAGATAATGATAAGTCAAGAGAAGACTCACCATTGGGAAGAATATGATAGTAATCTTCTCGTTTTTCTTTGGGGTCTATTGGGTCAACCAAGGATAATTTTATGGTCATATGATATCTATCATAACCTAGAAGCATGGCCTCCCATGTACGAAGGTTTCCTTGAGCACTTTCCAAATATTCTAGTTTCTAAAATAATTTTTGACTGTACCTTTATGTAAGGTACCTTTGTGAGGTACTGACACATGATGGTGTCCAATGTCACATTTGGTATATATTTGTATCCAAACTCACGGTATATGTGTTGTTGTATTTTGCACGACAATTGTTGTAATAAAGTTTTAGTTGTTTTCTGTACCATGTATTTGACGACTCAGAATGGGTTGGGTGGAATGGACCTATTTTGGGGTCGTCACAGTCCAAGCCTTTTTAGTGCTTTTAGATGGAATGTCCAAGTCTTAAGTCACCAAAAGAGTTCTCCCTTCCTAGAATGGAATGGATATTTATAGAGTGTCCTGGAATTAAGTAATCACATGTCAGACACATGTCTTCAGGAAAATTTTATAAATATCTTTTAGTCATTAGAATAATGCTCATATCACCATATTTTTCTAACCACCAATCCAATCCCTTAATCAATTCTCAAAACGAGCCGCCTCCACGAGCCTTCTGTCTCGGGACACGTGGAGGCTTCTCCCGGGTCTAGCACATTCATTTTTGACTTTTACGTCTTCATTCCATTAAATTATGTGAATCCTAATTTACACATTTAATTAGGTCGTCGTACCTTATGTAACGACCCCAAAATAGGTCCATTCCATCCAACCTATTCTGAGTCGCCAAATACATGGTACAGAAAATAACTACAACTTTATTACAACAATTGTCGTGCAAAATACAACAACACATATGCTGTGAGTTTGGATACAAATATATACCAAATGTGACACATGTCCCAACCGTGGACAGCACCTCACAGTGGCACCTTACATAAAGGTATAGTCAAAGACTGTTTTAGAAATTAGAATATTTGGGAAGTGCTCAAGGAAACCCTTGTACATGGGAGACCATGCTTTTAGGTTGTGATAGATATCATATGGCCACAAAATTATCCTTGGTTGACCCAATATACCCTAAAGAAAAACGAGAAGATTACTATCATATTCTTCCCAATAGTGAGTCTTCTCTTGACTTATCATTATCTCCACTGTCTCTAATTGAGAATTATAATTCAAACAAACACCAAGATTATATAGGTAGTGCTCGTAAATATACTCAGCAAGTGGATGAGTACAATCTTGTCTTATGATGACACGAGGTTGTATGTCATTAGACATCTTGTATGATAGTGGCAAAACACCCTTCCAACATTGGGTTCGCTTTACCCTAGATGATTCACCAAATATAACTACTAAATGATGATCACCGTTCTATTTCCCTGTTACACCCGCTCTATAAGACCCCAACTGTGACGCCCCCAAAACAGGTATACAACACCTATTCTGAGTCGTCAATAACATGGTACAGAAACAACTACAACTTTATTAATACAACATAAAAACTGTGAGTGTAAATACAAATATTGTCATCTAGACTGTAAGACCCCGAATTTTATGAAATAAAAGTATTCAATTTTTCTTATAATTACTATTCAATAAATGGTTTAATTGATAAATGTTAAAGTTAAGGGTGATATATGAATTTTTTTTCAAAATACACAAGTGGTTATAAAATAATCATTGTTGTCGGGGAATATTCGTTTGATCGTGGAATATTCTTTCTGTCGGGGAATATTCGTACGACGGCGCAGCTATTTGTGGGCCCCATAACGAATAACTGTCGGGTGAAGAAAACGACAAATTTAAGTTTTTACAAATAACGGCGTAGTTGTTACCGTTAACACTGTTGGAATACCCGGTGGTTAAAATACAGTAATACGCGTTATTGCACAGTAGCACACGGTATTGCATAGTATTTTTGAAATTATTGATTCTTACGTAAGAAGGCACTACTCAATAATTGTTACAGTAATTACTGTTCAATATTTTATTTTATTGATTCAATAATTGCTACGTTGAAATTTTATATTATTGTTGTTCAATAATTGTTGCTGCACAGTATTTTCCATTATCAGATCAATAATTCATATTATTTGAATAATATTATTATATAACATTATTGGCAATGTCTAGAAAGTTCTGTCTAAGGAGAGGTTTGGTCATCTAATTGCGCGCCAGTAAGGAGAAATCCTTATTGGAAAGCCCCCTCTTTCCTGGGAACGGCCTGATTGTCATAAATGTGATTCTGTAATATTATTTGTGAATAATTAATTATTGATTCATATGATAAGGAAATATTTATTTTATGTGGATATAAATGAGAGATATATTTTTGTGGTTAAAAATGAAGGAATTAATGTTGAGGATTTTATCAGTATTTTTGTCGGAATGGAGGTATTAAAAATCAGGATTTTTGAGATATTTTGCGGTGGTTATAATTTTTAATCCGACCGTTGGATCGTGGTAATATTTGGATATGTTATACATATATAAGTTGAGTATATGTCCACAAATTTTGAACCGTTAAAAATGAACGTATGATTTATTATGAATTTTACGAGATGACTGGTTCAGAAATTGTTAAATTTTCGGAGTTTATCATTTTGGTGGAAAATTCTAGAATTGGTGGGCCCCACTTGTGGTTGGTGAAGAAATGTGCTGAATTATATTTCAAATGTGGTGGGTGGGAATAGTAGCAGGTAAAGCCATCAGGTTGCAGGTCAAACCTACCAAAATTTTCCTATAAATAGAGGGCTAAGTTAGAATTGAAAATCACACCAGAATTCATAAGTTTTCTCTCTTTCTCTCTCTAGATTATTGAGTGTATTTGTGAGTATTTAGATACTCTGTGAGTTTCTATTCATCAGTGCAAGTTTCCTTCAGCCTTATACCGATCAGAAGTACTGCTCTTTTGAGGTAAGGGATTGTAAGGGATTGTAAGGGATAGTAAGGGATATTAAGGGATTTTAAGGGTTGTTATGATTTTCAGTTTCGTAATTTTTCTGATCTTCAAAAATTCTGGAAAAATTTGAAATGATATTTTGATGAGTTTTCTTGATTGTGTCCAAAAATGGTGATTTTTGGATGTATAGATTGAGAGTTATGAATTTTATGAGAAAAAACTATTTTAAAAGTAACAGCTTATAATTCCTTGTGGTTAACTCCAAAATTGATGAAATTTTTATTGGGAGTACATGTATATGATAGAAGTATAATCTGTAAATTTCAGAATTTTTAGATAAAAGTACAATTTTTGATAAATGTTTAAATATTCGGCTATTTTGGCCATATGAAAAATAGTAAATGACTTTTAAAAATTCTGAGAAAAATATATGTTCACTATGGGACTATATTATGCTAAATCCCAGAAAAGAAATATTTTTGGAACTGATTTGGTATTTTTTATGAAAATGGTCTAGTTATGAGTAAATGAATTAAATATGTTTTGTGAGGAAAGAAAATTGGAAAATAGGATTTTATGGCTTGAGAATCCTATATGAGGTATATGCAGATTTTTGATGAGGGTTTTGATTATTGGTGATAAAATCTTATGAGTTTGGTATTTTAGAATGATTAAATGCATTATTTAGTAAAGTGTAAACAATTTAAATAAATTGTTTATAAGCTTAAGAAATGTTATTCTTTCAATATCATTATACCGAAATATTGGTATGGATTTTATTGTGGAATTTCTATCTTTTGTGTCGGGATTACTATTCATGAGTTACTATTCACGATTTACTATTCATGAGTTACGAATATTACTCTTGAGATTAAAACTATATGTCGATCATATTATTTTTATCATCATATATAACATTTTTATAACCCTGATGTTGAAATTCTCTTTCACTGGAGTGTAAAGATGGATAGATTATTGGTATGATCATGACTAGGGTTCTCTTTGGCCTGTAGTGCAAAGTTGAATTGTGACTGGTATGATCATGACCATTGAATTTATAATTGAATATCTTAAGCTTAAGTGCAAAGGTGAATTGATCAACATGGTTATAATTATTGTTTATATAAATTCTGAAATGATTATATATTTCTTTGAGATATGAATATATTTGGCCTGTAGTGCAAATATGAATTGTTGATGAATATCTTTGGCATGTAGTGCAAAGATGGTCTGTTGATAAATATCTTTGGCCTGTAGTGCAAAGATGAACTGTTGTTGAATATCTTTGGCCCGTAGTGCAAAGATGGTTTGTTGATGAATATCTTTGGCCCGTAGTGCAAAGATGGATTTGTTAGTATGATTATAAACAGGAACTGTGATTTGGTATAACCATGATCTTTGATGTTTCAGGTAAAGACAGGTGATGAAAATATTCTTCGTCCTGGGTGCGAAGAAAAAATTTATAGTCACAATTATGATTATGAGTTATTTATATGATTGTGGAAAGGAACTGTTGAGTGATGTTACATGGATAAAACATTGTTGGTGGATTTTTAACATGGAGAAGATAATAGACTTTATAGTCTATTTGACTCTTCTAATGGATTGCTCGTTCCGCTGCAACTATGGTTGAAATTTTTATCATTTACCATATGTTCTAAATCTCTGATTTATTGTTGATGAAGGCTATTGATAATTGAATTATCTTTAGTCATGATATTCTTTACTGAGCTAGTTATGCTCACCCTTTTGCTTCACAATTCCTTTCAGGTAATAAGAGTGTAGCTGGGTCGAGCGGGGGTAACAAGGGAATAGAACGGTGGTCATCATTTAGTAGTTATATTTGGTGAAGAAAATAGGGTGAGGCGAACCCAACGTTGGAAGGGTGTTTTGTCACTATCATACAAGATGTCTAATGACATACAACCTCGTGTCATCATAGGACAGGGTTGTGCTCATCCACTTGCTGAGTATATCTATGGGCATTACCTATATAATCTTGGTATTTGTTTGAAGTATAATTCTCAATTAGAGACAGTGGAGATAATGATAAGTCAAGAGAAGACTCACCATAGGGAAGAATATGATAGTAATCTTCTCGTTTTTCTTTGGGGTCTATTGGGTCAACCAAGGATAATTCTGTGGCCATATGATATCTATCATAACCTAGACGCGTGGCCTCCCATGTACGAAGGTTTCCTTGAGCACTTCCCAAAGATTCTAATTTCTAAAACAGTTTTTGACTATACCTTTATGTAAGGTGTTATTGTGAGGTGATATCCACGGTTGGAACATGAGTCACATTTGGTATATATTTGTATCCAAACTCACAGCATATGTGTTGTTGTATTTTGCACGATAATTATTGTAATAAAGTTGTAGTTGTTTTCTGTACCATGTATTTGACGACTCAGAATGGGTTGGGTGGAATGGACCTGTTTTGGGGTTGTCACATAGACAATATCCACACTCAAATAAGTTCTCGTTACAATTATTGAAACAATATTTTACAAAAAAAATGGTGAGGACTACTAAAACAACTTCCTAGAACCTTCATTCCATACCCCGACTAGTACCTGCTACATTCTCGCCTCCTGAGAAGAAAATAGAACAACAAGGAAAAGGGTGAGCTCAACTAGCCAGTAAAGAATATTATGACTAAGATAATATACAACAAATTATCGTTAGTCTTCAACAGGGAAAAATTTAATAGAATACAATAGACAACAAGTTTTAATTCAATACTCGCAGCGGAAAATAATAATTCATAGAGAAGTTACGTAGAGAATGAAATCTACGATTATCTATGAATTTAAAAGCTCATCGTCAACATTTTATCCCTGTAACATCAATCAATAAATATCTTGAATCAAATAGTCATCTTTGCACTACAGGCCAAAGATATTCATCAGTTGGTCATGTTCACCTCAACACCTGTTCATCTTTGCACTACGGGCCAAAGATATTCATCATAAAATCATCAATCTTTGCACTACAGGCCAAAGATATTCAGTAACATCATCATTTAGACTGAGGATGATGAAAAATATTTTAAAGAAAACGAATCCAGTGAAGCAAAATAACAAATATTAAGGATTCGTATTTCGATTTATCCATGTCCAAAAATACCTTATCATAGTGAAGTAAAATTCAAGAATGATCAAAACATGGATACAATCAAAGCTAGTATCCAGAATAGATATTTGGACGAAAAGAAGAAAATTTCATTTTTCGGTGAATAGTAACTCGTGAATAGTAACTCATGAATAGTAATCCCGACATAAAAAGTTCTAAATTTGATAAAAAGTTCAGATCAATACTTCGGCATAATGATATTGAAGAAAATAATATCATTAAAAAAAAAAATAACATCGCTTACCTCAGAAAGACGGTACTTCTGACTGGAATACTAGATATAGTGCTGAAGGAAACTTGCACCGTATAGCAACACTCAAAGTATCAAATACTCACAAGAATACGCTCGTTATAGAGAGAGAAATAGAGAGAAACTTGTGTTTCTGGTGTGATTTCAATTCTAACCTAAGCACCCTATTTATAGAAAAATGCTTAGAACACCAAAGCAGAAAATTTAATATAATAATAATATATTTATCAAATTTTCCTTAGCCCACCTCTAGACATCTGATCTCAGCCCATTTATATCACATGTTAGCCCACTTAAATGCCAAAAAATGTTTTTCTTCAAAATAATAAATAAAACTTTCAAAAATCAATTATTTCGGAACTTCAGAACTTCAATAATTCATAATAAATAGCCCTTTTATCAGAAAATTCGAATCTCGCGAGTTTTTATAGAAAATTCAATTCTCTACAACTTTGCAGAAGAAAGTTTTTCTAAATGCTAAACAGAAATTGACCAAAATTCACAAACGGGCGATTTTACAGTCAATAATAAATTTTCGGTCAAGAATTATGTCCACCAACACACAAAACATGTGTTAATCATTTAATGCCACAAAAATACTCTTCCTCCTCATATACTCATATATCCCACATTCATTGTAAAAATACCACCATCAATATATTATTAAAATAATATATTTAAATGAATTATTTTATCAGAAAAAGATAAAATATTAATTTTCAACAATTGTCACATTAAAATTTTTCTCTATCTATATCCACATAAAATCACTATTTTCCTCGTCATATAAATTAATAATTAATTATATACAAATAATATTACAGAATCACAGTACTGGCAACCAGGCAGTTCCCAGGAAAGAGGGGGCTTTTCAATAAGGATTTCTCCTTACTGGCGCGCAATTAGATGACCAAACCTCTCCTTAGACAGAACTTTCTAGACATTGCCAATAATGTTATCTAATAATATTATTCAGATAATATGAATTATTGCTCCGATAATAAAAAATACTGCGTAGTGACAATTATTGAAACAACAGTAATATAAAATATCAACGCAGCAATTATTGAATCAATAAAATACAATATTGAACAGTAATTACTGTAACAATTATTGAGTAGTGCCTTCTTACGTAAGAATCAATAATTGGTGCAATACCGTGTGCTACGCGTATTACCGTGTTTTAACCACCGGGTATTCCAACAGTATTAACGGTAACAACTACGCCGTTATTTATAAACAACTTATTTTTGTCGTTTTCTTCATCCAATCGCTTTCTGTTATGGGGCCCACACAAGGCTGCACCGTCGTACGAATATTTCCCGACAACAAGAATATTCCACGACCAAACAAATATTCCCCGACAACAATGAATATTTTATAACCACTTGCTTATTTAAAATATTTGCGCATTTTACCCATAACTAACCACATTAATCAAATCAACTCTTACTATTTCAGAATAATAAATAGAGGAAATTAAATTTCATTTATTAATAATTTGGGGTCTTACAACCTCCCCTCCTTATGAAATTTCGTCCTCGAAATTGACATACGTACCTGGTGTTTCGAAAAGATGAGGATACCTCGCTTTCATTTCCGTTTCCAACTCCCAGGTCATTTCCTCAATAGCATGGTTTCTCCACAAAACTTTAACTTGTGGTATGACCTTCGTGCGTAGGACATGCTCCTTCTTATCCATGATCTTGACAGGTACCTCCTCGTACGTTAAGTCTTCAGCTATCTCGTCCGGTTCTAACTCAATAACATGGTTCGGGTCTTTCACATATTTACGAAGCACAGATATATGAAAAACATTATGAACACGAGACATACTTGGAGGTAACGCAAGTCTATAGGCCACATTTCCTACTCGGTCAAGAATCTGAAATGGACCAATAAATCGTGGATTGAGCTTTCCTCTCTTCCCAAATCTTGTAACTCCTTTCCATGGAGCTACACGTAATAATACATGATCCCCAATGTCAAATTCCACGTCCTTTCGATGAAGATCCACATAACTCTTTTGTCGATCCTGTGCCGTTTGTATACGTTGTCGAATCGTTTGGATCTTCTCTGTAATCAGTCGTACCAACTCTGGTCCCAACAACGTTGCTTCTCCCACCTCATCCCAACATACTGGAGAGCGACACTTTCGTCCATACAATGCTTCAAAGGGAGCCACACTTATACTTGCCTGATAACTGTTGTTGTAGGAGAATTCCACCAATGGTAGGTACTTATCCCAACTTCCTTTGAAATCTAGGACACAAAGTCTTAATAGATCTTCAAGAGTTTGAATAGTCCTCTCTGATTTCCCGTCCGTTTGAGGATGGTATGCCGAACTGAACCGTAAATCCGTGCCCATAGCTTTTTGCAAGCTAACCCAAAATCTTGAAGTGAATCTTGGGTCACGATCCGAAACTATGGATACTGGCATGCCATGCAACCTTACAATCTCATTCACGTACATACTAGCAAGACGTTCAAGGGAATAAGTCTCCCGTATCGGCAAGAAATGAGCAGACTTGGTTAATCTATCAACTATAACCCAAATAGCATTTATACCTTGAGAAACCGTGGGAAGACCCGTAACAAAATCCATGGTAATGTGTTCCCACTTCCATTTCGGAATCTCAAGTGATTGCAATGGACCCTTTGGTACTTGATGCTCCGCCTTTACACGTTGACAAGTTAAACATCTCGAGATAAACTTTGCAATCTCTCTCTTCATATTGTTCCATCAAAATGTATGTCGAAGATCACGATACATTTTAGTACTTTCAGGATGGATTGCAAATGGTGTATTGTGTACCTCCATCATGATCTTGTATTTTAAATCAGAATCGTTAGGAACACAAAGTCTGGAGTGGACTCGAAGTATTCCTTCTTCATCGATTCTTGCTTCTGGAATAGCACCTTCTTGCACTTTCTTCTTCATCCGCATCAGCTCCGGGTCTGTAGCTTGAGCAACATTAACTTTATCGATTAAAGTTGGTTCTACACGTATACTTGACATCATCGCACTCGTTCCTGCATATGATCTTCTACTCAACGCGTCAGCTACCACGTTTGCTTTTCCAGGATGGTATTGAATAGTGTGGTCGTAATCTTTTAACAGCTCGAGCCAACGTCGTTGCCGCATGTTGAGTTCTTTCTGAGTGAAGAAATATTTGAGGCTTTTATGGTCTGAATATATCTCCACTTTCTCCCCATATAGATAGTGCCTCCAGATCTTTAGCGCAAAAACGACTGCTGCCAACTCTAGATCATGAGTAGGATAATTCCTCTCATATTCTTTAAGTTGTCGCGAGGCATAGGCTATGACTTTCCCACGTTGCATGAGAACACATCCTAACCCTTTACCTGAAGCATCGCTGTAGATAACAAATCCATCCGAACCAGATGGTATTGTCAGAACAGGTGCCGAAATGAGTCTCCTCTTAAGCTCTTGGAAACTCTTCTCGCATTCTTCGCTCCATACGAATATGATATCCTTCCGAGTCAGCTGAGTTAACGGGGTAGTGATTCGAGAAAACCCTTCTACGAATCTCCGATAATAACCAGCTAAGCCCAGAAAGCTACGTACATCGGTCACTGTCTTCGGTTGCTCCCAGCTTTGTATTGCTTCAATCTTCGCCGGGTCCACAGATACTCCATGTTTTGACACCACGTGCCCTAGGAATGCTACTTCCTCAAGCCAGAACTCGCATTTCTTCAACTTAGCATATAGCTTGTTTTCACGCAGCCTTTGGAGTACCAGCTTCAAATGGTGCTCATGATCTTCACGGCTTTTGGAATATATGAGGATGTCATCAATAAAGACAACAACGAACTGATCCAAATAATCCTTGAATACTCGGTTCATCATATCCATGAAAGCCGCAGGAGCATTAGTTAATCCAAAAGACATGACTAAAAATTCATAATGCCCGTACCGAGTTCTAAAGGCAGTCTTCGGAATATCCTCAGTTTTAACCTTCAGCTAATGATATCCAGAACGAAGATCGATTTTTGAAAAGAATTGTGCTCCTTGTAACTGGTCAAACATGTCATCAATACGAGGTAGCGGATACCTATTCTTGATGGTGACATGGTTTAATTCTCGGTAATCGATACAAAGTCGCATACTCCCGTCTTTCTTCTTTACAAATAAAACAGGAGCACCCCAAGGAGATGTACTAGGACGAATGAAACCGATGTCCAACAACTCTTGTAGTTGGACTTTTAACTCCTGAAGTTCAATAGGAGCCATTCGATATGGGGTTTTAGAAATGGGCTTTGTACCAGGTTCAAGATCAATGAAGAATTCAACTTCACGTTCCGGGGGTAGACCGGGAAGTTCTTCAGGAAATACGTCAGGAAAGTTACTAACAACAGGAATATTATTCAAATTTGACGTGTCTTTATTCAAATCCATAACATGAGCTAAGAAAGCTTGACATCCGTTTTTCAATAAACGAATAGCTTTATGACTTGATATGACAGTGATTGATTTTAATGGCTTTGTTGCTTGAATTCGAACAACAGGTTGATTAGGAATATGAAAACTAATCACCTTACGAAAATAATCAATTTTGGCATGATGAGTAGTTAACCAATCAATTCCTAAAATCACGTCAAATACAAGTATCTTTAAAGAGATAAGGTCAACAGGTAAGGTGATGGTACCAACTTGGATCAAACAAGATTTATAAACAGTGGATGTGATGAAAGTTTCCCCTAACGGAGTCTCCACAGATAAATCAAAGTCTAATTTCTCCGGAGTCAAGTTTAAACGTTGAGCACAAGCAGGAGAAATAAATGAATGGGTAGCACCAGTATCTAGTAAGGTATAAACTTCACATGAATTTATGATTAGCTTACCCGTGATCACCTCGTTTGGGTTCCTCGCATGTTGACCAGTCACGACAAACGCGCTTCCAGGAACCGTTGACTTTGACTTTTCTGGGGCAGCCTTTTGAGTCACCGTCCCCGCTGAACTTGGTTTCGCTATTGTACAATCTCGAGCGATATGTCCTTCCTTTTCACAATTATAGCATACCTTGAACTGTTGTGGACAGTTTGGGCTGATATGTCCCTCTTTTCCACATTTATAGCATATGACCGGTGGTCGTTCTCCTCCCTTGGAACCAGTTGCTGCCGGTGCTGACGTCTTCGTATTATCATTGTTGAATCTCCTCTTTTTAAAATCTCCTCCCGACTCGCTTCTTCTATTTTCATAGCCACGATTACCACCAGAGTGGTTGCCGTTCTTGTCTGTACTTTTCTTTCTCCGCTGGTTATCATTATTCTGATGACTGTTGTCACCGATATGATCCTGGTTGTGGTTCCTCGGTTGACCGTACTCGTTATCTCGCTCCAACAATTGAGCCCTGTTGACAACATCTAAATAGAGAGAAAATTTATGAGAAATGAGATATTGACGTATGCCGGGTTTCAAACCTCTCAGAAACATCCGTGTCATACGTTCCTCATTCTCCACCAAATGAGGTGCAAACCTGGACAACTCCGCAAACTTCGCCTCGTACTGGGACACCGTCATGTTATTTTGCTCCAGTCTAATAAACTCTACCTCCTTCATATGACGAATACTTTCAGGAAAGTACTTGTCATTGAATAGCTTCTGAAATATCTCCCAAGACATGCTGAGTGCAGCTGGATGGGTCCGCTTCACAGATTCTCACCAGTAGTCTGCCTTGCCACGAAACATAAAGGTGGCAAATGGAACCTTCTGTTCCTCCGTGCATCCCAAGACATCAAATATCTTGGTAATTTGCTTGAACCATGTCTCCGCCTTAATCGGATCCGGCTTTCCCCAGAATTCTGGTGGTCCCAACTCTTTGAACTGCTTGGCTGTGACCAGCTGTGCGTTGCCATTGTTTCTTCCTATATTTTGAACAGGAATCTCCTTCGTCTGGTTTTGCATGAATCGCAAAAAGCTTCTAAACATCTCATCATTCATCGTCTGCTCATTGGTGTTGTTCACAGGAAGAACATTGCCAGCCTGTTGCACGTTCTCCTCGTTGGTGAGTACAGGTGTCTCCACGGTTTCATTTACTCCACTGTTAACATTCTCAGTCGACATTCTCAAATACTGCCATAAAACAAGGGTCAAATTAACAAATCACATAATATTCCTATATTATGACCGACCAACAAATAAGCTTAGGTAGGACACACTAGCGAAGGATTTACTCGTCTCTCCCCTCCTAGTTCTATTCCCCGATCTCCGCCAGAGATCATATCCCTAAGCTCTGATACCAACTGTGACGCCCCCAAAACAGGTATACAACACCTATTCTGAGTCGTCAATAACATGGTACAGAAACAACTACAACTTTATTAATACAACATAAAAACTGTGAGTGTAAATACAAATATTGTCATCTAGACAATATCCACACTCAAATAAGTCCTCGTTACAATTATTGGAACAATATTTTACAAAAAAAAATGGTGAGGACTACTAAAACAACTTCCTAGAACCTTCATTCCATACCCCGACTAGTACCTGCTACATTCTCGCCTCCTGAGAAGAAAATAGAACAACAAGAAAAAGGGTGAGCTCAACTAGCCAGTAAAGAATATTATGACTAAGATAATATACAACAAATTATCGTTAGTCTTCAACAGGGAAAAATTTAATAGAATACAATAGACAACAAGTTTTAATTCAATACTCGCAGCGGAAAATAATAATTCATAGAGAAGTTACGTAGAGAATGAAATCTACGATTATCTATGAATTTAAAAGCCCATCGTCAACATTTTATCCCTGTAACATCAATCAATAAATATCTTGAATCAAATAGTCATCTTTGCACTACAGGCCAAAGATATTCATCAGTTGGTCATGTTCACCTCAACACCTGTTCATCTTTGCACTACGGGCCAAAGATATTCATCATAAAATCATCAATCTTTGCACTACAGGCCAAAGATATTCAGTAACATCATCATTTAGACTGAGGATGATGAAAAATATTTTAAAGAAAACGAATCCAGTGAAGCAAAATAACAAATATTAAAGATTCGTATTTCGATTTATCCATGTCCAAAAATACCTTATCATAGTGAAGTAAAATTCAAGAATGATCAAAACATGGATACAATCAAAGCTAGTATCCAGAATAGATATTTGGACGAAAAGAAGGAAATTTTATTTTTCGGTGAATAGTAACTCGTGAATAGTAACTCGTGAATAGTAACTCATGAATAGTAATCCCGACATAAAAAATTCTAAATTTGATAAAAAGTTCAGATCAATACTTCGGCATAATGATATTGAAGAAAATAATATCATTAAAAAAAAAATAACATCGCTTACCTCGGAAAGACGGTACTTC
Organism: Panax notoginseng; assembly: GCA_016801055.1. NCBI lineage: Eukaryota > Viridiplantae > Streptophyta > Magnoliopsida > Apiales > Araliaceae > Panax > Panax notoginseng. The sequence goes on from CM029012.1 coordinate 277,832,631, forward strand.
TGACTGGAATACTAGATATAGTGCTGAAGGAAACTTGCACCGTATAGCAACACTCAAATTATCAAATACTCACAAGAATACGCTCGTTATAGAGAGAGAAATAGAGAGAAACTTGTGTTTCTGGTGTGATTTCAATTCTAACCTTAGCACCCTATTTATAGAAAAATGCTTAGAACACCAAAGCAGAAAATTTAATATAATAATAATATATTTATCAAATTTTCCTTAGCCCACCTCTAGACATCTGATCTCAGTCCATTTATATCACATGTTAGCCCACTTAAATGCCAAAAAACGTTTTTCTTCAAAATAATAAATAAAACTTCCAAAAATCAATTATTTCGGAACTTCAGAACTTCAATAATTCATAATAAATAGCCCTTTTATCAGAAAATTCGAATCTCGCGAGTTTTTATAGGAAATTCAATTCTCTACAACTTTTCAGAAGAAAGTTTTTCTAAATGCTAAACAGAAATTGACCAAAATTCACAAACGGGCGATTTTACAGTCAATAATAAATTTTCGGTCAAGAATTATGTCCACCAACACACAAAACATGTGTTAATCATTTAATGCCACAAAAATACTCTTCCTCCTCATATACTCATATATCCCACATTCATTGTAAAAATACCACCATCAATATATTATTAAAATAATATATTTAAATGAATTATTTTATCAGAAAAAGATAAAATATTAATTTTCAACAATTGTCACATTAAAATTTTTCTCTATCTATATCCACATAAAATCACTATTTTCCTCGTCATATAAATCAATAATTAATTATATACAAATAATATTACAGAATCACAGTACTGGCAACCAGGCAGTTCCCAGGAAAGAGGGGGCTTTCCAATAAGGATTTCTCCTTACTGGTGCGCAATTAGATGACCAAACCTCTCCTTAGACAGAACTTTCTAGACATTGCCAATAATGTTATCTAATAATATTATTCAGATAATATGAATTATTGCTCCGATAATAAAAAATACTGCGTAGTGACAATTATTGAAACAACAGTAATATAAAATATCAACGCAGCAATTATTGAATCAATAAAATACAATATTGAACAGTAATTACTGTAACAATTATTGAGTAGTGCCTTCTTACGTAAGAATCAATAATTGGTGCAATACCGTGTGCTACGCGTATTACCGTGTTTTAACCACCGGGTATTCCAACAGTATTAACGGTAACAACTACGCCGTTATTTATAAACAACTTATTTTTGTCGTTTTCTTCATCCAATCGCTTTCTGTTATGGGGCCCACACAAGGCTGCACCGTCGTACGAATATTTCCCGACAACAAGAATATTCCACGACCAAACAAATATTCCCCGACAACAATGAATATTTTATAACCACTTGCTTATTTAAAATATTTGCGCATTTTACCCATAACTAACCACATTAATCAAATCAACTCTTACTATTTCAGAATAATAAATAGAGGAAATTAAATTTCATTTATTAATAATTTGGGGTCTTACACCAACTTATTAATGAATAAAATCAAATTTTCTCTAAATATTATTGTGAATAATAAGGGGTTAATTTGATATAATACTTTGGTTATGGGTGAAATGTGCAAATTTTGCAAAATAAGCAAGTTGTTATAAAATATTCATTTTGTCGGGGAATATTCGTTTGGTCGTGGAATATTCTTGCTGTCGGGGAATATTCGTACGACGGCGCAGCCTTGTGTGGGCCCCATAACGGAAAGCGATTGGACGAAGAAAACGACAAGTATAAGTTGTTTATAAATAACGGCGTAGTTGTTACCGTTAATACTGTTGGAATACCCGGTGGTTAAAATACAGTAGCACACGGTATTGCACCAATTATTGATTCTTACGTAAGAAGGCACTACTCAATAATTGTTACAGTAGTTATTATTCAATATTTTATTTTATTGATTCAATAACTGTTGCGTTGATATTTTATATTATTGTTGTTTCAATAATTGTTGCTGCACAGTATTTTCCATTATCAGATCAATAATTCATATTATTTGAATAATATTATTAGATAACATTATTGGCAATGTCTAGAAAGTTCTGTCTAAGGAGAGATTTGGTCATCTAATTACGCGCCAGTAAGGAGAAATCCTTATTGGAAAGCCCCCTCTTTCCTGGGAACGGTCTGGTTGTCATAAATGTGATTCTGTAATATTATTTGTGAATAATTAATTATTGATTCATATGATAAGGAAATATATATTTTATGTGGATATAAATGAGGGATATATTTTTGTGGTTAAAAATGAAGGAGTTAATGTTGAGGTTTTTATCTATATTTTTGTCGGAATGGAGGTATTAAAAATCAGGATTTTTGAGATATTTTGCGGGGGTTATAATTTTTAATCCGACCGTTGGATCGTGGTAATTTTTGGATATGTTATACATATATAAGTTGAGTATATGCCCACAAATTTTGAACCGTTAAAAATAAACGTATGATTTATTATGAATTTTACAAGATGACTGGTTCAAAAATTGTTGAATTTTCGGAGTTAATCATTTTGATAGAAAATTCTAGAATTGGTGGGCCCCACTTGTGGTTGGTGAAGAAATGTGCTGAATTATATTTCAAATGTGGTGGGTGGAAATAGTAGCAGGTAAAGTCATCAGGTTGCAGGTCAAGCCTACTAAAATTTTTCTATAAATAGAGGGCTAAGTTAGAATTGAAAATCACACCAGAAACAAGTTTTCTCTCTTTCTCTCTCTAGATTATTGAGTGTATTTTGTGAGTATTTAGATACTTTGAGAGTTACTATTCATCAGAGCAAGTTTCTTTCAGCCTTATACCGGTATTCCGACCAGAAGTACTGATATCTTGAGGTAAGGGATATTATTTTCTTCTTAATGATATTATTTTCTTCAATATCATTATGCTGAAATATTGACATGAGTTTTTATCAAATTTGGAACTTCTTGTGTCGGGGTTACTATTCACGTATACGTTACTATTCACGTATACGGTACTATTCACGAATACAGCACTATTCAACGAAAAAATAAAAATTTTTCTTTTTTGTCCAAGATGTCTATTATGGTTACTATCTTTGATTGTATTCATGTTTTGATCTTTATTTTTGAATTTTGCTTCACAATTGATTATTATGAAGTATTATTGATCTTGGATAAATTGTTATACGAATTCCTACTATTTGTCCTTCTGTCTCACTGGATTCATTTTTTTAAGATATTTTTCATCATCCTCAGTCCTAAATAATGATATTACTGAATATCTTTGGCCTGTAGTACAAAGATGTATGATTACTTGATGAATATCTTTGGCCTGTAGTGCAAAGATGAACAGGTATTGAGATGAACATGACCGACTGGTGATACAAATGAATATCTTTGGCCTGTAGTGCAAAGATGAATATTTGGTTAAAGATGATCGATGTTACAGGGATAAAATATTGATGATAGATTTTTAAATCTTAGAAGATAGTAGAATTCTTTCTCTACTTGACTCTTCTAATGGTTTGTTGTTTTCGCTGCAGTTGTTGATCTAAAACTTGTTGTCGATTATATTCTATCAGATTTTTCCCTGTTGAGGACTAACGATAATTTGTTGTATATTATCTTAGTCATAACATTCTTTACTAGGCTAGTTGAGCTCACCCTTTTCCTTTTTGTTCCATTTTTCTTCTCAGGAGGTGAGAACATAGCAGGATCTAGTCGGGGTATGGAGTGATGGTTCTAAAATGATGTTTTAGCAGTCCTCACTATTTCTGTAAAATAGTATTTGAATAATTGTAATGAGGACTTATTTGAGTGTGGATATTGTCTAGAAGACAATATTTTTATTTAAACTCACAGTATGTGTTGTCGTATTTTGCACAACAATTGTATTATTGAAGTTTAGTTTGCTTTTTGTACCATATATTTGGCGACTCAGAATGGGTGTTGTATACCTATTTTGGGGGCGTCACACGCTCGACCCAGCTACACTTTTATTACCTGAAAGGAATTGTGAAACAGAAGGGTGAGCACAACTAGCCCAGTAAAGAATATCATGACTAAAGATAAATACATTATCAATAGCCTTCAACGGAATTAAATCAGAGATTTAGGACATATGGTAGATGATAAAAATTTCAACCATAGTTGCAGCGGAACAAGCAATCCATTAGAAGAGTCAAATAGACTACAAAGTCTATTATCTTCTCCATGTTAAAAATCCACCAACAATATTTTATTCATGTAACATCAATTAACAATTATGGTCCACAATCATATGAATAACTTATAATCATAATTGTAGTTTAAAATTCCTCTTCTCATCTAGGACGAAGACAATTTTCATTACCTATCTTTACCTGAAACATAAAATATCATGGTTACACCAAATCACATTTTCTGTTCATAATCATACTAATAAATTCATCTTTGCACAATGGCCAAAGATATTCATTTGTATCACCAGTTGATCATGTTCATCTCAACACCTGTTCATCTTTACACTACTGGCCAAAGATATTCATCAACATTTCATCTTTGTACTATAGGCCAAAGATATTCATCAACAATTCATCTTTGCACTACAGGCCAAAGATATTCATCAATAATTCATATTTGCACTACAGACCAAATATATTAATATCTCAAAAAATATATATAATCATTTCAGAATTTATATAAACAATAATTATAACCATGTTGATCATTTCACCTTTGCACTTTAGCTAAAGATATTCAATTATAAATTCAATGGTCATGATCATACCAGTCAACAATTCAACTTTGCACTACTGGCTAAAGAGAACTCATAGTCATGATCATACCAAAAATATACCCATCTTTACACTCAAGTCAAAGAGAAATATCATCATTAGGGTTATAAAAATATTATATATGATAATAAAATCAATATAGTCAACATATAGATTTAATCTCAAGAGTAAAGAGTAATATTCATAAATAAACTATAATAAGGTCAGAAAAAGAAACCAATTTTGTCGTGAATAATAACTCATGAATAGTAACTCATAAATAGTAACTCGTGAATAGTAACCCCGACTCAAAAAGGTAGAAATTCTACAATAAAATTCATACCAATATTTCGGTATAATGCTATTGAAAGAATAACATTTGTTAAACTTATAAACAATTTATTTTAATTGTTTACACTTTACTAAATAATGCATTTAATCATCCTAAAATGCCAAACTCATAAGATTTCATTACCAATAACCAAAACCCTCATCAAAAATCTGCATATACCTCATATAGGATTCTCAAGCCATAAAATCCTATTTTCCAATTTTCTTACTTCACATAACATATTTAATTCATTTACTCATAACTAGACCATTTTCATGAAAAATACTAAATCAGTCTCAAAAATATTTCTTTTCTGGGATTTAGCAGAATATAGTCCCATATTGAACATATATTTTTGGAATTTTTAAAATTTATTTACTATTTTTCATATGGCCAAAACCGCAGAATATTTAGACATTTATCATAAATTATTCTTTTATCCAAAAATTTCAAAATTCACAGAGTACACTGATATTATATAGATATACTTTCAATAAAAATTTTATCAATTTTAGAGTTAACCACAAGGAGTTATAAGCGGTTACTTTTAAAATAGTCTTTTCTCATAAAATTTATAACTCTTAATCTATACATCCAAAAATCACTATTTTTGGACACAATCAATAAAACTCATCAAAATATCATTTCAAATTTTTCCAAAATTTTTTGAAGGTCAGAAGAATTACGAACTGAAAAAGACATAATAACCCTTAAAATCCCTTACTATCCCTTACCTCAAAAGTACAATATTTCTGACTGTAATGCAAAGCCGAAGAAAACTTGCACTGAATAGCAACTCTCAAAGTATCTAAATACTCACAAAATATGCTTCATAATATAGAGAGAGAAAGAAAGAAAACTTATGAATTCTGGTGTGATTTTCAATTCTAACTTAGCCCTCTATTTATAGGAAAATGTTAGCACGCCGAAGCAGACTTGACCTGCTACCTGATGGCTTTACCTGCTACTATTCTCACCCACCATATTTGAATAAAAATCTCAGCATATTTCTTTACCAACCAAGAGTGGGGCCCACCAATTCTAGAATTTTCCATCAAAATGATAAACTCCGAAAATTCAACAATTTCTGAACCAGTCATCTCGTAAAATTCATAATAAATCATACGTTCATTTTTAACGGTTCAAAATTTGTGGACATATACTCAACTTATATATGTATAACATATCCAAATATTACAACGATCCAACGGTCGGATTAAAAATTATAACCCTCGCAAAATATCTCAAAAGCCCTAATTTAATTTTCAATACCTCTGTTCCGACAAAAATACAGATAAAATACCTCAATATTAACTCCTTCATTTTTAACCATAAAAATATATCCCTCATTTATATCCACATAAAAAAATATTTCCTTATCATATAAATCAATAATTAATTATTCACAAATAATATTACAGAATCAAAATTATGACAACCAGGCCGTTCCCAGGAAAGAGGGGGCTTTCCAATAAGAATTTCTCCTTACTGGCGCGCAATTAGATGACCAAACCTCTCCTTAGACATAACTTTTTAGACATTGCCAATAATGTTATCTAATAATATTATTCAAATAATATGAATTATTGATCTGATAATGGGAAATACTGTGCAGTGACAATTATTGAAACAACAATAATATAAAATATCAACGCAACAATTATTGAATCAATAAAATAAAATATTGAACAGTAATTACTGTGACAATTATTCAGTAGTGCCTTGTTACGTAAGAATCAATAATTTTAAAAATACTGTGCAATACCATGTGCTACTGTGCAATAACGGGTATTACTGTATTTTAACCACTGGGTATTCCAACAGTGTTAACGGTAACAACTACGCCGTTAATTATAAAAATTTAATTTTTGTCGTTATCTTCATCCGACAGTTATTCTGTTATGGGACCCACAAATGGCTGCGCCGTCGTACGAATATTCCCCGACAGAAAGAATTTTCCACGACCAAACGAATATTCCCCGACAATAATGAATATTTTATAACCACTTGTGTATTTTGAAAAAAAAATTCATATATCACCCTTAACTTTAACATTTATCAGTTTAACCATTTACTGAATAGTAATTATAAGAAAAATTGAATACTTTTATTTCATAAAATTCGGGGTCTTATAATCTCCATTCCTTATGAAATTTCGTCCCCGAAATTTACGTACCTGGTATTTTAAAAAGTTGAGAATACCTTCCTTTCATTTCAAATTCTATCTTTCCTGTCATCATAATTTCTCCACTGCTCATCTCCTGTATTTCAAATATCATTCTAGAATACAGCTTCAAAACAAGGGTTAATTTAACAAATTATCATATCACATAATATCCCGATATTATGATTGACCAACAAATAAGCTTAGGTAGGACACACTAGCGAAGGATTTACTCATCTCTCCCCTACTAGTTATATTCCCCTATCTCCGCCAGAGACCATATCCCTAAGCTCTGATACCAAAATGTAACGACCCCAAAATAGGTCCATTCCATCCAACCTATTCTGAGTCGCCAAATACATGATACAGAAAATAACTACAACTTTATTACAACAATTGTCGTGCAAACAACACATATTCTGTGAGTTTGGATACAAATATATACCAAATGTGACACATGTTTCAACCGTGGACGGCACCTCACAGTGGCACCTTACATAAAGGTATAGTCAAAGACTGTTTTAGAAATTAGAATATTTGGGAAGTGCTCAAGGAAACCCTTGTACATGAGAGGTCATGCTTCTAGGTTGTGATAGATATCATATGGTCACAGAATTATCCTTGGTTGACCCAATATACCCAAAAAAAAAATGAGAAGATTACTATCATATTCTTCCCAATGGTGAGTCTTCTCTTGACTTATCATTATCTCCACTGTCTCTAATTGAGAATTATACTTCAAACAAACACCAAGATTATATAGGTAGTGCTCGTAAATATTGTGAGACCCCAGATTTTATGAATAAATATTTAATTTTCTCGAAATATTTTTTTAATATTATGGTGTGGATTTGAAATAATGTTATAGTTGTGGATTGTATTTATAGATTTTGTAAAGTATGCAAGTTGTCATATTATATTCGATTGGTCAGAAAATATTCTTTGTGTCGGAGAATATTCGTACGATGGCACAATCATTGGTGGACTCCACAACGGAATTATTGTCGGATTGATCAGAAAACAATAAAAATATTTTTATGAAAATAATGGCGAAAGTTTTACCGTTAATACTGTTGAACTACTCGGTAGTAAAAGTACAGTAATACGCGTGGTTGCATAGTAGCACACGGTATTGATTATTGATGCTTATGTGAGAAGTTACTCAGTTTTGCTTATTTTATAGACTCCCATTTACCTATTTTTTAAAATAATCGGTAGAATTTATTTAAAGGTGGGGCCCACATGTGGGGGCCACATGTGGGGCCCATATGTGTTAAAAAACTGATTTTAGAAATGAGGATGGGAGAGAGTTACGTAGGGGAAGGAGTTTATATATATAAGTTTATGATGTGTGTGTATATATATAATATTATATGTGTGAGTGGAGAGTGGTGGAAGAAAAAGAAGAGTGAAAGTGATGTGTGTGAGTGAAAAATGGTGGAAAAGTAATTATATGAAAGTGATGGGTGTAAGATGTGTTTGTGTGTGATAGTAATGTGTAAGAGTGTAGTGAATTTGATTATTGGGTAGGTGGGGGATTGATGTTGGTTATGGGAGAAAAAATTAAGTGGTGTATATATAATATTGATATATATAAGTTAAAAACATGTGTTTATATATATGTATTATATTTTAATTTTTCTTGAAATCTTATTGGTTAGTTGTTTGACTTAGTTGTTAGTTGATTGAAGAAATAATGCCGTAAAATAATTTCGTTCATGAACAGTGCACTTCCATTCTCCTATAAATAGAAGTTCATTCCTTCATTATTTCTTACAAATTCACTGAAACTCTAGAGAGAGAAAATTATAGAGAGAAAGAAGAAAAGTATTCTGCCAGTTCCCTACTCTTATATCAAGTTTCTTTTACGATAAGAGAAATTATTCTTTTGTATTCATGAAGAGAACTTCTGTTATTCCATTTCTTTATTATTCTGTTGGAATAACCTGTATATGCGGAATACCCTATACTTGGTGACATTCTTCTATTATTCTGTCTTTATTATTCCGTTGGAACATCCTGTCTGTGCGTTTTGCGCCGGACCTGGTTCCGTCTTTATTATTCTGTTTTTATTATTCTGTTGGAATATCATGTCTGTGTGTTTTACACCGGACCTAGTTCCATCTTTATTATTCTGTATTTATTATTCTGTTGGAATAACCTGTCTATGCGAAGTACCGCATGCATGGTGATTTCTGTTGTTATTCCATTCTTTATTATTCAATTGGAACATCCTGTCGGTGTGATTTTCACCTGACCTGGTTCCGTTATTATTATTCTGCTGGAATAACCTGTCTATGCGAAGTACCGCATGCATGGTGATTTCTTTTCTTATTTCATTCTTTATTATACTCAGTTGATTAAAGTTTTGACTTCTATACTCCATGAAATTAGTGGAATATCCTTGATATTTGCATTTCATCCAGTATCTTTTAATGAAAATATTCTTCTAAGCATTCTTAAATTTTACTCTACAAAGCAGTATCATGTTGACAATTTGGACGTTATTGGTTCCTGGATAAATTAATTCTTGAACTTATTTTATTGATTATTATGTCATTGTCATCATCCTCATGTTTATATTATGTTGAAAGTCATCTGTGGCCTGTAGTGTATAGATGGACTTGGTATGATTATGACCAGGGATTATTCGGTGTAATCATGACCGTAATGTTACAAATGATGTGGATAAAGTCATCTGTGGCCTGTAGTGCATCGATGGACTTGGTATGATTATGACCAGGGATTATTCGGTGTAATCATGACCGTAATGTAATGAATGATGTGGTAAAAATTATCATTTGCCGTAGTGCATTGATGGACAGTTTTTGGTATGATTATGGCTATGGATTCTCTATGGCCGTAGTGCAAAGATGAATTATTTTATGGCATGATCAGTACCGTTGGTAAAAATATGATTATCTTTAGCCGTAGTGCATGGATAATTCGTGGTCGTGATACTCAAGAATATCCTTGGCCGTAGTGCAGGGGTGATTCGATGATGCGAATTATTTATTAAGCTGAGTCTCAGCGATAACAGTGATGAAAACCTTTTAAATCATAAAAGATAGTAGATTTTATTTTCTACTTGACTCTTTTAATGGATTGCTTATTCCGCTGCAGTTAAACTTGATGTCTATTATATTTTATCAGTTTAACATTGTTGGAGACTAATGATAATTTATTCTACATTATCTTAGTCATAATATTTCTTACTAGGCTAGTTGAGCTCACCCTTTCTTTCACTGTTCTCTTCAGAAAATGAGAACGTAGCTGGGACTAGTCGGGGAACAGAGTGATGGTCCTAGATGTTTGCATTAGTAGTCATCACTATTCTGTGAAATAGTGTGATAATAATTGTAATGAGGACTCTTTTTGAGTTTGTATACTCTCTAGTAGACAATCTTTGTTTTCAAACTCACAGTTTATGTTTTATCGTATTGTACACGATAGTTGTATTAGTAAGTTATTTTTGAATTTTGTACCATATTTTTGGCGACTCAGAATAGGTGATGTATATTGATTTTGGGGGCGTCACAAATATACTCAGCAAGTGGATGAGTACAATTATGTCTTATGATGACACAAGGTTGTATGTCATTAGACATCTTGTATGATAGTGGCAAAACACCCTTCTTCCAACGTTGGGTTCGCTTCACCCTAGATGATTCACCAAATATAAATACTAAATGATGACCACCGTGTTATTTTCCTGTTACCCCCGCTCGACCCAGCTACACTCTTATTACCTGAAAGGAATTGTGAAACAGAAGGGTGAGCATAACTAGCCCAGTAAAGAATATCATGACTAAAGATAAATACATTATCAATAGCCTTCAACAGAATTAAAGCAGAGATTTAGAACATATGGTAGATGATAAAAATTTCAACCATAGTTGCAGCGGAACGAGCAATCCATTAGAAGAGTCAAATAGACTACAAAGTCTATTATCTTCTCCATGTTAAAAATCCACCAACAATATTTTATCCCTGTAACATCAATTAACAATTCTGGTCCACAATAATATGAATAACTTATAATCATAATTGTAGTTCTAAATTCCTCTTCTCATCCAGCACGAAGACAATTTTCATCACCTATCTTTACCTGAAATATCAAAGATCATGGTTACACCAAATCACATTTTCTGTTCATAATCATACTAATAACTTCATCTTTGTACTATGGCCAAAGATATTCATTTGTATCACCAGTTAGTCATGTTCATCTCAACACTTGTTCATCTTTGCACTACAGGCCAAAGATATTCATCAACAATTCATCTTTGCACTACAGACCAAAGATATTCATCAATAATTCATATTTGCACTACAGACCAAATATATTAATATCTCAAAAAAATATATAATAATTTCAGAATTTATATAAACAATAATTATAACCATGTTGATCATTTCACCTTTGCACATTAGCTAAAGATATTCAATTATAAATTCAATGGTCATGATCATACCAGTCAACAATTTAATTTTGCACTACTGGCCAAAGAGAACTCATAGTCATGATCATACCAAAAATCTACCCATCTTTACACTCAAGTCAAAGAGAAATATCATCATTAGGGTTATAAAAATATTATATATGATAATAAAATCAATATAGTCAACATATAGATTTAATCTCAAGAGTAAAGAGTAATATTCATAAATCAACTATAATTTGGTCAGAAAAAGAAACTAATTTTGTCGTGAATAGTACTTATGAATAGTAACTCGTGAATAGTAACTCATAAATAGTAACTCGTGAATAGTAACACGTGAATAGTAATCCCGACTCAAAAAGGTAGAAATTCCACAATAAAATCCATATCAATATTTCGGTATAATGATATTGAAAGAATAACATTTCTTAAACTTATAAATAATTTATTTTAATTGTTTACACTTTACTAAATAATGCATTTAATCATCCTAAAATGTCAAACTCATAAGATTTCATTACCAATAACCAAAATTATCATCAAAAATCTGCATATACCTCATATAGGATTCTCAAGCCATAAAATCCTATTTTCTAATTTTCTTACTTCACATAACATATTTAATTCATTTACTCATAAGTAGACCATTTTTATGAAAAATACCAAATCAGTCTCAAAAATATTTCTTTTTTGGGATTTAGCAGAATATAGTCTCATATTGAACATATATTTTTTTTTCGGAATTTTTAAAATTCATTTACTATTTTTTATATGGCCAAAATCGCCGAATATTTAGACATTTATCATAAATTGTTCTTTTATCCAAAAATTTCAAAATTCACAGAGTACACTGATATTATATAGATATACTTTCAATAAAAATTTCATCAATTTTGGAGTTAACCACAAGGAGTTATAAGCGTTTACTTTTAAAATAGTCTTTTCTCATAAAATTCATAACTCTTAATTTATATATCCAAAAATCACCATTTTTGGACACAATCAATAAAACTCATCAAAATATCATTTCAAATTTTTTCAGAATTTTTTGAAGGTCAGAAGAATTACGAACTGAAAAAAATATAATAACCCTTAAAATTCCTTACTATCCCTTACCTCAAAAGTACAGTATTTCTGACTTGAATGCAAAGCCGAAGAAAACTTGCACTGAATAGCAATTCTTAAAATATCTAAATACTCACAAAATATTCTTCATAATATAGAGAGAGAAAGAGAGAAAACTTATGAATTCTGGTGTGATTTTCAATTCTAACTTAACCCTCTATTTATAGAAAAATGTTAGCACGCCGAAGCAGACTTGACCTGCTACCTGATGGCTTTACCTGCTGCTATTCCCACCCACCACATTTGAATAAAAATCGCAGCATATTTCTTTACCAACCAAGAGTGGGGCCCACCAATTCTAAAATTTTCTATCAAAATGATAAACTCCGAAAATTCAATAATTTCTGAGCCAGTCATCTCGTAAAATTCATGAAAAATCATACGTTCATTTTTAACGGTTCAAAATTTGTGGACATATACTCAACTTATATATGTATAACATATCCAAATATTATCACGATCCAACGGTCGGATTAAAAATTATAACCCTCGCAAAATATCTCAAAAATCCTAATTTGATTTTCAATACCTCTGTTCCGACAAAAATACAGATAAAACACCTCAACATTAACTCCTTCATTTTTAACCACAAAAATATATCCCTCATTTATATCCACATAAAATAAATATTTTCTTATCATATAAATCAATAATTAATTATTCACAAATAATATTACAGAATCACAATTATGACAACCAGGCAGTTCCTAGGAAAGAGGGGGATTTTCAATAAGGATTTCTCTTTACTGGCGCGCAATTAGATGACCAAACCTCTCCTTAGACAGAACTTTCTAGACATTGTCAATAATGTTATCTAATAATATTATTCAAATAATATGAATTTTTGATATGATAATGGGAAATACTGTGCAGTGACAATTATTGAAACAACAATAATATAAAATATCAACGCAGCAATTATTGAATCAATAAAATAAAATATTGAACAGTAATTACTGTAACAATTATTCAGTAGTGCCTTCTTACGTAAGAATCAATAATTTTAAAAATACTGTGCAATACCGTGTGTGCTACTGTGCAATAACGCGTATTACTGTATTTTAACCACCGAATATTCTAACAGTGTTAACGGTAACAACTACGCCGTTAATTATAAAAACTCAATTTTTGTCGTTATCTTCATCCGACAGTTACTCTGTTATGGGGCCCACAAATGGCTGCGTCGTCGTACGAATATTCCCCGACAGAAAGAATATTCCACGACCAAACGAATATTCCCCGACAACAATGAATATTTTATAACCACTTGTGTATTTTGAAAAAAATTCATATATCACCCTTAACTTTAACATTTATCAATTTAACCATTTACTGAATAGTAATTATAAGAAAATTTGAATACTTTTATTTCATAAAATTCGGGGTCTTACACCTTAATTATGTATTTAATTCAAGTAGGTCATGTAAATCTTAATTTGCACTTGAGCCCGCATATATATATAGCCTAGTAAAAAATATACATTTATATATAACCTATAACAAATTTGGAATTCATGTTTGAAAATTTGAGGAAAAGCTCAGAGAATATTTGTAAGACCCCAACTTATTATAAATGAAATTGAATTTCTCTATTTATTATTTTATAATAGTAGGGATTGATTTGATTAATGTGATTAGTTATGGGTAAAATGCGTAAATATTTTAAATAAGCAAGCGGTTATAAAATATTTATTGTTGTCGGGGAATATTCGTTTGGTCGTGGAATATTCTTACTGTCGGAGAATATTCGTACGACGGCGCAGCCTTGTGTGGGCCTCATAACGGAAAGCGATTGGATGAAGAAAACGATAAGTATAAGTTGTTTATAAATAACGGTGTAGTTATTACCGTTAATACTGTTGAAATACTTGGTGGTTAAAACACAGTAGCACACGGTATTATACCAATTATTGATTCTTACGTAAGAAGGCACTACTCAATAATTGTTACAATAATTAATGTTCAATATTTTATTTTATTAATTCAATAATTGCTACGTTGATATTTTATATTACTGTTGTTCCAATAATTGTCACTACACAGTATTTTTAATTATCGGAGCACTAATTCATATTATCTGAATAATATTATTAGATAATATTATTGGCAATGTCTAGAAAGTTCTGTCTAAGGAGATGTTTAGTCACCTAATTGCGCGTCAGTAAGGAGAGATCCTTATTAAAAAGCCTCCTCTTTCTTGGGAACAGCCTGGTTGTCAGTATTGTGATTCTGTAATATTAATTGTGAATAATTAATTATTGATTTATATAATGAGGAAAATATTCATTGTATGTGGATATAGATGGAAAAATTTTTTAATGTGACAATTGTTGAAAATTAATATTTTATCTTTTTCTGATAAAAATTTATTTAAATATTTTATTATGTTATAATAATATAATAATGGTGATATATTTACAATGAATGTGAGATATATGAATAAATGAAAAGGAAGAGTATTTTTGTTACTAAAAATATTTAAAACATGTTAAACATGTTTGTGACCCTATTTCTTGACTGAAATTTGACTATAGCCTGTAAAATCGTTCGTTTGTGAATTTCGGTCAATTTCTGTTTGGAATTTAGAAAAACTTTCTTCTGTAAAGTTGTAGAGAATAAAATTTCTTATAATAAAGACATAAGGGTCGAATTTTTCTGATAAAAAAACTATTTATTATGAATTATTGAAGTTTTGAAGTTACGAAGTTACGAAATAATTAATTTTTGAAGTTTAAAATATTTTAATTAAGAAAAACGTTTTTGTTATTTTTGTGGGGTGGGTGGCTGATGATTTTGGTTTGGTGTGGTGTGCGTAGAAATATAATTTGAAAATATTAATATTTTATTAAATTTTCTGCTTTGGTGTTCTAAGCATTTTTTTATAAATAAGGTGCTTATGTTAGAATTAAAAATCACACCAGAAACAAAAGTTTTCTCTCTCTATATTATCGAGCGTATTCTTGTGAGTATTTTAAGACTTTGAGTGTTGTTATACGGAGTAAGTTCCTTCAGCACTATATCCAGTATTCCAGTCAGAAATACTGTCTTTTTGGAGGTAAGGGATGTTATTTTTTTTTTATAAATGATATTATTTCTTTCAATATCATTATGCCGAAATATTGATATGAAATTTTTATTAAATTTAGAACTTTTTGTGTCGGAGTTGCTATTCACGTATACGACACTATTCACCGAAAAATTAAATTTTCGTTTTTTATCCAAGATATCTATTATGGATACTAGCTTTGATTGTATCCATGTTTTGATCATTCTTGAATTTTTCTTTGTTATGATTATTCATGAAGTATTTTTGAACTCGGATTGTTTAAAGTACGAATCCTTAATATTTGTTCTTTTGTTTCACTGGATTCGTTTTCTTTAAAAAAAAATTCATCATCCTCAGTCCTAAATGATGATATAACTGAATATCTTTGGCATGTAGTGCAAAGATGAATGATTTTCTGATAAATATCTTTGGCCCGTAGTGTAAAGATGAATAAGTGTTTAGATGAACATGACCAACTGATGAATATCTTTGGCCTGTAGTGTAAAGATGAACATTTGATTCCAGATATATATATTGATTGATGGTACATGGATAAAATATCGATGATGGACTTTTAAATTCATAGATGATAGTAGATTTTATTCTCTACTTAACTCTTCTAATGATTTATTATTTCCGCTGCGAATATTGATTTAAAACTTGTTGTCTATTGTACTTTATTAAATTTTTTCCTGTTGAAGACTAACGATAATTTGTTCTATATTATCTTGGTCATAATATTCTTTACTGGGCTAGTTGAGCTCACCCTTTTCCTTTTTATTCCATTTTTCTTCTCAGGAGACGAGAATGTAGCGAGTACTAGTCGGGGTATGGAATGATGGTTCTGTTTTAGTAGTTCTCACCATTTTATAAAATACTGTATCAATAATTGTAATGAAGACTTATTTGGGTGTGGATATTGTCTAGAAGACAATATTTGTATTTAAACTCACAGTTTAAGTGTTGTCGTATTTTGCACGAAAATTATATTAATAAAGTTATAATTGTTTCTGTATCATATATTTGACAACTCAAAATGGGTGATGTATACCTGTTTTAGGGGCGTCACAATATTCCTGTACATGTAAATGATTTCGGAGAATTTAAGACTGAAAATAATAATGTGAAAAAGCTCCTTAGCTTTTTTATATAATTATGATATTATACATAGAAATGGTTCAAACTAGAAACACGCCATGCATGAAAGGGTACAGCAAAACTAAGCTATAAATTTAGAGGGCGCACTGGGCAACTTCCAACCATCGGCAGACTCGACCGACCCATATAAAAGAGGAATCTAACTAGCTAGCAAGGTACCAACGTTGTTCAGGATGTAGATTCACTGATTGAGGCATATATATATATATATATATATATATATATATATATATATATATATATATATATATATATATATATATATCAGTCCGCTTCTTCAGCGAACTGGAAGGAGCGAACTAAGAAAGAACCGACTATAGCGACGATTTTTTCCGTCACTATAGCATAAAAAGCCGATTTTTTATGCTATAGCGACGGTTTTCACTCTTTGTTCAGTTTTTATTTTCTAAATAAATTTTATTTTTAGTTACAGGCCTGTACATAGCTGCTATTAAGTATCTAGGTTACAGGTACATTTAATTAGTTAGTTAGGCTCAAGTCTCAACCTAATTAACACTAAATAGACGGAAAAGAAAATTAATAATAATAAAAACACAATATATATAATTAATTGAAGTGAAAAATAATACTCCATCGAATTGTAGGACTTAAATTTTGTATATATATGCTAGCTAATTAATTTAAGTCTTTTGTTTTCTCCCTCTCGAGTCTCGTCCAAAACTCATAAACAAAATGTAGAAGTCGGATAAAATTGCTTATATAGATGGGAAGCTAAAAAATTAATATTTCAAGCTAAAGAATCACGTCGCTGTGTATTTATGTCGGACAATTATTTAGTACTCCATATATATCATGATCACAAAAAAATTAATTACATGGTATCTGTTATAAAGCTTTAGCAAAATATATAAAGATACTCTTATAATTGCTCTAATAATTTTTAGAGAGAAGCAAGAGAAAAGATACAGAAATTCTGCAGAGGAAATCACACTCTATTTTCATTCAGTAGTGCCTTTATATAGAGAGAATGTATGAGAGAAAGAGTAGAGAATGAGGGAAAAAGGAGGGAGATCACGGGAGTGATTACTGGAGAAGCAATCAATAAGGAGGGAATCTTATCACATGTGTAATACTTCCCCTGATTCCCTAAGATATAAGATTATGTCTCATTAAAAACCTTGTTAAGAAAACCCAGTGGGAAAAACTTAACGAAGGGAAAAAGAGTACATATCTTTTACATAAATATCTTAATTGACTGCCTCGTTAAAACCTTGTCAGGAAAAAAATCCATTGGGATAAAAACCGCGACTAAGGAAAAAGAGTACAGTCTTCCCCTCAAAAAGGAATTCATTACTCCTTGAAGAAATGTTGTCATAAGTCTTTCAGTCGACACATTCCGATTCTTTTCCGAAGTTTTGTAAACGTTGCATTTGGTAGCGACTTTGTGAATAAGTCGGCTAGATTATCACATGATCGAATTTGATGCACATCTATATCACCATTCTTTTGTAGTTCATGTGTGAAGAAGAATTTAGGTGAAATGTGCTTTGTTCTATCTCCCTTGATGTACCCTCCTCTAAGTTGAGCAATGCATGCAGCGTTATCCTCATACAGAATTGTAGGAATGTCTTTGATTGATGGTAATCCACATGACTTTTGAATATGTTGAATAATTGATCTCAACCAAACACACTCTCTGCTTGCTTCATGTATAGCGAGAATCTCGGAGTGATTTGAAGATGTAGCTGTCATGGTTTGCTTTGTGGATTTCCAGGATATAGCTGTGTCACAATATGTAAATACATAACCTGTTTGTGATCTTCCATTGTGTGGATCTGATAAATATCCTGCATCGGCATATCCAACCAATTGCGACGTTGAATCTCTTGGATAAAATAACCCAAGATCTATACTTCCACGGAGGTATCTCAAAATATGTTTGATCCCATCCCAATGTCTCTTAGTAGGAGAAGAACTGTATCTTGCTAACAGGTTGACAGCAAAAGTAATATCAGGTCGTGTACAGTTTGCAAGATACATAAGAGCACCTATTACACTTAGGTATGGAACTTCAGATCCAAGAACTTCTTCCCCACTTTCTAGAGGCCGAAATGGATCTTTATCAACTTCTAAAGATCGAACAACCATCGGGGTAGTCAAAGGATGAGCTTTATCCATATGAAAACGACTGAGAATCTTTTCAGCATATGTGGATTGATGAACAAAAATTCCAGATGCTAAATGCTCCACTTGTATTCCCAAACAGAATTTTGTCTTTCCAAGATCTTTCATTTCAAATTCATCCTTTAAATAAATAGCAGTTCTTATGAGTTCTTCAGGAGTACCTACAAGATTCAAATCATCCACATATACAGCAATGATGGAAAATCCACTTTGCGATTTCTTAATAAAAACACATGGACATACTTGATCATTTATATATCCATCTTTTATTAAATAATCACTAAGTCGATTATACCACATACGACCAGACTGTTTCAACCCATACAACGAGCGTTGTAACTTGATTGAATATATGTGACGTGGCCTTTGTGATTCAGCCATTTTCAATCCTTCAGGGATTCTCATGTAAATCTCACTATCAAGTGAGCCATATAGGTATGCAGTTACAACATCCATCAGACGTGTTTCCAAACCTTCCATGGTTGCCATACCTATCAGAAAGCGAAAAGTAACTCCATCCATTACTGGAGAGTATGTATCCTGATAATCAATACCAGGTTTTTGTGAAAATTCTTGAGCTACAAGTCGGGCTTTGTATCTCACAATTTTATTTTTCTCATTTCGCTTTCGTACAAATACCCATTTATTTCCAATCGGGATTACACCCAGCGGTGTTTGGACTACTGGTCCAAATACTTCTCTTTTCAATAGAGATTGTAGCTCAGTTTGAATAGCATCTTTCCATTTTGGCCAATCTTTTTTTTTCCAACATTCTTCCATGTTTTGTGACTCAGGATCCGTGTTAGGAATCAAAGTAATATTTGATGCTATAGAGAAAGCAAATATATTGTCAATCATGACTTTGCTTCGATCCCATATTTTCTCATCATGTACATAATTTATTGAGATCTCTTGGTGTTCATCTCTTATCCCTTCACTGAGATTTTGAACCTCTTCTGGGGCTATTCCCACTCTTGGAATATGTGCTACTTCTGGAGCGGGTATTCCTTCTGGAATTCCCTTATTTGCTTTTGATTTTCGTGGTACAGTGTCTTTTGCACCAACCGGTCTTCCACGCTTCTGGCGTGGTTTAGATTCTTCTATTACCTTATTCGTCAATTCTCCAGGAATTGATTTTTCAATAGGCATTTCTATCCTTGCTGGAGTATTCACTGCAGGTGTATGCGACTTTATCACTTTTCTAGCATCATTAAATGCATCTGGCATTTGATTTGCAATATTTTATAAATGAATAATTCTTTGAACTTCAATTTCACATTGTCCTGTACGAGGATCAAGTGAATTTAAATCTGATGCATTCCATGATATTTCAGAGGGTTTTTTATTTAAAACTTTCCCTCCTCCTAATGGTGGAAATACAGATTCATCAAAATGACAATCTACATATCGTGCAGTAAAAACATCTCCAGTTAAAGGTTCAAGATATCTGATAATAGAAGGAGAATCAAAACCAACATAAATACCTATTCTTCGTTGGGCTCCCATCTTAGTTCTTTGTGGAGGTGCAATTGGAACATATACCGCACTTCCAAAAACTCGAAAGTGTGATATGTTGGGTATCTGTCCAAGAACTAACTGTAAAGGAGAAAATTTATGAATAGCCGTTGGTCTTACTCGAATGATGGCTGCAGCATGAAGAATTGCATGACCCCAAACTGAGGTAGGTAAGTTAGCCCTTAACATTAATGGTCGTGCAATAAGTTGAAGTCTTTTTATTAAAGATTCAGCTAAACCATTTTGTGTATGAATATGAGGAACGGAATGCTCAATGGAAATTCTAATAGTCATACAAAAATCATTAAAAGTCATTGATGAAAATTCAGCTGCGTTATCAAGTCGAATTGACTTAATTGGATGATCAGAGAACTGAGCCCGTAACTTGATTATTTGAGCAAGAAGTTTTGAGAAGGCAAAGTTTCGAGAAGAGAGAAGACAAACATGAGACCATCTAGTTGAAGCATCTATTAAAACTATGAAATATCGAAATGGGCCAGACAATGGGTGAATAGGTCCACAAATGTCTCCTTGAATTCTCTCTAGGAATTTCGGGGCTTCTTTATAAACTTTTACTGGTGATGGTCGAACAATTAATTTTCCTCGAGAACATGCAGCACAAGGAAATTCACTACTAGGAAAAACCTTCTTATCTTTGAGAGGATGACCAGTAGAATTTTCAATAATACGACGCATCATAGAAGTACCTGGATGACCGAGTCTTTCATGCCAAAGCATAAAGGATTTGGGATCTATGATTTTTGGAATCATAACATTATGAGACTCAATTGCTCTAATTTTCATAGTATATAATCCAGAAGAAATTGAATGAAGTTTTTCTAGGATATTCTTTTTTCCAGAAATAGTAGAAGTGATGAGAAGATATTCATTATCATTCTCATTGGTTGTTTCAATATGAAAACCATTTAGTCGAATATCTTTAAAACTAAGCAAATTTCTTCTTGATTTACTAGAATATAGAGCATTTTTGATAAAAACTTGTGTCTCATTTGGTAGTAAGAAACTAGCTTTTCCAAATCCATCGATTAAATTTGATGTGCCAGAGATAGTTCCTACATTTCCCTTAGCTTTGATTAGTTGTGAAAAATATTTCTCACTTTGAAGGATTGTATGAGTTGTTGCACTGTCTGCTAAACATATATCCTCCATATTCATTAAAGATGGTCTGATACATATAAAAACATAAATAAATAAAATTACATTTCAAATATAATTTTATTCATTAGAAACACATATCACATATAGAATGAAAACTAATAATATTATACATGCATGATGTTTAATTAAAACAAGAAATTAAACGATATCCCAAAAGATACTTTCAGAAGGTTCAGTAATATCATCAACCTTTTCCTCATTGTTGGTCATTGGTGAATCATCAACAATATTCAATTGATGATTAACAAAGTTTGTTTCTGCCTCCGTTACTTTGTTCTTTTGAGACTCCTGGAATAAATTAGCCAGATGCCTCGGCGTACGACAGGTACGCGATGTTCTAAAACAAACATCTGGTTTGTTCTTTATCGGTGCTGTAGTTTCTTTATTTTTACCCGACTCAGACACTTGCCACTTCTGGTGGCCTGAATTGTCGCGGTTCTGGAATTTGTTGTTATGATGGCCTCGTTTATTCTTTCTTCCCCAAGGCTTCTTATTATATGACCATCTCTTGTCACGTTTATTCTGCTGGAATGACGTGCTGTTAATATCTGGCAATGGGGTAGCACCCGTTGGCCGTACTTGATGGTTTTTCAACAACAATTCATTATTCTTTTCTGCAACAAGGAGGATAGACAACAAGTCACTGAATTTTGTGAACTTACTATGTCTATATTGTTGTGACAGAATCATGTTGGTGGGATGAAAAGTTGAGAGCGTTTTCTCTAACATTTGGGATTCAGAAACTGGATCTCCGCACAAAGCCAAAGTAGAGGTTATTCTATAAATATTGGAACTATATTCCGTAATTGATTTGTAATCTTGTAGCCTTAAATTAAGCCACTCAAATTTGGCATTTGGGAGAACAACCAATTTTTGGCGGTCAAATCTTTCCTTAAGTTGTGTCCATAAAGATAAAGGATCTTTGACAGTTAAATACTCAGTCTTTAATCCTTCATCAATATGGTGACGAAGAAAAATTATGGCTTTTGCATTTTGTGCCGAAGTAGCTGTATTTCCTGATTCAATGGTCTTTTCTAACTCATTTGCACTAAGGTGCAATTCTGCATCAAGTGCCCAAGCCAAATAATTGTCTCCAGAGATTTTCAAAATAGAAAAATCTATTTTTGTCAAGTTTGCCATCTATTCTGGGTTAAAACACAATTTTATTATTTATTAAAACAATAAATAATTGCATGTATGAAATATGAAAAATAAACTACGTCACGATCTCAAGTGGTGATAAAATGTAAATATAAATATTCTTATATTTATGTTATTAGCATAGTGCAAATGGATCTTCACCCGGCATGCGGTAGTTCGCATAGACAGATTATTCCAACAGAATAATAAATAATAGAATAACAGAAGAATTTCACCATGCATGCGATAGACCGACCGCACAGACAGGTTATTCCCAACAGAATAATAAATGCGGAATAATAAATAATGGAACCAGGTCAGGTGAAATTCACACTGACAGGATATTCCGACAGAATATTAAATGCGGAATAATAAATAATGGAACCAGGTCAGGTGAAATTCACACCGACAGGATATTCCGACAGAATATTAAATGCAGAATAATAAATAAAAAAGGTTCCCACCAAGTCTTGTAAGATTAACAAGGATAGATGGTATCATTGTAAATAACAGAATTTAATGGCAATTATAAGAATAAAATTATATTATTTGTGGTATAGCCAAAACGATAATATAATAATAAATTGCAAGAATTTAATTTTACCGTCTCAGTTGGTTAGAGCCTCGTGCTGATAACGTGTTATAAAGCTTTAGCAAAATATATAAAGATACTCTTATAATTG
Source organism: Panax notoginseng (assembly GCA_016801055.1). Lineage (NCBI taxonomy): Eukaryota > Viridiplantae > Streptophyta > Magnoliopsida > Apiales > Araliaceae > Panax > Panax notoginseng. Next base: position 277,856,292 of record CM029012.1, read on the forward strand.
CTCTAATAATTTTTAGAGAGAAGCAAGAGAAAAGATACAGAAATTCTGCAGAGAAAATCACACTCTATTTTCATTCAGTAGTGCCTTTATATAGAGAGAATGTATGAGAGAGAGAGTAGAGAATGAGGGAAAAAGGAGGGAGATCACGGGAGTGATTACTGGAGAAGCAATCAATAAGGAGGGAATCTTATCACATGTGTAATAGTATCATTAATTATTTGCTTTGTAAAGAGTACTATTAGTACTATATACCAGATACATACTCAAATATATATATATATATATATATATATATATATATATATATATATATATATATATATGGGAGAGGATCAAGAGTAGAACTCTTAACTAATAGAACTCCCTTAAATAATAGAATTGTATCAAAACGACGTAGTTTTGATAAGACGCTGTGGCATTTTTGTAAATACGCGGTGGCATGGTATTTACAAAAATGCCACCGCGTCTTATCAAAACTACGTCGTTTTGATACAATTCTATTATTTAAAGAAGTTCTACTACTTAAGAGTTCTACTCTTGATCCTTTCTGTATATATATATATATATATATATATATATATATATATATATATATATATATATATATATATATATACCATCCGGTAGTCTTTAATTCTATCAGGAGAATAGCCTTGTATAACTCGTTAATTTTCTTTTACACATTAAGAAATTTTGTCTGACACGTAACATATTAAAATTATAAAAATTACTCTTATTACATATATATAGATCGACTCACTTAAATTAGACAACTGGATTTTTTTTGTTAATTAGTCACAATTCTACTATTTTCACCTATTAATCGTCACCACAGATTGAGGATCACATGAATATATATATATATATATATATATATATATATATATATATATATATATATATATATATATATTTGGAAGCAAAATTAAGTACGGTTAATTTTCACGATTTAATCAACAAACAAAAATGCTGCCGACCGCAGCTAGCACCACATAATGAATTATTTTTTTTTATCAAACTCAATGTTTATAAATTTATTTAATTTTTAGTCAATATAATGATAAATATTGTGAAGTATCTAACAAATACCACTCATTGTAAAGTTTATTGTTTCATAATTTTTAATAAATCATCTCAATTTTAAATTTAAAAATATCTGAAATTGATTTTTAAAATCTTAAAATTTAAAGCGGGAGAAGTATTTAATTTTAAAACATAACAAATAATACTTTTATCATAGAATCAAATTACTCATCTCATCGTGTATCACACAAAGAACCCATCTAACTCTTATGGGTGCGCTCCCTCCATTAGATTAATTTCATCTATTCATATATATAATAGGCATTTATATATATGCTACCTTCTTGTAGTAGTTTGCATTAATCTTAGTATTGTCATTTTATCAATTTAATTAGATAATTTTGACATTTTATCATTTTACGTACTCACTCCTTTTCATAAAAAGTTTCTTATTTATCAACTTCTCATTCTAAAAAATGAGTTGTAATTTTTATAATAGTATAAAATAATAATTAAAATATTCTCAAGTTATATTAAAATATTCTCAAGTTATATAATTTATTATTACAAATCGATCTATTATTATCGTCATCACTATCAAGGGAAACACTTGTAGCTAAATTACCATGTTGGTACTTGTACTCTAAACTAGGTTTCAAAATTAATCCTCCATGTACACCTTTTTTTTCTTCTTTATAGTACTGTACTCTAACCCTCAGATGTGGGGATACTTTTTTTTTATATATAAAAAAAGTGATGATATAACTTTTTTTTTTTAAATATATCCTTTCTTTAACAAGGATAAATAAGTCATTTACAAAAAAATAAAAATTAAGCAATGTTTCAAACTCCTATGATTTGTATTTTACAAACACATAATAATATATATGGTAAAAATATTAACTGAGAAAATGAAACAAAATATTTAAGCTGATAAAAGTGAGGATAGGAAGCAAGAATGTGCAACAGCCGACATGCATGTGAAGAGTTGTAAGAGGGAAACAGAGTGACAATATGTCCAGTTCATATGTGGGCCCAACTATGTATATATACACTACACTAGCTACGACTATGCAAAAATATATATATATATATATATATATATATATATATATATATATATATATATATATAGGTATGAATTGATATTCTATAAACAAAAGTAATACTTTAAAAAAAAAATTCTCAAATAAATAATAAATGAGTCACATGTGTATGATAGACGTAATAAATCTCTATATATATATGGGAGTGATCCATAATCAAAGTTGGATAAAAGTCTCATCCATCCAACGCAAATTCTACCATTCATTTATGTGATCCAAAAGTTATAATTATTCTCATCTGTTGTGCGGATCTGTATAACTGTTATGCGAATAGGGTATCTTATTTGCACAATTATTGTGCAGATGAGATAAAATTTTTGAGTTTCCATCTGCATAATAGCTGTGCGGATGGTATATTTTATCCGCGAAATTATTAATTTAAACCGTCCGGGATAAATTGGATAATAGAGATTCCTAATTAGCATGTTGACTGTTTTTGAGACCACCAGTGTCACCACTTGTGCCATTGAAGTAGACAGTTCAACCATCAAAAATTATACATATGTGTGTGTATAACTGAATTTCTTTGGTTGGGATACCTATAACATTATACATGTATGACCCAACATATATGAATGAGCTAGCTGGGATATAAATATACTTATCCTTCTACTTCTATTAATTAATTTTCAGAAATTTTGTATCTTCTTCAATTTCAAATTCATCCGCTCATTCCGTATGTCTTTTTTCCTTGAAATAGATAGACTAATCATATATGCAAATTAATTGAATTTAACCCAATTTTCTCGTTTTTTCGAGATTGAAAATAAGAAGGAACGGTCGGTATTAGAAACTAAAAATTAACTAATAGCGGACGGTAAAAAAATGCATAAGAGTTTAGATTTATTAACTAGAGTTTAGGAGTTTAGGGTTTATGAACCATGGTTTATGATTTATTAACCATTAACCAAGATTTATTAATCAGAGTCTAATAAACCTTAAACTTGGTTTAAAATGAGTTAATAAGCTCTAAACTCTGATTTATAAAACTTAAACTCTAATTAATAATTAAATTATAAACTAGTCAAATCATATTCCAATTAACGCCGTCTGTTATTATTAATAACGAATAATATGTATTTTTTTTTATCGTGTATTATTAATAGTTACGAACGTAAATTTTCAATTTATATATGTTAATTAATTATCCCTTAAGAATTTATAATAGATACGTGTTGTAAATCATTCCCTATATATCATGATTGTTTCCTACTGACTCCATGGTTTTATTTGAAGAAAAAACACAAACCAAAAGAAAAGTATCAACCAATAAAAGCAAACAATAAGAAGAAGAGGAATGTATAGACCGTTGTAATCTAAACCTTAGCTCTCCATTAGTAATATGGCTTTAGGGCTGACGTCATAACGGAATATTTTTTTAAAAGAAAAAACTGGTAAATTGTGTCACGCCACCAACCCCCGACTTTCCTTGTGTGAGTGCCCAAAAAGCAGCCCGCCATATCCCTATCCGCGATCTATTTTTGTCTATTTATCTAATCTGTTTAACGCGCTTGATAATGATGTCAAAAACACGCCGTAACGGTAGTTTGAGGTGAACCGCACGTTCCTCCATATTCGTGTATTGGCTGGCTTTTTCCATTTTCTAACTGCCGCCTCGCCTCGCCTCGCCTCCAATGATTTGTTTTTTTACCGTTTACATTCCTTAAATATACTGTAAAAATGAAAAACAGAGATAATATTATTACTCCATTTGTAAATAATATGTGTACAATTAGGTTACATATTTAAATATGTCAAAATAAGTAATTAAATTAGAGACCAATTAACAAATTCATTATTCACAAACTAACAAACGTAACCTCACAGATTGTCAGATTCGATCAAAATACACATTTGTATGGAACGGAACAAACTAAACTTTCACATGATAAAATGACATTAAACCAATTCAGATTAATTATGGGCCTAAAGAAACCTACAACCACCTATGCAAAACAAAAATCATATTAATTTGGCCGTCTAAACAAGATTGATCGGTTTCGATTTACAAATTTTAATTATACGCTATTATTAGTAGTGGATGTCATTTTTTTATAAAATAAAAATAAAAATATGAAACGTCCATTTTTCTTATGAATTTCCAGAAATATATTTACTCAAATACTGGTATCATAACAACCATTTGCATTATTAAGTAGTCAAGTATTTGAAATAATTTCTCGTTAATTAAGCACTTATTAGTAAGAATTCTGTACTAAAACTGATATATGGGCCAGACGGGGGCGAAAGTATGCTTTGTGTAACATAGGTAAGCTGCCTATGCTGACCAAAATATCTTTGTAGTATTCTATTTTTATTTATAATAATAGGGGACAGAAAACGTGAAAATAAGTATGTAAGGGTAGAAAATTTAAAATTATGCTTGTATAAATTTAAATAAATTAATGCACCCGTGTGGCATGTCTTGATCCAATTAAATATTTCTACAAGGAACCAATAAATTTATCCAATGTGTAAAGTATTTTTCAAGATAGGGTTATTTGGAGGCTTGTTGATGAATTTAAAACTTACATTGTAGATGCGAAAGGATTGATGAACTTGTTCAAAAGTTGATTAAGAAGAATAAGTCTGATACCATATCCTTGAGTTTATTTGTGCTGAAATTGGTTTTAATTTTGTTAGTCGCTATTGTCACAGTGGAGTCAATATTTGCAAAGATGAATATTGTTAATATATTCTTCAAAACCTCAACAATGATTTCATTCATACATGTGATTGGGCTTCCGATAATGTCCAGCAACTGTACCTGGATTGAGTTTGAAGTTTACTTGGATATGAAACTCGAGGAAAGCCCTGGCGAGCTGGAGGGCTTGGCCAATAAGCCCAAGGGTAACCCATTGTTCAGAATTTGGAAAAACCCACAGTCGAAAGAAGCCTGGCCTATGTATCCGTTCTATGGCCTTCTTCATCTTTTTGTTTCCCCCATCTTAAATCATAATCATCTCCTGGATTTGTGAAGAAGTCAATTGTTAATCGATTATGTATACACCACTCACCCCACCCACCCTCACTCCCTACCCCCCACCCCACCCCCACGCACCCCACCCACGCCATCCCCACTCCAGCCCAAAAAAAATAATATTATGTGATTACGTATACATCCCTTACCCCCCACCCACCCACCCACCCACCAACCAAAAAAAATAATATTATGTGATTATGTATATACCTCTTACTCCCACCCCACCCCCACCCCCCCCCACCCCACCCCCACCCCCACCTAAAAAAAGTAATATGTATACACCACCCACTCCACCCCCACCCCACCCCACCCCCCCCACCCCACCCCACTCAATATTAAAAGTTCATTTAAAAGTAATGTTTAAAAGTCAAAACATCTTTAAAATGGTTAATATGGTTAATATGATTTTGAACCATAACCCTATGGTTACAACCCACATAACCCATATTAAAAATGATTAATATGATTTTAGTTCTTAAATGAAACCATAACCATATTTTGAAAACCAAAATCAACCCATAACCATATTTTACCAGGCCTATATATATATCGGCCGCCCGGCGGTTTTTTAGAGCTAGATATATATATTTCGTATTGAAATGATACTTAAGCTTATGTGCTTGGATTAATTAATTCTAATAGTCTTAATTTGTGACGTGTAACAAACTAATCTATTTGCATATGGGGCCTGGATGTAGCTAAAAGATGCCAAGGTTTGGTATGCTTGTATTGTGTACTATTCTAATTGGACAACTTTTCAATTAACGAGTGTAAGAGAATTTTATACATTATTATTTAGGGTCATTTACACTACTATACAACAATTAGAAAATAATTACAAAAATAAAACATACACAACATAATTACAAAAATGAAACATACACAACATAATTATAAACTTACGTGCTAAAATCACGTCATGCTAAAATCAAGTCATTAACTCCTACACGTCGGTTATCGAATTTAATATTTGAAATTAACCGTTCCTAAACTCATGCAACAGATCAACGACGGAAAAGACAAACAAGACGAAGCCAAAATCTGATGGTTGAGTAAACTCTTAATCGGAGAAGACGAATCCGGATGTCCCGGCACATCTCTAAGATCGAAAAGACAAACAAGACGAAGCCGAAGCCTCCTGTCGCGAGTAAACTCTTAATTGGAGAAGACGAAGACGGTTGTCACGGCACATCTCTAAGATCGAAAATAGCCTCCAAAATCAACAACGCCTTCTAGTTCAATAGCCAAATACTGCATTGATTAATTAATACAAGATCAACATCAATTTCAATACAATAATACTGAGGTATGTTATTTTAAAATCTACAATCATTCATTTACCTATTGTTACAAATAAATTACTATTTTGGTTACCTTTCTTAGGTTTTTTGCACTTAAAATGATCACACATTAATAATAATGAATGTTTTGATTGCAAGATGAATTTGAAAAATTGGTTACTGCTCAACATTACATTGGTTATTAGTTATGTTGTATTGGTTACTGCTTAACATTACATTGGTTACTGTCTGATAATGACTTAGTTACTGTGTGTTGCTGCATTAGTTACTGACTAATAATATTTTTGTTATTGTGCAATATTATAATGGTTGCTTATGAAGACTTGGTTACTGACATTGGATAAATTGGTTACCGTCTAACATTGAACTAGTTATTGGGTTACTTAACTATTTATTTGGTTACTTAACATTACATTGGTTATTGATTATGTTGTATTGGTTACTGCTTAACATTACATTGGTTACTGTCTAACTATGTCTATGTTACTGTTTAATGCTGACTTGGTTAATGCATAATGGTACTAACTAATGTTGCATTGGTTACTAACTGATAATGACTTAATTACTGTGTGTTTCTGCATTGGTTACTGACTAATAATGATTTTGTTACTGTGTAATATTATAATGGTTGCTTATTAAGACTTGGTTACTGACATTGGATAAATTGGTTACCGGCTAACATTGAACTAGTTATTTGGTTACTTAACTAGTTATTTGGTTACTTAACATTACATTGGTTATTGATTATGTTGTATTGGTTACTGCTTAACATTACATTGGTTACTGTCTTGCATTGGTTACTAATTGATATTGACTTGGTTACTGTGTGTCATTGCATTGGTTACTGACTAATAATGATTTTGTTACTGTGTAATAGTATAATGCTTACTTATGAAGACTTGGTTACTGACTAATGCTAAATTGGTTACCATATAACACTGATTTGGTTACTTATTAATACTTATTCCGTTGACAGACAATGGAGTTGATTCCAGTTGTACTTTATTTCAACGGCACATGGGCTGATAGTAACCAATACACAAAATTTGAAGTTACCGGCATACTAGTTCCATCAACAAGTTCGTTCAAAGAAATGCTAACCAAAATATGCATTGCATTACGGATAGACACAAACGCAACAACATTGTCGATCAAATTTTAGATTAGAAGCGACATTCCACCTATCATTATATCAGATGAATCAACCTTTCAATTCTTTCTGGAAATGAGTAGGAAATCTGATGAACAAGGTAAATTCCCACTGATTGTGGATATTGAAAACATAATGGGACGCACAACAATCTTGTATAACTTGACAAATGTAGAAGAATCTACAATTCACGATGTAATGCCAATCAGATCAACACAAAGGAATTCAGCACTAGTTCCACTAGCAAGACAAGAATGCCAATTTGGAACGCAATATGCTGATCAACTTGCAATGGAAATTATTGAACAACAACGAGACATACAACATGACAAATCATACGCGGAAGAACGATATGATGACGTAATATCGGATCCGAATGAACGTGATGTAAAATTACATCAAACCTACAAAGACAAAAAAATCCTATCACAAGCTATGAGACTGTATTCGATCAGAAAAAACAGACAACACAAAGTCCAACGAACAAGTTATAGAGACTTTGTCCTAGTGTGCGTATACGATGAAAATTGCAAATGGAAAATGAGAGCATTAAGTTTTCGAAAAACCAGTATGTTCAAGGTGAGAGAATTCAACGACATCCACACTTGTTCGGTCAGTGTACTGTTGGGAGACCACAGACAGGCAAATAGTGAGTTGGTCAGTGAATGCATAATGCAAAAAATAACAAATTTGAAGAAAATATACACACCAACCGATATTGTGGAAGACATGATGTCAGAATATAATGTGTCTATCTCTTACCAAAAAGCATGGAGATCGAAGGAGAAAGCGTTGGAAAAGGTGAGAGGAAATCCACACGACTACTCACTCATCCCATCATGGTTACACATGTTGAAGAAAACAAATCCAGGTAAGGCTTTAAAACATTTTATTGGTTTTACATCATTAGACAGTAACCAATATGATGTTACACAGTAACCAATACAACATTACACATTAGAAGGTTACCATTATAAATTTGGTTACTGCTTAATGATGTCTTGGTTACCTTCATGCAACATGCTGTTACTATATAATGCATTGGTTATTAAGCATGTGGTTACTGTCTAATGCTATATTGGTTACTGTCTAATGCATTGGTTACTAAGCATGTGATTACAAAAATAGCATTATTCAGTAACCAATTAAGTATTATACATTAACCAATATAACATTATACAGTAACCAATACACCTTTTGACATTATATGTGTTAGTATGTATGTTTAGTTACTAAACCTTTATACAATTTGTATATGGTTATTATACATGTTTGGTTTACCTTAATATGCGTGTTTAGTTACTAAATATAGTATACAAGTTGTATACCATTAACCACATGAACGGTTACCGATAACTAGTAATTTGGATACTGTATACTACTTGTAATTCTAATGATAATGCTGATTTTCATATCAGGTTCCGTCACATCCCTTGAGTTGGAAATAAATGGCCGTTTCAAGTATCTATTCTTTGTCATTGGAGCGTCAATTCAAGCATGGCACCATTATTTTCCAATCATTGTAATCGATGGTACGTTCATACAATCAACTTACGGGGGGACACTACTGATAACAAGCACACAAGATGCAAACCGAAACATTATTCCCATTGCTTTTTTAGTTGTTGACAGCGAAAATGAAATGTCTTGGAGATGGTTTTTCGTAAATTTGAGAATTGCTTGTGGAGTTAGGGAATGTCAATGTATTGTTTCAGACAGACATGAAGCCATTATACAAGGACTGAATTTTATGTTTCCGGATATCATGCATGGTTCCTACACATATCATATACTGAAAAATATATAAAACAAATTCAAAAAGAAAGGAGAAGAAGTTAAACAAGCTTACAACGGGGCTTGTAGAGCTTACACTGTCGAACAATTCAACAAACACATGGCTGAACTTGATGCCATTGATCCTCGAATAAGGACATATCTGGAGGAAGATGTCAGATTGGATAAGTGCACCAGGCTCCATGAGACTGCAAGTAGGTACTCAACAATGACTTCAAACACAGCCGAATCCATTAACAATGCAATCAAGTTTATCAGGGATCTTCCAGTTGCGTCAATGATTGAATGCCTACGTTGTCTGGTTCAGAGATGGTATTTCACAAATAAACAATCAGCCATATCTACATTCACAACTCTTTCCACAACGGCTGAGAGAAAGTTGCAATCTAATATCTTAAAATCAAAGATACTTAAGGTAATTAATATTTGATTTAAATTATTGCATCCTAATTTACATTTGCAACTTACTGATTATTATTAACTTGGTTACTTAATAATGCTAAATTAGTTATTGTGCAACATTTTATTGGTTACTGACTATTGCTAGCATGGTTACTCTGTAACCATATAATGGTTGCTGCCTATTGCTAAGTTGGTTACTGTGTAAAATTATACTGACTAACAGTAACTTGAATACTAACTTGGTTACAGACTAATGCTAACTTACTTAATGTGCAACATTATATTGGTTACTGACTACTACTGAATTGCTTACTGTGTAATTATATAATGGTTACTGTATAATGCTTATTTGGTTACTGTGTCACATCATACTGGTTACTAATCAATACTGACTTAGTTAATATGTAACATTATAATGTTAATGAGATTTATAATTGTTTCTTTTATATTGGTGGTTACTTATTAACTAACATTCTGGTACTAGTTATTTGCTTACTGTATATTTAGCATGCAACTATTAATCTGATTGTATGCATTGGGTGTTGTAGGTTGAGACATCAAACTTAGTGATTTTCACTGTTTACGATGTCTCTAAACAGTATATTGTGGACATCGAACAAAAGACATGCACATGCCGTAAATTTCAGTACCATGAGATGCCTTGTCCACACGCTGCTGCTGTTATAAGCAAGAGAAATTTGAGCTGTTATGATTTTTGCTCAAGAAATTACACTAAAGCAACTTTGGTCGAGACATATTCAGCTTCCATCATGCCATTAGATGACAAAGAAAACTGGGATGTATCAGAAGAAGTAAGAAACATATGTATAAAATCACCCAACACAAGAAGACCAGCAGGAAGACCAAAAAAAGGGAGGTACAAACACGGATCTGAAATCAAAATTCAAAACAAATGCAGCAGGTGCCAAGAAAAAGGACACAACAGGAAAACATGCAATAATCCCCCGATTTTAAGACCACTAAAAAGGGTCTGATATAGTGCAGTTATATTAATAGTTTAAATACATGAATGTATTATTGTTTACTTTGAGTAACCATTAAACGATTGGTTTGTACAATTTTTGATTGTGTATAGTAAACAAAATTGTTATTCATTTATATATTGATTTCTGATTTCAATGAAACATTAACAATAACAGTAATCAAATAAATACATAACAGTAACCATAACAGTTTTTAATGGTAACCACATAATTACATAACAGTAACCATAACATTTACCACCTAATAACATAACAGTAACCATACCAGTTTTTAACCAAATAATTACATAACAGTAACCATAACAATGTTTAATGGTACCCAGATAATTACATAACAGTAACCATCATAGTAACCACCTAATTTCATAACAGTAACAATACCATTTTATAATGGTAACCACAACATAAACAACCTGTATATCCAGCAACATATAATTACCATAACATTTACCACCTAATAACATAACAGTAACCATTCCAGTTTTTAACCAAATAATTACATAACAGTAACCATAACAATGTTTAATGGTACCCAAATAATTACATAACAGTAACCATCACAGTAACCACCTAATTTCATAACAGTAACAATACCATTTTATAATGGTAATCACAACATAAACAACATGTATATCCAGCAACATATAATTAAAAGGGTATTGAAGTTTATGAAACCCATGTATACTCACACATGCACACTTAACATATGACATATGTCCTGATACAATATTGTAACTCTCTGGATACTATCAAATCATTATATGGTTACCTATTTATACATGATTGGTTACCAACTGTATATTACAAAATTATAATTGGTTAAAATTTTATACATGACAGTAACCAAAACAGTCACCATACCAGTTTTTAATGTAAACCAAATAATTACATAACAGTAATCATAACAATGTTTAATGGTACCCAAATAATTACATAACAGTAACCATCACAGTAACCACCTAATTTCATGACAGTAACCATACCAGTTTATAATGGTAACCACAACATAAACAACCTTTATATCCAGCAACCTGTAATTAAAAGGGTATTAAAGTTTATGAAATCCATGTATACATAACACATGTACACTTAACATATTATATATGCCATGATACAATCTTGTAACTCTCTGGTTACTATCAAATCATTATCTGGTTACCCCTTTATACATGATTGGTTACCAACTGTATATTTGAAAAAAAATTCAACAAACACAACTTAAAAAGAAACAAAATACCAACCAACAAATAATATCTCTTTCATTAATGCTAATAAAATTAAATATGTAATCTCATCTACATCAGATCCAATGAACATCAAAAAATCATAAATCATACACAAATGTTGTGTATAACACCAAAACTTAAAAAAATACACAACAAAATTAATAAAGACAAAACAACAAAATCCGAACTAATCAAAATCTGGAACAAATCTTCCTGAAAATTCTCTATCAGTATCATAGCCCTTCAACTGCTTGTTCCTTGCATGCATATATAGGTTTATGCATAACTTTTTTCGATACTGCGCAATGGGGAAAGGAATAGGAATCTGATCAAACTTCTGATGAATGACATGCTCAGCAAAACAAATTGTGAACATCCCACAATCACTGTAACAACAAACAACATATAACAAAAATAAAAAATAAAATCAACCTATATGTAATAATTAAAAAAATGTACACAATTTAACCCTTACCCCTCTACTTGTTCAGGAACCGTCTCAGCAAATTCCAACTCAATTATATCTTCTTCGTCCTTGTTGCGATACGGGTCATTGCTGAAGTCAATGTCATACCTATCCTTCCAAAAACCAGACTTGCGCAATAGCATGGGAAGAATGAAGATGTACGGCTCACAAACATCAGATATTTTAGTTTGCATGGATTTCCTTTTTGGTTGTAGAGAATTATAAACAGTTAGACACCTACGATGCACATCAAAAGTCAACAACAACCAATGGTCCGGTGATGACATATGAATTGGGAACAACACATAGTCAACGTTCCTCCATGGTGTGTTGACATCCATAAACAGCCCACGTATGTATTCAGCAACATCACCCTCCCCAGACAGAATAATTTTGTCACAATTTTTTTTGTATACTCCTCGAAAAGAGCGGTGATCTTGCTGTGAAACCAACAATCCGTGGTCGTTACCCTTATAGGAACACTTTCGGAATGTCTTGTCATTTTACGGAAATAATACAACGCAACATTGATGTGTTGAGCCAAAAAAAATTAATAGGATATTAACAGTTGTTGGAAAATGCAAGTATGTGATGAATGTAACTAAATAATGTAAACATAACTATAAAAATATAATTTTTAAAAAAATACTCACATCGTCGTCTAACCACTGCCCAGACGTCTTTAATTTATAGAACCACATCTTCGATGATATTGCAATGGATCCAAATACAAAAGAAGGCATGATAATATCGTTCTTTCCAGGAAATTTGTTCGTCCTTCAATATAATAACATAATATTAGTATACACACTAACATTAACAATTACCGTATTAATATACACACTACTACAAATCAAACTTGCACGTTCTATAATTAACATACTAATCAACCAACTTAATTTTAAACAGTACCCTGCTAACCAACAAATATTAAAATCATAACCATAATCAAATAGTAACTAACACATAACTAATAGGTAACCAAAACATAAACTAATATTAACCAGAATATAAAGTAATAGCAACCATAACATTTATTTAATAGTAACCACACCATTTATTTAATATTAATATTTATTTAATATTTAATATTATGCAGTAACCAAAACAGAATTAGTCAGTAACCAATTAAGCATTATACAGTAACCAATGTAATATTACACAGTAACCAACACAACATTCGACAGTAACCAAAACAACATTATATAGTATAATGTTGCCCAGTAACCAATACAGCAAACCAAAATCAGTAAATTAATCAACAATTTAATTTTAAACATTAATCTGGTAACCAAACCATAATCACATAGTAACCGAAACATAACTACTAGGTAACCAAAACATAATCTAATAGTAACCAGAATATAAAATAATAGTAACCAATGACAGTAACCAAAACAGCATTATATAGTATAATGTTGCCCAGTAACTAATACAGCAAACCAAAATCAGTAAATTAATCAACAATTTAATTTTAAACATTAATCTGGTAACCAAACCATAATCACATAGTAACCGAAACATAACTATTAGGTAACCAAAACATAATCTAATAGTAACCAGAATATAAAATAATAGTAACCATAACATTTATTTAATAATAACCATATGTTACTACAATAATACAAACTTATTTGTTTCATAAAAAACTATAGCATTGTTAACAACAAAAAACAAACCTTTTTCTGTTGTTTATTCCAATTTTGAACCATTCTTCAAACAATGCCTCTTCAAATTTTGAGGGCATCTCCATGCATGATATGGGGAATGCACTTAAACGTGCAAGTGTTTGACTAGCAGCACCCACTACAGTACATGATGAATCAGCCGATCCAAACGCTGTTGTATATGGAGAACGTAAAATGACACTCTTTACAGGTTCACGTACAGGTCTACCACTGGCTTTGTGGACACTCTTCTCCAACTCATCACACTTAGCTATGTCATGTGTGGTGAGAACCATAAAATCAAGAGCATACCTGCTTGCTACCTCACCTTTTTTCCCCTTTTTCAGTTGACATAAAAAGGTAATATATACGATTAGTAACCTGAATAACATAAACTAGTAACCAACTGACTGTATAACAGCCAACAAACTTAAATGAACATGATATATTAGTAATCTGAATAACATAAACTAGTAACCAAATCATAATATAATAGTAGACAAATTATAATATAATGGTAACCAAAACACAATATCATAGTAACCAATTCACTATATAATGGTAACCAAAACATAAATAACATTTAAATAAATGATGACACATAATTATAACACTAACCTTATCAGCATCATACACAACAATCTCTTTTCCAGTACATTGGCTTAATATGTCAAAAGACGGCATGCCATTATTATTGTCAATCTGCGCAAAATAAATAACCATTTAATAATTAAAACAAAAGACATATATCACATAACAAAAACAAACAAATATGTCTAACCTTGACATCTTCTTCATCATCATTATTTTTTTTTCATCGGGTTCTTCAACCATAACAGCACGTTCAACTTCATTAGCAATCTCAATTACATTCACATCATTATTCTCCACGAGTATTGACACATCATCACCAACTTCATTACCCAATTCAATTTCATTCACACCCTTCTTCTCAACTTCATCCAACACATCATCACCATCATTATTCTTATTCACCTTTGAACCATAATCAACAACCTCATCAACATGGACCTCCTTCACCATGACATTAGCATTCTCATCAGCAGCATCATCAGCAGCTTCACCACCTTCACCACCTTCATCGCCTTCATCTCCTTCATCGTCAACGTCGTCATCATCATCATCATCATCATCATCATCATCACCAGCATTGTCAGAATCGTCATCATCTGAATCACCATCAAGCTTTTTGCCCCCTACGTCTTTGATAGCACGTAACTCATCTCTAATAATAAACCTAAGGTCCCTGCATAACTGGACATGTAAAAGCTGCATTTCATCTTTGATATCAGTTCGCAATTTTCCAAATTCTTTCTTCAATTCATAAACTTCTTTCTTCAATTCAGACACTTTCTTCTCCAACGGCTTAGACCGTACATCAATTGCCTCTTTCACAACAGATATATCAACACCAATGTTGTCAGCCTTCACATTTTTATCTACTTTCTTGTCACCATCCTTCCCATTAAAAAAGTGAAAACCGCCCAAATCAAGCCGATCCTTCTCCTCGGCCGTGGAAATCAAACTGTTTATCCTCAGCTGAAAAATAGTAAGTATACTTTAGTATATCATCTAACAAACAATGTACAATTACATTGAAATAAATAGTAAATAAAGAATCATAAACACATAATCAGTAACCAAATACATATATACATGTAACCAAATGTATAATAAGTAGTAACCAACTAAATGTATAAATGTAACCAAATGTTTATATTCGGGTAACCAACAACAATGTTATTAGTAACCTGAATGTAATCTTATCAGTAACAGTATTTGAATATTCAAGTAACCAAAAACATTGTTATTATTAACATGCATATAAAATAATCAGTAACCAAACGTGTATATAAAGGTAACTAACTACTTTGTTGATAGTAAACTTCACATAATATTTTCATTTATCAAGTATATAACTAAAGGTAAAACAACATACCTGTCCGGAACAAAAAATTAATTCATTCAACTTGTCATTTGAAAGCGGCTTCATTAACTCCTTCCATTTGAATAAACGGACATCCGACGGATGCTCGTCATTGCATATACCCCGATTTTTGAATGTCGAAATATTTTCAAACATAAAAACTTGGAATACATACGGAAGCCTGTTCAACTTGTACAATTTGGTGTAATGATCCATGTAAAAATTGTATGTTGAAACATCATTATTTCCTTTCCTATAACGCCCCTTCAAAGCATTAGACAAAGAGTACTTTGTCATCTCAAAAGCAACTTTCTCCCAAGGAAAACTACTAACATCGCCATAACACAAAAAATTAACCATTGCCTCATCAACGTAATTTTCAGAAAATGTGCACATAATGAAATTAAAGACCAAAAATATCATAGACATCTTAATAGTCTCGTCATCATCGTCAAAAACTGCCTTCCTATATATCCTACCTATACTACTACGTGTCACAGCTTCGTCACAAAAAAACTTACCAATAAGCATATTCTCCATACCTTTATATGGAGTTATATCATCCTCACCCTTCCATCTCAACCCAGATATCATATAAAACTCAGGCAAATCGAACCTGACCCTTTTCTCTCCGAACAAAAACCACATTTCACCGTCATCCCTCTGGTGAACCTCCCTAACAAGAGCGTGGTGAATAATCTGGGAATACATTTGATGCTCACCAAACTCAAGAAAATTCCCAAAACATGTTGCCTTAAATTTATCCAGCTGACTCTTATTCAATTTATTTGCAATGATACTGGGGACTTCCATGTCGCACCAATATATCACTTTTCCGTTGAATTTTCTGTTGCATTCCTCATAATAAAGATCCCATAACTGCAAGTAAATAAAATCAGATTTACAAAGTTAACTAACCAATCATATGATAGTAACCAAAACAACATAGACAAGTAACCAACATAGCTTTAGTCAGTAAACAAAACATCATTAATCAGTAACCAATCTAGCATTAAACAGTAACCAAGACATCATTACATAATATAATAGTTAGACAACAGCCAACAAATCATTAGACATTAACCAAGACAGTAACCAAGACAGAATTATACAGTAAACAGCATGTTGCAAGAAGGTAACCAATGTAAATTGGTTACTTATTAATGTTGTCTTGGTTACCTTCATGCAACATGCTTGTTATTGTCTAATACATTGGTTACCAACCATGTGCTTACCAATCATTAATCAGTAACCATTCAGCATTATACAGTAACCAATACAATGTTGCACAGTAACCAATACAGCTTTATACAATATACTGGTTAGACAGTAACCAATACATCATTAGACAGTAACCAAGACATCATAAGACAGTAACCAAGACATCATTATACAGTAACCAAGACACACATAAGACAGTAACCAAGAAATCATAAGACATTTACCAAGACACTCATAAGACAGTAACCAAGACATCATAAGAGTAACCAATACATCATTAGACAGTAACCAAGACATTATAAGACAGTAACCAATACATCATAGGACAGTAACCAAGACATCATTAGACAGTAACCAAGACACTCATAAGACAATAACTAAGACATCATTAGACAGTAACCAAGACACACAAGACAGTAACCAAGAAATCATAAGACAGTAACCAAGACACTCATAAGACAATAACCAAGACATCATTGGACAGTAACTAAGACATCATAAGACAGTAACCAATACATCATAAGACAATAACCAATACATCATTAGACAGTAACCAAGACATCATAAGACAGTAACCAATACATCATAAGACAGTAACAAAGACATCATTAGACAGTAACCAAGACACTCATAAGACAATAACCAAGACATCATTAAACAGTAACCAAGTCAGTTTTGGTTACCTTCATGCAACATGGTGGTTATTGTCTAATGCATTGGTTACCAATCATGTGGTTACCAAACATTAATCATTAATATTATGCAGTAACCAATTAAGCATTATATAGTAACCAACTAAGCATTATACAGTAAACAATAACAACATTTAAATTAACACACCTTTAAAATTCGTTGAGTTGGAATTATCTTCTGGATAAGCACTTGAGCTTCATTCTTAACAGGGACATCAAAATCAGAATCTAATTGCACTTCGGAATGTTTGATATCGCTATGTATCACCAAACTACTCTCATTCTTACTCGATTTATTACCTACATCCTTCCCCTTTCCCTTCCCCTTGCTCTCCACAACAAACTTCTTCAAGTTCTTAACAGAACTACCCTCCACAATCCTTTTCCTCTTCCCATCCTTCTTCCTTGTATCAACCATTCTATACAAAACATAAAAACAACACAAACCAAAACAATGAATACTTCATTCTGTTAGTAAACTACTTTAATATATAATACATTAAACTATTAAGAAAATACTCACTTGAAGCAATAATAAACACCAGAGTCGATCAATGGAGAAGAATAACGAGTAACAACTACAATGAACCAGACGAGTAAGAACGACAACGACAATGAACCAGACGAGTAACGAGTAACAACGACAAAGACGAACAACTCAACGAGTATTTTGAACAACTAAACAAATATGATAGAGATGAAGAACGCACGAACAAGTATGAAGAACAATCACCGGAAACAAGAGTTTTTAACTCCGATTACGTTTAGTCGCGACAGAGGATAGAAACAAGGGTTTCAGCATGCAAAAGAGGGTTTGGTAACTGCAGAGTCCAATACAAATGACAAGCGGTTATCACGCTATTCAAAAAAAATAACTTTTTGCCGTGTCAGACCATTAATATTTATCCCTTAAATTAAGTAGTCCTAGTTATATTACTATTGTAAATATATATGATAAAATATCATATTTTTGTAATTATTTTATTAATGTATGATTTTTGTAATTACTTTCATAAATGTACTATAATATGTAATTGTTCCTATTATTTAACAATACAAATTTAATAAGTAGCATGCTTTAATTAAGGAATAAAAATTAATTTGTAATCTAATTTTTATTATGTGATATTTATTAATTAATCTTTTGTTTTATAATTTGTTTGTCATGATCCAATCAACTCTACGTACCAAACAAATAATTTAGTCAACAATGTCATCATAAGATAATGCTACAAAATTAAAAGCATCTAGTCGTCAACAATGGTTTACTTTGCCCAACAGATTCCTCTCACAAATGAAAAGCTAGAGAGATGGCACGTACGTACGTTTTCTTATTTATGAGCTAGTGAGGAACATATATTATGTCATAACTAGAAATGAATGCATGCAGATGAAATGGAGATATATATATATATATATATAACAATTAATGTCTTAGCTATAGGGTGGGATGGCATAATGGGTAATGTGGATGACATCTTCAGGTCTGGTCGGGGGGTGAGTCTTATTTCTCATCCTCAAAGCCTGATAATCCTTGTACAAGAATCCCCTGTACTTTGGTGCCTCTCCAATTTCTTGGGTGAACTGTGGCAATGGCTCAACCCATTTTTCTCCTTGCAAATTATAGAAAAAGGCACACGAGTAACGGCTTCTCCCTTTGGGTCTAATCACTCTATGAGTTGCACTCTTAAATTTGTTGTTGCTCAGAACCTGCAAATATCATCCGCAATTTTTTATATTTTTATTTTTAAGAAAGAAAATTAATATGCACGGATTAATTCCCTAGAAAAAATTACCTGAATAACATCACTTATGTTGACGACTATTGTTCCCTGACTGGGAGTCACCGGAATCCATTCCCCATTCTTTCGAACTTGTAGGCCTCCAACTTCATCTTGGATCACAAATGTGATACAATTTCCGTCTTCATGTTCGGATAGACCATTGTTATTCTCAGTCTCATCATCTGTCTGGAAGTATCGCAAAGCCGTCATAAAATCCCAGCTTCTATCCTCGTTGAATTCTTCAAGCAAGTTTGGAGGAAGGCCTAGACAATCACTCAAGATGGTCTCCAAGAGCTGCGCTGTCTTACTGAAGCAGGCGAACAATTCTCCCAGTACATCCCTATAACATTACATTTTAAAGAAATCATAGAAAAATATTCCCAACAATTAATTCAGAAAAAAAAAAAAGAAGAAGAAAAAAAGTGTAGATCAGATCGACTCACTTGATTTGAGGTGGATTGTCGGGGAAAATATTGAAGTTGGATTCAGGGGAAAACATCAACAAATATTCCATCTTGTCGGCCGAGTGGTCTGGGTGTTTGCTGTATCCGGCAGGTAGAGGTGCCCCAGGGAGAGGACTAAACTTGAGCTTCTCTTGATCTGGGCACCCAAAAAATGTCTTTGACAGATCGATTGCTCGGTTCATCAGATCAAGAGATATGCCATGGTTCACAATTTGGAAAAAGCCGTACTCGGAGCAAGCTTGGGTTATAACGTCTTTGGCCTTTTTCTTTCCTTCCTCGTCTCCTCCGGTGGTGATCAAGAAAGGAGAGAGATCAACTGTGGGAATAGTATTTGAGTTTGTCATTGTATATTGCTTCAACTTATTAGACTTCTACAAATATCTTGTTGCTTATATAAGCCTCCTACAAGTCGCAGATCATCATAAGTAAATTAATTACGGAAATCTGATTCAAATCAAAGCTTAGCTAAATTATTAAATGAGTTTGTTTTCTTGCTAATGTATATACGGATTATCAGTGCAAATTCTATCCATCAAGCACTTTAATACTAATAAGATACTCCCTCGGTTAATGCAAATTGAATGTACGCATACTCCCTCTCTTCCTTTTTAATTTATTTTTTTAAGGAGAAATTACAAATATTAAATATTATAATTAATGATTTGTTTGATTAATCAAAATGAGTATAGAATGAATATCATCCTTCTGAAATTCACTGAAAAATATAAATAAATTAATATTTAATTTATAGATAATATAATAAATTAAGTCATTAATATTTTCTTAAGATATACTCCCCCGTTCCAAAATTAGAAATAAATTTTGACTTTTTTGAATCAATTTATGAAATCATAAAATTCAAAATTGATATAATTTCGTTCAAGTTTTAGAAGGAGAATTGATATTTCCACATGTGAAAATCTTAGCTCGGTACTCTCTCACATGAGAGAGTGGACCCACTTATTATTCATGAGAGAAAGATATTGTGAAGCTAACATTTGTACATGTGAAAATATTAATTCCATTTTAGAAACATGAATAAATTTCACCATCTAAAAATACAGATAAAAAAGGTAACGGATGAAAATTTATTTCTTTCCTTCCGCTGCTTTTTACCTATTGGGTGAAATTTATTCTTTTTTATCTATCTTTTGTAGATTTCAAGAAAGAAGTAATGACTTAGTTTTTTACATTTTTCTTGCATTTAATACCAATTTTTTTCTCTTTTATCTTTTCAATTAATTTTAGAAGGATAATATTGAGTAAAAGTATCTATTAATATTTTCAATTAATTTTAGAAGGATAATATTTTAAGGGAATTATTATTTCCACAGATAAAAATTAATATTTTCACAAGTTCTTTCACACAAAGTGTGAGTCCTATTTATTATTCATGTTAGAAATCTTATGAAATTATCAATTTTACTTATAAAAATATCAAATTCCTATTTTATTTTGTAGTAAATGAGACGCCCCCAAAATTAGGTATACATCACCCATCTTGGGTCGTCAGATACATAGTACAGAATACAAATACAACTGATTAATACATCTGTCGTGTACAATACGACAAAACATAAACTGTGAGTTTGAATACAAATATTATCTTCTAGAGAGTATTCATACTCAAAAGGAGTCCTCATTACATTTATTAACACACCATTACATAGAATAGTGAGGACTACTAACTAATACTATCATTCGGACCATCACTCTGTACCCCGACTTGTCCCAGCTACGTTCTCATTTCCTGAAGAGAACAGTGAAAGAAAGGGTGAGCTCAACTAGCCCAGTAAGAAATATTATGACTAAGATAATGCAGAATAAATTATCATTAGCCTTCAACAATGTTAAACTGATAAAATATAATAGACATCAAGTTTAACTGTAGCGGAACAAGCAATCCATTAAAAGAGTCAAGTAGAAAATAAACTCTACTATCTTTTATGATTTAAAAAGTTTTTCAACACTGTAATCGCTGAGACTCAGCTTAATAAAATAATCCACATCATCAAATCACCCCTGCACTACGGCCAAGGATATTCGTGTATTCATTAATGGTCATGATCATGCCAACAACTGTCCATCAATGCACTACGGGCCAATGAGGACTTTTACCACATCATTTGTAACATTACGGTCATGATTATACCGAATAATCCCTGGTCATAATCATACCAAGTCCATCTATGCACTACAGGCCACAGATGACTTTCAACATTTTATAAACATGAGGATGATGACAATGATATAAGAATTCAATAAAACAAGTTCAAGAATTAATTTATCCAGGAATTAACAACGTCCAAATTGTCAACATGATACTGCATTGTGGAGTAAAATTCAAGAATGCTTAGAAGAATATTTTCTTGAAAAGATACTGGATGAAACGCAACTATCAAGGATATTCCACAAATTTCATGGAGTATAGAAGTCAAAACTTAACCAACTGAGTACAATAAAGAATGGAATAACAAAAGAAATCACCATGCATGCGATAGACCGCACAGACAGGTTATTCCAATAGAATAATAAATAATGGAACCAGGTCCGGCGTAAACGCACAGACAGGATATTCCGACAGAATAATAAATAATGGAACCAGGTCCGGTGTAAAACACACAGACAGGATATTCCAACAGAATAATAATAAAACGGAACCAGGTCCGGTGTAAAACACACAGACAGGATGTTCCAACAGAATAATAAACGGAACCAGGTCCGGTGTAAAACACACAGACAGGATGTTCCAACAGAATAATAAACGGAACCAGGTCCGGTGTAAAACACACAGACAGGATGTTCCAACAGAATAATAGAAGAATGTCACCAAGTATAGGGTAGACCGCGTATACTGGTTATTCCAACAGAATAATAACGAATGGAATAACAGAAGTTCTCTTCATGAATATAAAAGAAATAATATTCCCTACCTTAAAAGAACTGGATATTGGAAAAGTGATGTAGCAGAATACTTTTATTCTCTCTCTCTTATTCCCTCTATACTTTCTCTCTCTATAGCTTGAATGAATTCGTGAAAAATAATGAAGCCCTAGGCCTCTATTTATAGAAAAACTGAGGGTGGCTCTTGGTCTTAACGAAGGGTCAAATGACTCTTGGTCTTAACGAAGGGTCAAATGACTCTTGGTAATATTGAAGGGACAACTACTATTGACGAAGGTAATTACTATTGACCAAGGTAAATACTATTGACGAAGGTAATTACTATTGACCAAGGTAAATACTATTGACGAAGGTAATTACTATTGACCAAGGTAAATACTATTGACGAAGGTAATTACTATTGACCAAGGTAAATACTATTGACGAATGTAATTACTATTGACGACGGTAATTACTATTGACGAAGAGACTCTTAGATGATGACATATGGCCCCCCATAAAATAGTCAAACTTACCACAACGTCTCAATTATTGATTTAATAATATAACATATTATACAGATGATACTATGACAATAATTTAAGAGATATGATGCAGCAATTACTGTAGCAATAATTAAGTATAGCTGAGTGACTTCTCACGTAAGCATCAATAATCAATACCGTGTGCTACTATGCAACCACGCGTATTACTGTACTTTTACTACCAAGTAGTTCAACAGTTTTAACAATTTTAACGTAATACCTCAGCTGTTATTTTTATAGAAAGATAATTTTGTCGTTTTCTCAATCCGACAATAATTCCATTGTGGGGTCCACCAATGATTGTGCCGTCGTACGAATATTCCCCGACAAAAAGAATATTCCCCGACCAAACGAATATTTTATAACAACTTGCTTACTTTGTAAAATTTATAAATATTACCCACAACTATAACATTATATCAAATTAACTCCATAATATTCAAAAATGATATTTATAGAAAATTCATCTTTATTTATAAAATTTGGGGTCTTACAACCTCCCCTTCTTATGAAATTTCGCCCTCGAAATTAGGGTACGTACCTGGTATGTCGAAGAGGTAAGGATACCTTGATTTCATTTCTGATTCTAACTCCCAAGTCATTTCCTCAACATCGTGGTTTCTCCACAAAACTTTGACTTGAGGTATAACCTTGGAGCGTAGAATATGTTCCTTCTTATCCAAGATTTGAACAGGAACTTCTTCATACGTCAAATCCTCCGCTATTTCGTCCGGTTCTAACTCAATAATGTGGTTCGGGTCTTCCACATATTTGCGTAACATGGATATGTGGAAAACGTTATGAACACGAGACATACTTGGCGGTAAAGCGAGTCTATAAGCCACAGTTCCTACTCGATCGAGGATTAAAAATGGACCGATGAATCGAGGATTTAGCTTTCCTCTCTTTCCAAATCTCGTAACTCCTTTCCATGGAGCAACACGTAAGAACACATGATCTCCTACATCAAATTCCACGTCCTTTCGATGAAGATCAGCATAACTCTTTTGTCGATCTTGTGAGGTTTTTATACGTTGTCGGATCGTTTGAATCTTTTCTGTAGTCATACGTACCAACTCCGGTCCCAACAACGTTGCTTCGCCCACCTCATCCCAGCATACTGGAGAACGACATTTTCTTCCATACAATGCTTCGAATGGAGCCATGCCAATACTTGCTTGATAACTGTTGTTGTAGGAAAACTCCACCAATGGTAAGAACTTGTCCCAACTTCCCTTGAAGTCAAAGACACAGAGTCTTAATAGATCTTCAAGAGTTTGAATAGTCCTCTCTGATTGTCCGTCCGTCTGAGGATGATATGCTGAACTAAATCGTAACTCCGTGCCCATAGCTTTTTGTAAACTAACCCAAAATCGTGAAGTGAATCTTGGGTCTCGATCAGAAATTATGGATACTGGCATACCATGCAGTCTTACAATCTCGTTTATGTACATACGAGCAAGACGTTCAAGTGTATAAGTTTCTCGTATCGGTAAGAAATGAGCAGACTTGGTCAATCTATCAACAATGACCCAAATCGCATCAATACCTTGAGAAACCCTAGGAAGACCGGTAACGAAATCCATGGTAATGTGCTCCCACTTCCATTCTGGAATTTCAAGTGGTTGCAATGGACCTTTTGGTACTTGATGCTCCGCTTTGACTCGTTGACAAGTTAGACACCTTGAGATAAACAACGCTATCTCTCTCTTCATATTGCTCCACCAAAATGTATGACGAAGATCATGATACATTTTGGTACTTCCAGGATGGATTGCAAACGGTGTGTTGTGCGCCTCCATCATGATTTCATACTTTAAATCAGGGTTGTTAGGAACACAAAGTCTGGAGTTGACTCGAAGTATTCCTTCCTCATCGATTCTTGCTTCCGGCATAACACCTTCTTGCACTTTCTTCCTCATACGCATCAGCTCCAGGTCTGTAGCTTGAGCAGCTTTAACTTTATCGATTAAAGTCGGTTCTACTCGTATATTCGCCATCATCACATGGGTCCCTGGAGTCTTCAACTCTATCTCCATCCTTTGCAAGTCACACAAAATGGGCCTTTGCGTTGTTAATATTGCACTTGTACCCGCATATGATCTTCTACTCAATGCGTCAGCTACCACGTTCGCTTTTCCAGGATGGTATTGAATGGTATGATCATAATCTTTCAACAGTTCAAGCCAACGTCGTTGTCGCATGTTGAGTTCCTTTTGAGTGAAGAAATATTTGAGGCTTTTATGATCCGTAAAGATCTCCACTTTCTCCCCATACAAGTAATGCCTCCAAATTTTAAGTGCAAAGACAACAGCTGCCAACTCTAGATCATGAGTAGGATAATTCCTCTCATATTCCTTGAGTTGTCTTGATGCATAGGCTATGACTTTTCCATGTTGCATGAGAACGCATCCCAACCCTTTGCTCGAAGCATCACTGTAGATGACAAATCCCTCCGAGCCAGATGGTATTGTTAGAACAGGTGCTGAAATGAGTCTCCTCTTGAGTTCTTGAAAACTCTGCTCACATTCTTCGCTCCAACCAAACTTTGTATCTTTCCGAGTCAGCTGAGTTAATGGAGTAGCGATTCGAGAAAATCCTTCCACGAATCTCCGATAATAACCAGCTAAACCAAGAAAGCTACGTACCTCGGTCACTGATTTAGGTTGCTCCCAGCTTTGAATAGCTTCAATCTTTGCCGGGTCAACCGATATTCCACGACTTGATACTACGTGCCCAAGGAATGCTACCTCCTCCAGCCAGAACTCGCATTTCTTCAACTTGGCATAAAGCTTGTATTCACGAAGCTTTTGGAGTACCAGCCTCAAGTGTTGCTCATGATCTTCACGGCTTTTGGAATAAATAAGGATGTCATCAATAAAGACGACCACAAAGTGATCCAAATATTCCTTGAATACCCGGTTCATCATATCCATGAAGGCAGCAGGAGCATTAGTCAATCCAAAGGACATGACTAGGAATTCATAATGCCCGTACCGAGTTCTAAAAGCCGTCTTTGGAATATCCTCAGTTCTAACCTTCAGCTGATGATATCCAGAACGAAGATCGATCTTTGAAAAGAATTGTGCTCCTTGCAACTGGTCAAACAGGTCATCAATACGTGGCAATGGGTACCTGTTTTTGATGGTGACATGATTCAACTCCCGATAATCAATACAAAGTCGCATACTTCCATCTTTCTTCTTCACGAATAGAACAGGAGCTCCCCAAGGAGAAGTACTAGGACGAATAAAGCCAATGTCTAACAATTCCTGCAGTTGGATCTTTAACTCCTGAAGTTCAATAGGAGCCATTCGATATGGGGCTTTGGAAATGGGTTTTGTACCGGGTTCAAGATCGATACAAAATTCAATTTCACGCTCTGGGGGTAGGCCAGGAAGTTCTTCAGGGAATACGTCAGGGAATTTATTAACAATAGAAATATCATTCAAAACTGACGTATTTTTGTTTAGATCTGTGACATGAGCTAAGAAAGCTTGACATCCGTTTTTCAATAAACGAATAGTTTTATGGCTTGAGATGACAGCGATTGATTTTAATGGTTTGGTTGCTTGAATTCGCATAATAGGTCGATTAGGAATATGAAAACTAACAACCTTACGAAAACAATCAATTTTTGCATAATGAGTAGTTAACCAATCAATCCCTAGAATCACGTCAAATGCAAGTATTTTTAATGAAATCAGATCGATAGGTAATGTGTGGGTACCAACTTGAACCAAACAAGACTTATAAACAGTGGAGGTAATGAAGGTTTCTCCCAACGGAGTTTCCACAGATAAGTCAAAGTCTAATTTCTCCGGAATCAAATTTAATCGATGAGCGCAAGTAGGAGAAATAAAAGAATGGGTTGAACCGGTATCAAATAAAGTATAAACTTCTTTAGAGTTTATAATAAGCTTACCCGTGATGACCTCATTCGGGTTCCTTGCTCTCTGGGAGTTCACAACAAACGCTCTCCCTTGCACAACCGGTTTTGACTTTTCTGGGACGGCTTTTGGTGCCTCCATCCTAGCTGAATTTGTCTTCGGTAAACGACAAAATCGGGCTAAATGACCTTCTCTTCCACAATTATAACATGCTTTGGACGGCATCGCGCAGTTTGGACTGATGTGCCCCTCCCCTCCGCATTTGAAACATATGATAGGTGGTCGTTCTCCTTCCTTAACGACAGGTGCTGGTGCTGACGTCTTTCCATCATTGTTGAATCTCCTCTTCTTGAAATGTCCATTCTTATTGTTTTGGCCCTGATTACCACCGAAGTGGTTACCATTTCTGGCCTGTTGATTCCCTCCACGCTTGTTGTCACCGCTTCGATGACTGCTCTCACTGGTATTATCATTTTGCCGGCTGCTCTCTTTTGGTTGCGTTGTCTCGTTATCGCGCTCCACCAACTGAGCCCTATTTACAACATCTGAATACAAACACAGTTTATGAGAAACAAGATGTTGACGTATCTCCGGCTTCAAACCTCTTAAAAACATCCGCGTCATTCTTTCTTCATTATCCACCAGGTGGGACGCAAACCGGGATAACTCCGCAAATTTTGCCTCGTACTGCGACACGGTCATATTATTCTGCTCCAATTTGATGAACTCCACCTCCTTCATGTGACGAATACTCTCGGGAAAGTATTTGTCGTTAAACAGCTCTTGGAACTTCTCCCAGGACATCTTCAGTGCGGCAGGTTGAGTACGCTTTATCGATTCCCACCAGTAATCTGCCTCTCCTCGCAACATAAAGGCGGCAAAGGGAACCTTTTGCTCCTCGGAGCAACCCAAGACATCAAATATCTTGGTGATCTGCTTTATCCATGTTTCAGCTACAAGTGGTTTGGGTTCTCCCTTAAACTCCGGTGGTCCCAGCTCCTTAAACTGTTTAGCGGTGACCGCCTGAGAGTTTCCAGTATTTCCACCTACGTTGTGGACAGGAGCCGCTTTCACCTGTTGTTGCATGAATTGCATAAAGCCTCTGAACATTTGATCATTCATCATTTGGTCAGTGTTGTTGTTTGCATGAGGATTGACACCTTCCTGATGCACATTATCCTGATTATTGATATGTGGTGAATCAACAGTCGTCTGTGCTCCATTGCTATTCTCAACGTTCTCAGATGCCATTTTCAGATACTGCCACAAAATAAAAATTAATTGATATGTCATATATTATCCTTATATTATGACCGACCAATTAAATACCATGCAAATAAACTTAGGTATGTCATACTAGCGAAGGAAATCCCCGTCTCTCCCCTCCTAGTTCTATTCTCACATCTTAGCCAGGGATCATATCCCTAAGCTCTGATACCAACTGTGACGCCCCCAAAATTAGGTATACATCACCCATCTTGGGTCGTCAGATACATAGTACAGAATACAAATACAACTGATTAATACATCTGTCGTGTACAATACGACAAAACATAAACTGTGAGTTTGAATACAAATATTATCTTCTAGAGAGTATTCATACTCAAAAGGAGTCCTCATTACATTTATTAACACACCATTACATAGAATAGTGAGGACTACTAACTAATACTATCATTCGGACCATCACTCCGTACCCCGACTTGTCCCAGCTACGTTCTCATTTCCTGAAGAGAACAGTGAAAGAAAGGGTGAGCTCAACTAGCCCAGTAAGAAATATTATGACTAAGATAATGCAGAATAAATTATCATTAGCCTTCAACAATGTTAAACTGATAAAATATAATAGACATCAAGTTTAACTGTAGCGGAACAAGCAATCCATTAAAAGAGTCAAGTAGAAAATAAACTCTACTATCTTTTATGATTTAAAAAGTTTTTCAACACTGTAATCGCTGAGACTCAGCTTAATAAAATAATTCACATCATCGAATCACCCCTGCACTACGGCCAAGGATATTCGTGTATTCATTAATGGTCATGATCATGCCAACAACTGTCCATCAATGCACTACGGGCCAATGAGGACTTTTACCACATCATTTGTAACATTACGGTCATGATTATACCGAATAATCCCTGGTCATAATCATACCAAGTCCATCTATGCACTACAGGCCACAGATGACTTTCAACATTTTATAAACATGAGGATGATGACAATGATATAAGAATTCAATAAAACAAGTTCAAGAATTAATTTATCCAGGAATTAACAACGTCCAAATTGTCAACATGATACTGCATTGTGGAGTAAAATTCAAGAATGCTTAGAAGAATATTTTCTTGAAAAGATACTGGATGAAACGCAACTATCAAGGATATTCCACAAATTTCATGGAGTATAGAAGTCAAAACTTAACCAACTGAGTACAATAAAGAATGGAATAACAAAAGAAATCACCATGCATGCGATAGACCGCACAGACAGGTTATTCCAATAGAATAATAAATAATGGAACCAGGTCCGGCGTAAACGCACAGACAGGATATTCCGACAGAATAATAAATAATGGAACCAGGTCCGGTGTAAAACACACAGACAGGATATTCCAACAGAATAATAATAAAACGGAACCAGGTCCGGTGTAAAACACACAGACAGGATGTTCCAACAGAATAATAAACGGAACCAGGTCCGGTGTAAAACACACAGACAGGATGTTCCAACAGAATAATAAACGGAACCAGGTCCGGTGTAAAACACACAGACAGGATGTTCCAACAGAATAATAGAAGAATGTCACCAAGTATAGGGTAGACCGCGTATACTGGTTATTCCAACAGAATAATAACGAATGGAATAACAGAAGTTCTCTTCATGAATATAAAAGAAATAATATTCCCTACCTTAAAAGAACTGGATATTGGAAAAGTGATGTAGCAGAATACTTTTATTCTCTCTCTCTTATTCCCTCTATACTTTCTCTCTCTATAGCTTGAATGAATTCGTGAAAAATAATAAAGCCCTAGGCCTCTATTTATAGAAAAACTGAGGGTGGCTCTTGGTCTTAACGAAGGGTCAAATGACTCTTGGTCTTAACGAAGGGTCAAATGACTCTTGGTAATATTGAAGGGACAACTACTATTGACGAAGGTAATTACTATTGACCAAGGTAAATACTATTGACGAAGGTAATTACTATTGACCAAGGTAAATACTATTGACGAAGGTAATTACTATTGACCAAGGTAAATACTATTGACGAAGGTAATTACTATTGACCAAGGTAAATACTATTGACGAAGGTAATTACTATTGACGAAGGTAATTACTATTGACCAAGGTAAATACTATTGACGAAGGTAATTACTATTGACCAAGGTAAATACTATTGACGAAGGTAATTACTATTGACCAAGGTAAATACTATTGACGAAGGTAATTACTATTGACCAAGGTAAATACTATTGACGAAGGTAATTACTATTGACGACGGTAATTACTATTGACGAAGAGACTCTTAGATGATGACATATGGCCCCCCATAAAATAGCCAAACTTACCACAACGTCTCAATTATTGATTTAATAATATAACATATTATACAGATGATACTATGACAATAATTTAAGAGATATGATGCAGCAATTACTGTAGCAATAATTAAGTATAGCTGAGTGACTTCTCACGTAAGCATCAATAATCAATACCGTGTGCTACTATGCAACCACGCGTATTACTGTACTTTTACTACCAAGTAGTTCAACAGTTTTAACGATTTTAACGTAATACCTCAGCTGTTATTTTTATAGAAAGATAATTTTATCGTTTTCTCAATCCGACAATAATTCCATTGTGGGGTCCACCAATGATTGTGCCGTCGTACGAATATTCCCCGACAAAAAGAATATTCCCCGACCAAACGAATATTTTATAACAACTTGCTTACTTTGTAAAATTTATAAATATTACCCACAACTATAACATTATATCAAATTAACTCCATAATATTCAAAAATGATATTTATAGAAAATTCATCTTTATTTATAAAAATTGGGGTCTTACAGTAAAAGTATCTATCTCCTTTCTCTAGTCTCTACAACATTTTCTCTCTCTAATTACTAATATTATTTTACCTTTGTGTGCTTCTACAATACTTTCTTTTTCCTTTTTATTTGTCATTTTATACAGTAAAATTTGTTCATGAGCTCTTTTACGCGAAGATGAAAACTAGACATGATTGCATTTGAATTTTATTTATTTGTATTTTTTTTCTTATTAGAGATCAATATACAAATAGGTAAAATTCAAATACACTCATGTCTAACTTTCATGTCCACATAGAGTTTTTGTTTGTTTATTTTTACTTATTCTTTGTAGATCGATTTAAAGAAAGTATATATTAAATACTTAATTTTTTATATTATCTCTATATTAAATACCAACTTGCTTTTCTTTCATATTTTTTATTGAATTTTAGAAAAATAATATTAAAATTTTATAATTATTTTAGTCAATCAAATAAAATATTAATTATATTTCTTAATTTATGTTTTTTTTCTAAAACAAGTAAAAAAGAACGGAGCCAGACACGTGTGTGCATATTAGAATGTGGCACAAGACATTTGTTGGAGTAATCAATTTGATTAACATCATTCACAGCCTACCAACTTTGAAGAATAGTTCAGTTTGTCATCTTACTAATACGGCATATATAAATTTAACAAAAAAAAAATAGAAATTGCTGGCCAGAAAGGTTCTGTGGGCCATAAGACTACAAGTTTATTTTACTTTATTTCATATTTGACACCTAAACCTAACAGAGTGATATACTAGAGAAATAGAAAGATGTCAACCAAGTAAAAATTAAAACAAATTATGAAAACCTAAAACAGTCTGCTGCTAGGCTAAAATATTGAGCCAAAAAGCGCTGTAACGAAGCCACTCCCATGAAAAAGAAGATGAAGAGTACACAGCCACCGTACCATTGTCACATGTATTTTGTCAAAGTGAAATGAAGAA
Organism: Panax notoginseng; assembly: GCA_016801055.1. Taxonomy (NCBI): domain Eukaryota; kingdom Viridiplantae; phylum Streptophyta; class Magnoliopsida; order Apiales; family Araliaceae; genus Panax; species Panax notoginseng. The sequence goes on from CM029012.1 coordinate 277,888,868, forward strand.
TACACGACCACCACACCATTGTTAAATAAAGGTAGCTCTCCAGAAACCGACCAAACTATAATAATATCAATAATTAAGTTGAGTATAAGCTGATCTAGAGGGATAAGAAAATAGTAATTAACCCTATTATGAATAATTGGGCAATAAACAGCAAGAGACCATCTACCGGTAGTAGCAACATATTATGATTCCACATTCACCCTTGCCCTGTAAACAAATTCTACTACATGCATGTAACCTTTAAGCACCACTTTACAAAAACCATTACCATAGTAGTGAATGTCAAACAGAAATGTGACACAACTTAATTGCCTCCTTCCTCATCGCCATCTTCATCATCTTCATCTTCATCTTCATCTTCATCTTCCGAGCCATCGCTGCCATTTTCCTGATGGAGAGAGCATTTTGATTCAGGATTTATATTGAACTACTAGTATCACACACAAAATTCACAATATTTTAAAAATAAACTCTTGACCATGGCAACACCAAGTCCACTAACTGTTTTAGGGTTTCAATGTGCAGAGCTAAAAAAATGCAAATAAAATAATGTTTCTCCCACTTGTGAGAGAATCTAAATACAAAACAATTTTTCGGCATAACTTCAGGGTTTAAATATTTCAAGCTTGGTAACCATAAAGTAACCAAGACCCAAATTAAAACATTAACTTTCTTGATCAATAATATCAAAATCAAGACTATATTGCAAACACACAATATTTCCACCGCATCAAAGTCATTCATATAGATTTTTTTACAACTCCAAGGAACGTATATAGACTTTTTGAGCTTGGAAACAATAATGTAACCAAGACTTCAATTGAAAAATTATGTTCCATGGACAATAATATCCAAATCGAGACTATTTTGCAAAGTCAAAATATTACCACCGCATCAAAGTCATTCATATAGATTTTTTTACAACTCCAAGGAAGTATAGAATGTTCGATCTTGGTAACAATAAAATACCAAGACCCTAAGACATTATTTTCCATGCTCAATAAAATCCAAATTGAGACTGTTTTGCGAAGTCAAAATATTTCCACCATCAAAGTCATTAATATAGATTTTTTTTACAACTCCAAGGAACATATAGAATTGAGATTAAGCACAATGATGAGTTCAATTTATGAGAAAGATGTATAGAGACTTTCCATGAAAAAACAATTATATTAGATAAGCCTTGTACGAAAACTATAAAGATTGTATAAGGAGAACTTCAAAGTAATAATGTCAAACATCTTTAAGCTCTAGTAAAAATATCAAAGCATTTGTAACTTAACATTGCAGTTACCTCTTCATCTCCTTCATCCCCCTCAAAGTCCACTTCATCAGCCTCCTATACAAAGAAGTTTTAAAATATTAAAGGTTGGACCTCCAATGATCCAAGTAAAAATAAGAGGGAAAATGATCTAAGGAAAATAACTTACATTGTTAAAATAAGTAAGAGGATTGGGCCACAAATCCTCCTTAATTATCTCTGCAATCTGAGCAAAGATGATTTCATATCTATCCATTAATAGCTTTAAAATATTTGTAATAATAAAGGAAATAGCTTCAAAATCTTTATATATCTTGGAAACACACAAGGATCTTACCTCATCTTGAATCTCATCAATATCATCTTTCTGCTGGGTTTCAGTGAACCAGCTAAAAAAGCTGCATTTACAAGGTCAAGAGAATAATGAACCGACATATTAAAGCACATAAAAATTATAGGTTATGCTTTAAGTTTTTAAAATGCCTGGCTCTAGACGCAAGATAGACGCCAATTAAAAAAATATCATGATTATGATGATACGCAGTTTTTTTTAAAAGTTCTGTCAAATGCATATGATGATCAAGATAAAACATAGTATGCTTGTATGCAGGAAGAATAACAAATCAAGGATTACAGAACATCGGCAATCCCAAGACTTCTCTTGGTTACTCATGCAAATAGTAACATTAGGCTATTATATTTACAGTATGTCTTAAGGAATAACAATCACCAATACATATCAGGGAGTAGGCAATCATATTAATGACTTAATGGGAATTGCAAGCCTACAGTAAGGCTTTAATACAAAGAAGAAATGCCAAAAAAGTAAAAATATATAATATAAACAATAATGATCATAATGGCAGCGGAACAAATAATCCCGTTAGAAGGCCATGCATCAGTCTTTGTCCACCACCTTGGTTCAAACCAATTTAGATTGCAGCATCAAATAGCATAAAATGTTTATGAGGCTTCTAGCATCTATCTGTCAATTATAAAGAAAATCTTGGCACACACATCAACAGTATTTTTTGGAGATCGTTTTGCTACTAAATTAAATATAAATTCGAGTAATCAAGGCACCATGAAAGTCAAGAGCTTATATTAACCAGCAGTTCACCTAATTAGATCCCGAATTTTACCTTATCACTATTTATAGCAGCAGTTCAGCCATGTCATTACTTATAAATGGATAAGGAGACCGAGCATAGACTGAAACTACCATTAGGGGTTTGAGATTCCTTTTGACTTTTTCCTTTTTCTTTTTGGTGTAAGGGGAGGTTGGAAGGGTTCCTGTTGAACAAGGTATAAGAAAATAAAACCCCAATGTTGAAAACAATAGTCTTGTTTATCCCAAGGCACCAATTTGACTAACCAGTGGTAAACTTTCAGGTGCAAGGTGACCTCTATAGGAAGAATCTGAGGATTTAGTCCGTGTAAACGGCTATTTTGGACTCATTTCCTTTCCTTTTCTCTCTCTCTCTTCTGTTGTGAAGTTCTTTTTCCTGGTATAGTGTTTGTATACGTGTTTGTTTCGTACCCTATGGCGATTTTGGTTCATTGAGTACAAATGTAAAAACAAAAGAGAAAAAACTCAACACCAACCTTTCATCTGCTGCATGAGGCCGCTTACTCCCTTTCTTTGCATGAGCAACCCCATTGGGAAGTCCCTCCAGAAGTTGAAAACAATAAGTGAGTCAATAACAGTAGTAAAACATGACAGTAACTATTTCAAGCACATGAACAAAGAGATCTTACCATGCCCTCTTTCCACTTAATTGATGTCGCAGTTATTTTTGTTGTTCCTTCGTCAAGGAAGGTAAAAGACTTTGTGAGCTTTGAGTCTTCAAAAAATGGATTAGCACTGAAGTTCTTCAAAAGTAAAAACAAAAAGAAATTAATATTTACGGTGACAAAAACAGTTCAAAAGTATTAATAACCCAATGTACTGAATAAAATACAAGAAAATATAATTAAAAGTCACTTATACTATGGCAAAGACAGTAAGAAGCTGAATGTTGTTAGCTTTTCTTTCCAACTTAGCAGGAGATAAGATTGAAGACTCACAAATGATACAGAGTATCCCGATTTCACGTCTTTAAAATCTTCCACTTCAAGGGAAGTCAGATACTTGAAAATCTAACATGAAAGAATGAACAGTAAGCTCAAATTACTTATAATTAACTTCAGCAAACAAGCAACCAGGTAAGAAAAGATTAAAAAAGAATTTTTCTTGCAAATCCTTAAAAATCTGAAAGGGTCAAATGTATTAGCAACATAATGCAGAATAAATTTATTTTTGTTATGAAAATAAAAAAATCATACCGAACTGATGCTTAATTTCAATTTTAAAGAAATTGATTCTTTGTTTAGGAGAGGGAGAACAAAAAATCCAAACCTTTTGGTCTTCTTCGCTCAAAAGTTCACCAAGAGCAGGATGACTCAGAAACTACATAGAACAAGTTCTAGTCAATTGGATATAAGACACTGGAACGTAAAGATATTTATTCATTCTAATATTCATAAGGGAATGGAAACAGAAACAGATTAGGATGGATTTCTAACAGCGGTTAACCAGAAGTCAGGAATGGCTTTTATGATATCATTTCGCTTATCATAGACAGGCTTGCGAACTTCGTTATACTTCTGCTCTAATTCCAAGACTTTATCACTTGCTTCTTCGTTGATCTGGAAACAAACAGAAAACAATACAAACATTCATATGTTAAGTTCAGTAAATGTTGCAGCATATGCAATCCTCTATAACAACAACAATATTCTATACTAAATAATAAAAAATACATTTTGTGTAACAGAATTAAGAAACCCTTTAGAGGCTGCGGTATGATGGAATACATCACTGTGAATTATGTGCATAAAGGTAATGTCAGCTGATATACACATTACAAGTAACTGAAAACCTTAACTGCATTGTGTTCATGTCACATGCATATAGAAAAAATTATTGAATTGGCCTACCCACCGGCCACGTCGAAACTTCCTGGTAGCATTCAAAAATAAAAGTACACAAAATCCAAACACACTCTTGATACTCATAGTGGACATGTCTGAGTTGCCGCACAACTTCGATCAAAATTCTTAAAACAGAATCAGAATATCCAGAATGAGAAAAACTTTACACATGTTACAAGATGGGAAAAAAAATTGGGGGGGTTACAATTTCCATTTTAGCATGGATATAAAGTACTAAAAGAAGTACTAAACCCATATGTAAATGAAATCGATTTACATATGAATTCAAATAATATTATATCATTAAGGCATTAACCCTATCAAGTTTTATTCTCTTTCTCCGGCCATCCATAGAAATAGGGCTGCACAATGCGACAACTATATATCCTATCAAAGCTCTGCATCGAGAGCTTGATGGGACTATACCACATATATACGCTGCATTGTGGGAGTAAATGAGTAATATCTATTTAAATAACTATTTTTTCATAAGTAATTTAGCATAGACTAATATAAAAAAGTTTTTTTTTAATAATGCCTCGCAGTAAAATTGACGTATAAACCAACTACTGGTGACCAAAGATCTAAAAGCTACTAAACTCAGGAATGCAAATAAATGGCATATGCCAGTAATGTCAATAACTTACTGAAGAAAATTTATAAAGCAAAATATTTTTTAACAATAAGAGTTTATGCACTGAATGCATAATAGCATAGGTTAAGACACAGACTGACGATAAGAAACCACACAACCAATAGTTCTAACCCAAATCCCATAGACCTCATCCATTTTCAGTTTCCTTCCTGGCATCGCGGACATATAGATCTCTCTAGCTACTAGTCTGACTGCAACTTAAGCAACCATTATATATATCATGATAAGGAGTTCTACCACTACTATACATGCAACTTAGTAAACTGAATATATAATGGCCAAGACATACACTAACATCCTGGCCCATCCCCGTCCCCCAACCAAAACCCATATAAAGTAAGGCAACTTAATACACAAGCAGATACCTATTTGACTGTTCATTGCTGTAACAACTGCAATGTTTACTCAAATAAAGTATATGGCTATAATACATAAGGACACAGAAAAAAAAACATGGACATATGTACAAGCATAGCAAACACATCAACATCCACATATATAAAAGCATATTTGGTAAGCACAAAGATAAACATATCCAGGATTCTCCAATCCTAAATTCTAACTGAAACAAAAAGGCATAGGTAAAATTCAGAAGTTAAGGCAAAGATAGAAAAGGGGCACAAAAACTCGTGCATACAGAATAATAGGAATTTCAAACCTATAATTTGGGCAGCTCGACAAATGAAAAACTTCTAAGCTTTACCCAATAGAACCAATTTACTTACTTAGGTTAATTTGTATCTTTTTCCTCATAATTTTTTATATAAAACCCAAAACACAACAGAAAAGATTCAAAATTTTCAATTTCAATTCCTTTATTTTCCTGAAAAAAACATACAGACTGCAAAAGAAATAAGAGAGACAAAAGGCATAAGGATGTTTTACTTTCTCCAGCTCGTCTTGGATCTCCTGCAACTTCTCAATGGAAAGAACGAGCTCTCCATCAATCTGCTCTGCATTTTCCTCTTCTACTTTCTCACCCACCTTCAATTTTTTGCCCTTGTCTACGACCATTGTTACAACCTTCAAGTAAGCCCTAAACTACTTGTATGGAATCCTAGCTTTAGACCTATTTAAATGTATACACAGAGAGCGAGGGAGAGGTGGCGTTAGGGTTTTGGGAGAGAGAGTAAAACAAAGGTGTTAGGGTTTTGGGTAGACAGAATCTGCTATATGGTCGTGCTTCGTGGGTGCACAACATCGGCCAATAGTAGGACGACACTTATTTGATGTCAGAATCTGTTGGGGTATATTTTTAATAGATTGGGCCCTAATTTTTTATATTTTTTCTTTTTCAACAACTATTGGGCCTATGTCCAATTAGATCGAAAACAAATAAAAGGGAAGCAAAAACTTGACTGGCTGCAATAACCTTCTTGAGGTTAAGTGCTAGTCCAGCCTTAGATTTGAAGTTTGTAGCTCGAACCTCATTCCTGGACTGGCAACTCTAATTTTTAATTTTAGAAAGAAAAATATTATTATTAGGGTTCTTTACAGAAATATACAATAATTAAAAAATAATTACACTACTAATGCATCAACAAAATAATTATAAAAAAAGTGTAATTAGGATTCATATTACAAAAATAGTACAATTCACATTAATAAAAAAAATCTAAAATCATGGAGAAATAACTGCCATAATTAATAATTCAAATTCAAATATTTGGGATCTAACAACAAAAATAAATTTAAATTCAAATCTTCATCTCCCTCACATACACTTTGAAATAATAGTTAACAAATAAATAAATAAATAAATAAAATATATGTACATGTAAATTGTGCTCTGTATCAGTTTTTACTTCTCTCTTCCTGCCGTCATCTCTTCCGCTACTTCGCCGCTACACCGTCGCGAATCTCCATTGTCCAAAACATTAATGAGAAGAAAAAGAAGATTCGCCCTACAAAAAGTTTAAAAATAAATAGATATAACTTTTACTGTTTTGAAATTTTTTTTATGACTATTTTGTTAATCATAAATACTAAAATAGTTACCTTTATATGAATGGTTGACTACCAACTGCATCACATTCAAACAAAATTGGTAACTTAATAAAACTGAATTGGTTACCTTGGTCTGAAGGTTTGGCTACTAACTGCACTATGAAAAAACTACAGGTGTGGATGTAAATTGGTTACCTTAGTATGAAGATTTGCTTACCTTGATCAGAAGGTTTGGTTACAAACTGCACTAAGAAAAAATTAAAAGTGTGGAGGTTGATTGGTTACATTGATATGACAGTTTGGTTATCTTGGTATGAAGGTTTGGTTACCATCATTCAATATTTGAAAGAACACATTGAATGTAAGACCCTAGCTTATTAATGAATAAAATTAAATTTTCTCTAAATATTATTGTGAATAATAAGGGGTTAATTTGATATAATACTTTGGTTATGGGTGAAATGTGTAAATTTTGTAAAATAAGCAAGTGGTTATAAAATATTCATTTTGTCAGGGAATATTCGTTTGGTCGTGGAATATTCTTGCTGTCGGAGAATATTCGTACAACGGCGCAGCCTTGTGTGGGCCCCATAACGGAAAGCGATTGGATGAAGAAAACCACAAGTATAAGTTGTTTATAAACAACGGCGTAGTTGTTACCGTTAATACTGTTAGAATACCCGGTGGTTAAAATACAGTTACACACGGTATTGCACCAATTATTGATTCTTACGTAAGAAGACACTACTCAATAATGGTTACAGTAATTACTGTTCAGTATTTTATTTTATTGATTCAATAATTGCTGCGTTGATATTTTATATTACTGTTGTTTCAATAATTGTTGTTGCACAGTATTTTCCTTTATCAGATCAATAATTCATATTATTTGAATAATATTATTAGATAACATTATTGGCAATGTCTAGAAAATTCTGTCTAAGGAGAGGTTTGGTCATCTAATTGCGCGCCAGTAAGGAGAAATCCTTATTGGAAAGCCCCCTCTTTCCTGTGAACGGCCTGGTTGTCATAAATGTGATTCTGTAATATTATTTGTGAATAATTACTTATTGATTCATATGATAAGGAAATATTTATTTTATATGGATATAAATGAGGGATATATTTTTGTGGTTAAAAATGAAGGAGTTAATGTTGAGGTTTTTATCAATATTTTTGTCGGAATGGAGGTATTAAAAATCAGGGTTTTTGAGATATTTTGCGGGGGTTATAATTTTTAATCCGACCGTTAGATCGTGGTAATTTTTGGATATGTTATACATATATAAGTTGAGTATATGTCTACAAATTTTGAACCGTTAAAAATGAACGTATGATTTATTATGAATTTTACGAGATGACTGGTTCAGAAATTGTTGAATTTTCGGAGTTAATCATTTTGGTGGAAAATTCTAGAATTGGTGGGCCCCACTCTTGGTTGGTGAAGAAATGTGCTGAGATTTTTATTCAAATGTGGTGGGTGGGAATAGTAGCAGGTAAAGCCATCAGGTTGCATGTTAAGTATGCTTCGGCGTGCTAACATTTTCCTATAAATAGAGGGCTAAGTTAGAATTGAAAATTACACCAGAAATAAGTTTTATCTCTTTCTCTCTCTAGATTATTGAGTGTATTTTGTGAGTATTTAGATACTTTGAGAGTTTCTATTCATCAGAGCAAGTACTGATATTTTGATGTAAGGGATATTATCTTCTTCTTAAATGATATTTTCTTCAATATCATTATGCCGAAATATTGATATGAACTTTTTATCAAATTTAGAATTTTTTGTGTCGGGATTACTATTCACGTATACGTTACTATTCACGTATACGGCACTATTCACGAATACGGCACTATTCACCGAAAAATAAAATTTTTCTTTTTTGTCCAAGATGTCTACTATGGTTACTATCTTTGATTGTATCCATGTTTTGATCTTTATTTTTGAATTCTGCTTCACAATTGATTATTATGAAGTATTATTGATCTTGGATAAACTGTTTTACGAATCCCTACTATTTGTCCTTCTGTCTCACTGGATTCGTTCTCTTTAAGATATTTTTCATCATCCTCAGTCCTAAATGATAATATTACTGAATATCTTTGGCCTGTAGTGTAAAGATGTATGATTACTTGATGAATATCTTTGGCCTGTAGTGCAAAGATGAACAGGTGTTGAGATGAACATGACTGACAGGTGATACAAATGAATATCTTTGGCCTGTAGTGCAAAGATGAATATTTGGATAAAGATGATTATTAATTGATGTTACAGGGATAAAATATTGATGATGGACTTTTAAATCTTAGAAGATAGTAGAATTCATTCTCTACTTGACTCTTCTAATGGTTTGTTGTTTCCGCTGCAGTTGTTGATCTAAAACTTGTTGTCGATTATATTCTATCAGATTTTTCCCTGTTGAATACTAATGATAATTTGTTGTATATTATCTTAGTCATAATATTCTTTACTGGGCTAGTTGAGCTCACCCTTTTCCTATTTGTTTCATTTTTCTTCTCAGGAGGTGAGAACATAGCAGGATCTAGTCGGGGTATAGAGTGATGGTTCTAGAAAGATGTTTTAGCAGTCCTCACTATTTCTGTAAAATAGTGTTTGAATAATTGTATTGAGGACTTATTTGAGTATGGATATTGTCTAGAAGACAATATTTGTATTTAAACTCACAGTACGTGTTGTCGTATTTTGCACGACAATTGTATTATTGAAGTTGTAGTTTGCTTTCTGTACCATGTATTTGGCGACTCAGAATGGGTGTTGTATACCTATTTTGGGGGCGTCACATTGAACACGTCAGAATGGGCTTTCTCAATCTCATCAAACAAAATAACTGCATATGGCCTCCTGTGGACAGTTTCTGTCAACTGACCTCCTTCGTCATACCCAATAATACCAATATATTACCAACATATTGAGTTCGAAGATCACATCACGACATGGTTTCGAAATGGACCTGAATCGCAATAACGATTTCACCGGTAATTTTGACAGAATTTGATAAACAACCTCATCGGGAAGATCTGATGATTCTCTTTCAATTGGTGGCGCCTTTTTTCTTGATCTCTTCTTCTCAATTCCTTTTCTAATCATGTCCTTCCTTTTGTCGCTGAATCCCCTCGTTGGTACCTCGTTCGTGGTAAAACCAATCATGCCATGAAAATTATGCACGACATTGCCAAATGCAATTAATGGAAAACAACTGCCTAATTATGTTTTTCTTGCCCTAGATGACGAACCATGTGATACTACTACAAATAAGATTAAACAAGTAGAAACAAACGAAGCCGTAATGGGCTCTGTTATAGATGTAATCAAGTCTCCACTCACCCGCCTTCGGTTATTCCTTGCCGTGGCCATAAACTTCTCGTGCTCCATTGCCTACTACGGACTAAGTCTAAATGTTGTGAACCTCGATACAAATCTTTACCCAACAATACCACTCACTCCTTTGCTTTGGTATTGCTGATCAAAAACTTGTTAGGGATATATATATATATATATATATATATATATATATATATATATATATATATATATATATATATATATAAAGAATACGTTGAATGAAAAGGAAGGGTGATGACTAATTAATGCAGTTGTTCTAGATGAGGAGAGAGAGAATAAGCCATGAGGACAATAAATTCCTAAATTAAGGAATTCTAATTGCATATTAATTCCATAAATTAAGGAATCCTAATTACACTAATATTGTAAATAAATATGAAATTGTAATAATTGTATAAATATTTTATGAGTACACTATTGTTGTAATTATTTAAAAAAATGTAATAGAATATGTAATTCATCCTTATTATTATTTGGGTCATTTTGAAAGAGGATATTACCGACGTGACACAAGTCGAGGCCCAACTTTTTCGAAATAAAAACCTTCAAAATATGACAAAAGTTCGAGGCCCGATGACCTATAAAAACAAAAATGTTGGCAAAGCCTGGCTTGTACCCTGAATGTTTTAGGATGAATTACATATTCTATTACATTTTTAAAAAAAATTACAACAATAGTGTACTCATAAAATATTTACACAATTAATACAATTTCATATTTATTTACAATATTAGTGCAATTAGGATTCCTTAATTTAGGGAATTAGTATGCAATTAGGATTCCTTAATTTAGGGATTAGTTATCCCTATGACTTCTTCTCTCTCTCCTCATCTAGAACAACTGCATTAGTTAATCATCCCCCTTCTTCTTCATTGAACGTATTCTTTCAAGGGTGGATAGAGGAATATTGAGAGAGGTGGCCTGTTCGTGGGTGAGTTTCGAGGTGGGGACACTGACGATGTCGATCAATTGGCCAGAGGAGAGGAGTTCATCGAGCTTGGATACGACGAAGGCCGCTGTGGAGCCGGTGCCGAGGCCGAGGACCATGCCGCTACGGACGTACTCCACGACCTTATCGGCGGCGAACATCTTGAGGTTGTCTTGGGTGAGGACCGAAGATGGGGATGGGAATGGGGAGGAGAATGCTCTAATTGATGGGGTGGGTAGTTTAAGGGAGGGTGTGCGCAGAATAAGGCGGGTGGTGGTGTGGCGGTGGAGGGAAGGAGATGAGAGGAGGGATAAGGTGGCCATGGAGGAGGGCGGTGGTGTGACGCCCCCAAAATTAGGTATACATCACCCATCTTGGGTCGTCAGATACATAGTACAGAATACAAATACAACTTACTAATACAACTGTCGTGTACAATACGACAAAACATAAACTGTGAGTTTGAATACAAATATTATCTTCTAGGGAGTATTCATACTCAAAAGGAGTCCTCATTACATTTATTAACACACCATTACATAGAATAGTGAGGACTACTAACTAATACTATCATTCGGACCATCACTCCGTTCCCCGACTTGCCCCAGCTACGTTCTCATTTCCTGAAGAGAACAGTGAAAGAAAGGGTGAGCTCAACTAGCCCAGTAAGAAATATTATGACTAAGATAATGCAGAATAAATTATCATTAGCCTTCAACAATGTTAAACTGATAAAATATAATAGACATCAAGTTTAACTGCAGCGGAACAAGCAATCCATTAAAAGAGTCAAGTAGAAAATAAACTCTACTATCTTTTATGATTTAAAAGATTTTCCAACACTGTGATCGCTGAGACTCAGCTTAATAAAATAATCCACATCATCGAATCACCCTTGCACTACGGCCAAGGATATTCGTATATTCATTAATGGTCATGATCATGCCAACAACTGTTCATCAATGCACTACGGGCCAATGAGGACTTTTACCATATCATTTGTAACATTACGGTCATGATTATACCGAATAATTCCTGGTCATAATCATACCAAGTCCATCTATGCACTACAGGCCACAGATGACTTTCAACATTTTATAAACATGAGGATGATGACAATGATATAAGAATTCAATAAAACAAGTTCAAGAATTAATTTATCCAGGAATTAACAACGTCCAAATTGTCAACATGATACTGCTTTGTGGAGTAAAATTCAAGAATACTTAGAAGAATATTTTCATGAAAAGATACTGGATGAACCGCAATTATCAAGGATATTTCACTAATTTCATGGAGTATAGAAGTCAAAACTTAACCAATTGAGTATAATAAAGAATAAAATAACAAAAGAAATCACCATGCATGCGATAGACCGCACATACAGGTTATTCCACCAGAATAATAAATAATGGAACCAGGTCCGACGTAAACGCACAGACAGGATATTCCGACAGAGTAATAAAGAACAGTATAATAAATAATAGAACCAGGTCCGGTGTAAAACACACAGACAGGATATTCCGACAGAATAATAATAAAGACGGAACCAGGTCCGGCGTAAACGCACAGACAAGATATTCCGACAGAATAATATATAATAGAACCAGGTCCGGTGTAAAACACATAGACAGGATATTCTAACAGAATAATAACAAGACGGAACCAGGTCCGGTGTAAAACACACAGACAGGATGTTTCAACAGAATAATAATAAAAACGGAACCAAGTCCGGTGTAAAACACACAGACATGATGTTCCAACAGAATAATAGAAGAATGTCACCAAGTATAGGGTAGACCACGTATACAGGTTATTCCAACAGAATAATAAGAAATGGAATAACAACAGTTCTCTTCATTAATAAGAAAGAATAACACCCCTTACCGTTTTAAAGACGAGCTGAAATAAGGAAGTAGTTAAGTAGCAGAATACTCTTCTTCTCTCTCTCTATAGTTTCTCTCTATAGTTTCTCTCTCTAGAGTTCAGTGAATTCGTAAGAAATAATGAAGGAATGAGCTGCTATTTATAGAAAAATAGAATGCATAGTAACTAATCCATGAACGGTCCAGATTGATTACTTTAATCTGACGGTCCATATTTAAAGAAAAATCTTTTAAATAAAATATAATATATTCTATTTATAGAATAACTTTAATAAAGTATTCTGTTTTATATAAAAAGATGTTTCTGTTTTATTACGTTAATAATACGAATAAAACAAAACGTCATTATCGCTAAATAATTCATATTATTAACTGACAATAATTGAATCAAACTGAGTGACTTCTCACATAAGCATTAATAATCAATACCGTGTGCTACTATGCAACCACACATATTACTGTACTTTTACTACCGAGTAGTTCAACAGTAACAATGGTAAAATTTCTGCCGTTATTTTTAATAAAATATTTTTGTCGTTTTCTCAATCCGACAATAATTCCGTTGTGGGGTCCACCAATGATTGTGTCGTTGTACGAATATTTCCTGTTAAAGCGAATATTCTCCGACCAATCGAATATTATATAACAACTTGCGTACTTTGCAAAATTTATAAATATTACCCACAACTATAACATTATATCAAATTAACTCCATAATATTCAAAAATGATATTTATAGAAAATTCATCTTTATTTATAAAAGTTGGGGTCTTACAACCTCCCCTTCTTATGAAATTTCGCCCTCGAAATTAGGGTACGTACCTGGTATGTCGAAGAGGTAAGGATACCTTGATTTTATTTCAGATTCTAACTCCCAAGTCATTTCCTCAACATCGTGGTTTCTCCACAAAACTTTGACTTGAGGTATAACCTTGGAGCGTAGAATATGTTCCTTCTTATCCAAGATTTGAACAGGAACTTCTTCATACGTCAAATCTTCTGCTATTTCGTCCGGTTCTAACTCAATAATGTGGTTCGGGTCTTCTACATATTTGCGTAACATGAATATGTGAAAAACGTTATGAACACGAGACATACTTGGCTGTAAAGCGAGTCTATAAGCCACAGTTCCTACTCGATCGAGGATTAAAAATAGACCGATGAATCGAGGATTGAGCTTTCCTCTCTTTCCAAATCTCGTAACTCCTTTCCATGGAGCAACACGCAAGAACACATGATCTCCTACATCAAATTCCACGTCCTTTCGATGAAGATCAGCATAACTCTTTTGTCGATCTTGTGAGGTTTTTATACGTTGTCGGATCGTTTGAATCTTTTCTGTAGTCATACGTACCAACTCCGGTCCCAACAACGTTGCTTCACCCACCTCATCCCAGCATACTGGAGAACGACATTTTCTTCCATACAATGCTTCGAATGGAGCCATGCCAATACTTGCTTGATAACTGTTGTTGTAGGAAAACTCCACCAATGGTAAGAACTTGTCCCAACTTCCCTTGAAGTCAAAGACACAGAGTCTTAATAGATCTTCAAGAGTTTGAATAGTTGTAAGACCCCAATTTTTATAAATAAAGATGAATTATCTATAAATATCATTTTTGAATATTATAGAGTTAATTTAATATAATGTTATAGTTGTGGGTAATATTTATAAATTTTGCAAAGTAAGCAAGTTGTTATAAAATATTCGTTTGGTCGGAGAATATTCGTTTTGTCGGGGAATATTCGTACGACGGCACAATCATTGGTGGACCCCACAACGGAATTATTGTCGGATTGAGAAAACGACAGAATTATCTTTGTATAAAAATAACGGCTGAGGTGTTACCGTTAAAACCGTTAAAACTGTTGAACTACTCGGTAGTAAAAGTACAGTAATACGCGTGGTTGCATAGTAGCACACGGTATTGATTATTGATGCTTACGTGAGAAGTCACTCAGCTATACTCAATTATTGCTACAGTAATTGCTGCATCATATCTCTTAAATTATTGTCATAGTATCATCTGTATAATATGTTATATTATTGAGACGTTGTGGTAAGTTTGGTTATTTTATGGGGGGCCATATGTCATCATCTAAGAGTCTCTTCGTCAATAGTAATTACCGTCGTCAATAGTAATTACCTTCGTCAATAGTAATTACCGTCGTCAATAGTAATTACCTTCGTCAATAGTATTTACCTTGGTCAATAGTATTTACCTTGGTCAATAGTAATTACCTTCGTCAATAGTATTTACCTTGGTCAATAGTAATTACTTTCGTCAATAGTAGTTGTCCCTTCAATATTACCAAGAGTCATTTGACCCTTCGTTAAGACCAAGAGTCATTTGACCCTTCGTTAAGACCAAGAGCCACCCTCAGTTTTTCTATAAATAGAGGCCTAGGGCTTCATTATTTTTCACGAATTCATTCAAGCTATAGAGAGAGAAAGTATAGAGAGAATAAGAGAGAGAGAGAGACTAAAAGTATTCTGCTACATCACTTTTCCAATATCCAGTTCTTTTAAGGTAGGGAATATTATTTCTTTTATATTCATGAAGAGAACTTCTGTTATTCCATTCGTTATTATTCTGTTGGAATAACCAGTATACGTGGTCTACCCTATACTTGGTGACATTCTTCTATTATTCTGTTGGAACATCCTGTCTGTGTGTTTTACACCGGACCTGGTTCCGTTTATTATTCTGTTGGAACATCCTGTCTGTGTGTTTTACACCGGACCTGGTTCTGTTTTTATTATTATTCTGTTGGAACATCCTGTCTGTGTGTTTTACACCGGACCTGGTTCCATTATTTATTATTCTGTCGGAATATCCTGTCTGTGCGTTTACGCCGGACCTGGTTCCATTATTTATTATTCTGTTGGAATAACCTGTCTGTGCGGTCTATCGCATGCATGGTGATTTCTTTTGTTATTCCATTCTTTATTATACTCAGTTGGTTAAGTTTTGACTTCTATACTCCATGAAATTTGTGGAATATCCTTGATAGTTGCGTTTCATCCAGTATCTTTTCAAGAAAATATTCTTCTAAGCATTCTTGAATTTTACTCCACAATACAGTATCATGTTGACAATTTGGACGTTGTTAATTCCTGGATAAATTAATTCTTGAACTTGTTTTATTGAATTCTTATATCATTGTCATCATCCTCATGTTTATAAAATGTTGAAAGTCATCTGTGGCCTGTAGTGCATAGATGGACTTGGTATGATTATGACCAGGGATTATTCGGTATAATCATGACCGTAATGTTACAAATAATGTGGTAAAAGTCCTCATTGGCCCGTAGTGCATTGATGGACAGTTGTTGGCATGATCATGACCATTAATGAATACACGAATATCCTTGGCTGTAGTGCAGGGGTGATTCGATGATGTGGATTATTTTATTAAGCTGAGTCTCAGCGATTACAGTGTTGAAAAACTTTTTAAATCATAAAAGATAGTAGAGTTTATTTTCTACTTGACTCTTTTAATGGATTGCTTGTTCCGCTACAGTTAAACTTGATGTCTATTATATTTTATCAGTTTAACATTGTTGAAGGCTAATGATAATTTATTCTGCATTATCTTAGTCATAATATTTCTTACTGGGCTAGTTGAGCTCACCCTTTCTTTCACTGTTCTCTTCAGGAAATGAGAACGTAGCTGGGACAAGTCGGGGTACGGAGTGATGGTCCGAATGATAGTATTAGTTAGTAGTCCTCACTATTCTATGTAATGGTGTGTTAATAAATGTAATGAGGACTCCTTTTGAGTATGAATACTCTCTAGAAGATAATATTTGTATTCAAACTCACAGTTTATGTTTTGTCGTATTGTACACGACAGATGTATTAATCAGTTGTATTCGTATTCTGTACTATGTATCTGACGACCCAAGATGGGTGATGTATACCTAATTTTGGGGGCGTCACAGTTGGTATCAGAGCTTAGGGATATGATCCCTGGCTAAGATGTGAGAATAGAACTAGGAGGGGAGAGACGGGGAATTCCTTCGCTAGTATGGCATACCTAAGTTTATTTGCATGGTATTTAATTGGTCGGTCATAATATAAGGATAATATATGACATATCAATTAATTTTTATTTTGTGGCAGTATCTGAAAATGGCATCTGAGAATGTTGAGAATAGCAATGGAGCACAGACGACTGTTGATTCACCACATATCAATAATCAGGATAATGTGCATCAGGAAGGTGTCAATCCTCATGCAAACAACAACACTGACCAAATGATGAATGATCAAATGTTCAGAGTGTAAGACCCCGAATTTTATGAAATAAAAGTATTCAATTTTTCTTATAATTACTATTCAGTAAATGGTTAAATTGATAAATGTTAAAGTTAAGGGTGATATATGATTTTTTTTCAAAATACACAAGTGGTTATAAAATAATCATTGTTATCGGGGAATATTCGTTTGGTCGTAGAATATTCTTTCTGTCGGGGAATATTCGTACGACGGCACAGCTATTTGTGGGCCCCATAACGAATAATTGTCGGGTGAAGAAAATGACAAATTTGAGTTTTTACAAATAACGGCGTAGTTGTTACCGTTAACACTGTTGGAATACCCGGTGGTTAAAATACAGTAATACGCGTTATTGCACAGTAGCACACGGTATTGCACAGTATTTTTGAAATTATTGATTCTTACGTAAGAAGGCACTACTCAATAATTGTTACAGTAATTACTGTTCAATATTTTATTTTATTGATTCAATAATTGCTACGTTGAAATTTTATATTATTGTTGTTCAATAATTGTTGCTGCACAGTATTTCCCATTATCAGATCAATAATTCATATTATTTAAATAATATTATTAGATAGCATTATTGGCAATACCTAGAAAGTTCTGTCTAAGGAGAGGTTTGGTCATCTAATTGCGCGCCAGTAAGGAGAAATTCTTATTGGAAAGCCCCCTCTTTCCTGGGAACGGCCTGGTTGTCATAAATGTGATTCTATAATATTATTTGTGAATAATTAATTATTGATTCATATGATAAGGAAATATTTATTTTATGTGGATATAAATGAGGGATATATTTTTGTGGTTAAAAAATGAAGGAGTTAATGTTGAGATTTTTATCCGTATTTTTGTCGGAATGGAGGTATTAAAAATCAGGGTTTTTGAGATATTTTGCGGGGGTTATAATTTTTAATCCGACCGTTGGATCGTGGTAATTTTTGGATATGTTATACATATATAAGTTGAGTATATGTCCACAAATTTTGAACCGTTAAAAATGAATGTATGATTTGTTATGAATTTTACGAGATGACTGGTTCAGAAATTGTTGAATTTTCGGAGTTTATCATTTTGGTGGAAAATTCTAGAATTGGTGGGCCCCACTTGTGGTTGGTGAAGAAATGTGCTGAATTATATTTCAAATATGGTGGGTGGGAATAGTAGCAGGTAAAGCCATCAGGTTGCAGGTCAAACCTACCAAAATTTTCCTATAAATAGAGGGCTAAGTTAGAATTGAAAATCACACCAGAAACATAAGTTTTCTCTCTTTCTCTCTCTATATTATGAAGCATATTTTGTGAGTATTTAGATACTTTGAGAGTTGCTATTCAGTGCAAGTTTCCTTCAGCATCATATCCGATATCCAGTCAGAAGTACTGCTCTTTTGAGGTAAGGGATTGTAAGGGATAGTAAGGGATTGTAAGGGATAGTAAGGGTTGTTATGATTTTCAGTTTCGTAATTTTTCTGATCTTCAAAAATTCTGGAAAAATTTGAAATGATATTTTGATGAATTTTCTTGATTGTGTCCAAAAATGGTAATTTTTGGATGTATAGATTGAGAGTTATGAATTTTATGAGAAAAGACTATTTTAAAAGTAACAGCTTATAATTCCTTGTGGTTAACTCCAAAATTGATAAAATTTTTATTGGGAGTACATGTATATGATAGAAGTATACTCTGTAAATTTCAGAATTTTTAGACAAAAGTACAATTTTTGATAAATGTCTAAATATTCGGCTATTTTGGCCATATGAAAAATAGTAAATGACTTTTAAAAATTCTGAGAAAAATATATGTTCAATATTGGACTATATTATACTAAATTCCAGAAAAGAAATATTTTTGGAACTGATTTGATATTTTTCATAAAAATGGACTAGTTATGAGTAAATGAATTAAATATGTTATGTGAAGAAAGAAAATTGAAAAATAGGATTTTATGGCTTGAGAATCCTATATGAGGTATATGCAGATTTTTGATGAGGGTTTTGGTTATTGATGATGAAATTGTAAGAGTTGGCATTTTATGATGATTAAATGCATTAATTAGTAAAGTGTAAACAATTAAAATAAATTGTTTATAAATTTAAGTAATGTTATTCTTTTAATATCATTATACCGAAATATTGGTATGGATTTTATTGTGGAATTTCTATCTTTTGTATCGGGTTACTATTCACGACAAAATTGGTTTCTTTTTCTAACCAAATTATAGTTGATTTATGAATATTACTCTTGAGATTAAATCTATATGTTGATCATATTGTTTTTATTATCATATATAACATTTTTATAACCCTGATGTTGAAATTCTCTTTCACTGGAGTGTAAAGATGGGTAGATTATTGGTATGATCATGACTAGGGTTCTCTTTGGCCTGTAGTGCAAAGTTGAATTGTGACTGGTATGATCATGACCATTGAATTTATAATTGAATATCTTAAGCTTAAGTGCAAAGGTGAATTGATCAACATGGTTATAATTATTGTTTATATAAATTCTGAAATGATTATATATTTCTTTGAGATATGAATATATTTGGCCTGTAGTGCAAATATGAATTGTTGATGAATATCTTTGGCATGTAGTGCAAAGATGGCCTGTTGATGAATATCTTTGGCCTGTAGTGCAAAGATGAACTGTTGTTGAATATCTTTGGCCCGTAGTGCAAAGATGGTTTGTTGATGAATATTTTTGGCCCGTAGTGCAAAGATGGTTTGTTGATGAATATCTTTGGCCCGTAGTGCAAAGATGAATTTGTTAGTATGATTATAAATAGGAATTGTGATTTGGTATAACCATGATCTTTGATGTTTCAGGTAAAGACAGGTGATGAAAATATTCTTCGTCCTGGGTGCGAAGAAAAATTTATAGTCACAATTATGATTATGAGTTATTCATATGATTGTGAAAAGGAACTGTTGAGTGATGTTACATGGATAAAACATTGTTGGTGGATTTTTAACATGGAGAAGATAATAGACTTTATAGTCTATTTGACTCTTCTAATGGATTGCTCGTTCCGCTGCAACTATGGTTAAAATTTTTATCATTTACCATATGTTCTAAATCTCTGATTTATAATTGATGAAGGCTATTGATAATTTAATTATCTTTAGTCATGATATTCTTTACTGAGCTAGTTGTGCTCACCCTTTTGCTTCACAATTCCTTTCAGGTAATAAGAGTGTAGCTGGGTCGAGCGGGGGTAACAAGGGAATAGAAAGGTGGTCATCATTTAGTAGTTATATTTGGTGAAGAAAATAGGGTGAGGCGAAACCAACGTTGGAAGGCTGTTTCGTCACTATCATACAAGATGTCTAATGACATACAACCTCGTGTCATCGTAAGACAAGGTTGTGCTCATCCACTTGCTTAATATATCTACGAGCACTACCAATATAATCTTGGTGTTTGTTTGAAGTATAATTCTCAGTTAGAGACAGTGGAGATAATGATAAGTCAAGAGAAGACTCACCATTGGGAAGAATATGATAGTAATCTTCTCGTTTTTCTTTGGGGTCTATTGGGTCAACCAAGGATAATTCTGTGGCCATATGATATCTATCATAACCTAGACGCGTGGCCTCCCATGTACGAAGGTTTCCTTGAGCACTTCCCAAAGATTCTAATTTTTAAAACATTTTTTGACTATACCTTTATGTAAGGTGTTATTGTGAGGTGATGTCCACGGTTGGAACATGAGTCACATTTGGTATATATTTGTATCTAAACTTACAGCATATGTGTTGTTGTATTTTGCACGACAATTGTTGTAATAAAGTTGTAGTTGTTTTCTGTACCATGTATTTGACGACTCAGAATGGGTTGGGTGGAATGGACCTATTTTGGGGTTGTCACACAGAGGCTTTATGCAATTCATGCAACAACAGGTGAAAGCGGCTCCTGTCCACAATGTAGGTGGAAATACTGGAAACTCTCAGGCGGTCACCGCTAAACAGTTTAAGGAGCTGGGACCACCGGAGTTTAAGGGAGAACCCAAACCACTTGTAGCTGAAACATGGATAAAGCAGATCACCAAGATATTTGATGTCTTGGGTTGCTCCGAGGAGCAAAAGGTTCCCTTTGCCGCCTTTATGTTGCGAGGAGAGGCAGATTACTGGTGGGAATCGATAAAGCGTACTCAATCTGCCGCACTGAAGATGTCCTGGGAGAAGTTCCAAGAGCTGTTTAACGACAAATACTTTCCCGAAAGTATTCGTCACATGAAGGAGGTGGAGTTCATCAAATTGGAGCAGAATAATATGACCGTGTCGCAGTACGAGGCAAAATTTGCGGAGTTATCCCGGTTTGCGTCCCACCTGGTGGATAATGAAGAAAGAATGACGCGGATGTTTTTAAGAGGTTTGAAGCCGGAGATACGTCAACATCTTGTTTCTCATAAACTGTGTTTGTATTCAGATGTTGTAAATAGGGCTCAGTTGGTGGAGCGCGATAACGAGACAACGCAACCAAAAGAGAGCAGCCGGCAAAATGATAATACCAGTGAGAGCAGTCATCGAAGCGGTGACAACAAGCGTGGAGGGAATCAACAGGCCAGAAATGGTAACCACTTCGGTGGTAATCAGGGCCAAAACAATAAGAATGGACATTTCAAGAAGAGGAGATTCAACAATGATGGAAAGACGTCAGCACCAGCACCTGTCGTTAAGGAAGGAGAACGACCACCTATCATATGTTTCAAATGCGGAGGGGAGGGGCACATCAGTCCAAACTGCGCGATGCCGTCCAAAGCATGTTATAATTGTGGAAGAGAAGGTCATTTAGCCCGATTTTGTCGTTTACCGAAGACAAATTCAGCTAGGATGGAGGCACCAAAAGCCGTCCCAGAAAAGTCAAAACCGGTTGTGCAAGGGAGAGCGTTTGTTGTGAACTCCCAAAGAGCAAGGAACCCGAATGAGGTCATCACGGGTAAGCTTATTATAAACTCTAAAGAAGTTTATACTTTATTTGATACCGGTTCAACCCATTCTTTTATTTCTCCTACTTGCGCTCATCGATTAAATTTGATTCCGGAGAAATTAGACTTTGACTTATCTGTGGAAACTCCGTTGGGAGAAACCTTCATTACCTCCACTGTTTATAAGTCTTGTTTGGTTCAAGTTGGTACCCACACATTACCTATCGATCTGATTTCATTAAAAATACTTGCATTTGACGTGATTCTAGGGATTGATTGGTTAACTACTCATTATGCAAAAATTGATTGTTTTCGTAAGGTTGTTAGTTTTCATATTCCTAATCGACCTATTATGCGAATTCAAGCAACCAAACCATTAAAATCAATCGCTGTCATCTCAAGCCATAAAACTATTCGTTTATTGAAAAACGGATGTCAAGCTTTCTTAGCTCATGTCACAGATCTAAACAAAAATACGTCAGTTTTGAATGATATTTCTATTGTTAATAAATTCCCTGACGTATTCCCTGAAGAACTTCCTGGCCTACCCCCAGAGCGTGAAATTGAATTTTGTATCGATCTTGAACCCGGTACAAAACCCATTTCCAAAGCCCCATATAAAATGGCTCCTATTGAACTTCAGGAGTTAAAGATCCAACTGCAGGAATTGTTAGACATTGGCTTTATTCGTCCTAGTACTTCTCCTTGGAGAGCTCCTGTTCTATTCGTGAAGAAGAAAGATGGAAGTATGCGACTTTGTATTGATTATCGGGAGTTGAATCATGTCACCATCAAAAACAGGTACCCATTGCCACGTATTGATGACCTGTTTGACCAGTTGCAAGGAGCACAATTCTTTTCAAAGATCGATCTTCGTTCTGGATATCATCAGCTGAAGGTTAGAACTGAGGATATTCCAAAGACGGCTTTTAGAACTCGGTACGGGCATTATGAATTCCTAGTCATGTCCTTTGGATTGACTAATGCTCCTGCTGCCTTCATGGATATGATGAACCGGGTATTCAAGGAATATTTGGATCATTTTGTGGTCGTCTTTATTGATGACATCCTTATTTATTCCAAAAGCCGTGAAGATCATGAGCAACACTTGAGGCTGGTACTCCAAAAGCTTCGTGAATACAAGCTTTATGCCAAGTTGAAGAAATGCGAGTTCTGGCTGGAGGAGGTAGCATTCCTTGGGCACGTAGTATCAAGTCGTGGAATATCGGTTGACCCGGCAAAGATTGAAGCTATTCAAAGCTGGGAGCAACCTAAATCAGTGACCGAGGTACGTAGCTTTCTTGGTTTAGCTGGTTATTATCGGAGATTCGTGGAAGGATTTTCTCGAATCGCTACTCCATTAACTCAGCTGACTCGGAAAGATACAAAGTTTGGTTGGAGCGAAGAATGTGAGCAGAGTTTTCAAGAACTCAAGAGGAGACTCATTTCAGCACCTGTTCTAACAATACCATCTGGCTCGGAGGGATTTGTCATCTACAGTGATGCTTCGAGCAAAGGGTTGGGATGTGTTCTCATGCAACATGGAAAAGTCATAGCCTATGCATCAAGACAACTCAAGGAATATGAGAGGAATTATCCTACTCATGATCTAGAGTTGGCAGCTGTTGTCTTTGCACTTAAAATTTGGAGGCATTACTTGTATGGGGAGAAAGTGGAGATCTTTACGGATCATAAAAGCCTCAAATATTTCTTCACTCAAAAGGAACTCAACATGCGACAACGACGTTGGCTTGAACTGTTGAAAGATTATGATCATACCATTCAATACCATCCTGGAAAAGCGAACGTGGTAGCTGACGCATTGAGTAGAAGATCATATGCGGGTACAAGTGCAATATTAACAACGCAAAGGCCCATTTTGCGTGACTTGCAAAGGATGGAGATAGAGTTGAAGACTCCAGGGACCCATGTGATGATGGCGAATATACGAGTAGAACCGACTTTAATCGATAAAGTTAAAGCTGCTCAAGCTACAGACCTGGAGCTGATGCGTATGAAGAAGAAAGTGCAAGAAGGTGCTATATCGGAAGCAAGAATCGATGAAGAAGGAATACTTCGAGTCAACTCCAGACTTTGTGTTCCTAACAACCCTGATTTAAAGTATGAAATCATGATGGAGGCGCACAACACACCGTTTGCAATCCATCCTGGAAGTACCAAAATGTATCATGATCTTCGTCATACATTTTGGTGGAGCAATATGAAGAGAGAGATAGCGTTGTTTATCTCAAGGTGTCTAACTTGTCAACGAGTCAAAGCGGAGCATCAAGTACCAAAAGGTCCATTGCAACCACTTGAAATTCCAGAATGGAAGTGGGAGCACATTACCATGGATTTCGTTACCGGTCTTCCTAGGGTTTCTCAAGGTATTGATGCGATTTGGGTCATTGTTGATAGATTGACCAAGTCTGCTCATTTCTTACCGATACGAGAAACTTATACACTTGAACGTCTTGCTCGTATGTACATAAACGAGATTGTAAGACTGCATGGTATGCCAGTATCCATAGTTTCTGACCGAGACCCAAGATTCACTTCACGATTTTGGGTTAGTTTACAAAAAACTATGGGCACGGAGTTACGATTTAGTTCAGCATATCATCCTCAGACGGACGGACAATCAGAGAGGACTATTCAAACTCTTGAAGATCTATTAAGACTCTGTGTCTTTGACTTCAAGGGAAGTTGGGACAAGTTCTTACCATTGGTGGAGTTTTCCTACAACAACAGTTATCAAGCAAGTATTGGCATGGCTCCATTCGAAGCATTGTATGGAAGAAAATGTCGTTCTCCAGTATGCTGGGATGAGGTGGGCGAAGCAACGTTGTTGGGACCGGAGTTGGTACGTATGACTACAGAAAAGATTCAAACGATCCGACAACGTATAAAAACCTCACAAGATCGACAAAAGAGTTATGCTGATCTTCATCGAAAGGACGTGGAATTTGATGTAGGAGATCATGTGTTCTTACGTGTTGCTCCATGGAAAGGTGTTACGAGATTTGGAAAGAGAGGAAAGCTAAATTCTCGATTCATCGGTCCATTTTTAATCCTCGATCGAGTAGGAACTGTGGCTTATAGACTCGCTTTACCGCCAAGTATGTCTCGTGTTCATAACGTTTTCCACATATCCATGTTACGCAAATATGTGGAAGACCCGAACCACATTATTGAGTTAGAACCGGACGAAATAGCGGAGGATTTGACGTATGAAGAAGTTCCTGTTCAAATCTTGGATAAGAAGGAACATATTCTACGCTCCAAGGTTATACCTCAAGTCAAAGTTTTGTGGAGAAACCACGATGTTGAGGAAATGACTTGGGAGTTAGAATCAGAAATGAAATCAAGGTATCCTTACCTCTTCGACATACCAGGTACGTACCCTAATTTCGAGGGCGAAATTTCATAAGAAGGGGAGGTTGTAAGACCCCAATTTTTATAAATAAAGATGAATTTTCTATAAATATCATTTTTGAATATTATAGAGTTAATTTAATATAATGTTATAGTTGTGGGTAATATTTATAAATTTTGCAAAGTAAGCAAGTTGTTATAAAATATTCGTTTGGTCAGAGAATATTCGTTTTGTCGGGGAATATTCGTACGACGGCACAATCATTGGTGGACCCCACAACGGAATTATTGTCGGATTGAGAAAACGACAGAATTATCTTTCTATAAAAATAACGGCTGAGGTGTTACCGTTAAAACCGTTAAAACTGTTGAACTACTCGGTAGTAAAAGTACAGTAATACGCGTGGTTGCATAGTAGCACACGGAATTGATTATTGATGCTTACGTGAGAAGTCACTCAGCTATACTCAATTATTGCTACAGTAATTGCTGCATCATATCTCTTAAATTATTGTCATAGTATCATCTGTATAATATGTTATATTATTGAGACGTTGTGGTAAGTTTGGTTATTTTATGGGGGGCCATATGTCATCATCTAAGAGTCTCTTCGTCAATAGTAATTACCGTCGTCAATAGTAATTACCTTCGTCAATAGTAATTACCGTCGTCAATAGTAATTACCTTCGTCAATAGTATTTACCTTGGTCAATAGTATTTACCTTGGTCAATAGTAATTACCTTCGTCAATAGTATTTACCTTGGTCAATAGTAATTACTTTCGTCAATAGTAGTTGTCCCTTCAATATTACCAAGAGTCATTTGACCCTTCGTTAAGACCAAGAGTCATTTGACCCTTCGTTAAGACCAAGAGCCACCCTCAGTTTTTCTATAAATAGAGGCCTAGGGCTTCATTATTTTTCACGAATTCATTCAAGCTATAAAGAGAGAAAGTATAGAGAGAATAAGAGAGAGAGAGACTAAAAGTATTCTGCTACATCACTTTTCCAATATCCAGTTCTTTTAAGGTAGGGAATATTATTTCTTTTATATTCATGAAGAGAACTTCTGTTATTCCATTCGTTATTATTCTGTTGGAATAACCAGTATATGTGGTCTACCCTATACTTGGTGACATTCTTCTATTATTCTGTTGGAACATCCTGTCTGTGTGTTTTACACCGGACCTGGTTCCGTTTATTATTCTGTTGGAACATCCTGTCTGTGTGTTTTACACCGGACCTGGTTCTGTTTTTATTATTATTCTGTTGGAACATCCTGTCTGTGTGTTTTACACCGGACCTGGTTCCATTATTTATTATTCTGTCGGAATATCCTGTCTGTGCGTTTACGCCGGACCTGGTTCCATTATTTATTATTCTGTTGGAATAACCTGTCTGTGCGGTCTATCGCATGCATGGTGATTTCTTTTGTTATTCCATTCTTTATTATACTCAGTTGGTTAAGTTTTGACTTCTATACTCCATGAAATTTGTGGAATATCCTTGATAGTTGCGTTTCATCCAGTATCTTTTCAAGAAAATATTCTTCTAAGCATTCTTGAATTTTACTCCACAATACAGTATCATGTTGACAATTTGGACGTTGTTAATTCCTGGATAAATTAATTCTTGAACTTGTTTTATTGAATTCTTATATCATTGTCATCATCCTCATGTTTATAAAATGTTGAAAGTCATCTGTGGCCTGTAGTGCATAGATGGACTTGGTATGATTATGACCAGGGATTATTCGGTATAATCATGACCGTAATGTTACAAATAATGTGGTAAAAGTCCTCATTGGCCCGTAGTGCATTGATGGACAGTTGTTGGCATGATCATGACCATTAATGAATACACGAATATCCTTGGCTGTAGTGCAGGGGTGATTTGATGATGTGGATTATTTTATTAAGCTGAGTCTCAGCGATTACAGTGTTGAAAAACTTTTTAAATCATAAAAGATAGTAGAGTTTATTTTCTACTTGACTCTTTTAATGGATTGCTTGTTCCGCTACAGTTAAACTTGATGTCTATTATATTTTATCAGTTTAACATTGTTGAAGGCTAATGATAATTTATTCTGCATTATCTTAGTCATAATATTTCTTACTGGGCTAGTTGAGCTCACCCTTTCTTTCACTGTTCTCTTCAGGAAATGAGAACGTAGCTGGGACAAGTCGGGGTACGGAGTGATGGTCCGAATGATAGTATTAGTTAGTAGTCCTCACTATTCTATGTAATGGTGTGTTAATAAATGTAATGAGGACTCCTTTTGAGTATGAATACTCTCTAGAAGATAATATTTGTATTCAAACTCACAGTTTATGTTTTGTCGTATTGTACACGACAGATGTATTAATCAGTTGTATTTGTATTCTGTACTATGTATCTGACGACCCAAGATGGGTGATGTATACCTAATTTTGGGGGCGTCACAATAGTCCTCTCTGATTGTCCGTCCGTCTGAGGATGATATGTTGAACTAAATCGTAACTCCGTGCCCATAGCTTTTTGTAAACTAACCCAAAATCGTGAAGTGAATGTTGGGTCTCGGTCAGAAACTATGGATACTGGCATACCATGCAGTCTTACAATATCGTTTATGTACATACGAGCAAGACATTCAAGTGTATAAGTTTCTCGTATCGGTAAGAAATGAGCAGACTTGGTCAATCTATCAACAATGACCCAAATCGCATCAATACCTTGAGAAACCCTAGGAAGACCGGTAACGAAATCCATGGTAATGTGCTCCCACTTCCATTCTGGAATTTCAAGTGGTTGCAATGGACCTTTTGGTACTTGATGCTCCGCTTTGACTCGTTGACACGTTAGACACCTTGAGATAAACAACGCTATCTCTCTCTTCATATTGCTCCACCAAAATGTATGACGAAGATCATGATACATTTTGGTACTTCCAGGATGGATTGCAAACTGTGTGTTGTGCGCCTCCATCATGA
This sequence comes from Panax notoginseng, assembly GCA_016801055.1. Lineage (NCBI taxonomy): Eukaryota > Viridiplantae > Streptophyta > Magnoliopsida > Apiales > Araliaceae > Panax > Panax notoginseng. Next base: position 277,917,432 of record CM029012.1, read on the forward strand.
TTTCATACTTTAAATCAGGGTTGTTAGGAACACAAAGTCTGGAGTTGACTCGAAGTATTCCTTCTTCATCGATTCTTGCTTCCGGCATAGCACCTTCTTGAACTTTCTTCCTCATACGCATCAGCTCCAGGTCTGTAGCTTGAGCAGCTTTAACTTTATCGATTAAAGTCGGTTCTACTCGTATATTCGCCATCATCACATGGGTCCCTGGAGTCTTTAACTCTATCTCCATCCTTTGCAAATCACACAAAATGGGTCTTTGTGTTGACAATATCGCACTCGTACTTGCATATGATCTTCTACTCAATGCGTCAGCTACCACGTTCGCTTTTCCAGGATGATATTGAATGGTATGATCATAATCTTTCAACAGTTCAAGCCAACGTCGTTGTCGCATGTTGAGTTCCTTTTGAGTGAAGAAATATTTGAGGCTTTTATGATCCGTAAAGATCTCCACCTTCTCCCCATACAAGTAATGCCTCCAAATTTTAAGTGCAAAGACAACAGCTGCCAACTCTAGATCATGAGTAGGATAATTCCTCTCATATTCCTTGAGTTGTCTTGATGCATAGGCTATGACTTTTCCATGTTGCATGAGAACACATCCCAACCCTTTGCTCGAAGCATCACTGTAGATGACAAATCCCTCCGAGCCAGATGGTATTGTTAGAACAGGTGCTGAAATGAGTCTCCTCTTAAGTTCTTGAAAACTCTGCTCACATTCTTCGCTCTAACCGAACTTTGTATCTTTCCGAGTCAGCTGAGTTAATGGAGTAGCGATTCGAGAAAATCCTTCCACGAATCTCCGATAATAACCAGCCAAACCAAGAAAGCTACGTACTTCGGTCACTGATTTAGGTTGCTCCCAGCTTTGAATAGCTTCAATCTTTGTCGGGTCAACCGATATTCCACGACTTGATACTACGTGCCCAAGGAATGCTACCTCTTCCAGCCAGAACTCGCATTTCTTCAACTTGGCATAAAGTTTGTATTCACGAAGCTTTTGGAGTACCAACCTCAAGTGTTGCTCATGATCTTCGCGGCTTTTGGAATAAACAAGGATGTCATCGATAAAGACGACCACAAAGTGATCCAAATATTCCTTGAATACCCTGTTCATCATATCCATGAAGGCAGCAGGAGCATTAGTCAATCCAAAAGACATAACTAAGAATTCATAATGCCCATACCGAGTTCTGAAGGCAGTCTTTGGAATATCCTCAGTTCTAACCTTCAGCTGATGATATCCAGAACGAAGATCGATCTTTGAAAAGAATTGTGCTCCTTGCAACTGGTCAAACAGGTCATCAATACGTGGCAATGGGTACCTATTTTTGATGGTGACATGATTCAACTCCCGATAATCAATACAAAGTCGCATACTCCCATCTTTCTTCTTCACGAACAGAACAGGAGCACCCCAAGGAGAAGTACTAGGACGAATAAAACCAATGTCTAACAATTCCTGCAGTTGGGTCTTTAACTCCTGAAGTTCAATAGGAGCTATTCGATATGGGGCTTTGGAAATGGGTTTTGTACCGGGTTCAAGGTCGATACAAAATTCAATTTCACGCTCTGGGGGTAGACCAGGAAGTTCTTCGGGAAATACGTCAGGAAATTTATTAACAACAGAAATATCATTCAAAGCTGACGTATTTTTGTTTAGATCTGTGACATGCGCTAAGAAAGCTTGACATCCGTTTTTCAATAAACGAATAGCTTTATGGCTTGAGATGACAGCGATTGATTTTAATGGTTTGGTTGCTTAAATTCGCATAATAGGTCGATTAGGAATATGAAAGCTAACAACCTTACGAAAACAATCAATTTTTGCATGATGAGTAGTTAACCAATCAATCCCTAGAATCACGTCAAATGCAAGTATTTTTAATGAAATCAGATCGATAGGTAATGTGTGGGTACCAACTTGAACCAAACAAGACTTATAAACCGTGGATGTAATGAAGGTTTCTCCCAATGGAGTTTCAACAGCTAAGTCAAAGTCTAATTTCTCCGGAATCAAATTTAATCGATGAGCGCAAGTAGGAGAAATAAAAGAATGGGTAGAACCGGTATCAAATAAAGTATAGACTTCGTTAGAGTTTATGATAAGCTTACCCGTGATGACCTCATTCGGGTTCCTTGCTTTCTGGGAGTTCACAACAAACGCTCTCCCTTGCACAAACGGTTTTGACTTTTCTGGGACGGCCTTTGGTGCCTCCATCCTAGCTGAATTTGTCTTCGGTAAACGACAAAATCGGGCTAAATGACCTTCTCTTCCACAATTATAACATGCTTTGGACGACATCGCGCAGTTTGGACTGATGTGCCCCTCCCCTCCGCATTTGAAATATATGATAGGTGGTCGTTCTCCTTCCTTAACGATAGGTGCTGGTGCTGACGTCTTTCCATCATTGTTGAATCTCCTATTCTTGAAATGCCCATTCTTATTGTTTTGGCCCTGATTACCACCGAAGTGGTTACCATTTCTGGCATGTTGATTCCCTCCACGCTTGTTGTCACCGCTTCGATGACTGCTCTCACTGGTATTATCATTTTGCCGGCTGCTCTCTTTTGGTTGCGCTGTCTCGTTATCGCGCTCCACCAACTGAGCCCTATTTACAACATCTGAATACAAACACAATTTATGAGAAACAAGATGTTGACGTATCTCCGGCTTCAAACCTCTTAAAAACATCCGCGTCATTCTTTCTACATTATCCACCATGTGGGACGCAAACCGGGATAACTCCGCAAATTTTGCCTCGTACTGCGACACGGTCATATTATTCTACTCCAATTTGATGAACTCCACCTCCTTCATGTGACGAATACTCTCGGGAAAGTATTTATCGTTAAACAGCTCTTGGAACTTCTCCCAGGATATCTTCAGTGCGGCAGGTTGAGTACGCTTTATCGATTCCCACCAGTAATCTGCCTCTCCTCGCAACATAAAGGCGACAAAGGGAAACTTTTGCTCCTCGGAGCAACCCAAGATATCAAATATCTTGGTGATCTGCTTTATCCATATTTCAGCTACAAGTGGTTTGGGTTCTCCCTTAAACTCCGGTGGTCCCAGCTCCTTAAACTGTTTAGCGGTGACCGCCAGAGAGTTTTCAGTATTTCCACATACGTTGTGGACAGGAGCCGCTTTCACCTGTTGTTGCATGAATTGCATAAAGCCTCTGAACATTTGATCATTCATCATTTGGTCAGTGTGGTTGTTTGCATGAGGATTGTCACCTTCCTGATGCACATTATCCTGATTATTGATATGTGGTGAATCAACAGTCGCATGTGCTCCATTGCTATTCTCAACATTCTCAGATGCCATTTTCAGATACTGCCACCAAATAAAAATTAATTGATATGTCATATTTTATCCTTATATTATGACCGACCAATTAAATACCATGCAAATAAACTTAGGTAGGTCATACTAGCGAAGGAATTTCCCGTCTCTCCCCTCCTAGTTCTATTCTCACATCTTAGCCAGGGATCATATCCCTAAGCTCTGATACCAACTGTGACGCCCCCAAAATTAGGTATACATCACCCATCTTGGGTCGTCAGATACATAGTACAGAATACAAATACAACTTACTAATACAACTGTCGTGTACAATACGACAAAACATAAACTGTGAGTTTGAATACAAATATTATCTTCTAGAGAGTATTCATACTCAAAAGGAGTCCTCATTACATCTATTAACACACCATTACATAGAATAGTGAGGACTACTAACTAATACTATCATTCGGACCATCACTCCGTTCCCCGACTTGCCCCAGCTACGTTCTCATTTCCTGAAGAGAACAGTGAAAGAAAGGGTGAGCTCAACTAGCCCAGTAAGAAATATTATGACTAAGATAATGCAGAATAAATTATCATTAGCCTTCAACAATGTTAAACTGATAAAATATAATAGACATCAAGTTTAACTGCAGCGGAACAAGCAATCCATTAAAAGAGTCAAGTAGAAAATAAACTCTACTATCTTTTATGATTTAAAAGATTTTCCAACACTGTGATCGCTGAGACTCAGCTTAATAAAATAATCCACATCATCGAATCACCCCTGCACTACGGCCAAGGATATTCGTATATTCATTAATGGTCATGATCATGCCAACAACTGTCCATCAATGCACTACGGGCCAATGAGGACTTTTACCATATCATTTGTAATATTACGGTCATGATTATACCGAATAATCCCTGGTCATAATCATACCAAGTCCATCTATGCACTACAGGCCACAGATGACTTTCAACATTTTATAAACATGAGGATGATGACAATGATATAAGAATTCAATAAAACAAGTTCAAGAATTAATTTATCCAAGAATTAACAACGTCCAAATTGTCAACATGATACTGCTTTGTGGAGTAAAATTCAAGAATACTTAGAAGAATATTTTCATGAAAAGATACTGGATGAACCGCAATTATCAAGGATATTTCACTAATTTCATGGAGTATAGAAGTCAAAACTTAACCAATTGAGTATAATAAAGAATGAAATAACAAAAGAAATCACCATGCATGCGATAGACCGCACAAACAGGTTATTCCACCAGAATAATAAATAATGGAACCAGGTCCGGCGTAAACGCACAGACAGGATATTCCGACAGAGTAATAAAGAACAGTATAATAAATAATAGAACCAGGTCCGGTGTAAAACACACAGACATGATATTCCGACAGAATAATAATAAAGACAGAACCAGGTCCGGCGTAAAACGCACAGACAGGATATTCCGACAGAATAATAAATAATAGAACCAAGTCCGGTGTAAAACACACAGACAGGATATTCCAACAGAATAATAACAAGACGGAACCAGGTCCGGTGTAAAACACACAAACAGGATGTTCCAACAGAATAATAATAAAAACGGAACCAGATCCGGTGTAAAACACACAGACAGGATGTTCCAACAGAATAATAGAAGAATGTCACCAAGTATAGGGTAGACCACGTATACAGGTTATTCCAACAGAATAATAAGAAATGGAATAACAACAGTTCTCTTCATTAATAAGAAAGAATAACACCCCTTACCGTTTTAAAGACGAGCTGAAATAAGGAAGTAGTTAAGTAGCAGAATACTCTTCTTCTCTCTCTCTATAGTTTCTCTCTATAGTTTCTCTCTCTAGAGTTCAGTGAATTCGTAAGAAATAATAAAGGAATGAGCTGCTATTTATAGAAAAATAGAATGCATAGTAACTAATCCATGAACGGTCCAGATTGATTACTTTAATCTGACGGTCCATATTTAAAGAAAAATCTTTTAAATAAAATATAATATATTCTATTTATAGAATAACTTTAATAAAGTATTCTGTTTTATATAAAAAGATGTTTCTGTTTTATTACGTTAATAATACGAATAAAACAAAACGTCATTATCGCTAAATAATTCATATTATTAACTGACAATAATTGAATCAAACTGAGTGACTTCTCACATAAGCATTAATAATCAATACCGTGTGCTACTATGCAACCACACATATTACTGTACTTTTACTACCGAGTAGTTCAACAGTAACAATGGTAAAATTTCTGCCGTTATTTTTAATAAAATATTTTTGTCGTTTTCTCAATCCGACAATAATTCCGTTGTGGGGTCCACCAATGATTGTGTCGTTGTACGAATATTTCCTGTTAAAGCGAATATTCTCCGACCAATCGAATATTATATAACAACTTGCGTACTTTGCAAAATTTATAAATATTACCCACAACTATAACATTATATCAAATTAACTCCATAATATTCAAAAATGATATTTATAGAAAATTCATCTTTATTTATAAAAGTTGGGGTCTTACAAGTGGTTTGGTGGAGGAGATGAATGGAGAGAGAGATGGGAGGTGGGAATTTTTCTATCTACCTTAAACTTTTGTCTTCCGACTTCTGCTGTTATCTCTGCATTAGTATTTGAAGGAACACATTGAACACACATTAGTTATGTTGGGTATGACGAAGGAGGTCAGTTGACAGAAACTGTCCGCAGAAGGCCATATGCAATTATTTTGTTTGATGAGATTAAGAAAGCCATTCTGACGTGTTCAATGTGTTTCTTTAAATACTTGATGATGGTAACCAAATCTTCATACCAAGGTAACCAAACTGTCATATCAAAGTAACCAATCAACCTAAACCTTCATACCAAGGTAACCAATTCACATCCACACCTGCAGTTTTTTCATAGTGCAGTTGGTAGCCAAACCTTCAGACCAAGGTAACCAATTCAGTTTTATTAAGTTACCAATTTCGTTTGAATGTGATGCAGTTGGCAGCCAACCATTCATACAAAGGTAACCATTATAGTATTTATGAGTAACAAAATAGTCATAAAAAATATTTTAGAACAGTAAATGTTACATCTATTTATTTTTAAATTTTTTGTAGGGCGAATCTTCTTCTTCTTCTCATTGGCGTTTTGGACAACGGAGATTTGCGGCGGAGTAGCGGAAGAGAAGCCGGTAGAGAGAGAGAACTAAAAAAGTAAAAACTAAAACAGAGCCCAATTTACATGTACAGATATTTTATTTATTTATTTACTTATTTGTTAACTCTTATTTCAAAGTGTATGTGAGGGAGATGAAGATTTGAATTTGAATATTTGAATTTGTTTTTGTTGTTAGATCCCAAATATTTGAATTTGAATTATTAATTATGGCAGTTATTTCTCCTTGATTTTAGGTTTCTTTATTAATGTGAATTGTATTATTTTTATAATATGGGTCCTAATTACACTCTTTTTGTAATTATTTTGTTAATGCACTAATGTTGTAATTACTTTCTAATTATTGTATATTTTTATAAAGAACTCTTTATTTTATTGATATTATAAACTCAATTTCTCAGGAAAAGGCATATATAACGACTGCAACTAATTTTTTTTTTTAAAATAATTATTAACGTAACACTCGTATTTAATTTGTTAGACCTTTTTTATACATATTCAAGTTTACATACGTCACAATTCAAATGTAAGATTTTTTAATTATATTTTTAGTAACAAATTTGATCTTAAAATTAATTCTATAACGATACATGCGTTCTTTTAAAATAAGAAGTTAAACATGGTTGTTGCCAATATATATATAGAACAAGCTGACATTTAAATAAAAAATTACGAGTTATGAAGCCAATTGGTTGTAATCAACTTCCCGCTGCATGCCATCACCATCTCCTAATATCAAATGATATGAATGGCTCAAAATTGCTCATCATAAAAATAAAGAATGGGTTCAAATGGATACTATTCATGTTATTATAGCTAATTTTGATTTTAGTCTCGTCCACTGTCTCATGATTTAATTTGTAGGTTGTATACTGGAAAACTTTAATTTAAACTGTTTAGTTATAATTGTCTTTTACAAATAAACTATATATATATATATATATATATATATAAATACCGAAAAGATCTCAAGTACATACCACTTAATTTATTTAACATACCTTGCTCACCATCTTTAGCGACAGACCAGAAGACGGTTCGGCTTTGCAAAAAGAGTATGATAATATATAATAACATAATGTATTTTACTATCATGCCACATCTATTAAACAACACACTCGTTATGAATATGAAAAATAAATAATTAATTAAAATTTGTAAATGATTTTTTTTTTGTTGAAAAGTTGGGAGTTTTTTTTTCCCTTTTAATTATGACTACCATCGCAATTTAAATTATTTAATTTTTTTTATTCATAGTAGGATTATGATTCACTTTTTCCCAACCCAACCACATATATAAATTAATTAACGACACCAAGTTCCAATTCATCTTTCTTTCATGTTTCAAGGGCACGAAACCATAACAAAAACAGTAAAACAAAAAGGGGTGATATGTGAGCCAATCGCTTCAAGTTCATAACATAGAGATTTAAAATTGACAAGTACTGAAGTAGCAAGAAAAGACTACTAAAATTGTTTTATAGCTGACTCGACTTATTCCTCACTCTTCTCCAAACTTTTTTTTTTACCTCTCAAATTCTATAATTTGATTATTATAATGTCCTCGCTAAGCGCAGCAGGAAATCATTACAAGACTGTTTTAAGCATTTGGAAAGTCTGTTAACTTCAACTTCTTCTACTACCTGGAGTATAATCTTCTAGTTCGAAGATCCAATTGTACCAAATTAATCAAATTATATATATATATATAGAGGTGATCAGATTCACATCATCTGGTACCTCCTTGATCGGTGGAAACATTTCAACTACTCATGAGTTTGCCACAAAACCAGAAGATTAAAACATTGTTTTTAGTTGAGAAGATTCTTTCTAGCTAGCTTTAATTTTGGCTACAACAAGAAAATGACAGCAGCCTCAATCTTTCTGCAAGATAGCTTAATTAATTTCGGCCACCTTTTTTGACCAGACCCTTCAATTATATATGCTGCAATGGTTCTTATGGGTATACGTATAAATATCATTAATTAATTATAGCCACCTCTTCTTAGTGGTAAGTACTCATGAGTTTAACATTCCATTGCTACAGCCTACAGTTATGACTCTAAAATTAATATTCCTATCCAACTATCATATCTGATCATCTCCCAAACTCCACTTTGCATTGGTCCACTTCAAAACATTCCATTTGTTGTACGTACGTACCCAATTTAATATGAGAATTCTCAGCATCCAAGCTACAATATTATCTTTTAGGATTCATGAATTTGATAACTACCTTTCTCTCTCTCCCTCCCTCCCTCCCTCCCTCAGACACACCCACTACCACACCCTTATTTTCATCATTTAATGCTTACCTAACTAGTTCTACAACTCGTTGTTAAACGGGACTTTTTTGATTATCGACAATATCTATATTCGTATATACTGAAAAAGAGATAATTAATTAATCTATATTCTTTCCAACCTGGCCAGTAAAAGTATACCATAATTTATGATAGGGAGGACACTATGGGATCCACCTTAGTTGTTAAGACAGTTACAGTTTTTAATGTATCTACCCAACTCGATCTACCACATTTAGGTGTAAAAATCTAAACTCTCGTGGTTCATGAGTAAACATGGATGACATTCCTCGACAGTTCTAACAAAATTCTTGGATCAATTTCTAACCTTTGGGGCTGCTGTGCCCTTTGATGACACAAAAGATAAGATATTATTAAACTCTCCTTTACAAAAGTGAGAAAGTATAGAGTTGTAACAAAAGTGGAACAAAGAATAATGAGCCAGCTTAGTAAGCAACATTTCTCTCTTATTATACAAAAATCCATAATTAACTTATAGTGCATCTCAACAATGTATTTGACAGTTCACTCCATTGCACTTGTCTGAAATTCGTAGATAAAGACAGTTATTCAACTGCCTGCTATGGGGACATTGGGTAGAGTCCTCTCATGGCTAATGGATGTTTAGTTTCATCATTCGCCTTCTCGTTAGTCTTTATAGGTAGACTCTGCTACTCTCACTGTTTTGTGAATCCTACATCCCAACAGCCTGTTAGGCCCGTTTTTTGGCGCCTCTTTGATACCAGAATCTTTATGGTTGGTGGTTTTAATGGTTGCTCGTTTGGAGATCGTATCTCCTGTAATGCTAACTATTTTTCCTTCATATTCAGAAACCACTGATGAAAAATCTGCAGCACTGGCTGTGACAACACTCCACTCAATGCTGGCCTCGCTTGGCGCATACTGTGTTGTGGGGGACATGCAGCTGGGCATGTTGCAAGATTCTTGCCTAGATAAAACTGGATACCCAGTGCCTGAAATATTCTCTATCTCAAATAAATCTGAACTAGCATCACTAGCTATATCATCACACATTGTGCTACTCCCAAAAGTAGTTGTTACGAGGCTCTGGGATTTTGGAATTGCATCCCACCTTAGAATGGACAGCTTCCTTTCCATATTCACTGCTATATCTCCCTTTTGGGTCATGACAGAGCCAAACACCTCAATTGAATTTCTAGGGTCGTCTTGTACTATTTTTTTCCCTTCAAACTGCTCTTTAACTTTCACAATTTCGATCCCTGAATTGAGAACCGGGACTGTAAGCTGCTCCACCTTTTTCGATCCAGGTTGAGACTGCTGGATTCCATGTAGTACTCCAAGTTCAGGATCAACTCTTTCATTGATGCTAACAGCTTTCTTGCCCACACAACTAACAAAAGGCCCTTCACAACCAAAAATGGGAAAAAGCCTCGTGCCAAGTCCCTTCTTGTGCTTTCTTTGAGAGGGCTTTCTACAAAGAAGTCGTAACAAGGCAGATTGGCAGTTTAAGCTGCTCGGTTCAGAAGTAATACTGGAAGTTTTTGGCCTGAAATTTTGGTCTGGTTGGTGTAGTTCAACACTCCTTTCCTTCTCAAGCCCATACTTGGAAGCCTCATTATTCATACTTGTTCCCAAGTTAATCAGACGTGGAGTATCTACAGGTGAAATGACTGTAGATGAAGAATTCGAAATTCCTCTTGTAAGGTTAAGTGCAAAATTCTGTTCCGCAGAGTTTAGGTAACAAGAAAATGATTCAACACGAAGGTTGCTATGCACATCTTCGCTATCCATGGAGTTGGGTTCAAAGGGAATTTAGGACCGAACAAAATGTTGTAGAAGAAGAGTTTCAATGTTCAATTGTTGGGAATTAAATAACAAATGGATGTATATATTTCCAATTTAAATCACATGCATGCAGATCAAACGTTTTGAACATGAAAACAAGTACAGGATCTTAATTTGTTTTGAGGAGGAAACTAATGGTTGATGATAATAAGAAGTATATATATATATATATATATATAGCGACAGACATGCGTGATTGAACAAGTACAGGAAGATGATGAGAGTACTTGGCAAAGAAAGTTTTGATGTTATTTGGGTTGGGTTAAATCATTTGCTTCTTGAGAAGAGTCCGTCCGTCCGTCCGTCCGTCCGTCTTATAAGTAGACATAAAATAGTGGAACCTACCATATGTAATCCTTTCACATCTTACTCTAAAATTAAAAAAAAATATAAAAAGCCCAGTGGATGATATCATCATATATATTTCCATGCACGCTCATTTAATCATTAATTTGATAGATGTGGGAACTATATATTATTTGCAGTTAATATATTTTGCTCCCCTTTTGCCCCTACAAATGTAATTATGTTACTATCTATCTTGTCTTTTTAAATTTAATCATAATATATTTTTTAATTCTTTAAATTTTTATTTTAACCTCGCATTCTATCTACATTTAATTTGTACTCCTTCCGTTCCTTAATATAGGTCGTTTTAGAGTTGTGCACACGTATTAAGAAAATAACTGTAAAACATTAAATATACTATCAATTGTCTATATTACCCTTGTATTAGAAAAAGAGAGTGTTATTTATTAGACAAAAAATAGTAAGAAAAACAAAGTTATATTTATTATTTGGGATAATATTAGAAATTAAATAATAAACACTTACTTGAAATTCTCAAACGATTTATATTTAGAAATAAAAATATTTTTTTAAAACGAACTATATTAAAGAATGGAATAATAGTTAGGTTAGGATCTTATAAAACTTATTCTCAAAACTAAAAGTGTCATTATTTTGACAAATAACAAAAAATTAAAAACGAGTCGATCATCAAGACAAAAATTATCACTTATAATGAATATGTGTCCCAATTCCTTTGTGATCACGTGGCTAAATATGAGTGGACTACATCTTTCAAGGAACTACAGCTCACTGCAGAGTGGCCTAAACTCTTCCCTGCAGGCTGCAGCTTCACACTTCAAAACCCTAGTTCGCTCCGAGATACTTGCAATTGGAATTGGTCATCCGTCTCTTCCCGCCAACACCATACATAGAAATCTCGGACACTAGCAAACATTCAGGTAATTCAACCTTATTTACAAAGAAAAAATTTGTTTATCTTATTCTAGTATGTTGTGATATTGAAACAAGCGAGAACAATGTTGAAACAATAATATTTTGAAATAGGTTTAATGAGTCATCAGTAAACATTTATTTAAGATTATATAAGTTTGGAATGAGTCGCGTTATTCTTCCTAAACATGTAGCTGCTGTGGTAAAATACCAGAAAGATCCACGAAGGGCACTTGAAATGTTCAATTCGGTTAAAAATGAAGATGGATTTAAGCATAATTTGTTAACTTACAAAAGCATGATTCAAAAGCTTGGTCATCATGGAGAGTTTGAGTCTATGGAAGCTTTGCTTGCAGAGATGAGGATGAATATTGATAATAGTTTGTTTGAAGGAGTGTATATTAGCGCCATGAAGAATTATGGTAGGAAAGGGAAGGTTCAGGAAGCAGTTGATGTGTTTGAAAGGATGGATTTTTTCAACTGCGAGCCGTCTGTTCAATCATACAATGCAATCATGAATATACTGGTTGAACATGGGTATTTCAATCAATCCCATAAAGTGTATATGAGAATGAAAGATAAAGGGATCATTCCAGATGTATATAGCTTCACGATTAGGATAAAGTCATTCTGTAAGACAAGCAGGCCGCACGCTGCTCTAAGGCTGCTCAACAACATCCCTTCCCAAGGGTGTGAGTTGAACGCAGTTGCATATTGTACAGTGATATCGGGATTATTTGAAGAGAATTTTCAATTGGAAGCATTTGAATTGTTTGATGAGATGCTTAGGCTTGGAATTTCTCCTGACATTACCACATTTAATAAGCTTCTACACACACTTTGTAAGAAGGGAGATGTCCGAGAAAGTGAAAGACTTCTAGACAAGGTTTTCAAGAGGGGTGTGGCCCCAAATTTGTTTACATTCAATATCTTTATTCAAGGATTTTGCAGAAGAGGTCTGCTTAATGAGGCTGCCAGCATCTTGGATGGTGTAACAAGGGCGGGTTTAAGTCCTGACAATGTGACATATAACACACTAATATGCGGTTTGTGCAAGAACTTTAAGGTTGTGGAAGCTGAGTGTTATTTGCATCAAATGGTGAATAAGGGGTATGAGCCTGATGCTTTCACGTACAACATAATTATTGATGGATATTGCAAACTGAGCATGGTACAAAGTGCAGATAAGATCCTGAATGATGCAATTTTCAAAGGGTTTGAGCCCGACGAATTCACATACTGCTCTCTAATCTATGGATTTTGCCAAGATGGTGACATAGACAGGTCCATGCGTGTGTTTAAACAGGCATTGGGGAAAGGTCTAAAGCCTACTATTATTATCTACAACACATTAATTAAAGGGTTATCTCAACAGGGACTAATCTTGCAAGCCTTGGAGCTGATGAGTGAGATGCCAGAAAATGGTTGTAGCCCTGATATATGGACTTATAATCTAGTTATAAATGGGTTGTGCAAGATGGGTTGTGTATCTGATGCTAACAACATCATGAATGATGCTATCGCGAAAGGGTTTCTTCCTGACATTTTCACCTTCAACACTCTGATAGATGGTTACTGCAAACAATTGAAGATGAGCAATGCAATTGAGCTTGTCAATAGCATGTGGGACCATGAGGTTGCTCCAGATGTGATCACATATAATACGGTGTTGAATGGCCTCTGCAAGACTGCAAAATCTGATGATGTGATGGAAATGTTAAAAGCAATGGTGGAAAAAGGGTTTGTTCCAAACATTATCACGTACAACACACTTATGGAAAGCCTGTGCAAAGCTCGAAATTTGGTAGGAGCTTTGAACTTGCTTGTGGACATGGAAAACAAAGGTCTGACACCAGACATAATTAGTTTTGGAACATTGATTAGGGGATATTGTGAGAATGGGGATTTGGAAGGAGCCTATCTGCTCTTCCGAAGAATGGAAACACAATATAAAATTTGTCATACAACAGCAACATTCAATATCATGATAAATGCATTTTCTGAGAAGCTGAAATTAGATATGGCAGAAAAGCTATATCATGAGATGGGTGACAATGGCTGCCCCCCTGATAATTACACTTACCGTTGCATTATTGATGGTTTTTGCAGAATAGGAAATATTGATGTTGGATACAGATTTCTCCTCAACCAGGTTGAGAAGGAAATTTTACCATCACTCGCAACATTAGGACGGGTAATAAATTGCCTTTGTGTGAAGCATAGGATACACGAGGCAGTTGGTCTCGTCCGCATTATGGTGAGAAAGGGCATTGTCCCTGATACGGTGAACACAATTTTTGAGGCAGATAAAAAGGAGGTGGCAGCACCTAAGATTGTTGTGGAAGACTTGTTGAAGAAAAGTCATATAACTTATTATGCATATGAACTCCTATATGATGGCATTAGAGATAAGAAGCTAAAGAAGAAAAATGCTCCAAATAAGGGCTCCAAAAAGGGGCCTTCTAATTCAAAGATCTCCTGATTACCAAGAGAGAAAGTAGACATAAACTCATCAACCCTGAAGACGTCAGGACCTCTTGTACAAAAATGTCTAGTGAATCGTGGGTGTATCTGATGGGAAGTTATTGCAGAAGTATGTTGCAGTACCATTCCTCTTTATTTTTAATCCTTTATATATGTCAGTAAATTGTAATATAGTCTATTGGATGTTTCAGGGATGGGTTGTAACACCCCAGTCCCACATCGAAAATATATAAGGAAATAAGTTACTACCAATAGTACCTTCAAGTCATGACCTTTTTGGAGCCTGTGGTGGGCTAAGATGACTCAAGAAGATACTATTGGGCCAGTGGTTTGAGGTCTTATTTTGATGGATTTGATTCGATTCGGACTTGGGATTTGACCCTAGATTTGTTCCGGACTCGGGATTTGACCCGGGTTGTTTCATATGGTATCAGAGCCGACTCTCGAAAGCTCGGGTCGGGTCATCCGATCAGGTTGTCGGAGGTGGGGACACGAAGGCTGGTGGTATTATCCCACAATGGAGAGATGGAGGTCCGGAGGTGGGGGCACGAAACCAGCCGGTATTATCCCACAATAGTTAGAGAGGCAAAGATCTTTGGACCGTGTGTGTGATCGGTTCTGACGGGAACTTCAGAAATTTAAGTGGGGGAGTTTGTAACACCCCAGTCCCACATCGAAAGTATATAAGAAAATAAGTTACTACCAATAGTACCTTCAAGTCATGACCTTTTGGGAGCCTGTGGTGGGCTAAGATGACCCAAGAAGATATTATTGGGCCAGTGGTTTGAGGCCTTATTTTGATGGATTTGATTCGATTCGGACTTGGGATTTGACTCGAGATTTGTTCCGGACTCGGGATTTGATCCGGGTTGTTTCATGCGTATACGTCAACAGAAAGATTCATTATTCCTAAAGACAATCTGTTGCTAGATACCAGGCATAATAGGTACTGTTCTTTTGAGAATTAACAACATAATTGTCAGAATAGTGTGCATGTCCTGTTTTGACTGATTGAAATTCCCAAGGGTGGCCTTTCTGTTCTAATTTTCACCATATATCCGGTCTCTTGTATATTTCAACCCTGAATATTTCAACCTTATAATTGTAACAAGCAGGCTCAAGTAGAAGTCTATATTGTGTTTGCCTAGAGTTGAGATATTGAGTACAAAGTTCTCAATGTTGGTTAATTCTAACTTCCATTTCATAAATATGTGAGC
This sequence comes from Panax notoginseng, assembly GCA_016801055.1. NCBI lineage: Eukaryota > Viridiplantae > Streptophyta > Magnoliopsida > Apiales > Araliaceae > Panax > Panax notoginseng. The sequence goes on from CM029012.1 coordinate 277,932,995, forward strand.
AAACATCGAGTGTTGGAGGTTTTTTTGGACATCCAAGTATGGAGTTTGAAATCAGTGTTATCTGTTGCATTTTGCGCACTGAGCAATAGAGCATACTGCCTAAACTGCAGGTGGACAAACCAGTCTTTCCAAACAGAATGTGATGACATTGTGGAATATATATGGTTTTACACTTTTAGTTAATAAACTGTGTATCCCATATGACTTTTTGTTTCTTTCTTTTTGGTCATCATGTGTCTGATACTACAGATGAACAAATCTGGTTTTAGAATTACAGAATTCAATTTAATCTGAAAATATAAGAGTCTACTCCTCTAAGCAGCCCAATTTTTCTCCTTAGATGTAGCATATGAAACAAAGAGGAGCAACCATCCACATTTTCCTTGCCCAGAGTCATTATTGACTCTTTTTTTGGAAGCCTGTATTATATTTATGCGAGTACATGCAAGTAAGTGTACAGTGGTTTCTTGAAGAAACAATAACATAAATTTGGGTTCATTTTTGTTTCAGGTTCTTGTGTCCTGTATTGCCTGAATTGTCTTGCGTAACAACTAACAAATGGCACTAGTATCAGGTAAGCGACAATGATATCTAGAAATGCATTCTGACTTGTAGAGCTGGCAAACTGTCAAGTGTTTGCCTCCTATATATGGCATTGCCTAATAATCCATTCACCACAGCTGCTTTTCAATGTGCCGCCTATGGACTTTGGCGTCAAATTTTCAGTTACTCGAATGCCATTCCATTGTATAACGTATCTGGTGAATGGAAGACGAAGGGATACTCCAGCTTTCGACCCTGGCTTTTATTCTGAAGAGCATTATCTTGTATGGTAGGATACTTTTCCCGCGTATTGGATGCATGAAAACCCCAAGATCATTAAAAGGTGCAAGGTTGCCAGAAGATGCTGTAAAATTAAAGCAATGCTAAGGATGAGCCATACATCCATCCTCTTAAGTACAAGAGTCTGGTGGATAAACAACCTGGTTGGTTGAGACTGCTGGTATTGAAGCAGCTTCACTGGAGATGACCGGAAAATGGGTGAAGAGTTTATGGCTGATATTAGGATAGCTACCAAAACTACAGCCCAGCTGTGTGCTTATATAAAAGGCTCAGCATTCAGGAAGGTCTAGGGAAATCCTAGTTGAAACAGATCTCCTCATGAATGTAATGATTGCATTGCTACAGCTATGGATTTCCCTCTTAACTCGATATTTAAGACCGGACAAGTTATGTTCAGATCACGATTGCACGAGAGTTGTGTACATCATTTTGAGAACTGGTTTTCTCAATGAGCCACCCAGACTTCTTCAGACCTTGCTTGCCATTATCAATGTGAAACTTTTGATACATTTAAGTTGTCAACTTAAAGTCTACATATTAAGTAATTGCGTTTTTTTCCCCAGCAACTTATTATATTTGTTCGTTATACAGTATTTTTGTAGCCAAATAGCCAGAACTTATTAACTTATTTCGAAAAGATTATTTCAATTCAATAACTGCAGACTGCAGTTTAATAAATTAATCTGAATAGAACTGGGACAACGATATTTCTGAATCAATTTCCTCCGTTCTTTTTCCATGCTGTTCTATTATTGCCCATTGATTGGTTGAATGATGGTGCTCTTACTGCCTCTTTCAGTTTCAGTCCACATCAGCGTAAGTTTAGCTCTTGGGAATTAGCAAGTGCCTGATGCAGAAATTCATTTAATTCATGATTGTAGATCAAAATTTCATATCCTGTTTACAGAACACTCCGTCAAATGTTAGAACTTTATACAATCTACTTCCGGATAATAGAAACAAGAAGAAAAAACACAGAATTGTTTAATAATAATAATTCATATTCTTCATTCCCCTTCTGTAGCCTCTGTAGACGAGTCTGAACTATCCTCATAAAAATAATGCTATTTTCATAATAGGTACTGTTCTTTTGAGAATTAACAACATAATTATCAGAATAGTGTGCATGTCCTGTTTTGACTGATTGAAATTCCTAAGGGTGGCCTTTCTGTTCTAATTTTCACCATATATCCGGTCTCCTGTATATTTCAACCTTATAATTGTAACAAGCAGGCTCAAGTAGAAGTCTATATTGTGTTTGCCTAGAGTTGAGATATTGAGTACAAAGTTCTCAATGCTGGTTAATTCTAACTTCCATTTCATAAATATGTGAGCAAACATTGAGTGTTGGAGGTTTTTTGGAGTTTGAAATCAGTGTTATCTGTTGCATTTTGCGCACTGAGCAATAGAGCTTACTGCCTAAACTGCAGGTGGACAAACCAGTCTTTCCAAACAGAATGTGATGACAATGTTATCCTAGCTGCTTTTTTTTTGTCTCATCAACAGTACCATTAAATCTCAAACAACACCCTTTCACATGCTACAAAGTGGTAGATCAAGCACAATTTAGGTTTGTCAGAGAATACATGACCTCATTCTGCCCCAAGCTTTATTCCAAAAAAAATTGGAAATCCCATCCCTTCCCTCCAAATCAAAACTCACGAACACCATCTTCATGAGGTTATTTCAGGAGAACATTGTTTTCATATTAAAATCCTAGGTATCAAGTTTAATAGGAAGAGCTGAAGAAGCATGATCGTACCTCATATATAGCTCCATCCAGGTTCTTTGTTTACCCCGGTTCCTTTCATCTCACTTCTGATATTTAAGACTTCTTCCCATTGACCCACATCAGCACAGATGTTCGAAAAAGAGACGTAAGCTCTCCAGCACCACATGGCTCCAAATCAATAACCTTTTTAGCTGCTAGCCTTCCAAGCTCAACATCACCGTGCACTTTACAAGAAGCTAGTAGTGTTGCCCAGAGGCCCCAGACCAAAGCATCAGGTTTAATAGGCATCTCGTTAATAAATCTTTCAGCCTCTTTCAGTTTTCCTGAACGACCAAGAAGATCTACCATACAGGCATAATGCCGATAACTCGGCTCAATTTTAAAGTCTTTGACCATCGAATTTAGATGAAAATAGCCTTCTTCAACTAAACCATTATGGCTACAAGCAGATAAACACCAACAAAAGTCACTGAATCAGGTTTAATTCCTGATGCTTTCATGAGCTCATAGAGTCTTAAAGCCTCCACACCACTTCCATGTAGAGCATAACTTGTAATCATGGCTGTCCAACTGATCAAATCTGGTTTCTGAATACAATCGAATGCCCTACGACAATCATTAATGATTCCACATTTGGAGTACATCATAACCAGTGAACTACCAACCGAAACTTCTGATTCTAATCCCACTTTTAAAATATAACTATGCATTTGAATACCGATGCCTGGTCTATTTAAAAGTGCAACAGCTCCGAGAACAGATGATAATGTGAAGGAGTCAACCTCTAGATCAGCCACCAGCATTTCATAGAATAGCTGAATTGCCTCTTCAATTGACTCACTTTGGGCATAACCTGAAGCCAAAGAAGAGCATGCAATCTGATCTTTTAGAGGCATCATGTCAAAAGCTCTCCTTGCCAATTGTAGAGCACCACATTTTGAGTACATATTCACTATCGCACTACCAACAAATGTCTGCTTGCTATCTCTTCTACGAAGGATATAACAATGAATTTCCTTACCAGTCTTCAAGGAATGTAAAGCAGAGCATGCAGTCAGAACAGCTGCTAAGATCATTTCAACAGGATCAGCTTCTACAGACAGCATCTCTCTGAACAACTGAATGGCTTTATATGCACAGCCATGTTCTGCAAAGCCAGCAATCATCGAGGCCCATGAAACATTATCTTTCTGTACAGTTTGTTCAAATACCGTATAAGATTCATCTAAACTACCACATTTTGAGTACATTGTGAAAATAGAACTACTCACAGAAACATCATGCACTAACCCAACTTTATGAGTAAAGCAGTGAATCTGTCTACCCAAATGGGTAAATTTGTGATAGTCATATAATGCAATGACAGAGAGGGATGTTCTCTTACTATTATATGGTTTGTGTTAGTTGGAAATTTCCAGAAAGAGATTGAATGCAACAAAATAAGGAATGGAGAGATCATAACTCAAAACTCTGTCCAGCAAGACTCATAGATATCAAAAAAGAGTAACTCTTTTAACTATACCCTTAGGCCTTAACCTACTATATCAGAGCAGATTTTTCCAAAATTTCAGGTATCAATGGCCACTCTGGACATTCCTTGACATGGTCTCTAGTGGGAAACAAATTGATTTATACTGAACGGAGAGCCTGTGGCATGCTTTTGTTTGACCTGCCTACCTCAGGTCCTCAACTAGTCAAATGGAAATCAGACACCAAGGCCTATACTACACTAAGGAACAAGGAAGCTTGAATGAGAACTTAGCTATTCTGACAGCCTCACAACCTCAAAGACCTTAGGACCTACAAGTTGAATTATAATACCCGCATTTATAAATCTATGCTTTTTAATGTCTACATCACCTGCAGCTTATGTTCATTTATTCTCTATTTTCTTGGGTGTACAGAATTGCTATGTGTATTTACAGAATTCACTGATATAATGAGTCTTTTATAAAATTAGCTTCTGTTTTAGTTGCTCTTTTTTATCTTTCTATTGTTTCTGGCATATCAGACGTGTATCTTGTTGATATTATGTTCTTTTTTTTCTTTGTTTCTTATGCCCAAGTGATATTATGTTTTCTTTTAGCATGTTCTTATCTTCTGCTGTATATCTTTCTTTAGGCCATTACAGCCTTGAAAAGGGGATCATAAGTATGGCCGCCGAGGGAACCCAAAATTCTGCCCCTTTCGGCTTTCTAGTGTGAGTTTCATATTAAATCTGAAGGAGCATAATAATTCTCATGTCCGAGATATGATGGCCATTATATTATGATGCTTATGAATGCCATTTTTCAAATTCTTTTATTTCTCCATCAAGAGATGAAACAATCTTTTAGAAAAAGATGGAGTTGAAAATTTTGGCCAGCTCTAGAATGCTCCCAATAAACTGGCTTAGGTTGTTACGCTAAAAGACCTGAAATTTGACTAACCTGATTAAGTGCTATTTGGATCTCTTCCAAACTAAAACTTTGTTGAATTGTAAGTATTCTAATTTTTGAGATATAATTATAACTTGAAATTGTCCAAATATACTCGGATATACGGCTACTCTGTTCAGTGAGGTGTTGCATTCTTAATTCACAGTTGGTTTAGTGGGTTCCCAACATTGGCTAGGGTTCAGGATCTGTAATTATGGATCATGTTGGTTGTTGAATTAAGTGTTAGTTCTCGCTTTTCGTTTTGTAGGTAGGGTAATTAAGTTAACCTAAAGTAACATGGAGCAAGAAGCTTAATTTTTTTGCAAATTAATATTGGAGGAACCTCCTCAACTTAGCATGCTGATAGAAAAATAGTAGTAGGACGCATGTCCCACTGGGGGAATCTTTCTTTTGCACTGTTAAAGAGGATGCAATCAAGATAGAGCTGCCGGTTCATTCAGAAAAAATTACTAGAATGAAAAGGTCGAATAAAATAAATAAATCCTATGGATCTACCTATTGTTTCCGAAATGGGGGTAAACTTGATGATTGCTTGTCACATATATGTATTCAAATAAAAATATATTATATATAACAATACTCCCTCTATCTGAAAACAGTCCTACATTACATTTTCTTGATTCCTTTTAGCAATATTATGGTTTGCGTAAGACACACTAACGCATTTTTTTCTTATGATTTTTTCCCATGCTTAGACTTTAAAGACTAAAGATTATCTACCTTCAAATGCTTGAAAAAATAATATTCAGCTGTGTCCAATAAAAACTTAACATTCATTAAAAAAAACAGTTCCCTTTAATTACCCTGATTATCACTCTTTCATCCTTGTAGTCCTTGAGGGTCTTCATTTTAGCTGATATTGTTCTGATTACCGACACATGATGTAGCTGTTTTAGCAGACTCTCATAATAAACATTGCTCTGCCTAGATGGCCCTTGATTTGATCTTTCTTTTCATGTCAATGAAAAGGATGCTATGCAAAACATACACATGCACACACACAGAGACATATATATATATATACACACACACATACATATACATATACATATACATATATATATATATATATATATATATATATATATATATATGCATGTGTATATACAATATATAGGGTTAGGATGGCTGTGGTGACCATCTAGCTGTGGCCCAAGCATTTTAACAGGGATAATTGTGTCATTTAATCAATTTTATTAATGGCATTGTTGTCATTTCACTAGTTTTTTAAAAAAAACAAAACAAAACAAAACTACGTCATTATAGAATATGGCACACATTGTTTGGCCTACTCTCTGAGAGTTTAATTCAAGAGCAGCTGGTGATAAAGCATAGTATCAGTTTCATCCATGTGCAATCCCGAACCACCCATGTACACCATTTCAACAATTATAAATTGTCCATGTGTTTGCTCAATTCACACCACATGTGTGCACGGGGGAAGGGGGGTGGGGGCTGAGTATCTAAATTTCTAGTATTGGACAAGTCAATCCTTGAGAGCTCAGTACGTAAAGCTTGTGGGCTGCTTAACTCTTTGCAATTGGCTTTGAGCTGAATGCTTCAAAAGCTTCACAGGGGGAAAGCTTTCTTTAGGAAGTTAATCAGTTATTTAAAATAAATGCTATTGTTCACGTGGTAGATCAATGATTATGATTGAGTCAGATGAAAATCGCTCGCATGTCAGATGATTGTGGCCACTAAAGTAAAACATTGTCTTGAAAGGATGATACAGATTACACTATAAATTTTATCGAATTGTTGTTAATTAGGCAAACTAGATTGTTAATTGTCGAGTAGTATATTACCATCTAAGTGCTTAGATACTTGTATGCTGTGATCTAGTTTAATGTAGTTTATGTATTTATTTTTCAGGATGAGACATCACTAATATGGTACTCTGGAAAACGGGAGAAACAAGTTCAATTAAGCCACATTTCTAGGATTATACCTGGACAGCGAACTGTAAGTTTATATTGTTTCATACATTTGTTCAAGGACAAATGTGGTTCCACTTCAATCCTCTAGTTTTCTGCTTATGTTTTATTGAAATCTGGTTTCCCTGAAGACATTAGTTGAAGGTGAACGATGCTTGAGAGTTGAGACACTCCAAATTACTCTTATACTGATGCTTTTGCAGTCCATATTCATTGGTTGCTTATGTCTTCTTAAGTTTAGAGAACACCTATAGCCGGGTTTTTTCATTATTGTATGGTCGGCCGGTATGCAAAAATATCTAAGAAAGGCAGAATTAAATTCCAACTTATCAAAAGCTTTGAATATTTGTATGAAGTGGCTGCTAAACTCTTACTAGTAAACCTCAATTTTAGTTCAGTGAAATAAGCATCTTTGTGTTATTTTTTCCCACTAACTAATTCTTTGTTGTTTTTCAGGCAATATTTCAACGTTATCCTCGACCGGAGAAGGAATATCAATCATTTTCACTCATATATAGCAAAAGATCCTTGGATTTGGTGGGTAAATTCTTTTTTCTTTTTTTGTAGAACTTTCTTTCTCTTCTAAATCATTTAATGTTATATACCTTTAGCTAGATAACTCTGAGAATTTAATTGTATAATACCACCAATTGTATGTTCTTATTTAAGCTCAATAATTTATTAATGTTCAGAGATAGGCACATGACGAAGGGGAGAGACTGGATAGGTTTTTGAGCATAGAACTAGATAAGGATGACATACTTGCAAGAATGAAATATAAGGGCAATTGGTATATAACGAAAATGTTGGGACAAGTCATTTTGACTAAAGATGAGTTGATCTGCACATAAATAATGTACTAACATTCTTGTCTAAACATTGATTTTATAAATCATACTGTCATTTTTTCGAACCATGATATCATGTTTAGGGATCAAGAATTCATATCGATTCCATATATAGGATGAAGAGAAGTTTTTATCCCCCTCCCCCTTATTCTTTAAATGGAAGACGTGGAGTATCATTTAACCTTATTTGGTTGGGGACAGGGAATTAGACCTCTTAGATTCTATCTTACCCCTATATAGAATTGCCTTTGCTCGAAATATGGAAAAGTATAATTTCCAATTCCTATATGTTATTTTTCAATAGCTCTATTTGATTTGTGATTAGTGTCTACTGACCCTACTTGTTTCACACAACTAGTCTCAAGCTCTGAAGGAGGATGTGGTGGGTTTACACGTCATGTAAAACTTAAAAGTCACATATTCTAAACTGTTAGATTTATAAATTGAACCAAAAGTCTAGTATATAAAGACATCAAGCTCTCTAACTCAAAACCAATTGACAATGAGAAGAGTTGGCCCAAGTTATTATATACTACATATATTTTCTCTAGGTATTCAATGTGGACAAGATATATACCCCAACACTCCCCACACGTGTAACTCAGTGTATTGAGTGCTATGTGGGACAAGATATATAACCTAACACTCCCCTCACTTGTAACATGTGTATTGAGGGTCGCACGTGGACCTGATAAATATGAAGACCCACACAAGATAAGCAAGCCCAGAAGAAGCTAGTCACAAGACAAGCCCAGAAGAAATATAGTAAACCACGGGCAACTATTGGCCCAATTGATAAGTGGTACTAGTTAAGAAATGGGAAACTTTGACCTTTAAAGAAATGGAATGCGAGTGGGTAAGAATGAAGGCTAAGAAGAATGTTTAATCAAGTCCAAGGATAGCCCGCTCTGATACCTTGTTAGATTTATAAAATGGGCTCAAAGTCTAGAATATAAAGACATTAAGCTTTCTAACTCAAAACCAATTGACAATGAGAAGAGTTGACCCGAGTCATTATATACTAGACATATTTTCTCTAGGTATTCAATGTGGGACAAGATATATACTCTAACATAAACAATGATCTTCGGTGCTTCTTTTTTTTCTTTTTCTTTTCTAAAGTTTTAACATTGTTCTTTAAATGAAAATGGCCTACAAATTAGATATCATATGGATTGAGTTAATCTTAAGTATTTGCAAGCAGGGGCGGATCTGTTCAAGGGACAACATAGGCAATTGTTCCTGCTGGATATTTTTTTATATGTATAGGGGCAGGGCAAATATGTAAGTTAATAAACTTAAGGGGCAAATTAATGGAAGAGTTAAACTCGAATGAGTCAAAAAAAATTTCATTCATATTCTAAATACAAGTATAGACAAACGTAGATTCATTATGCTTCTGTCTTCTACATGCTTCGCCACTACTTCTACATCTTCGCGGCTTCGCCACTAGGCCCGCTACTTCTTCTACATCTCTATTACGACACTACCTCTTGCACATATCAGAATATTCAGACTTAGAAGGTAACTAAATTAGGGCTTTTTTGTTGGATAATTTAAAATTTGTAGTTTGTTTGAATTTGTTGTTGGTTGGGAACTTGAGGTTAAACCCAATTTAATTTATTTGATGTATTTGTTATATTTTGGATTTAAGAGGTAACTAATTAGGGCTTTTCTTTGTTTGATAGTTTATTTGAATTTGTTGTGGCCTTGTGGGTTGGGGATTTTCAGTGAGTTAAACTGTTGTTGTTAATATTAGATGAGCAGGTAGTTTTATTGTTCAAATGAAATGATGCAACTGTGACGAGAATTGGATTTGTGTCAAATTGTTTTTATCTACAGTTCTGTCTCTTTCCTTTATGTGAGTTTTAATGAGAGTTATGTTTTCTAAAAAGATAAAGATAGGGCACTGGAATAAATCATACAGAAAAAAGTTGGATCAGTGTTATTTTGTTAAGATTTCTTCCAATACTTGTAGTTTTATGATTTTTTAAATTTGACTGCAACTATTAGAACTAGGTGGTTAAACGAGAAATCAATCATTTTTCTTAAATGCACAAACAACACAAGCTGCACAACAATAAGCCCCAAAAGAAACAACAATAAATCATTATAGTATTGATTTACTACTACTCTCATTTTTATCCTTTTTAGGACAAATAAATTAATTATCATCAACAAATCCCACAAAATGGAATAATAAAAAAAAGATACGTTGAGGCTTATTTGAAACTTTAAAAAGATACCAAAACTGTTTTATGATTTGAAATTAATTCATGAGTTTGTTTGAATATAGACAAATTTGATTTAAGGCTTTAAGCATTTGGGGAATCATTCAAATTGAACTATGACAAGTAACCAAAGTATTGTATCTAAATATTTTTTATTTGAAATTTCTTTTTTAGTTTAGATTATGAATATTTATTGCAATTTGTAAACATCATTATGATTAGTTCAAGTTTTCTTTATTTAACTTCAACAAAAAATTAGTTAAAATTCGCCCTGTTGGGAAAAATTACTAGATCCACCCCTGTTTGCAAGGTACACATAAGAGCAGAGAAATATAGAGAGCCATGATAATGTATCAATCATTTTCCCTCTTCGTTCTTATCAAAAGTTGAATTCTTTTATTTGTATGCCATATCATGTTATCAGAAGAAAAAAGTGGTTGTTCACAGTTGCATGTGCCAGTTAGGGACTATGAACAACACAAGATATCATTCTTTGACCAGCGCAGTTCCGACAAGTGTGCTTCTGGCCACAAGGGTTTGGAGCTTTTAAGAGTTAGAGTGAAGGAAAATATTCCTTCTTTTATTTAGTTTTACATTTTCTATTTCCATCATTTATCATAAAATATAGTTTTCACTTCCATTATTTCTTAAAGGTGCCTTTTCCTATAGACATTATGTAGAGGAAGGTGGATATCTTCGGAGGGCTTAAGAAGATATATAAACTCCTGTATGATAGCTCAAGAAAAAAAAGCATAGTTGATAGAAATTTTATTACCGTTTCCAAAGGACTTCACTTCAGATATCAGTGATCAATAATAATAATATTGATTTCGTCTAGAATATCCTATAACCTATATTTTACACAATTCTAAATACTTGGGAGAAGCTCAAATGTTGACTTCAATTTACTCTTTCTAGGATCTGTATATGCGTGCTTGTGATATGTTGCCCAGTTCTATTTTGGAGTATGATCTATACACATTAGCTGCTACTAATGACAAAACACTATGGACAGATATGCAAAAACAAGGATGAAGCTGAAATCTGGTTTGTGGCCCTCAGGGCATTACTTTCACGTGGTAACTGTCAAATATGGAGACGTAAAGGAAGTAGCAATAGTGTATCATCAGATGGTTCAAGTGCTCTTAGCAGCAGCGATAAAGTTTATGAGGTTTCCTTTATACTGTTCTGGATACTTTGGTCTATTCACTAGTTCTACATACAATATTCTTTACTTGCTGATCACAGGATTCAAGTAACACTCAAGTAGTTCAATGCCTTTCCGAGAATCCTCCACAGAGAAGATTGGGAAGAGCATTCTCTGAATTTCTTTTGTATGATTCTGCTGGCCAATTTTCCCCTCAGGATTCCGTTGCCAAATCCCTTAGCTTACAATCATCGGGAGGATTAGATGACATAAATGACCGAAACTCTGCAGTCACTTTTCGACGTAGTTTATCCAGTGCCTTAAGTTCATCAAGCCAGGGGTCTCCTCTTGAAGATCTTGATACTCTTGGTGATGTTTTCATCTGGGGAGAAGGAATTGGTGATGGAATACTGGGTGGTGCTGTGCATAGGATCAGAAAATCGTCAGCTTCCAGAATGGATGCACTTTCTCCAAAGGTTCTGGAATCAAATTTGGCGCTTGATACTCTAAAGATTTCTTGTGGCAGTAAGCATGCTGTATTGGTTACCAAACAGGGTGAGATTTTTAGTTGGGGAGAGGGGTCAGGTGGCAGACTAGGACAGGGAGTAGAAGCAGATGTTCCCAATCCAAAATCTATCAGTGCTCTAAGCGGATTGAACATTGAATCAGTATCATGTGGAGAACATCATACCTGTGCTGTAACAATATCTGGGGATCTTTATACGTGGGGTGATGGTATCCACAATTTTGGTCTTCTTGGGCATGGGAATGAATTCAGTCACTGGATCCCTAAAAGAGTGAGGGGTCAGATGGAAGGTATGCATGTATCTGTTGTCTCTTGTGGACCTTGGCATTCAGCTGCTGTCACATCAACAGGTCTGTTGTTTACATTTGGAGATGGGACTTTTGGTGCCCTAGGTCATGGAGATCGGTGTAGCACAAATGTTCCCAGGGAAGTTGAAACTCTGAAAGGGTTAAGGACAGAGAGGGTGTCTTGTGGTGTTTGGCACACTGCTGCTGTTGTACAGATTACTTATGAACCTTCAAGTTGTGATAGCTCTTCAACTGGAAATTTGTTCACCTGGGGGGATGGGAATAAAGGCCAGCTTGGGCATGGTGATGACGAATCTAAACTTGTACCATCTTGTGTAGCAGTGTTGAATAACAAAAACTTCTGTCAATTAGCATGTGGTCATAGTATCACTGTTGCTCTTACTGTCCAAGGAAAAGTATATACAATGGGGAGTGCTAAGTATGGACAACTAGGGAGTCCTGGGAGTCCAGGTAAGCTTCCCATTTGCATTGAAGAAGAAATCAGTAACAATTTCATTGAAGAGATAGCATGTGGTTCTCATCATGTTGCAATTTTAAGCTCAAAGTCTGAGGTTTACACTTGGGGAAAGGGAACAAATGGTCAATTAGGCCATGGAGACATCGATGACAGGCACACTCCAACACTTGTTAAAGCTCTTAAAGACAAACAAGTTAAGAGCGTGGTGTGTGGATCAAATTTCACGGCTGTCATATGTCTTCATAAAAACGTGTGCGTTGCTGATCGTTACATGTGTTCTGGTTGCCGTGCCCCCTTCAATTTCAGAAGGAATCGTCACAACTGCTACAATTGCGGGCTAGCTTTTTGCAAAGTTTGTAGCAGTAAGAAATCTCTAAAAGCTTCTTTGTCTCCAAATATGAACAAACCTTACCGTGTGTGTGAAGTTTGTTTTGCCAAACTAAACAAGGCCGTGGAAACCAGATCCAGTTTAGGACCTCCCAAAGTCACAAGTGGGAATACACATGTCAGTTTTGGTGAGACGAAGGACCAAGAGACTTCGGATGTTAAATCACATGGACTCCTTTCTAGACTGTCCTCTTTTCATTCATTCAGATAGTTAAGCAGACGACATTCCAAGAAGAGCAGGAAACACGACTTAAACAGTGGTCAGGTCTCTCCTATTAAGAATGAAAGTTTCCGAAGGGAAAGCTCTTATACATCAAGTTACTCAACTTCTATATATGAGGGCTCACAGAAAATATCTCCTTCTCTTCCTGGTTCAACAGTGAATTCTCTTACTTCATCTCCAGTCTCTATGAAGTCAAGTCCTCCTCATTCCATGTCTCTTACATCGAATTTAGCTGCTCTTGCATATTCAGATGTCGTTCTTGATGATTCAAAGAAATCAAATGACAACCTTAGCAAAGAGATATCGGATTTAAGGGAACAGGTAAGTTCATTACAATTACGAAAGTGGCTAAGTTGGTGCTTTTACTCATCTAAAAGATACACTTGCATACCATTTTTCTAACCAAGCATCTATTGCTCAGTATGCAATAATGCAACTAATTTATATATGTAAATGAAAACCTCTAAGAAACATACTGGTTGAGTGTGGTCTTTAGACTAACCTTTCCGTGCAAAAGTAGATTTAATTAATTTCTTGAACTGTGCACAAGGACCAGCCTATATATTGATAGCTATTTATTTATTCCTAGCCAAGACAAGAATATATTATGCTTGAAACATGCGCCGATCAGTTTTAGTAGAGTGCTAAGAAATATCTATGGTCAACATTCTTGTAACTAATATGTTCTAATATACTACACTGCAACCATGATCATTACTATAAGATTCCACAAATCATAACTGAAGCTTGAAAATGACTCTGAATTCTCAAGAACATGATAAACTACAACCCCCTTACCCAGGTAGCATCACAGCCTACTGAGTCTGCTTATCATCTCTTGTATTATAACGATTATGTAAGAATATCTTATTTGCTACCATTTTGGAAACTGTGAAATCATGAGATCTGATATCTGTAATATAAAATGTCTTATCTTGATATTTTGACTCATTGTAGATATGAAGGCAATAGATCAGATTAATAGCAAATAGTCAACTACATTAACTGAACATCTGGACTTAGACTACTGAAACAGCCAATTAGTAAACACCTCACATTAAAGATTAATTATATATTCCTTGTATTTAAATGAGAACAAAAGAAGCAAATATATACATATGTATTTTATGTGTTTATATATGTGTGTGTGTGTGTGTGTGTTTCTGTATATACATATATGCATCTACGAAGGTTGATACATAACCCTGGACCTCTTGTACATAGGTGGAGGTTCTATCACACAGATCTCAACTCCTAAAAGTTAAACTTGGAAGAACATCAAAACAGTTGAAAGAGGCAACCGACTTTATGAGGGATGAAAGGGTGAAAAACAAGGTAGCAAAAGAAGTTATTAAATCTCTAACAACACAGGTGAGAGTACTTTTATTTGTTTTTCAGTTGGTCATTACACATTTCCATGAGCTTTATTGTCTTGTCAAAAAGGTAAGAAATAAAAAATAAAAATAATAATAAAATAAAGGGCTAAATACAGTTTACTACATGAAGTATCATCATATTCATAATTAGGCCCCCAAAAAATTTGGGCTTACACTTTACTACATCAAGTGTCTGATTTGATACAATTTAGCCCCCAATTTTAGACTCTACGCCCAAGAATCCGTTCGAATTTTGTGTATTTAATATCAGTTGACCGTATAAATATACGGTTTGACTTAATTTTAAAAAAAGGTAAATAATACCGTATACACGGTATAAACAATTAAGTACTAAATACAACAAAAAGTTTTTTAAAAAAATAATAAATTATAAAAATAAAAATAAAAATAAAAATAAACTTGGAAATTACAATAAAAGAATTTAAAACCAAATAATAATTTTTTAAAAATACAAAATAACAGGGGTAAGGGCTTCCCCCTTAGTCCGTTACAAAATCGTCTTCTTCACCGTTTTGGAGAGAGAAAGTTGGGAGGGGCATGCATTTCTAGTGAGAGAATGGAGATTTTAGAAAGACAAAATTTGTTTTCTCCATTTCTATTGGGTTTTTAGAGAGATAAAGTAAGGCTAAAATGGAGTTTGTGGGGAGAAGAGTTAAGAAAGAGTTTCTAGAATTTGGGATTTGTAAGGGAATAGTGAAATCATACAGTTCAGGAAGTTGGTTATTCGAGATCACGTATGAAGATGGGGATTCGGAGAAACTGGAATTCTCTCAACTAGCTTCAATTTTGGAGGAGCAATCTGCTGCTACTGTTTCTGCTGCTGAGCTCACTATTAGGATTGGTGGAAAAGTGGGGGAAGTCAGCGATTATCGATGATTCTGGTAATGATTCTGCTAATTTGGTTTGTGCTAGTAGTTTGGGTGCTCGTGCTATACAGGCCTAGGAGAGGATTTGGGGGTGTAAATGCAAAAAATTGTGAAGGTATTGGGGTTGATTTGAATTTGGATTGTGGGAGTAATGTGAATAATGAGTTAGATTTGAATGTTCCTTTTGATGATTTTGAGAATTTGGAGGTACCTAATACGGGAAGTTTGAGGAGGGGTGGGCTTATTGATTTGAATGTGTATGTAAGTGAAGATGATGACGGAATCGAAGCTAGCAAAGGGGAATATGGATATTTCGAAGAAAGAACATTACTTTGATTTGAATTTTGGTGTAGATGATGAAATGAAGAATTCAAATGCTGATGAAGATTCAGTAAAGGGGTTCGATGGTTGTACTGAAAATTTAGGAGTTATTGTACCTCCAAGTGATCTAGCTGGTGATTCCACTAGAAGAATTGTGAATTTCGGAGTTTTGGATGCTTCCAACAGAGAATATTAGATTAATTTAAGTCAAACCGTATTTTATATGGTCAAACCGTATACAATATTTGTTTGGCCCGAAATTTAGGTATTCCGGTCAATTTTGACCGGATTCTAAAATTGGGGACTAGATTGTATGCAATTAGGCATTTTATGTAGTAAATTGTAATCTCAAATTTTATTTTTTATTTTTTGGGGGGGGCAAATTATGAATATGGTAGTACTTGATATAACGGAAGGGTATTTAGCCCTAAAATAAATAATAAAATAAAACAATAAATAAAAACTTTATAGTCTTCTTGAATTTCAGCAAGGTCCATAATTTTTCTCCGAGACCATCTCCTTGGCACTTCTATAAACACAAAAGGTACAGTGCTGAAGTTGGATCAATTTAAGGGCGTGGAAAATGTCTGGTGCTATAGTTAGAGGTTCTAATATCAGGTTCAGGTCTAGTGGCTCTTTCGGCATCCTGCATATTGCATGTGTCAGCAGAAACAAGACACACATACACAACCCTAAAAAAAATCCCTTAATGAGGGATTAACTGGCCGGTTGAGCGGAGAGGGTAAGCATCGTTAATACTCAACCATCTGGCTACCTACTGCTGCCAACCTCACTCAGATCAGCGAGTATATGCATGTCCGTCCAGGTCCTTTCTTAAATATTTCATATATATTCAAAATAAGCCTAGTGTCATATAAATGTTGCAAGGTATGTTATATGCCAACACAAATATCACTTGGAGCAATCATTTTCCTTAAAATTGAAGTACAATTGGTAGTTCATACATATAATACTACTATCTTTGCAGCTCATAATTATCTAGAGTTTAGGTTGAGGAGGAGAAAATAAGAAGCTATCCCTTATCAATATTGTCAGGTTCATGCCTTACTCCTTAGAATGACATTTTTAAGAAATAGTTACATATACCTAAGTGGTACTGTTCAATAGTTAAATGACATTTTAAATGTAATCACCTCAACTAAAACCTCAAGAGTTTTTAAATATAACCACCTCAGATCCTCGAATAAAATCAACTTCAAACTTAGGGATGTTGGTCTTAAATTCGCGTAATCGTGTTCAACAGTTGGGCACTCTTATATACTAAACCTGCAGCTAGAGTAGCATTTTAGTTGACCCAACAAAAGAATGCTGGCCCTTTAGGTCAAGAATAATGTTACATACACCTAACTCGTTTATATATTTGAGCACATGCTAATGTAAGACATCACATCCTATGTCGTGTGAGTGTGTGTGTGTGTGTGTGTATTTACATTACATCCTATTTCGTGTATGTGTGTGTGTGTGTATTTACATCACATCCTTAAGTTACAAAATATTTTATTTGAGTTTTCAGATAAATTCAACAATACAATCCACAAATCAGTGAATGGGTCAAATATGATTTGCAAGGATTTTCTTGTTTATGTGGATGTGAAAGTCTTTGTACCTGCATTATCCAAGAATTTTTAACTCTGTTTTATTTCATTACGTCAGTGTAAGGTTAAAATCCTGTTTAATGCAATTACTATTCCTTCAAACACGGTGTTCACTAAGTTGTGATTCAATTTGTGGCAGTTGAGAGACACGGCTTTAAAGGTAGCTCAGGGGTCTTCTTTCTGCAGAATATCAGCTTCATTTACTGAAAAAAAACTCTAGCAGTCTCACCTCTCCTTGGAGTAAATTGACCAGCTAGACATCTCCTGAGCCTCGTAGTCACAATTTTCTTCAAATTATTCCAACTGCTCCTAGGGGAAACTGAAACACTATACTAGGTTTTACAGGATGAACATGGTGTATGCTTACACAACTATTCACTCTTGTGGATGGCAATGATTTCCGATAGTGACAGGTTTACTTCACATGTCTTCTCTATAATTACTGTTATATTGCTCCATGGATGCCTTTTATAGAGTGTATACAAATACAGTGAGTTAGTGCTTGCATTTAGCAGGAAAATAATAAATTCTTGTATTATATAACACAGTTTCCTCAAGTAAGATCAACACTGACCTATAGAATAATAGACCACCATCATTATATCAATTCGACCTCAAGTAATAATGTTTTAATAAATAGTTGTTAGACATTGCGGTTTTCAGATATTTGCCTCCAAAAAAATAATTATTAGAGGTACGCTTATTCTCGCAATATTTCCTGTTAAAAAGATTCGGATATTTCAAAATTGTTCTGCAGTGAGTGAGCATAGCTTGGGTTACAAATTATCAATGTATTTATTGTGCAGACGTTTTATTTGCCTTTTCTTTTTGGGATATTATATACATATTAGTTGAGATGGAATCCAGTGAGAAAGGTTATATGGAAACTATTCAGCTTTTACGCAAGATTTTCACTTGTTTAATATGCATGCAAAACAAAAGACAAATAACTAAAGAGAGCAAATAAAATGTGATGAGGGAGTTGCAGCATACCCTTGATATTTGTGTAATATGACGTCTTTTAGAACATATACTGGGTATGGTTTGAACCAATCTACGTATCTTACTTAATTGGTTTGATTAAGCCAATATATAAGTTGCAGTAGGTTTGCAAGTTTTTTCTGGATGTTCGACATGTTCCTTTCCCAAAACTGCCTTTTAACAATTGGATGTGTCCTATTAATAAACTAATTGAATGGTCGATTCAATATCTTTACTCGTAAAGTTGGTAAGTGGGTGAGTAATGCTTTGGGCATATTATAGAAATCCTATGTAGCCTAATGGAAATTCAATAGGGCAGCTATAAATAAACTGAAATAAATGTCTAAGATGTTGAGGACAAGTGATATGATGAATACTAGTAGTAGTAGTAGTAGTAGTAGTAGATGATGTGGTTTTCATTTGTTTTGTGTATTACAAGAAAAATGAGAATCCCGTTGACATATTAATTAAGCCACAATTTAATACTTGTACAACTTCTTCAACAATTTTCTCCTTGCAACGAATTTTAAACATTTAGTAAAAATTCCAAAAGTGCATATCGGCTTATAAAGCCTAATATATACTCTCCGGGTGGAGAATATAAAGCCTATTCAATAAACGAACGAGGTTTAAAGTATGTATAGCCGAAAACGCCATTAATCTAGCACTTTCAAGGAGGCAACCACCTGTGGTTTGCATGTAGTGGAGAGATTACAGATCCCTGCTCTTGAAATGGTGTTCTATTGATAGCATAAGATAAATCAAAAATATGTACATCATAAAGAGAACTACATTCCCATTGATAATACAAGTAACAACATACACAAACCAACTGATTTTACTTTTTTCTTTTTTTGGTGAGGGGGTGGTGGGTTCCTTACTAGACAAGACAATGGATTACAATTATTTGTGGGATTCATAATACTTTAAATCAGCAACCATTCACTCAATACATGATAATCATACACAACTTCCCCAAATGATGTCCTAAGTTCTGGAAATGGTGAAAGATCACCAGTATAGCTTAGGAGAATGCCCAGCTAGTCTCTTGCACTTAAAAGACTAGCCATATCTATTCTGTTAGTATTCAAGTGATGTTATCATCAATTACACCTTCAACATCTACAGACTGGCCTACAGCTTCTTCAGCTTCTGCAGGTGCCGACTCCTTTGCATCAGCTGTATACAGTATCTTCTTAATCTCCAGTGACATCTGCAATAATTCAAACAAGAGTACTCTCTGAGATCAATTCTACAACTAGCAAAAGGCAAAACACCATGAATAAATTCATGTTAACGAAGTATCTACTGAATTAAGTGCAACACCCTGGTCCTATATCGAAAGATATAGAAAAAATTTGTCTGTATATAAAGAATTAAGTTACTAACAATAGTACCTTCAATCATGATATTTTGGGTGAGACTGTGGGTTGTGGTGGGCTAAGATGACCCAAGAATATATTATTGGGTCAGTGGCTTAAGACATTATTTGAATGAATTTTATTCGATTCGGACTTAGGATTCGATCGTGTTGGCAAAGATTTGTGGACCGTGTGTAATCGGAATTAAGATTGCCCAAGAAGATACTATTGGGCCAGATTGATGTGATTCGATTCGTACTCAGGATTTAACCCGGGTTATTTCATTAAGTGTGTCATGAAAAGTGTTTTTACGAGAAGTGAGTTTCAAGATTGCAGAACTCCAAGATGTGGCACGTACAGATAGGGGTCAAAGACGAAGCTAGGATTTTTTTTTCGAGGGGAGTGGGACATAATGTAACATGCTGAAATGTTAAATAATTTTAGTAATAAAAATGTAATTTTATTTTATTTTTTAATAATTAACAACATAATTTTTTTAAAAAAATAATGATTATATTAAGGAAAATGATATACGTGTCGACCAATATTTGACGAAGTTAGATTGCAACCAACGTGAAAGTGTATGCAATAAAATAGAATAAGTTAAGATGGGACACTTCTTAATTCCTGCCCATCTCATATATGCACATACGTCGCAATTATAGTTCGGCTGAAAATTTTTGCAATGTATAGCATAACTCATATACTCCCTCCATCCCAGGATAAAAGTCCCGGTGAATTTTTCACGCATATTAAGAAGAGGAATAAAATGACAAAATTGCCCATAATAATATGTCATTAATCACTTCCAATGTAGGTGAAAGAGTGACTTTCTAGCTTTTCAATTCAAAATAAGTGACTTTCTAGCTTTTCAATTCAAAATATTTTCAACACATAACTAATTATACTTATTGAATATGGAGAGAGAATTAGAATAAAAAAAATATGAGATATTTAATGCGAAGGGTATAATAGGAAAAATTACGTAAAAGTTTGGTTATTAAAGGAAATTGGACATTTAACATGGGACTACCCAAAATAGTAATAAGAACTTTTATCCTGAGACGGAGGGAGTAATAAACATTCACATTTTTCATCCTTTCTAACAACTTTAAAATTTGAGATCTTCGTTCTAGCATACAGAAAGTTGATTTTGAAAAGAATTTTTCGGCAATTTCTCTCAACATTCACTATCAGATAATTTTTCAATAATTTCTTTTATATGTTATTAATTTTTACCAAAAAACTAGGGAGCCTAAAGAAAATTTTGAAAAAACAAATTAAAGGGTCAAAAAATAAAATAAAAATGCTAGTGTAGCCTGCCCCCAGGCCCCTTAATGGCTCCGTCCCTCGTAGGGGCTATTACTTGACTCTGGTTTGGCTTCTGGTACCAACATAATACAAACATATTAATGTATCCCTTGGGTTGT
This sequence comes from Panax notoginseng, assembly GCA_016801055.1. Classification (NCBI taxonomy): domain Eukaryota; kingdom Viridiplantae; phylum Streptophyta; class Magnoliopsida; order Apiales; family Araliaceae; genus Panax; species Panax notoginseng. Next base: position 277,954,041 of record CM029012.1, read on the forward strand.
GCTCTAGCTTAAAATTGTCTAATAAGACTTGGGACTGCTCAAATGTGTGTTGCTTATATTTTTCAATAACGATTATGTATTAGGTTATTACTTTTGGTAAAGTTTAATTTGCTATATTAGTGGCCTCCTATTTCAGGTGATAAGGTTTTCAAAGTTTCTTCAACCCATGAATTTCGTTAGCAAAGTTGAGGTTCACCAACTTTGGTTTGTCTTTGTCATGAATAATGATATACACATTAATTATATATTTTAATATTCTCATATTTATTATTTTATATGTTTATGTTATTTAACTAATACATTTTATTTGATTTTGTAGGATTTGTCTTGTTTATCTTGGAGAGCAAATAAAAGATTATTATCCAGTTTTAAAGATAACAAGGGACTCTTAGAGGATTATCATGAAGAAGTTGGAGTCAATTTGGAGATAAAGGAAAAAAAGACCAAGTTCAATGCATCTTAAATTATGTTACAATTTATTTTTCTCTATAAATAGATCTCTTGTTTTAGAGAGGGGTACCACTTTTTATTATTTTTCTTTTCCGTCTGTATTTCTGGTTGGACAAGGAGGGTGCCGTAGCTTTTTCTTTTCAACATGATTCCAAGTTCCTTTTCAGATTGTTCAAAATGTAGTGGTTGTTTAAATTTTTTAATATTATCGCCTTTCCCTTTGAATTGGCTTAGCAGGATCAATGATTCATATTTCCTTTCCTTTTAATTTCCAACGTCCTGTTTAGATAGTTCATTTGATTAATATCGTTTAATCTTTAAATTTTTAATTATTATTTTTTTGTTCACATAAATAGGAATAATATTAAAAATCTTCTCTTTTAATTTATATTGATTTTATGGCTAACTAAACAACTAATACCTAGGTTGATGATAAAACAAAATATTTCATAATAATTAATTTCTTTCCGTTCCAAAATTAGTGTCTAATTTTTTTCGCCTTCATATTTTCTTCGCACAAATTGCATATGATTCTTATATTATATTGATTGCGAGGTTTTGATAAGTTATAGTTAATCTATTAATTATATGAATCATTATTTTTAAAGGCAAGGGAAGACAATTTGGGAATTGATTTGGAAAATAAGGAATTGTTTATCACGTTAATATTTGGTATATTCGGATGCCTAGGTAGTTTTTCCCATTAATAGTTTTCATTATTAATTATTAATTTGCATAATTTAGTTGTTTAATCCTCTCCACTATATTTATTTTTAATTTGCCTAAAATATTGATTAAGGATATATCAAAAAAATTGATCTATATGGTTTGACCTGAACTTGCCAAATCTACAATAGACAATGTGCACTTGCAGTACATAATTTTAACACATTAAATACTCTTTATGGGACATTTTTAACCAATCTCAATTGAGATCCAACTAGTAATTCATATGCATTCATAAGCTTTCTGGTATTTTCTTTCATAATTTTTTGTCTACCATGTTTTTGGGCTTTAGGGATGTTCTGCCCTTTTGTTACTTCTTCACATTCCGCCCCCTTGGCTGGTTTAATAGGAAATAAAAAAGGAAATGAAAAGAAACCTGGATATTGAGGAGAAGGAAAATATAATACAGCCAAGTATTGCATTTGTAGATATTTTTACAATGGTAAGGTAGATTGCAGGTTAAAAGCAACAAGGTGTTGAAGTTCCTGGCCAGTATGGAGTTTCTATTTATGGGGGCGTGATGTAGAAAGAAGTGAGTTAAGTGAGCTGGCTGAACAAATAAAGACATACACAAGGTTATCACTTATCAAAGACGAAACAAATTAAAACTGAAGAAAGCAATATTGGATAACAAGCATATTTAATAATAATACACTAGGAAATAAATTTTGATTTCACAGGAAAAATGAAACTATGACTAAAGAAGGAAATATGGCTATAACAACTAACACGCATATTTTTTAATGCTCTAGGGAATAAGTGTCGATTTCACACATTCCCTGAAGATGATGTGGGATTTTAATAATGAACTAAACAAAAGTAGAACCATGCACTTCAATCATGACAGGATAAGCGTGCAAACATGAACACTAAAACCATATAGATAAAATAGGACTAATAAGAAGGAAAAAAAGAGTACTGGCAAGGATTACCGGAAGATTCTCTAGTTCGGGATTCTGACAAAGTAGTTCAATATCACGTAATTTTGTGAAATAGAAATCTCTTTCGTTTTCCAAATGGTCCACAGAGAGCTTCAGTTCCGTAATCTGAAACCAAAGGCAATAGATGAACAATCTGTCAGAGAGGTCAATTAAATGTGGGGAAGTAACTGCAACATGCATGCAAATAGCCAATTCAAGAATAAATCAGATGAGTAAATGATTAAGCACTCAGCAGTTTATACCATGCTTAAGCAATCATCAAGAAGACCTAATTATGTTTATAACACTGATTAAAAAGTGTGTGATCACTTCGTATGTGGTGGTCTAAATCCTAGGAACCTAGAAAATGGAACCCAATAAATTCAATGAAATGACCTCCTTTGTCAAATTCTGTCTCTCTCCCATAAAATTAGCCCCAATTGCCGGTGCATTTGTTTTCCCTTGCTTGGTCCCTAGCAGTAGAACCAAAAAGTGATGCTAAAAAAAACTGAATAAACTTGAAGGAAATAGTCGCTGCAAAAATTGTGATATAAGCTAACCAGAGATCTTATTAACACCCATTCCATCTCCCAATCCAGAGTTATAAGAGTTGTTTGCTTGCAATGACTTCGAGTTCTTGTTAAAACCCTTCGAACTTCTTTCCTTACCCAACTTACTTCTGCGCTCTACAGGATTATAATTCCTGAAAGACATGCAAACATTGAATCAGACCGAATGTTACAAAATCATTTTCATCATAAAATAATGTCCATAGCATTTCTAGGAAGTTTATACTCGTTCGTCAAGCCACCATTTACAGAGTCACAATAACGTTTCAGCCATTGCAGAAACTCCAAGTTATCCAGTGGTCGACCTTTGACAAGTCTGTTAACTTCAACATGCTGTCACAAGAATCAAAAAATTAAACATGCATGCAGATATTCTTTCCCTTGTACATAAGAACTACAATAAATCACAAAGAGAAAACTATGCCCATTGCTCTCTTTCTAATAAAATTTCTTAACTTATCTTAAACGAATACATGAACAACAATGCTCATTGGGATGAGTGATTATCATTACAATTCGCAAGCTTATCCTCAATCGTTTTGCTTTGAACAAGGTAATCTCAACACACAAATACCATCAACTATACAGCATACACGCAAATAACACCATTAAATGTGGATTGCATACATGCTAATTTTTTGTGATCTAGACTTGTTTTTATGATAATGATAGTCGTCACTAAAATTACTAATCACCAGTCACATAAGTTTAGATAGGTCATATTCTAAAGGTTCTACTCATTGAAATTAATTCTATGTGACCAATATACAAAATGTTCATTCACACCATGCTTAGTGGACATTCATTTGCAACACTAATCAATTACAGATATAATTATAGTAGTTTATTTCACATTGAATGGTACACAGCCTGGAAAAAGAAGAGTGTAACAAACATAATGCACCTCACCAAACAAATGAAATTTAAAAATTGTTGAGATAATGCAGTAAAGTTTGAAAATAGACAACTGATTCTCACTGCCGTTACTGAAGATTTTGGTGAATTACCTTTAATATGAGTTGAACCTTTCTAGTTCCATTTGATAGAGAACAAAATGTAATAAATATTTACAGACTTAATAACTTAAGTCCAAATCAGCCCTCTTTATGGCATTATAAAAATTAGTGGCATTAACTTTCTTGCACTAAAAGGAGATTGATAACCTCAGATACAGTATCTTTGGCTTATTGCACCTGTGCTTTAATATTGCTGTTTAGATATAGTTGAAATAAATACTGGATGTACCTATAGGGAGAATGAGATGGCTATTTTTTTCAGTTTCCAAAATATAACACTTGCATGGACTTAAGTGCATTACCCAAAATCGATACAGAAAGAAGCATATAACTTGTCTAGCAGATATTAAGATTTTCCGTTCTTCAGTTGGCACCAACCTTGCAAAATTGTGATGGATCCAGAGTTGACTTTCCAGGACTGCATAAACGTGTGAGAAAATTACATTGGCCTACTGGAGTGAGGCTGTTCAGTTTAGTAGGACATTATTCCTTAAAGTGAGAAAGGAGATTAGTTCAATTTTCACTCCAGAATGGCTAAGCAACTTCCAGCAATACAAGGTAGGGTAACAAGAGAGAAAGGCTATAGTAGCAAATGAAACCAAAAAATTTTAAATCGAGAAAGAATTAGCAGCTTCCAGGAAACACAGGTCAGAATACTATTGAGAGAGAGAGGGCTACAGTAGGTTTGGGGCCAAATCATTGTTTTCAAAATGCTTCCTGGCAGATGATAAGGTTGAAAGATAGAACTCAGGAACTCAACTTTCAGGATCAAAAGGAAAGAAACTAGCTCTTTCTCTAGTTTCAAGGATTCCCAAAAACCCAGATTAAAATAGACTAGAAGTAGGTATATTTCCATATGATATATATAAGTATATATATGTATGTGTGTATCTAATATATATGTATAGAGTGTGTGTCTTTATGTGTATTTGTTTCTCAATATATGTCAAGCCAAAAAAAGGGAAAGAAATCTCACCCAAATCAATAAACCTGCAGAGACATCAATGATTCAAACACAAAATTGCCATACTAAAGTTGACAGAAAAGGATATGAAACACACAAGGGTACTTTTCAAGTAGTGTAAAGATTAAAATTACCTTATCAATTTTGAGTTTATTAAATACTTCTTGCAGCACCTTATAGTTTTGTATCATATCATACTCCGTCTTTGCGTCAAAGTTCACCTGTGTTATTTAAAATATAACCATAGAGAACACATGTGTGCATATGAATAAACACACTAGAGAGAGAGAGAACCTTATGCATTGGAACAACTCCTGGATAGGTCATATCCATCATCTGACACTGAACAGCGCCAGATGCAGCCTAGCACAATAGTGAAGGGTTAAACTTGAATAAGTTGATATTCCACATGGGGGAAATACATGTTGTGCATTTAGGTTTTCAAGGACTCTTAGTTGCATGACCATTTTGACATAATTGTGAAGATTCACTTGGATATGATGATTAAAGCTACTAACGACTGCTCTAATACTAACATGTGGTGGATACATTTGAAAGATTGCCAGCCATTAGAATGGTAAATGACCTCTTAACTTTATTTAGACATGTCATGAAAGGTTAAAGATAGTATGATTAAATTGATGAATACAGAATCCAACTATTTATACTTTAAAATTTTCCAATGCCAAATATAATTCTAAAGTTCAGTGAAATGGGTTGAAAATTTATTTATTTATTTCTGATTTTCCATGAACTTCACGATTTCTATACTAGGCTTGCACAAATAGAACTACCCCTGTTCAACCAAAAGACACCCATTTTTACTTTTTGAAGTCAATTCTTGGAATAATTGTAAAACTTAATTAAATACTGTAACACCTAAAAAAATTGGTAGCGAGACGGAGCAGGCATGATTACATAACATAATAATATGAAGCGGCAATTGTCTTTGTCCAAATTAAATAATCATCCATGGAACACGTATGAAAATGTTTGCATATTTATATATGTTGGTGTGATGAAACGAAATTGGTACCTCCTCGATGCGAGCGAGATTGAGCTGAAGTCTGGCATTGATCCACGAGAGAATCTCATTCCTCCCTACGAAATACGCACTATCCATCATCCCTATATTCGTCGTCATTGTCTTTGTTTCCCTTCTCTCCCTTCAAACACAAATAATGCCTCTTCCCACCCAAATTACAGAGTTTGTGGATCAAACTCAAAAACAATCGAATAACTATAATATGAAGAAACCTAGTGGGGAAAAGAGAGAGAATGTGCCAAAGAGGCGTAAAGTCGGGGGGGTTAGAATTCAAAATTTTGATGTCAATAGAGAGAGATAAAGAGAGAAAGCAGATGGCAAAAAATAATTGGAATTGGAATTGGAATTGGGGAATGAATGGTGAAGAAATAATAAAACAACCCGGTCGGTCCGGTTGGCCACAACGAAAACTGAAAAAAGCTGCCACCACCGGCCAGCGACAGCTAATTTATTGTTAACTGATAACTACTACTACGCTACAGTTCTCAATTTTTTATTTTTATTTTTATTTTTATTTTTGGGAAACTCTGCTACGGTTCAATTCCATTTGTTAACACGAATAGAGACAAGAATGAGTTTTCTTAAATATTTTTAATCTAAACTACTACTACTACTATAATTTAGATTGTAAACATGACTCGCTTATCAACTCTCATTTGAATCGGCCGTTTATTTTTATCAAATAAAAGTTGTAGTATTTATTTGATGGAGGCTAATTACACCTCTTATTTTTTCATTCACGCCCGAGGTTCACCAAAAAATTCTAAATTAATAAATATCTCATTCCCTCCTTCACTATTCTTCTCTCTTGCTTATGTTTTCTCTCTCTCCCCCATTACCACCACATTATATCAATAGATGACGAGGATTATCGGGTCGATCCAGACTATAGAGATTTCACGGATAAAGAGATGGGAGTATCCAAAAGATCTTGTAAGTTTCATCCTTCATCTTCGTCTTCTCTGGTTTGAAATAACTGATTCGCCTAGAATTTAGTTAAAATGCCTACTGAAGTTCTTAGTTATTTAGTTTACTTTTGTTGTTGAATGCTTAGGCTTTTTATAGTTCTATTGTGTTTGGGGTGTCTTTGGCTTTTCTTCAAAAAATGGTATACTCATACTCATATAAATTTTAATGGGATTTTTTAACTATGAAGTGTGAATAAGAAAATGAGGAGTGCAACTAGCCCTATCATTTTTTTTCATTCTAAAATACTTCAACATAATTTGTTTCTATATATTACCAAGTTAAAGTCAAATTTTATATATAAAAACTGTGGTATTATTTCATAAAATATTCCTCATATTAATATTAAGTATACAAACACTCATGTGAAAGAGATTTCTAAAAAAATATATATTTTTACTTGGGAAAATAAATTTTTTTAATTTAATTATACTGCAATACAAAGTCTACTGAAATTCATTCAATTAATTACTAATATATTAAAAACCACACTTTTATTGAGCTATTATTTTGGTTATAATTCAGCCTGAGCAATAAGTTCAGAGTATTGTTTCAAAATAAGTATAAAAGTGTTGTTATATATATATTTATTCGGACAACATAATTATTACTCTAATATTATCAACAACCATTATTTTTTGCATACATCAAAATAAATAACATGTTACAATAATCTCTTATACTATATCCTTGGAAAAATAATTCATTATATCCCTTTTATTGAATATCTAATTAATTTATTTAGTTAATGTTTCCCTAATTAATAGGATCTCATTTAGCAGAAAAAGAAGATCCCTCGCAAGTTGTCCTAAATTAATATTTCTATCTTTACTTATCGTTTTCCTACATTTTACTTTTAAAAAAGTTAAAAAAATATTTATTATTTAAGTCTGATTATAGAGTTATCTTCTTCAATGTCAGCAACATTTTCTTTAAGTTATATGTGAATTTCGATTCATCCTAAGATAATGAAAATAAATTTCATGAGATGAGATGGAGATAATTATATTACATTGGCTTGTGCAGTTGTGTTATCCGAGAAAAAATAATACTCCCTCGGTCCCTTAATATAAGATTTTTTAGAATTGTATACAAATATTAAGAAAATGATTGTAACATTAAATATAATATCAAATTTATATATTACCCTTATATATTAGAAAAAAATATTGTTATTTATTGGGGCAAAAAATAGTGAGAGATCCAAAGATACATTTAATACTTGGGGTAATATTAGAAACTAAACAATTAATACTTACTTGGAATTCTAAAATGTCATATATCAAGGGACAAAAAAACTTCTCTAAAACGTCTTATATTAAGGGATAAGGGAGTAATGTAAATTTATGGTACATAAATTCTATATGTTTTAACGGTTGACATGAAATAAGCCGACCTTAGCTCAGTTGGTAGAGCGGAGGACTGTAGTATGGCAATCATGACGGCTATCCTTAGGTCGCTGGTTCGAATCCGGCAGGTCGGAATTTTTTTATTTGGTCACTGTCATGATGATTTTATCATTTTATTTTATGTGAAGCAACTAAGATCAGATCCGCAAAAGTTAAAAAAAAAAATCTAAGGTTGATTTTTTTATTTTTTTTCGGTACTATTAACTAAATAAATTTACATGTTGATGAAATTACATTTGATAAATACATGTAGATGGGATATGGAATAAAATAAGAAATTTGGACTCCTATCACACATGGGCGGAACCCTCGGGGTGCCGGGGGTCATATGACCCGACCAAAATTCATTCATATATTAATAGTCAATATATATATATATATATATATATATATATATATATATAATAATAGTAATTTATAATGACAGTTCAAAATATTTTACATGCGTTCTATAAATTAAAAAATAAAATAAATTTTATTTTACAATAAAATTAAAATGAAAGAACTTAAAATACAATCAAATCTAAGTCGCTACTTGAGGTTGAAAAATGATCAAAAAAATCAAGTTCTTTATTTATCAAATTATTTTCTATAAACATTTTATATTTTTAAACATCATAAATTTATTTCAGAGACTCCCTTTGTTGATTTCTTTTTGGATTAATTTTGTTTGTTCTATATAGAAAATTGATATTTTTATATAAAGAAATAATAGTCCTACATGAATTCCTCTCAAGTGTTTTTACATGAAATAAATATTTAATATTTCTACATAAATTTTTATGATGACCAAAATTTTGAGACGTTTTTAAATTATGCAGAGTCGCAGTATACAGCTGTATTTTCTCAGTCGTACAGTCGAAAGAAGCACTCTAAGCGTCGATAAATAATTTTTTTTAATGATTATTTTGATTCCCCTCAAAAAGTTTTGGTTCCACTAATGCCATCACATGTTATGTAATATTTTTATGTTATGAAATTGTTAGATTTCTAGAAATGTAAATTATTGGCATTCATGTGTGCCTAAAAAATATTTCAGATGGTAGTAAATTAAAATAATTTCACTATCACTTTTGACTTTTAAGATTTTTCACAAATTAACTAGAAAAATAAAAATCAAATGAGACCCTTTTTTTTAAAATAGATATAATTTTATTTTTGAAATATAAGGTATATGGTGTAAAGTAATGTATTTATTTAGGTTTAAATTCAAATACAAGAATGAATATAAACACTCTTTTCTTTAATAAAAAAATTATTTTTCATTCTTTAACAGAAAAAAAAACTCATTTTTTTTAAAATATAAAATTACATAAAATTCTTTAAAAAATTTATTATCATCATTAATACTAGTAGTAAAACGATGTGCAAATGTCAACTATTGGGTTTGCCGAGTCTCAAAGTACTAGTAGTATATTACAGGCAGCATGTTTGATTATTCAAATACCAAAATGGTGGTTGTTTGACAATTTCAAATTCACCAAACCAAATACAAATCCAATCCCATCCATCATATTTCTTCAGGAGTTGTGTTATCAATCCCTCCCTTTGTCTTTGACAAACTCATAAAACTTCAACAAACAAAACAGAGATGGAGTCCATAAACTTCATCAAAGGCTATGGCAAAGTCAACAACCCCGTGGCAGCGGATGATCAAACCTCTCCCCACCACCACCACAACAAACCCACCGCCCCTAACCGTCACAAAGCCGCCGTGATCTCTCTCCTCATCCTCTTAACTTTGCTCGTCGCTGCAACCGTCGCCGGCTTAATTTACAACTCCACCACCAATAAATCCCCCGAGTCAACAACAATTCCCTCTCAGTCTTTCTCCGCCAACCAGGCCGAGACAATCCGAACCGTCTGTTCAGTGACTCAGTACTCCAACTCGTGCATCACCGCCATATCCTCCCTCAAAAACCTTCCACCCAAACCCGACCCGGAACTCATCTTCACTCTCTCTCTTAATATCACAATTGTGGAACTCAAAAACATCTCTTCTCTCCCCGAAACCCTCATCTCCAAATCAAACGACCCAAGAGCCGGGACGGCTCTGCGTGACTGCGTGAGTCTGTTCGATGACGCGGTGAGTCAACTCAGCAACTCGGTGACCTCGATGGTTGAGAGCCCAGGAGAGAAGGTGTTGACTGAAGTGAAGATTAGAGACGTGAATACGTGGATAAGCGCTGCGATGACTGATCAGGACACGTGTTTAGATGGGTTGGAGGAGATGGGATCGACTGTTCTTGATGAGGTTCGAATGAAGGTGCAGAGGTCGAAGGAATACATGAGCAACAGCTTAGCAATACTCGCTAACATGCACGCTCTTCTTGACAAATTTGGTCTGACTATGTATTAAGGTTTGAAGTTGGGTTGTGAGTTGAGATTGAATATGTATATGTTTTCTGTATATGTAATTTTGTTCATAAGTTTTGATCTTAAGCTGTGGAAATTCCTTTTGATCTTAATAATATATCATGGTGTATGTGTTATTTTTTCAATTGATGTAACTTTGGAATTTTTCTTTATTGTTTCGTATCAATTGATCATGGAAATAAGTTTTGCATGTTGTTTTATTGATCATTTGATATCAGATAAATAATAAAGAACTCATGCTATGACGATCAATAGAAGATAAAGTTTAGAACTTTACACTCTCTTGACATAAATGAAACTATTTTATACATAGCTTACAAATGTGCCAAGAACAATCAATTTTTGGAGTGTAAAATAAGTATCTATAGAATGTTAATACTGCCAACTTTTTTTCTGGGCAATAACTTGTGGTTAAGTGATGGGTAATTTTGGTTTCTTGTCTTGCCATGGAACTATGGAAGTAAAAAACTTGATAAATGACAATAATATGTACTTGGTGGCTTCATTATATGATAATCAGCAGTTACCGAGTTTTGCGTCTGAAAATTTGATTGTGAAATATAGTTATGCAGTAACTTTTTGCTAAGTTGCACTCTGATCTGATTTTTTTTTAAATTTATTTTTTTTGTTTTCTGTGTTCTTTCAGTTTTAATTTGTCATATTATGATATTATAGGTTTTGTCCCTTTGATGTTTTCTTTTTAGCAAGCATTTAATTATTTTTTAAGATCCCTTGCCGGGGCACACTACCATTAGAGATCGGAAACTAACCGTAGCCTATGTGAATATCATTGTCCCAAACTCAGAGGCTAGGCAATTTAATGAAACACACTGACATAAAAAAAAAGCAGCTGTGAAAAAGCTGTACTTGTACATTGTATTCTGTAATGGATTTTTTTTTCTCTCAATAATTTCTGGCTGTGAATGCATGAATACAATTTCAAGAAAACATATAACTGGAGCCTGGTGGGAGTTAAATTCGTAGTAAAACATTTAAAGTCTTGATATAGACAAAACAATGTGTTGTTAAGGTCATCTGCAATAGATTTTGTGCATATCTAACATGAGATCCAGTAGATATGTTAAATCAATATTGGAAGGTAAGTTTTCTTTATTGTTTGTGGATGATATTGAGATTCCTATTCCCCCATATATATGTGGTTGCATATGAAAATTCTTTTTTTAGTTTGTCTTTTAGCCTTAGTGTTTATATATTGATCACTAGATTAAGATATTCAAGACAGTGAGGTACATATTATAAGTCCAAACCACTATGAATAATTTGTTAGAGGCTTGTTTGCATGTCTATCACAAAACAGGGGAGAAAAGCAATAGATATTATTGTTAAATTTCTCTGGTTGAAGTCCAACAAAACCAGGGGAGACAAGATATAACATAGCATAGAGAAGAAAGATACAATATTTGCTGTTCTGTCTTCTAATCTTAGGGATGCTCTATTGTTGCAGAAGGCTTCTCAGAATATCTAAATCTACACTGTTGTTGTCCATAGAAGCCAGCATATGAGAAAGTCTGTCGCTCAAATCATTCACCTCTCCGTGCAGCCTCTTGATGTAACGGCACGTCTCTTTGAGAATCTTCGATGCTGGTACCTATTCACATTTCAGAAATCAATTTTTAGCCTTGAAAGAGAGAACATGATGCATCAATGTTATATTGCCACTCAAGAGTTCTAAACATCTAGCATAAGCACACACATGGTCTTGCTGCATCCATTGTAAGAAAAATTTAAAATAACAAATGAGTCTATGAATCTAACATTCTCTCTTATGATTGTTAGCATTTTCTCTAGTAGTTTTCATGGTGCTTCAATCCAAGTTTATAGTCTTGCTTTTCAAGTGAAACTACGTTTTTAGCCATCCAAGTAATATGGGAAATGAAATACTCTGGGTGATAACATACCTTTGTAGTGCAGCTTGAACTAGAGTCTGGGAGCAATGCTTGTAATTTCAATACAAGGCCATTAAGTTCAGCATGGGTAAAACTAGTAGCTCTTGTTCTTCTGCTAGACATGAGTTCGACTGTATACGAACTAGTGTTTTTTGGGACAATGGCTAGACGGGAAGTTGAAGGGGGGAAGAATGAGTTGTTTAAAAAGGCAAGAGAAGGTGAGGTTTAGTTGTTGTCTCACTTTATTGCTGCGGTACATATGGGGTGGCCCGCTTTAGTCTTGAAACAGGCATTGCTGATTAATTAGCTTCCCAAATCCCAAATATAGTCTCAAACATTTTCCTTGGCAACAAAAAAAGAAACCTAGAAATTTTCCCTAGTAATAGGGGTTGCTGATTAATTAGATCAAGTGTTTTGGTGTTAATAGTATGGATGTCTACATTTAATTTTGTATTAGTTGTAATTTAGTTTAGGGTTGTTTGAGGTTTTAGTCTTCCTTTTGTCCATTGCCTTCACTGCTATGCTTGAAAGTTTAAACTGGCTGGGTTTTTGTGTTTTGGTTTCCCTTTAATATTCTACGGTTGGTTGGTTGGTTGGTGATGTTTTTAGGCTGCCCAAATCTAATTTGATCAATCATTAATTAATTAATATAAAATTATGATTTTTTGACTTTCAATTAATTTATTTAGTGGAGTATATATGCTTTATCTAATTTTTTGTTCTATTAATTTCAGTCTAATTGATAGTCTGGAAAGCCAATAGGCAGTAGTCCGTGGCAGCTTACAAATTTTGGTCCATCCTAATTCCTAGCTAGTTTATTATTGCAGTGGCACAACAAGGCCGTCCCCCATCTATTTCACTCTCCAATCATGTTTCCACGTCTCCCTCCCTAGTTAACTACTACTACTACTAGGCCTAATCACCAACCCAAATTGTCCTTTGTTTTTTTTGAATGAATTACTTTTTAGAAAGAATGCTTTGAATGAAAATCAAATAAATATTTGAAATCTATCTATTACTTTTTTTGTTACTTTCAGGATAGGTACCATAATATCTGACGTCATTTACTTTCATAATTTGTAATTGAGGGAAACCAAAAAAAAATATTCAAAATTATTTTGTTTCGTAATCTGTCTATCTTATCATATAGCAACAAGGAGGAGTATCTTCTATTTGATTATAATCTATCAATTACAACTGTTGTTGTTCATGTAAAAAAAAAGATACCCCATCTTATTTATAAAGTCTTTATTTGTAGATCGATGTTGTCGTAGCCCGTAGGAGTGAGCAAAAAACGGATAAAACCGAACTACCGAACCGAACCGAACTATTTTAACCGAATTATTTCGGTTTTCGGTTGTTTTTTTTTGGCATTTCGGTTATATCCGAATTATTATTCAGTATTCGGTTTCGGTTCCGGTTTTCAAAAACAGATTATTCGGGTAACCCGAATAACCGGATTTATTGCTTAAAAAAATAATTTTATAATGTAATCTTCACTCTTCAGCCGTAAGCCCATACATTCGAATTTCGGACTACAGACTTTAGCCCATTCTTCAACCCATTCCAGCATTATTAAAAAAAACAAAGTGCCCCTCAACCTGACAACCTCAACCAAACCCCTCACTCTCTCAGTCTCTCTCTCTCGCACACTCCCCTCAGGCTCTCACTCTATCTCCTCACTATTGAGTCTGATTTCGAGTCCGATTTGGGTCCCGATCGACGGTTGTTGCTGTGTCTTGGATTTGGGTTGATTATGCAAGGAGCAGGATTGTGGATACGGCGAGTCTTGGATTTTGCTGTGTCTTGGATTTGGGTTGATTATGCAAGGAGTTGTGTCTTGGATTTGGGTTGATTATGCAAGGAGCAGGATTGTTGATTTGGGTTGATTATGCAAGTGGTAGGATTTGGGTTGATTTGGGTTGTTCGGTTATTACCCGAATTACTGAATTTATAATTCGGTATTCGGTTATTAGTTATTACTGAAATTCGGTTATTAGTTTGGATATTAAAAATAGGAATATTTTGGTATTCGGTTATAACCGAATAGCCTATTCGGTTCGGTTATAACCGAATGATCAGTCCTAGTCGTAGGCTGTCGTAAAACAGGTTGGTTGATTTTGTAATTTGGTTGGGCCAAATATAAAAATAGTAGTAGAAGATATCTGCTTCCGGCTGGACTGGGCCCGTTTATTTGACAATCATATCTAAGGTATAGAGGCTTAATCTTTGGGCTCAAATTGATTTGTAGGCCCTTTCCTCTTATTCCCCAATTAATCCATGATATTTAAGGTTAAGCGCTTGCTTGGATACCTTCCAAAAAGAAGCAGCATACCATTACCAGCCAGTGGTAGTACATCAGCACAACATTTAAAATGAGCACCTAGCAAGACAGAGTATTTTATGGTGACAAAAGGATGGATTTAACACAAGATATAATTAGTTGATGATCCATTAAATTGTGTCGCGTATCTTTTAAAATTTATCTTTTTTTAAGTGCACACAGATAAATTGTGCCACAAATACTAGTAATGATACATGATAAACCATTAACAATATTGAAATACTATATAAAAGAAATCCAATTTCAACTTGTTGACAAGACCAACTTAATGTATGTGCTTCCATTTATTCAACTGTGCTGTTCTACTACATGACATCCTCTGAAAAACTTCTAACATAAATGAAAAGGGTGAGGAAGCACATTAATAGGACATCATGAATAAGAAACAGTCTTAAAACCACCTTATTGAAGGAAAAAATATGTGCACCTTTCCGTTCTTCCTAACAAAGAAATACATAAATTACCAACTAGCATTTCAGGAAAAAAAGCAAGGGTTGTGAATCCCACTCAGAAAGGCATGCACCACAATCAGACGACTCAACAGCCCATCACAGCACAGTTATAGACGAAATTACTTGAGTGCTTGCTGCCCAGCAAATCCCACTGGAGAGGCCCTTCATTCGGCTCCCAAGCATTGATCTCTAACATCCCCCCAAATGAAGCTCTCGGTCCACCTATAACCATTAGCTTATCTCCGCATGCCCTAAACGCTAGCCCCCATCCGTTCATAGAGTTTATGTTCCCTGGCAATCTACCCATTGTAATCCATAAGTTCCTTCCCTTGTCATACTTTCTTAACTCCTGCTCTGCATGATAAGCTGCATATAGCTCATTTCTCACAACTGCAAGCAGAGGAGGCGCCTTGGATGTTGCTGGACTGCTACTCCCAGGCCCACCATTTTGTGCAGGGAACATGTCAGGAATCTCACGCCAAGATCTCGTCTCCAAGTCATACACCTCCCCACAAGTGAGCTCATTTGAATCGCCTTCGCCAACACCCCCAATAACATAGAACTTTCCGTCCATAAATACCCCCGAACACATTTTTCTTGGTTTGTGCATGTTTGGGAGAGTCGTCCAAGTTCCAGACTCTGAGTCATAATGCTCAGCTGAACTCAAGCAACGGCCCCTTATATCACAACCGCCAGCTACAATTGCAATTGCACCCCGACTGGCAGAGCCAAACAGGCATCTGGGTGTCGTAGGCGTAATGCCAGAGGACCATGAGTTTGTTAATAGGCTATATTTGTACACCACATGGGAAAATATTTCTTTTCCAAAAACAAGAAGTTCAGTACCAACAGCTAAAGATTCCTTGTCTGAACACATGAAGCATTCATTAGAATCCATTGTAGGCAGCTGCATCCATTGACGGCGTATGGGATCAAAGGCTTCCCACTCAAAAAGGTTGCATGAGTAGTACACCCACTGCTCTACGATACCCATCTGCCTCCTCAGCCTATAAAGCTCCCCACTACGAACTAAAGACCGAAAGCTCTGATTCAACGAGGCAATCGAGCCATAATCTGACCTCGAACAGCGCAGTAGGCAATTTATGGAGAGGTCTCGGCCTATTTGGTGGATGAGTGAACTTGAATCTGACTGATCCCCATGGTGACGCTGGTTATCTGATTGGTCAGCTTGAACAAGTGAAAGTTCATGAAGAACCATTAAATTATCCTCTCCCTTGAGGAATTCTAACTGCTCCAGCGCCTTTCCCAAGTCAATCTTATCTCCAATTTCGAAACGGCATTTTCCATCAGAAAGTTCGATAACATGGAAAGCATAGTAACTCCACCGGCACTCTTGCTTGCATGCACTTGGCAGTTCCCGTGCGATAAGAAATGGTGACCCCTCCAACATGTTGCTAAATTCTGTCACAAAATGCGAAATTGCACCAATCCAACCAACCAATGAAAGCCTCATCATAAATATAAATTTACAAATCAAACAGTTAATTATTCCAATTTTTATGATCTCAACAATACAATGGATAAACCAATTCTTAGCTTACAGTGTGATTTTTGAATCAGAATGAAGACGAACCATCTAAACAGCCAACAAGTCTGATGTTATTGGCTGATGAGCTAGGGGTTGCTTATCTCTAGATTGGTGATTTTATTTTTTTTCTGTTTTTGGGCTTTAAGTCCAATTAATTGTAACCACCCGGGGGAGGGGTGGAGTG
The DNA here is from genome assembly GCA_016801055.1 of Panax notoginseng. Classification (NCBI taxonomy): domain Eukaryota; kingdom Viridiplantae; phylum Streptophyta; class Magnoliopsida; order Apiales; family Araliaceae; genus Panax; species Panax notoginseng. The sequence continues at coordinate 277,970,918 of CM029012.1, forward strand.
AGAAATAAAATGGATCTTTGTTAATAACTGGTAAATCTCAATAAAAAATTGCGGAATAGATATCAGTACTAAAGAAAGGGAAGACAAACAGAAAAAATAAACACATAGAGACACCAAACCAAAGTTGGTTTAATGCAACATAATTGAATCAAAGTGGATCTTGAAGCTAACAGAAATCGTCTCACTTACCATGTGCAAAACATATTCTTAGGATCAAAGCAAAAATAGAAGTGGGGGATATATAATCCAACTCTTAGATTGAAAGAGATCAAATTTAATTTTTATAATTTAAGGACCAGATTAGTTTAGAAAAGCAAGCAAACCAAATATGCCAGAAAATGATTTCTGCAAACCAATCGGCCAATATTTCTAAAACTTTTAGATTATCAAATACTCCAATTTTTTGGGATTAGACTGAAATGTAACATCCCAATTGCGAAGTAAAGATGTTTATAAATGCGAGCAAAGATAGAATTTACATAATATAATCTAATGAGTAAAAAAAATGAAGATACATATAGGAACACAATGTCACCTCTTATGGTTTTTTTTTCTTTTGACAGATAAAAATCCAATCTTTGACCCGAATAACCCACCGAAACATGCATGCATTGATATAATCTTTATAATAATATATATTTACATTACGAAATTATCAAGAAAGCTTAAAAGAACCCCACAATTTTATATCCCCGAATGGGATCTCGATTTCCACCAAAATTGAAGGAACAAAACAGACTGAATATATAAGTTATTATACCACAGCTAAAAACCCAGAAATCTAAATACTAATAATCAGCCAAAAAACAGAGGGAGGATACCCACAAACACTATAATGCACAAATATGAAATAATCAAAGGAAAACCACTATACATGGCTTGTCAACAAGAAGTAGATGAAAAGATCCGTATACATAACAGTTAATGATAACAGCAATTACAAAACACATTATTTACAGTATATCATCTGAGCTCAAAAGAAACCAATTTCATGTGCATGCAACATATTAAGATAAATTCCAGATAAACTAAATTGCCCAAGTGTGAGAGGACTTACAAAATTGCACAATAAGAATGATGAACGACTGAATAGAACTTAGAATTATATATAAATATGTGGGTGTATATGAATATATAAAATCCTCAATTGATAAAGTTTTTTTGGGGATTCATAATTTAGGCTCTCCTCTCTTTTTGCTGCAATCTCTCACTCAATCACTCTTTGGTTGTGGTTTTCAGTAGTGCAAGAGGATTCTGTATTTATAATACTAAAAATCTGACGGGGTTAGTGGTGGGCTCAGAAACGGCTAAGATTTAGAGAGAGAAACAGAGGAAGAATGAGAGAGAAAGAGAAAGAGAGAGGGAGAGAGGGACGCTGTTTGTCTGATTGTGGCCACTGGTAAATGAAATCCGCTTAACGGACGTTAGTGCACGTGTAAACTCTCTCTTGTTACCCTTGCCTTCACACGCGAAACTCTCACCCTTTACCATGATTTTTCAATAAAGTTAATTCCGTTCTCCGTACGCCTCTCCGTTCCCGTTTCATTTCCTCGTGTACTTTATTTGTTCTTTTCTTTTATGTTTCTCTTTCATATTTTTTTCTAATGAAAATTCTAATTACATTTTGGTCCTCCACATTCTAGATTATGTTCACAAAGTTCTAAATATATTTGTACATTTAAAAAATCAATTACTTCTAATCTACTTTTTATTCACATATTACTTTGGTTCATGTACTATGAACATTCGTCAACACTTTAGAATAAATTTAGAATATTTAACATTATTCTCAACGTAATAAAGATAAACATAACAAGTTATGAATAAACTAAACAATAAATTTTATACACGAGTTTTTAACTTCTGAAAAAATAATGACAAGTTAAATATAACGACTATAAATGATACACCTGTACTTTTGATTACGTTAATGTGGATAAACCCTGTTAGGCGCATATGTTGTCTTGACGTTGCAAACAATTATCACATGACTAACGACGACAATTACAAACAACAGCGAAGACATTATTTATAGTGTGATAGATAACGACAATTACATACAGTGTCAAATTTATTTGACGGTTACACACGTTACATGAAATGAAATCGATGCATTTCAATTGTAATCATCACATCAAGTCACAATATTCTTATTTAAGTTGTGTAACGGTTGTGATTGTAAAAAATGTGACTAAAATAAATTTACAGCTAAATTTTTTTTTACAACAATAAAAATTAAGTATATGTAAGAATTTTGTAATAGAATGCCGCTAAATTCAATCAATTTTCTCACTAGTTAAATAAAAATTGAGTATTTTTTAAAAGATCAACACATCCACGCACGCTACCTTCTAGCTGCAAGCTAATGTCTTATTCTCTTTTCATGAAACATAGATGCAATTTGGTATCAGAGAGTTGATTCAACATATCTATCAATAACCATATTTAAGATTTTAAGTCTTTTTTCGCATGATTTTCAGACCCGGACTAGTCATCGAATCGAAAAAGGTATTGGGTGGATAGATCACTGATCCAACCAGTGGTCGAACCGTTATTGACTCAGTGACGTCATTAATATATATAAACATATATTATTAGTACTTAATAAAATTTTAAAAAATTTCATTTTTTATGAACTAAAATATAATAAAGTTGATGTGACGCCCCCAAAATTAGGTATACATCACCCATCTTGGGTCGTCAGATACAAAGTACAGAATACAAATACAACTGATTAATACATCTGTCGTGTACAATACGACAAAACATAAACTGTGAGTTTGAATACAAATATTATCTTCTAGAGAGTATTCATACTCAAAAGGAGTCCTCATTACATTTATTAACACACCATTACATAGAATAGTGAGGACTACTAACTAATACTATCATTCGGACCATCACTCCGTACCCCGACTTGTCCCAGCTACGTTCTCATTTCCTGAAGAGAACAGTGAAAGAAAGGGTGAGCTCAACTAGCCTAGTAAGAAATATTATGACTAAGATAATGCAGAATAAATTATCATTAGCCTTCAACAATGTTAAACTGATAAAATATAATAGACATCAAGTTTAACTGCAGTGGAACAAGCAATCCATTAAAAGAGTCAAGTAGAAAATAAACTCTACTATCTTTTATGATTTAAAAGGTTTTTCAACACTGCGATCGCTGAGACTCAGCTTAATAAAATAATCCACATCATCGAATCACCCCTGCACTACGGCCAAGGATATTCGTGTATTCATTAATGGTCATGATCATGCCAACAACTGTCCATCAATGCACTACGGGCCAATGAGGACTTTTACCACATCATTTGTAACATTACGGTCATGATTATACCGAATAATCCCTGGTCATAATCATACCAAGTCCATCTATGCACTACATGCCACAGATGACTTTCAATATTTTATAAACATGAGGATGATGACAATGATATAAGAATTCAATAAAACAAGTTCAAGAATTAATTTATCCAGGAATTAACAACGTCCAAATTGTCAACATGATACTGCATTGTGGAGTAAAATTTAAGAACGCTTAGAAGAATATTTTCTTGAAAAGATACTGGATGAAACGCAACTATCAAGGATATTCCACAAATTTCATGGAGTATAGAAGTCAAAACTTAACCAACTGAGTACAATAAAGAATGGAATAACAAAAGAAATCACCATGCATGCGATAGACCGCACAGACAGGTTATTCCAATAGAATAATAAATAATGGAACCAGGTCCGGCGTAAACGCACAGACAGGATATTCCGATAGAATAATAAATAATGGAACCAGGTCCGGTGTAAAACACACAGACAGGATATTCCAACAGAATAATAATAAAACGGAACCAGGTCCGGTGTAAAACACACAGACAGGATGTTCCAACAGAATAATAAACGGAACCAGGTCCGGTGTAAAACACACAGACAGGATGTTCCAACAGAATAATAAACGGAACCAGGTCCAGTGTAAAACACACAGACAGGATGTTCCAACAGAATAATAGAAGAATGTCACCAAGTATAGGGTAGACCGCGTATACTGGTTATTCCAACAGAATAATAACAAATGGAATAACAGAAGTTCTCTTCATGAATATAAAAGAAATAATATTCCCTACCGTTTTAAAGAAGAGCTGAAGTAAGAAAGTAGTTAAGTAGCAGAATACTCTTCTTCTCTCTCTCTATAGTTTCTCTCTATAGTTTCTCTCTCTAGAGTTCAGTGAATTCGTAAGAAATAATGAAGGAATGAGCTGCTATTTATAGAAAAATAGAATGCATAGTAACTAATCCATGAACGGTCCAGATTGATTACTTTAATCTGACGGTCCATATTTAAAGAAAAATCTTTTAAATAAAATAAAATATATTCTATTTATAGAATAACTTTAATAAAGTATTTTGTTTTATATAAAAAGATGTTTCTGTTTTATTACGTTAATAATACGAATAAAACAAAACGTCATTATCGCTAAATAATTCATATTATTAACTGACAATAATAAAATCAAACTGAGTGACTTCTCACATAAGCATTAATAATCAATACCGTGTGCTACTATGCAACCACACGTATTACTGTACTTTTACTACCGAGTAGTTCAACAGCAACAATGGTAAAATTTCCGCCGTTATTTTTAATAAAATATTTTTGTCGTTTTCTCAATCCGACAATAATTCCGTTGTGGGGTCCACCAATGATTGTGTCGTTGTACGAATATTCCCTGTTAAAACGAATATTCCCCGACCAATCGAATATTATATAACAACTTGCGTACTTTGCAAAATTTATAAATATTACCCACAACTATAACATTATATCAAATTAACTCCATAATATTCAAAAATGATATTTATAAAAAAAATTATCTTTATTTATAAAAGTTGGGGTCTTACAACCTCCCCTTCTTATGAAATTTCGCCCTCGAAATTAGGGTACGTACCTGGTATGTCGAAGAGGTAAGGATACCTTGATTTCATTTCTGATTCTAACTCCCAAGTCATTTCCTCAACATCGTGGTTTCTCCACAAAACTTTGACTTGAGGTATAACCTTGGAGCGTAGAATATGTTCCTTCTTATCCAAGATTTGAACAGGAACTTCTTCATACGTCAAATCCTCCGCTATTTCGTCCGGTTCTAACTCAATAATGTGGTTCGGGTCTTCCACATATTTGCGTAACATGGATATGTGGAAAACGTTATGAACACGAGACATACTTGGCGGTAAAGCGAGTCTATAAGCCACAGTTCCTACTCGATCGAGGATTAAAAATGGACCGATGAATCGAGGATTTAGCTTTCCTCTCTTTCCAAATCTCGTAACTCCTTTCCATGGAGCAACACGTAAGAACACATGATCTCCTACATCAAATTTCACGTCCTTTCGATGAAGATCAGCATAACTCTTTTGTCGATCTTGTGAGGTTTTTATACGTTGTCGGATCGTTTGAATCTTTTCTGTAGTCATACGTACCAACTCCGGTCCCAACAACGTTGCTTCGCCCACCTCATCCCAGCATACTGGAGAACGACATTTTCTTCCATACAATGCTTCGAATGGAGCCATGCCAATACTTGCTTGATAACTGTTGTTGTAGGAAAACTCCACCAATGGTAAGAACTTGTCCCAACTTCCTTTGAAGTCAAAGACACAGAGTCTTAATAGATCTTCAAGAGTTTGAATAGTCCTCTCTGATTGTCCGTCCGTCTGAGGATGATATGCTGAACTAAATCGTAACTCCGTGCCCATAGCTTTTTGTAAACTAACCCAAAATCGTGAAGTGAATCTTGGGTCTCGATCAGAAACTATGGATACTGGCATACCATGCAGTCTTACAATCTCGTTTATGTACATACGAGCAAGACGTTCAAGTGTATAAGTTTCTCGTATCGGTAAGAAATGAGCAGACTTGGTCAATCTATCAACAATGACCCAAATCGCATCAATACCTTGAGAAACCCTAGGAAGACCGGTAACGAAATCCATGGTAATGTGCTCCCACTTCCATTCTGGAATTTCAAGTGGTTGCAATGGACCTTTTGGTACTTGATGCTCCGCTTTGACTCGTTGACAAGTTAGACACCTTGAGATAAACAACGCTATCTCTCTCTTCATATTGCTCCACCAAAATGTATGACGAAGATCATGATACATTTTGGTACTTCCAGGATGGATTGCAAATGGTGTGTTGTGCGCCTCCATCATGATTTCATACTTTAAATCAGGGTTGTTAGGAACACAAAGTCTGGAGTTGACTCGAAGTATTCCTTCTTCATCGATTCTTGCTTCCGGCATAGAACCTTCTTGCACTTTCTTCCTCATACGCATCAGCTCCAGGTCTGTAGCTTGAGCAGCTTTAACTTTATCGATTAAAGTCGGTTCTACTCGTATATTCGCCATCATCACATGGGTCCCTGGAGTCTTCAACTCTATCTCCATCCTTTGCAAGTCACACAAAATGGGCCTTTGCGTTGTTAATATTGCACTTGTACCCGCATATGATCTTCTACTCAATGCGTCAGCTACCACGTTCGCTTTTCCAGGATGGTATTGAATGGTATGATCATAATCTTTCAACAGTTCAAGCCAACGTCGTTGTCGCATGTTGAGTTCCTTTTGAGTGAAGAAATATTTGAGGCTTTTATGATCCGTAAAGATCTCCACTTTCTCCCCATACAAGTAATGCCTCCAAATTTTAAGTGCAAAGACAACAGCTGCCAACTCTAGATCATGAGTAGGATAATTCCTCTCATATTCCTTGAGTTGTCTTGATGCATAGGCTATGACTTTTCCATGTTGCATGAGAACGCATCCCAACCCTTTGCTCGAAGCATCACTGTAGATGACAAATCCCTCCGAGCCAGATGGTATTGTTAGAACAGGTGCTGAAATGAGTCTCCTCTTGAGTTCTTGAAAACTCTGCTCACATTCTTCGCTCCAACCAAACTTTGTATCTTTCCGAGTCAGCTGAGTTAATGGAGTAGCGATTCGAGAAAATCCTTCCACGAATCTCCGATAATAACCAGCTAAACCAAGAAAGCTACGTACCTCGGTCACTGATTTAGGTTGCTCCCAGCTTTGAATAGCTTCAATCTTTGCCGGGTCAACAGATATTCCACGACTTGATACTACGTGCCCAAGGAATGCTACCTCTTCCAGCCAGAACTCGCATTTCTTCAACTTGGCATAAAGCTTGTATTCACGAAGCTTTTGGAGTACCAGCCTCAAGTGTTGCTCATGATCTTCACGGCTTTTGGAATAAATAAGGATGTCATCAATAAAGACGACCACAAAGTGATCCAAATATTCCTTGAATACCCGGTTCATCATATCCATGAAGGCAGCAGGAGCATTAGTCAATCCAAAGGACATGACTAGGAATTCATAATGCCCGTACCGAGTTCTAAAAGCCGTCTTTGGAATATCCTCAGTTCTAACCTTCAGCTGATGATATCCAGAACGAAGATCGATCTTTGAAAAGAATTGTGCTCCTTGCAACTGGTCAAACAGGTCATCAATACGTGGCAATGGGTACCTATTTTTGATGGTGACATGATTCAACTCCCGATAATCAATACAAAGTCGCATACTCCCATCTTTCTTCTTCACGAACAGAACAGGAGCACCCCAAGGAGAAGTACTAGGACGAATAAAACCAATGTCTAACAATTCCTGCAGTTGGATCTTTAACTCCTGAAGTTCAATAGGAGCCATTCGATATGGGGCTTTGGAAATGGGTTTTGTACCGGGTTCAAGATCGATACAAAATTCAATTTCACGCTCTGGGGGTAGGCCAGGAAGTTCTTCAGGGAATACGTCAGGGAATTTATTAACAATAGAAATATCATTCAAAACTGACGTATTTTTGTTTAGATCTGTGACATGAGCTAAGAAAGCTTGACATCCGTTTTTCAATAAACGAATAGCTTTATGGCTTGAGATGACAGCGATTGATTTTAATGGTTTGGTTGCTTGAATTCGCATAATAGGTCGATTAGGAATATGAAAGCTAACAACCTTACGAAAACAATCAATTTTTGCATAATGAGTAGTTAACCAATCAATCCCTAGAATCACGTCAAATGCAAGTATTTTTAATGAAATAAGATCGACAGGTAATGTGTGGGTACCAACTTGAACCAAACAAGACTTATAAACCGTGGATGTAATGAAGGTTTCTCCCAATGGAGTTTCAACTGCTAAGTCAAAGTCTAATTTCTCCGGAATCAAATTTAATCGATGAGCGCAAGTAGGAGAAATAAAAGAATGGGTTGAACCGGTATCAAATAAAGTATAGACTTCGTTAGAGTTTATGATAAGCTTACCCGTGATGACCTCATTCGGGTTCCTTGCGTTCTGGGAGGTCACAACAAACGCTCTCCCTTGCACAACCGGTTTTGACTTTTCTGGGACGGCCTTTGGTGCCTCCATCCTAGCTGAATTTGTCTTCGGTAAACGACAAAATCGGGCTAAATGACCTTCTCTTCCACAATTATAACATGCTTTGGACGGCATCGCGCAGTTTGGACTGATGTGCCCCTCCCCTCCGCATTTGAAACATATGATAGGTGGTCGTTCTCCTTCCTTAACGACAGGTGCTGGTGCTGACATCTTTCCATCATTGTTGAATCTCCTCTTCTTAAAATGTCCATTCTTATTGTTTTGGCCCTGATTACCACCGAAGTGGTTACCATTTCTGGCCTGTTGATTCCCTCCACGCTTGTTGTCACCGCTTCGATGACTGCTCTCACTGGTATTATCATTTTGCCGGCTGCTCTCTTTTGGTTGCGTTATCTCGTTATCGCGCTCCACCAACTGAGCCCTATTTACAACATCTGAATACAAACACAGTTTATGAGAAACAAGATGTTGACGTATCTCCGGCTTCAAACCTCTTAAAAACATCCGCGTCATTCTTTCTTCATTATCCACCAGGTGGGACGCAAACCGGGATAACTCCGCAAATTTTGCCTCGTACTGCGACACGGTCATATTATTCTGCTCCAATTTGATGAACTCCACCTCCTTCATGTGACGAATACTCTCGGGAAAGTATTTGTCGTTAAACAGATCTTGAAACTTCTCCCAAGACATCTTCAGTGCGGCAGGTTGAGTACGCTTTATCGATTCCCACCAGTAATCTGCCTCTCCTCGCAACATAAAGGCGGCAAAGGGAACCTTTTGCTCCTCGGAGCAACCCAAGACATCAAATATCTTGGTGATCTGCTTTATCCATGTTTCAGCTACAAGTGGTTTGGGTTCTCCCTTAAACTCCGGTGGTCCCAGCTCCTTAAACTGTTTAGCGGTGACCGCCTGAGAGTTTTCAGTATTTCCACCTACGTTGTGGACAGGAGCCGCTTTCACCTGTTGTTGCATGAATTGCATAAAGCCTCTGAACATTTGATCATTCATCATTTGGTCAGTGTTGTTGTTTGCATGAGGATTGACACCTTCCTGATGCACATTATCATGATTATTGATGTGTGGTGAATCAACAGTCGTCTGTGCTCCATTGCTATTCTCAACATTCTCAGATGCCATTTTCAGATACTGCCACAAAATAAAAATTAATTGATATGTCATATATTATCCTTATATTATGACCGACCAATTAAATACCATGCAAATAAACTTAGGTATGTCATACTAGCGAAGGAATTCCCCGTCTCTCCCCTCCTAGTTCTATTCTCACATCTTAGCCAGGGATCATATCCCTAAGCTTTGATACCAACTGTGACGCCCCCAAAATTAGGTATACATCACCCATCTTGGGTCGTCAGATACAAAGTACAGAATACAAATACAACTGATTAATACATCTGTCGTGTACAATACGACAAAACATAAACTGTGAGTTTGAATACAAATATTATCTTCTAGAGAGTATTCATACTCAAAAGGAGTCCTCATTACATTTATTAACACACCATTACATAGAATAGTGAGGACTACTAACTAATACTATCATTCGGACCATCACTCCGTACCCCGACTTGTCCCAGCTACGTTCTCATTTCCTGAAGAGAACAGTGAAAGAAAGGGTGAGCTCAACTAGCCCAGTAAGAAATATTATGACTAAGATAATGCAGAATAAATTATCATTAGCCTTCAACAATGTTAAACTGATAAAATATAATAGACATCAAGTTTAACTGCAGTGGAACAAGCAATCCATTAAAAGAGTCAAGTAGAAAATAAACTCTACTATCTTTTATGATTTAAAAGGTTTTTCAACACTGCGATCGCTGAGACTCAGCTTAATAAAATAATCCACATCATCGAATCACCCCTGCACTACGGCCAAGGATATTCGTGTATTCATTAATGGTCATGATCATGCCAACAACTGTCCATCAATGCACTACGGGCCAATGAGGACTTTTACCACATCATTTGTAACATTACGGTCATGATTATACCGAATAATCCCTGGTCATAATCATACCAAGTCCATCTATGCACTACATGCCACAGATGACTTTCAATATTTTATAAACATGAGGATGATGACAATGATATAAGAATTCAATAAAACAAGTTCAAGAATTAATTTATCCAGGAATTAACAACGTCCAAATTGTCAACATGATACTGCATTGTGGAGTAAAATTTAAGAACGCTTAGAAGAATATTTTCTTGAAAAGATACTGGATGAAACGCAACTATCAAGGATATTCCACAAATTTCATGGAGTATAGAAGTCAAAACTTAACCAACTGAGTACAATAAAGAATGGAATAACAAAAGAAATCACCATGCATGCGATAGACCGCACAGACAGGTTATTCCAATAGAATAATAAATAATGGAACCAGGTCCGGCGTAAACGCACAGACAGGATATTCCGATAGAATAATAAATAATGGAACCAGGTCCGGTGTAAAACACACAGACAGGATATTCCAACAGAATAATAATAAAACGGAACCAGGTCCGGTGTAAAACACACAGACAGGATGTTCCAACAGAATAATAAACGGAACCAGGTCCGGTGTAAAACACACAGACAGGATGTTCCAACAGAATAATAAACGGAACCAGGTCCAGTGTAAAACACACAGACAGGATGTTCCAACAGAATAATAGAAGAATGTCACCAAGTATAGGGTAGACCGCGTATACTGGTTATTCCAACAGAATAATAACAAATGGAATAACAGAAGTTCTCTTCATGAATATAAAAGAAATAATATTCCCTACCGTTTTAAAGAAGAGCTGAAGTAAGGAAGTAGTTAAGTAGCAGAATACTCTTCTTCTCTCTCTCTATAGTTTCTCTCTATAGTTTCTCTCTCTAGAGTTCAGTGAATTCGTAAGAAATAATGAAGGAATGAGCTGCTATTTATAGAAAAATAGAATGCATAGTAACTAATCCATGAACGGTCCAGATTGATTACTTTAATCTGACGGTCCATATTTAAAGAAAAATCTTTTAAATAAAATAAAATATATTCTATTTATAGAATAACTTTAATAAAGTATTTTGTTTTATATAAAAAGATGTTTCTGTTTTATTACGTTAATAATACGAATAAAACAAAACGTCATTATCGCTAAATAATTCATATTATTAACTGACAATAATAAAATCAAACTGAGTGACTTCTCACATAAGCATTAATAATCAATACCGTGTGCTACTATGCAACCACACGTATTACTGTACTTTTACTACCGAGTAGTTCAACAGCAACAATGGTAAAATTTCCGCCGTTATTTTTAATAAAATATTTTTGTCGTTTTCTCAATCCGACAATAATTCCGTTGTGGGGTCCACCAATGATTGTGTCGTTGTACGAATATTCCCTGTTAAAACGAATATTCCCCGACCAATCGAATATTATATAACAACTTGCGTACTTTGCAAAATTTATAAATATTACCCACAACTATAACATTATATCAAATTAACTCCATAATATTCAAAAATGATATTTATAAAAAAAATTATCTTTATTTATAAAAGTTGGGGTCTTACAGTTGATTTACAATATTACTAAAAGTTAGTAATAATTTTAATATTAATTTTTTTCATAAAAAAATATATATATTAAAAACTGAGTCAACTAACTAGTTTTACTGATTGAACCACCGATTCGACCGATGGTCAACTAATTTTGACCAAAACCAGTTAAGTACTCCAAACTGGACCGGAGTGTAGACTAGTTCCAGTTTTATCGTTTCGACCGACGATCCAAGCCTTAAAACCATGTTTTTTCGTTATATCTCACCGACAATGATCCTAATTAACCCTATATTCATTGAATTCTCCTTTTCTATTCCTCACCTTTATTTAGTTTCCTAATTGGATAACAACAATCATAGATATGATCTCAAAATTAATATTAAAATTATATCTATGATTGTTGTTATCCAATTAGGAAACTAAATAAAGGTGAGGAATAGAAAAGGAGAATTCAATGAATATAGGGTTAATTAGGATCATTGTCGGTGAGATATAACGAAAAAACATGGTTTTAAGGCTTGGATCGTCGGTCGAAACGATAAAACTGGAACTAGTCTACACTCCGGTCCAGTTTGGAGTACTTAACTGGTTTTGGTCAAAATTAGTTGACCATCGGTCGAATCGGTGGTTCAATCAGTAAAACTAGTTAGTTGACTCAGTTTTTAATATATATATTTTTTTATGAAAAAAATTAATATTAAAATTATTACTAACTTTTAGTAATATTGTAAATCAACTGTAAGACCCCAACTTTTATAAATAAAGATAATTTTTTTTATAAATATCATTTTTGAATATTATGGAGTTAATTTGATATAATGTTATAGTTGTGGGTAATATTTATAAATTTTGCAAAGTACGCAAGTTGTTATATAATATTCGATTGGTCGGGGAATATTCGTTTTAACAGGGAATATTCGTACAACGACACAATCATTGGTGGACCCCACAACGGAATTATTGTCGGATTGAGAAAACGACAAAAATATTTTATTAAAAATAACGGCGGAAATTTTACCATTGTTGCTGTTGAACTACTCGGTAGTAAAAGTACAGTAATACGTGTGGTTGCATAGTAGCACACGGTATTGATTATTAATGCTTATGTGAGAAGTCACTCAGTTTGATTTTATTATTGTCAGTTAATAATATGAATTATTTAGCGATAATGACGTTTTGTTTTATTCGTATTATTAACGTAATAAAACAGAAACATCTTTTTATATAAAACAAAATACTTTATTAAAGTTATTCTATAAATAGAATATATTTTATTTTATTTAAAAGATTTTTCTTTAAATATGGACCGTCAGATTAAAGTAATCAATCTGGACCGTTCATGGATTAGTTACTATGCATTCTATTTTTCTATAAATAGCAGCTCATTCCTTCATTATTTCTTACGAATTCACTGAACTCTAGAGAGAGAAACTATAGAGAGAAACTATAGAGAGAGAGAAGAAGAGTATTCTGCTACTTAACTACTTCCTTACTTCAGCTCTTCTTTAAAACGGTAGGGAATATTATTTCTTTTATATTCATGAAGAGAACTTCTGTTATTCCATTTGTTATTATTCTGTTGGAATAACCAGTATACGCGGTCTACCCTATACTTGGTGACATTCTTCTATTATTCTGTTGGAACATCCTGTCTGTGTGTTTTACACTGGACCTGGTTCCGTTTATTATTCTGTTGGAACATCCTGTCTGTGTGTTTTACACCGGACCTGGTTCCGTTTATTATTCTGTTGGAACATCCTGTCTGTGTGTTTTACACCGGACCTGGTTCCGTTTTATTATTATTCTGTTGGAATATCCTGTCTGTGTGTTTTACACCGGACCTGGTTCCATTATTTATTATTCTGTCGGAATATCCTGTCTGTGCGTTTACGCCGGACCTGGTTCCATTATTTATTATTCTATTGGAATAACCTGTCTGTGCGGTCTATCGCATGCATGGTGATTTCTTTTGTTATTCCATTCTTTATTGTACTCAGTTGGTTAAGTTTTGACTTCTATACTCCATGAAATTTGTGGAATATCCTTGATAGTTGCGTTTCATCCAGTATCTTTTCAAGAAAATATTCTTCTAAGCGTTCTTGAATTTTACTCCACAATGCAGTATCATGTTGACAATTTGGACGTTGTTAATTCCTGGATAAATTAATTCTTGAACTTGTTTTATTGAATTCTTATATCATTGTCATCATCCTCATGTTTATAAAATGTTGAAAGTCATCTGTGGCATGTAGTGCATAGATGGACTTGGTATGATTATGACCAGGGATTATTCGGTATAATCATGACCGTAATGTTACAAATGATGTGGTAAAAGTCCTCATTGGCCCGTAGTGCATTGATGGACAGTTGTTGGCATGATCATGACCATTAATGAATACACGAATATCCTTGGCCGTAGTGCAGGGGTGATTCGATGATGTGGATTATTTTATTAAGCTGAGTCTCAGCGATCGCAGTGTTGAAAAACCTTTTAAATCATAAAAGATAGTAGAGTTTATTTTCTACTTGACTCTTTTAATGGATTGCTTGTTCCGCTGCAGTTAAACTTGATGTCTATTATATTTTATCAGTTTAACATTGTTGAAGGCTAATGATAATTTATTCTGCATTATCTTAGTCATAATATTTCTTACTGGGCTAGTTGAGCTCACCCTTTCTTTCACTGTTCTCTTCAGGAAATGAGAACGTAGCTGGGACAAGTCGGGGTACGGAGTGATGGTCCGAATGATAGTATTAGTTAGTAGTCCTCACTATTCTATGTAATGGTGTGTTAATAAATGTAATGAGGACTCCTTTTGAGTATGAATACTCTCTAGAAGATAATATTTGTATTCAAACTCACAGTTTATGTTTTGTCGTATTGTACACGACAGATGTATTAATCAGTTGTATTTGTATTCTGTACTATGTATCTGACGACCCAAGATGGGTGATGTATACCTAATTTTGGGGGCGTCACAGTTGGTATCAAAGCTTAGGGATATGATCCCTGGCTAAGATGTGAGAATAGAACTAGGAGGGGAGAGACGGGGAATTCCTTCGCTAGTATGACATACCTAAGTTTATTTGCATGGTATTTAATTGGTCGGTCATAATATAAGGATAATATATGACATATCAATTAATTTTTATTTTGTGGCAGTATCTGAAAATGGCATCTGAGAATGTTGAGAATAGCAATGGAGCACAGACGACTGTTGATTCACCACATATCAATAATCAGGATAATGTGCATCAGGAAGGTGTCAATCCTCATGCAAACAACAACACTGACCAAATGATGAATGATCAAATGTTCAGAGGCTTTATGCAATTCATGCAACAACAGGTGAAAGCGGCTCCTGTCCACAACGTAGGTGGAAATACTGAAAACTCTCAGGCGGTCACCGCTAAACAGTTTAAGGAGCTGGGACCACCGGAGTTTAAGGGAGAACCCAAACCACTTGTAGCTGAAACATGGATAAAGCAGATCACCAAGATATTTGATGTCTTGGGTTGCTCCGAGGAGCAAAAGGTTCCCTTTGCCGCCTTTATGTTGCGAGGAGAGGCAGATTACTGGTGGGAATCGATAAAGCGTACTCAACCTGCCGCACTGAAGATGTCTTGGGAGAAGTTTCAAGAGCTGTTTAACGACAAATACTTTCCCGAGAGTATTCGTCACATGAAGGAGGTGGAGTTCATCAAATTGGAGCAGAATAATATGACCGTGTCGCAGTACGAGGCAAAATTTGCGGAGTTATCCCGGTTTGCGTCCCACCTGGTGGATAATGAAGAAAGAATGACGCGGATGTTTTTAAGAGGTTTGAAGCCGGAGATACGTCAACATCTTGTTTCTCATAAACTGTGTTTGTATTCAGATGTTGTAAATAGGGCTCAGTTGGTGGAGCGCGATAACGAGATAACGCAACCAAAAGAGAGCAGCCGGCAAAATGATAATACCAGTGAGAGCAGTCATCGAAGCGGTGACAACAAGCGTGGAGGGAATCAACAGGCCAGAAATGGTAACCACTTCGGTGGTAATCAGGGCCAAAACAATAAGAATGGACATTTCAAGAAGAGGAGATTCAACAATGATGGAAAGACGTCAGCACCAGCACCTGTCGTTAAGGAAGGAGAACGACCACCTATCATATGTTTCAAATGCGGAGGGGAGGGGCACATCAGTCCAAACTGCGCGATGCCGTCCAAAGCATGTTATAATTGTGGAAGAGAAGGTCATTTAGCCCGATTTTGTCGTTTACCGAAGACAAATTCAGCTAGGATGGAGGCACCAAAGGCCGTCCCAGAAAAGTCAAAACCGGTTGTGCAAGGGAGAGCGTTTGTTGTGACCTCCCAGAACGCAAGGAACCCGAATGAGGTCATCACGGGTAAGCTTATCATAAACTCTAACGAAGTCTATACTTTATTTGATACCGGTTCAACCCATTCTTTTATTTCTCCTACTTGCGCTCATCGATTAAATTTGATTCCGGAGAAATTAGACTTTGACTTAGCAGTTGAAACTCCATTGGGAGAAACCTTCATTACATCCACGGTTTATAAGTCTTGTTTGGTTCAAGTTGGTACCCACACATTACCTGTCGATCTTATTTCATTAAAAATACTTGCATTTGACGTGATTCTAGGGATTGATTGGTTAACTACTCATTATGCAAAAATTGATTGTTTTCGTAAGGTTGTTAGCTTTCATATTCCTAATCGACCTATTATGCGAATTCAAGCAACCAAACCATTAAAATCAATCGCTGTCATCTCAAGCCATAAAGCTATTCGTTTATTGAAAAACGGATGTCAAGCTTTCTTAGCTCATGTCACAGATCTAAACAAAAATACGTCAGTTTTGAATGATATTTCTATTGTTAATAAATTCCCTGACGTATTCCCTGAAGAACTTCCTGGCCTACCCCCAGAGCGTGAAATTGAATTTTGTATCGACCTTGAACCCGGTACAAAACCCATTTCCAAAGCCCCATATCGAATGGCTCCTATTGAACTTCAGGAGTTAAAGATCCAACTGCAGGAATTGTTAGACATTGGTTTTATTCGTCCTAGTACTTCTCCTTGGGGTGCTCCTGTTCTGTTCGTGAAGAAGAAAGATGGGAGTATGCGACTTTGTATTGATTATCGGGAGTTGAATCATGTCACCATCAAAAATAGGTACCCATTGCCACGTATTGATGACCTGTTTGACCAGTTGCAAGGAGCACAATTCTTTTCAAAGATCGATCTTCGTTCTGGATATCATCAGCTGAAGGTTAGAACTGAGGATATTCCAAAGACGGCTTTTAGAACTCGGTACGGGCATTATGAATTCCTAGTCATGTCCTTTGGATTGACTAATGCTCCTGCTGCCTTCATGGATATGATGAACCGGGTATTCAAGGAATATTTGGATCACTTTGTGGTCGTCTTTATTGATGACATCCTTATTTATTCCAAAAGCCGTGAAGATCATGAGCAACACTTGAGGCTGGTACTCCAAAAGCTTCGTGAATACAAGCTTTATGCCAAGTTGAAGAAATGCGAGTTCTGGCTGGAAGAGGTAGCATTCCTTGGGCACGTAGTATCAAGTCGTGGAATATCTGTTGACCCGGCAAAGATTGAAGCTATTCAAAGCTGGGAGCAACCTAAATCAGTGACCGAGGTACGTAGCTTTCTTGGTTTAGCTGGTTATTATCGGAGATTCGTGGAAGGATTTTCTCGAATCGCTACTCCATTAACTCAGCTGACTCGGAAAGATACAAAGTTTGGTTGGAGCGAAGAATGTGAGCAGAGTTTTCAAGAACTCAAGAGGAGACTCATTTCAGCACCTGTTCTAACAATACCATCTGGCTCGGAGGGATTTGTCATCTACAGTGATGCTTCGAGCAAAGGGTTGGGATGCGTTCTCATGCAACATGGAAAAGTCATAGCCTATGCATCAAGACAACTCAAGGAATATGAGAGGAATTATCCTACTCATGATCTAGAGTTGGCAGCTGTTGTCTTTGCACTTAAAATTTGGAGGCATTACTTGTATGGGGAGAAAGTGGAGATCTTTACGGATCATAAAAGCCTCAAATATTTCTTCACTCAAAAGGAACTCAACATGCGACAACGACGTTGGCTTGAACTGTTGAAAGATTATGATCATACCATTCAATACCATCCTGGAAAAGCGAACGTGGTAGCTGACGCATTGAGTAGAAGATCATATGCGGGTACAAGTGCAATATTAACAACGCAAAGGCCCATTTTGTGTGACTTGCAAAGGATGGAGATAGAGTTGAAGACTCCAGGGACCCATGTGATGATGGCGAATATACGAGTAGAACCGACTTTAATCGATAAAGTTAAAGCTGCTCAAGCTACAGACCTGGAGCTGATGCGTATGAGGAAGAAAGTGCAAGAAGGTTCTATGCCGGAAGCAAGAATCGATGAAGAAGGAATACTTCGAGTCAACTCCAGACTTTGTGTTCCTAACAACCCTGATTTAAAGTATGAAATCATGATGGAGGCGCACAACACACCATTTGCAATCCATCCTGGAAGTACCAAAATGTATCATGATCTTCGTCATACATTTTGGTGGAGCAATATGAAGAGAGAGATAGCGTTGTTTATCTCAAGGTGTCTAACTTGTCAACGAGTCAAAGCGGAGCATCAAGTACCAAAAGGTCCATTGCAACCACTTGAAATTCCAGAATGGAAGTGGGAGCACATTACCATGGATTTCGTTACCGGTCTTCCTAGGGTTTCTCAAGGTATTGATGCGATTTGGGTCATTGTTGATAGATTGACCAAGTCTGCTCATTTCTTACCGATACGAGAAACTTATACACTTGAACGTCTTGCTCGTATGTACATAAACGAGATTGTAAGACTGCATGGTATGCCAGTATCCATAGTTTCTGATCGAGACCCAAGATTCACTTCACGATTTTGGGTTAGTTTACAAAAAGCTATGGGCACGGAGTTACGATTTAGTTCAGCATATCATCCTCAGACGGACGGACAATCAGAGAGGACTATTCAAACTCTTGAAGATCTATTAAGACTCTGTGTCTTTGACTTCAAAGGAAGTTGGGACAAGTTCTTACCATTGGTGGAGTTTTCCTACAACAACAGTTATCAAGCAAGTATTGGCATGGCTCCATTCGAAGCATTGTATGGAAGAAAATGTCGTTCTCCAGTATGCTGGGATGAGGTGGGCGAAGCAACGTTGTTGGGACCGGAGTTGGTACGTATGACTACAGAAAAGATTCAAACGATCCGACAACGTATAAAAACCTCACAAGATCGACAAAAGAGTTATGCTGATCTTCATCGAAAGGACGTGAAATTTGATGTAGGAGATCATGTGTTCTTACGTGTTGCTCCATGGAAAGGAGTTACGAGATTTGGAAAGAGAGGAAAGCTAAATCCTCGATTCATCGGTCCATTTTTAATCCTCGATCGAGTAGGAACTGTGGCTTATAGACTCGCTTTACCGCCAAGTATGTCTCGTGTTCATAACGTTTTCCACATATCCATGTTACGCAAATATGTGGAAGACCCGAACCACATTATTGAGTTAGAACCGGACGAAATAGCGGAGGATTTGACGTATGAAGAAGTTCCTATTCAAATCTTGGATAAGAAGGAACATATTCTACGCTCCAAGGTTATACCTCAAGTCAAAGTTTTGTGGAGAAACCACGATGTTGAGGAAATGACTTGGGAGTTAGAATCAGAAATGAAATCAAGGTATCCTTACCTCTTCGACATACCAGGTACGTACCCTAATTTCGAGGGCGAAATTTCATAAGAAGGGGAGGTTGTAAGACCCCAACTTTTATAAATAAAGATAATTTTTTTATAAATATCATTTTTGAATATTATGGAGTTAATTTGATATAATGTTATAGTTGTGGGTAATATTTATAAATTTTGCAAAGTACGCAAGTTGTTATATAATATTCGATTGGTCGGGGAATATTCGTTTTAACAGGGAATATTCGTACAACGACACAATCATTGGTGGACCCCACAACGGAATTATTGTCGGATTGAGAAAACGACAAAAATATTTTATTAAAAATAACGGCGGAAATTTTACCATTGTTGCTGTTGAACTACTCGGTAGTAAAAGTACAGTAATACGTGTGGTTGCATAGTAGCACACGGTATTGATTATTAATGCTTATGTGAGAAGTCACTCAGTTTGATTTTATTATTGTCAGTTAATAATATGAATTATTTAGCGATAATGACGTTTTGTTTTATTCGTATTATTAACGTAATAAAACAGAAACATCTTTTTATATAAAACAAAATACTTTATTAAAGTTATTCTATAAATAGAATATATTTTATTTTATTTAAAAGATTTTTCTTTAAATATGGACCGTCAGATTAAAGTAATCAATCTGGACCGTTCATGGATTAGTTACTATGCATTCTATTTTTCTATAAATAGCAGCTCATTCCTTCATTATTTCTTACGAATTCACTGAACTCTAGAGAGAGAAACTATAGAGAGAAACTATAGAGAGAGAGAAGAAGAGTATTCTGCTACTTAACTACTTCCTTACTTCAGCTCTTCTTTAAAACGGTAGGGAATATTATTTCTTTTATATTCATGAAGAGAACTTCTGTTATTCCATTTGTTATTATTCTGTTGGAATAACCAGTATACGCGGTCTACCCTATACTTGGTGACATTCTTCTATTATTCTGTTGGAACATCCTGTCTGTGTGTTTTACACTGGACCTGGTTCCGTTTATTATTCTGTTGGAACATCCTGTCTGTGTGTTTTACACCGGACCTGGTTCCGTTTATTATTCTGTTGGAACATCCTGTCTGTGTGTTTTACACCGGACCTGGTTCCGTTTTATTATTATTCTGTTGGAATATCCTGTCTGTGTGTTTTACACCGGACCTGGTTCCATTATTTATTATTCTATCGGAATATCCTGTCTGTGCGTTTACGCCGGACCTGGTTCCATTATTTATTATTCTATTGGAATAACCTGTCTGTGCGGTCTATCGCATGCATGGTGATTTCTTTTGTTATTCCATTCTTTATTGTACTCAGTTGGTTAAGTTTTGACTTCTATACTCCATGAAATTTGTGGAATATCCTTGATAGTTGCGTTTCATCCAGTATCTTTTCAAGAAAATATTCTTCTAAGCGTTCTTAAATTTTACTCCACAATGCAGTATCATGTTGACAATTTGGACGTTGTTAATTCCTGGATAAATTAATTCTTGAACTTGTTTTATTGAATTCTTATATCATTGTCATCATCCTCATGTTTATAAAATATTGAAAGTCATCTGTGGCATGTAGTGCATAGATGGACTTGGTATGATTATGACCAGGGATTATTCGGTATAATCATGACCGTAATGTTACAAATGATGTGGTAAAAGTCCTCATTGGCCCGTAGTGCATTGATGGACAGTTGTTGGCATGATCATGACCATTAATGAATACACGAATATCCTTGGCCGTAGTGCAGGGGTGATTCGATGATGTGGATTATTTTATTAAGCTGAGTCTCAGCGATCGCAGTGTTGAAAAACCTTTTAAATCATAAAAGATAGTAGAGTTTATTTTCTACTTGACTCTTTTAATGGATTGCTTGTTCCACTGCAGTTAAACTTGATGTCTATTATATTTTATCAGTTTAACATTGTTGAAGGCTAATGATAATTTATTCTGCATTATCTTAGTCATAATATTTCTTACTGGGCTAGTTGAGCTCACCCTTTCTTTCACTGTTCTCTTCAGGAAATGAGAACGTAGCTGGGACAAGTCGGGGTACGGAGTGATGGTCCGAATGATAGTATTAGTTAGTAGTCCTCACTATTCTATGTAATGGTGTGTTAATAAATGTAATGAGGACTCCTTTTGAGTATGAATACTCTCTAGAAGATAATATTTGTATTCAAACTCACAGTTTATGTTTTGTCGTATTGTACACGACAGATGTATTAATCAGTTGTATTTGTATTCTGTACTTTGTATCTGACGACCCAAGATGGGTGATGTATACCTAATTTTGGGGACGTCACAACATCAGCAGTTTATAAAATAATTTGTGTACGTAACACTACTCTTGTTTGATTCCACTTCACTCTCAACTTCAACTATCAAGCCCTGACCTCAAGTCAAAACTCACAATCTTTTCTCATTAAACTCGTTCTCATCTACCGATCCTCATTACTCGCATCCGACGAGGGAACATATTTCTTTTAACAGACTGGACTAAAAAATTACTACAAATTTCATGACTAACATGTTGAAAAATACCCACCCTAAATTATTAATGAAAAATTATTTCACTCATTAAACAAATGTTTAATTTTTTTTATTAATGGTAATGTACGTATGTAATATATCAGTGTACAAAATACACTTGTCAAAATTTTAAACTTCATGAACAATATGTAAAAATACTTTCTCGAAAAAAAATTTATGCGGACGTGATATGTTCATTCTAACGTATTTAATATTTTCGTAACATATTTTTATTTTGTAATCTATGAATAGAAAAAGAAGGTTGATTGACTTTTTTTAATTATGTAAAAGAATTTAAACAATCTATATGAATAAAGTAGTATAATTTAACAAGGGAATTGATATTTTCACAAGCAAATGTGATATATTCACAAGTGGGTCATATTTTTAATTAAACCAACCCTTTTGTGCAGTGCAGTAGATAAACTATATGATTTATTTCTTATGTCCAATTTGCCCGTATTTAGTAAAAGTTGAATTCTAATTTATTTTAACTATTGCTCAAAAATCTTTTCTTAATCTCTCTGTATTTCAATCTTTGCTTCTACTGCCATTATTCATCTACAAATGGTCAAGCGAAAGTAGTGAAAGAGTGATTTGAGGTAAAATCAAAAAATCATATGTGAATTCTACTCTTAATTTTTCTCTTTTTGTTATTGTTTTTCAATTTCACCAATTGCATAAAAATATAAATTAATAACAAAATTCAGATTACACGTTGTAATTTTCATAAAAGATGTTGCATTGATGCATCTAGTCATGTGACCATTATTTGATGTATTTGTCAGTATCTTTATAATTTTTTTGGTATCAAAAACTTTAATTTATGTATAATATATTTTTGACATATTAATAATTATTATTTATTTGTTGAAGAATTATATGCCATGTATTTGCATATTATTTATATATATATATATTCTCAGGTATTTAGGTGTTTGAACTAGAATGGATTATGGAGCAAATGAGATCTTCAAAGAAAATTCAACGTACAATGACAACATAAATGATAGCAATGTATAGAACAATGAAAGCGTTAATGAGAGTAATGTAGTGTACGAAAAGAACATTGCTATAGAATTTGAAAATGGAGAAGATCTCATCGGTTTGGTTCAAACATTTGTTATTAACTCTGTTTTCTTTACCTATTTTTTATGCACTTACGTACTTGCAGTGGAGAAATGAATGAATCTCTGTTGTGATTTTCATAACTAGTTGGGAATTTTTATGGGAAGATATTTTTTTTCGCCTTGATAATAACTATGGAAATTATTAAATCATGTCCTCCTAGTTGGTGTTTGTGTCATTAAGAAATAGTTTTCTCAATGTAAAACTGTGTGCATATGCAAGTAATCTGACTAATAATTGGACAAGGCAAGAGAGTCTTACAAGACTTTAATTTTGTTTTTCAATCAACTTAAAGCACTAAAGTTTTTTTTTTTTTTGCTCTTCTGATGTTTTGAATAAGCTGCCTTATAGAAACGCCTTCAAAGTCAAAAGATATTTGATTCATTTATTTAGGAAACTAATAAATACAAAACAAAAAATAATATTTTCACATGAAAAACTATAGCGACGGTTTTTACTGTCGCTATACATTTATAGCGACACTTTTCATGTGAAAATATCAATTTCCTTTATTTATTATTTGTATATGTGCAATTTTTAACAAGTTCAAACATGATGCGGACGTAGCAAATTGAGAAGATACAAACTTGGCTTTTGAAGAGACCGGCCTAGAACTGTAACAACAAAACATCATGAAAGTGGATATTGGTCTTTATGGATGTAATATGAATTCTATATGCTGCTTATTTTAGGGATGGGAAAAAGATACGTTTTCTAACATTTCTAATTTCAAGTCTCACTAATATGGTGTGCGTATCTTAATTGCAATTATTTGCTAGTGAGTTGACTGGTGACCTCACTCTATAATGTGCTGGTGTTGCATATTTGCTAGTTAGTTTCATGGTTTCAATTTATACAAGTGTACGAGTTTTGAGTATTTGAGTAGAAGGAGAGGTCTCCATTTCTTTTGAATGTTAAGCGGAGGAAAGGAGAGAAATATAAACAGAGGATGAGAGAATCACTCAATTTTCAAATAAAAAATATATGCAAGGGGTACGAATTTATTTGAATATTAAAACGACGACGTGTTGACTTGTCTTGGTTTTATTTGAAAATAAAAAAAAATTCTAGTGGGAGAAAGCGTTATATCCTAATTTTTATGAGTAAATCCCACTTATTTCCTAACAATTTTCTAATTATTATTAACATTATAACTATCATAACAATTACAAAAATAAAAACTGGTTTCAAACGGTTAACAGTGTAGTATAAATGAATTGAGCAACGCCACTAATCAAATAAAGTTAAACAACTAGATATTTAGTTATTTATCAAGTAGAGTAATTTGGACATAAGAACTAAATCTAATTGTTAATCTACTGCACAAAGGGAAGGGTTGGTTTAGTTAAAAATTTGATCTAATTATAAAAATATCACGTTAGATTGTGGAAATATCAATTCCCTTTAACAAATGGATTGTGACTTGAAGATGAGACGATTTTATAGAACCGATGATGTACATTTTGGTCATGTCCCTAATAATTCATGGTTTGTTAATTTTTAAAGTCGACACTACCTCACTCGTTTTGAATTAGTTCATTAACGGGGTTCTACATATATACTACTACCTCAATGTCAAAATGTTGTTTTCCTTTTTTAAAAATAGACCAAATGTGATGATATGGTTTTCCAAAATTGGTGTTAGTTTTTTCTCCCCCTTCTTTTCCTTGGAGTTGGTTGGGTGTGCACCAGATGAATCCCCCGGCCCAAAAGAAACCTATCGACTTCTTAACCCACCACTTGGGGGTTGAGCAAAAAAAAATAGTTCAATAATATGTTGTCATTTAAATTATGTTCAGAGTTAAAGTAAACATTTGCCAACTTTATTCAGCATAATTTTGAGAAGGAAACTGAAATTTTCACATATATTTTTAATATTTTTACATGATTTTCTTTCACATGAGCATACAGTGGGTCCCACATTTATGTGAAAATGAATCGTATGAAAATATAAAAAATACATGTAAAAATAGTATTCTCCTTTTAAGAAATAGAAGTTTAATTTGGGAACCAATACGAGTGCATAATGCACATACTGATTTGTTTTCTGAGCATTCTAAACAGTATTTATGTAGTTATTATAGGTATTTATTTAATTTGGAGTTCCCTTCCAATTCCATCATGCAACTAGTTCACACTTCACCAAGAACAGACAGTACAGTAATAAAATAGATATACTAAACTAAAATGGAGTAGATGACATGTGCATTCAGCAAATTGATGAAGAGCATGCATGCTATGTCTCCAAAAGCATCAAACAATAATAGGCTCCATTTAATTCAAACCCTTGGCGACCACACAAACTACATATAGTAAACCTGATTAAAATGTTCCCAAAGAATATCAAAACTGAAATAACAGAAACCTTTCAAGCCTAATACTCTTCACCTTCTTCCTCTTCTCCTTCAACAGCCTCAGCACCAACTTCCTCATAATCCTTCTCTAAAGCAGCTAAATCCTCGCGAGCTTCTGAAAATTCCCCTTCTTCCATCCCCTCCCCGACATACCAATGCACAAAGGCACGTTTGGCATACATGAGGTCGAACTTGTGATCAATCCTTGAAAATACCTCTGCAACACTTGTGGAGTCAGAGATCATACAAACAGCTCTCTGGACCTTGGCTAAGTCCCCACCAGGAACAACTGTTGGCGCTTGGTAATTTATCCCACACTTGAATCCAGTAGGGCACCAATCCACAAACTGAATGGTTCTCTTTGTTTTAATAGTGGCCACTGCTGCATTCACATCCTTTGGCACTACGTCCCCGCGGTACATCAGACAGCATGCCATGTATTTGCCATCATGGAAGATGGCTCGAATGCACTGTTCGTTATTTCTGCTACTGAAAGCTGCTCATGGTAAGCCTTTTCAGCAGAAATAACTGGGGCATAGGATGAGAGCATGAAATGAATTTGCGGGTAAGGGACTAGGTTGGTTTGGAATTCAGTAACATCCACATTCAGAGCACCATCAAAACGAAGAGAAGCAGTTAAGGAAGAAATTACCTGCAACAATAAAATTCTAGAGACTTGCATTCAAATCTTACGTACAGGCAGAAGCAATGTTCATTTTCAGAACTTGAGGCCACTTTACCAATGTACAAGTCTACATATATATTATATGGTCTCACACTCTAGCTAGTACTCAGTTAACTCCTTTGTGATTTCATCATTCCAAACAAATTCTAGGTGTGATATTCTTGGTACTAGTTAACAACTGCCCTCACTTTAAATTATTCAGTAAATCACGCATTAGTTATAATATTCCAAGAGATTTTAACATCATACCTGAGACACCAATCTATTGAGGTTGGTGTAGGTTGGCCTTTCAATGCTTAGGGATCTGCGGCAAAGGTCATAAATGGCCTCATTGTCAAGAAGTACTGCAACATCAGTGTGCTCAAGAAGGGAATGAGTGGACAGAACACTGTTATAAGGCTCAACAACAGAGGTTGAAACTTGAGGAGACGGATAAACAGTGAACCCAAGCTTCGATTTCTTTCCATAGTCCACGGAAAGCCTTTCAAGGAGTAGAGAGCCAAGGCCTGAGCCAGTTCCACCACCAACAGCATGGAAAATCAAGAACCCCTGTAATCCAGTGCAATTATCTGCAAGCTTCCTGATGCGGTCTAGGCACACATCGACGATCTCTTTCCCAACTGAAAGCAGAAATAATGAATTAATAATTTGTAATTGATCATAAATGCATTTTTTTTCATGCTTCATAATCTGTCTCATGACAAGGGAGGGCTTGCTTTCCTTTCATTTCACCAAGTAAGAAAAGCAAAACGTATTTAAATTCAAAGTCACAAATGGGCACCCAATGAATAATGTAAACAACACCATTCATCATCACGCACAAATTGCCAATATTCAACAACATACTTACATTCCCATGTGAACAAAGTTCACCGACCGACCATCCAATTGAACGACACCACCTTATTTATTATTTATTTTTTATGTTAGTAACCAATGTGCTATCATTATACGCTCACTGGTACTTATTTTTTTCTTTTCGGATGAAGGCAGTACAAGGTAACTTTGATGACATTGCTTATTTATACTGGATATGGTAGTATCATAGGGCTCCTTGTTTTTTTCCATCTCAAGTAATGTTTGTAGCATGAGGATGCACACAGAGAGTACCATATATGGGGAAATCTAAACACCCATAATAGCATAGTTTACACGAAGTACTGGTAATTAAATTGCCAAAATTGGGGGTTATTTTTACTAGTGTAGTGGCCACGAGCAAAGTTATTGGCAGCGTCTTCTTTGCCACTGATGAGTTGTTCGGGGTGGAACAACTGGCGATACACCCCCGTTCGAACCTCATCAACCACAGTGGGCTCTAGATCTACAAATAGCGCTCGTGGTACGTGTTTTCCAGCACCCGTTTCGCTGAAAAACGTGTTGAAGGCATCGTCTTCTCTACCCATGCTCTTGTCGCTCGCCATTTGTCCATCAGGCTACAATTACATCAATCATAACCAAGAAAATCATTTAAAAAAAAGATAAAATTAGTGAAAAGGTATAAGAAAAAGGCAAATTTATGAGGTTTTCTTTTTTAGCAAATTGGTTTGTTACCTGAATACCATGTTCAAGGCAGTAAAGCTCCCAACATGCATTTCCTACTTGAATTCCAGCCTGACCAATGTGGATTGATATGCATTCCCTCATTATCTCTTTCTGCCAAATTAATTTCTGCCTTCTTCCAAACACAAATCAATTAACAAATAATAATTAATCTTTTAATCTTTATTACTATATAGTATAAACAGACAGATAGAATGAATTGGGAATAGAACAAATCGTGGGAGTAGTTGATTTTTAACTGTTTTGGAACGGAAAATATATTTGAATTTCGAAAAGCAGTTTGTTAATGATGATGGTGGCCTGGTGCTTACGGTTCATATAAAAATCCGGCACAGTGTCGGTAGTCAAAGAAGAACTCGCCGCTTAAATAGCAGAACGGTTAATATATTGGGCTTGGGCTTGGACTTGGTTCTTCCAATATAAGA
Source organism: Panax notoginseng (assembly GCA_016801055.1). Lineage (NCBI taxonomy): Eukaryota > Viridiplantae > Streptophyta > Magnoliopsida > Apiales > Araliaceae > Panax > Panax notoginseng. The sequence continues at coordinate 277,999,324 of CM029012.1, forward strand.
TTACCTTCGCCTTTCCCCTATTTTATGGTTTTTTGGTGACTGGTAAGTATGGTTACGTATGTTGCGTAAGACATACGGGTTGGCTCTTTCAGCTTCGGACATAAGACGACATTTATATTTATTTAGGGTCCTTTATATAAGTACAGAGAGGATCTCTAGCGGACCAAAAAAACGGACCAATGAGCGGACCAAGACAAAAACACGTGGGTTTCAGGGCGCGGGTCGGTTCGGCCCACGGTTTGGCCCTGAAACCCGCGTGTTTTTGCCTTGGTCCGTTCATTGGTCCGCTAAATTGGTCCGCTGGAGATCCTCTCCGTATATAAGTATACAACAAATAAAAAGAAATTAAAAGAAAAGTGTATCAACTAAATAATTATATTAACAGTGCAATAATGTATAATAATATCAACAATAGTGCAAAACACGTCATTGTATCCAATCCAACAAAAATACAAATCCCTTAATTCAAGGAGAAAACTACTCCACTTAATTTGGCAGTTACCAAATAACCAAAAAATTCAAAAATCACGTCTCAAATTTACGAAACCAACGAAGAACAAAATGGAAACTTCATAGATGATTTTTTTCGTCCTCAACCGATTCACCATTATTATTTTCTCTCTCTTCCTGCTACTCTTGAACCTTCTTTGCTCCGACCTCATTTCTCTACTACAACCATGCCCACATTTATACCAAGGTAACCAATAAAAAATAGAACACTGCATAAGAAAGAGAGAGAGATAAGAGAGTGATGTGTAATGTAATATTGATAACCAAATATTCGTACCAAGGTAACCAAATATTTATACCAATGTAACCAAACCTTTATACCAACGTAACCAAATCTACATCCATACCTGCAGTATGAATTTGTTACCTTGGTCTAAAAGTTTGGCAACCAATTTCACGATGGTAAATAAAAAATAGAACACTGCATAAGAAAAAAAGAGATAAGAGAGTGATGTGTAATGTAATATTGATAACCAAACCTTCGTACTAAGGAAACTAAACATTTATACCAAGGTAACCAAACTTTTATACTAAGGTAACCAAATCTACCTCAACACCTGCAGTATGAATTGGTTACCTTGGTCTAAAAGTTTGGCAACCAATTTCATGAAGGTTTGGCTACTAATTGTATCACATTCAAAAAAAAATGATAACTTAACAAAACTAAATTGGTTACCTTGGTACGAATGTTTGGTTACCAACTGCACCATGAAAAAACTACACCCAAACACCCCCTCATAATTTCATGTTAAACTCATATTCTACATCATAAAAGAAAAAAGAAAAAACTCATTCCGATTTCAGAGCCCATTTTCTTCATAAGGAACCGAGCCCATTTTGTTCCGTTTTATGCATTCCGATTTCTTTAATATGCAGTTCATAAGGAACAGAGCCATTGATGTTGAAACAATATGCAGGAAAAACTCATATTCTACTACAACATTATGCAGGAAATATATTTTTAAAATATGCGGGAACAATATACGGAGCCATTGATTTGAAATTCATGTGCTTGATAATCTAAAGAAACCTTCGATAAAGGGGTTAGAATAAGAAAAATATATGAATTGAGAATGGAGAAAGAGAGGATAGTGAAAGTAAAGAAGAATAAGAAAAAGAAAAAAAGTAACAACATTGGTTGTTGAGAAGAAAAGAGATTAGATGAGAGTAGAAATTGAAACCCATCAAATCTATTTTGGTGATATATCTCTCTCTCTACGCAAATCATGACTCTGAACCCTTGGTTTGGGACAAATATATTATTTTTATAAATAAATATAGAAAATTTAATACTTCTATAATTATTTTAGGAGTGTAATTATTTTTAAAAATGTAATAGAAAATATAATTGTGAAGTTAGGCCACTAGACAAATAGCTTCTCCTTTTCGTTTTGGGCTGATAGGAGATTTTTGTAAGTTTTAAATATAGAGCAGAGAAGACAAACTTCAAACTTAGGCCTTTTTATGAATCAAAAAAGAAAAGAAATGACGAAAGTTTGAGAGAGAAGAAAATAATAAAATAAGGGAAAGTGATATAATATTTTTATATAATTCTTCTAATGACACTGTTAAGGATGAGCCTATTTCTTTCTAATCAAAGCTCAACATCCAAGTTTAGCAGCAACAATAATAGTCAGGTTAGATTGTAAATAGGTCATTTAAATTTAAACACATTTTGTAATTTAGTTAGATAGTTTGTTAGTGTTGATGTAATACTAATTACAAGTGTTAACATTAGTTAGAGAATTAGTCCATACTTGTAGCTGTATAAATACTAACATGTACTCTTCAAGTAAATTAATTACTTTTTCACTTTTTGCTCAATAGTCTCTGTTTCTAACATGGTATATATCAAAGCTGTGGAACTTTACCTAAGGTTTTCTCTTCCTTCTTAGATCTCCATCTCTGCGGATTCACATTTCTACTGTTTAAATTCTTCATCTCACCCAACTCTATCTTTCTTCATTATTTTTGGACTTCTTCTTTGTGTACTTTCCTTTCCTTTCCTCTCCATAATTTCTCTTCATCTGCAATTTTATGAATTCTATAATTAGAATTTTGTGCTATTTTCTGTGATTCAATTAGCTCAGAATTTCGTGTTTGTTTGAAGATTCGGTGTTTTTAATCTCTTCTTGTTCAAATTCTTTTGTTGATCTGCTTGTTTGAGCATCAATTCGTCAAATTGCTATACTCAATTCGATTTTATGGCTCATGCTGCACGTGTTCGTGCTCCTGTTGATATATATGCTATGATAATGCTCCTCTTGGACTTCAATTTGATGTTTGTCATCCGCTTTACTCGCAACTTATGATCATCCAGGTTTGATTCTAGTTTCTCAACCGTTGAATGATGCTAATTACTCTAAATGGAAACGGAAACGATCTATGATTTTAGCTCTTTTAGCTAAACGCAAACTAGGAATGATAAATGGTACCTATCCTAAACCTAGTTCTGGTTCTGCATACCGGGATAGATGTAATGATATGGTAATTTCATGGTTACTTAATTCCTTAATACCTGAGATGGTTTCTAGTGTGGTGTATTCACCAACTGCTCGTGAGATTTGGACTAATCTTGAAATTAGATTCACTCAGACTAATAGACCAAAGTTGTTTCAATTAAAGAAAGGTATAGGAGATCTTACTCAAGGAAATTTGTCTATTACTAGCTATTATACTAAGTTCAAAGTCTTGAGGGAAGAACTTCATAATTTGATTGGAGCCTATCTCTTCTCATCAAAGCTCAACATCCAAGTTTAGCAGCAACAATAGTAGCCAGACTAGATTTTAAATAGCTCATTTTGATTTAAACACATTATAATTCAGTTAGATAGTTTGTTAGTGGTGATGTAATACTAATTACGACGTCAACATTGGTTAGAGAATTAATCCATACTTGTAGATGTAATCAATTACTTTTTGCTCAATATTCTCTGTTTTTAACATAAATTAACCATATTCATGTGAAAGAGATGCAAGTAAAAATATTAATTTCTTAAAATTAAAATAAAAGCAACTTAAATTCCATTAGCTTAAAATGTTTTTATTTTCACTTCTTGGTTCTCCAGTCTCAATAAAAGAACATGTAATTAATTAAATCACATTCTAGGACTGACGTATATTATTTTTTCTTCATTGCACTTTGCTCGAGTCTTGAGTTTAAGACAGAAGGGAAATTTGGCTTCTTTTTTCCTAATTGTTTGGAAGATAAAAAGAATTGAAAAAAAAAAAGAAGAAAAAACTTTATTATATTTCACTAATTTCTCTTTCTTTTCTCTACATTTTTAAAATCTCCCAAACTAGCACAGTGTATTCTGTCCATGCTTTTGTTCTTCCTTTATTTTTTTTCTCCTGATTAAGGAAAATCATTATTTTGGAAGCTAACTACGTACATGACTATATATATAACCATTAATTCATTATATTAATTGTTTCAATGATCTTGATCTCATACATACTGATCGACCATGCCTCGCTCAATTAAATGCCAAAACGTATTAATTTTACCTCCACTTGCTGAGCAACTTGATTAAGATTTTTTTGTTGGAAAAAAATAATTAAATATTTTTCTGTGAAGAAAAACTTAAAAGATTGTTTATTTATTGATGGCATATATGATATGTGGGCAGCTAGTTCGTTGAGTGAGCTATATAGGCTGAATAAGGATGAATGTTCCTGTAGTAAACAGTTCAGGCTCGATTTGTACTCGCTCGATTAAAAGTTTGATTCGAGCTCAACTCGAAATATAAATGATTCAAATATGAGCAAATTTTAAAATTCGATAAATTATTCGAATTTTCTCAAATTGTAATTTTTTATCGATACTCGAATCATATTCGTTTGAAAAATTCAAATTATTCGGGCTCGATTCGAAATCGTGCTTGACTCGGTAATTAAACGAGCTTCAATCAAATCTTATTTTATACTCGATAAATTTTATAAACTAAATCTGGGTAACTCAATACTCGACTCGGCTTGACTCGATTCATTTATACCCGTACGTGTTATTGACTGTTATAGTTTAACCTGAAATTCTGAAGGAGATTTTGGAGGACCAATCTCATTACAATACTGTGAGGCCATATATATTGATTACGTACGTACCCAGATGCAACTTGCATTACATTGATACCAAGAGTTGCAATTGACGACGACTTCTTAATTTATTCAATTAGTCTCCTTTTATTATTACTAATTAACTAACTAGTGCTTGCTAGCTAGCTACTTATAAGTTACTCCATTAGTACGTTACGTACGTGATCAGTCAGTCAGTTCTTTATTTTCTAATTAAGCCTCATGTCGAACAACACCTTTTGGCCATGTATATATTCAGTTCAATTTGAAAAAGGAGATCGAGGTGTTCAATTAATACTGAAATTACCTTTGACCTTTATTTGTTGAGCTTCATTTTCGAAGAGCAAAAGCTTAAGCTTGAGCTTGAGAGCTCAAAATGAAAAAGAAGAATACTAGTTTCATTTCAAAATATAATTTAAATTATTATTCATATATAAGGGCGTTCATGAGAATTGAGAATTAACACCTATTTGTAATTTTCCTTTAGATCATTAAATTCTTTAATTAAAAGTGTTCTCCTTAATTAGGCCATGAATTTTTATCGAAAGCAAAATATATATTTTTTTAACGAAAGATGTGAAATTTCAAAGGATTAACTAATTAATTACGATTATATTAATGACGACACATGCAATTTTGTTAGAACAACTTTTCTTCTACCGGGCGTATAGAGAAAATCCAATTCGGGCTATTTTGATCTCCCAAAACACTTGGCATTATCCCTTTTTAATTAATGTTAACTTTATAGATCATTCATAACACAACGTGTAAAATTATATTTATAAAGCAGTACTTATTGGATACTATCTCTACTTTTTACAAAATAATCTTTGTTTTGTTGAGGTCGTCCATTTTTAATTAAAATTAAATCAACATGAATTTATTTTATTTTAACTTATATAATTGTAATAATATATTAAAAATTATATCAAATGTACTACCAATTTAAAAAGTTTATTGATTTTAAACTTATATAATGCATATATGTGAAATTGAAAATTTTAAAAAAAGTCAAAATGTAAGTATTACTTACACTACTCGATATGTTCACATGAACCATCACAAGTATAAACTATAAAAGAAATGGGGTGGCTCGGTGGCTCCAGTCACACAACATTGAAACTTTGGCAATTTTGTCTTCTGATCTTACGGTACTAATTTTGTGCCTTGCACTTGTATACAATTAACCATGCATGGAATCAACCCATAAGACAAAATTGTTCGTCTGTTTAATTTAAAACCCCGAAATTCAGTCCTTAAACTAAGAATATATATATATATATATATATATATATATATATATATATATATATATATATAATAACCGCATCCATAGTAACTGGTTGTTAGGAGCAACCCAAAAAGCCATGGCACAACAGCTTATAACGGCTGAGACAATTAAAAAGGGACATGTGTCCCATTTTAATTGTCCCAGCCGCTACACGGCTTGTCACTATTCATATTAGTTTGTAATATTATTAATACTATTATATTAATATTTTGTAATATTAGTATTTATAATATTTATATTTATAATATTAATAATAATATTTTGTAATATTATTAATACAATTATATTAATATTTTGAAATATTAGTATTAATAATATTAATATTAATAATAGTAACAACTAATATGAATATGAATATTAATACTAATATTACTATTATTTTTATTAATATTATATAAAAAAAACCAAAATGTATAATTAAATTAAGCAATTGTTATGAAACACAGTCATATGGCTCCTATGCTTAAATTGTTGTAATTGTAGAGCCTAATTAACGACCAAACCAGTAGAGGATTAATTTACATGATGGGATAGGGTGCGCGACTTTTTAAGTCAATATGCAAAATTAATTTAACTTTTTACATATATATTTTGAGAGTGTGTCACTGTCATCCAGTAGTAGACTAGCAAGTACGTATACATATATTCATTCATCATAAATATATCCACCAAATAAATAATTTGAGACTTAATTATATAAATATTTTACGCAAGTGATACCAACTTATTTGGTACAAAGGGCTTGGGCCGTCGGACGGGTTCCACTTAATGCTTTGTACGAACTAAGGATCGGAAAGCTTCACTTCAAGCTAAGTACGTACGTACGTACGTACGTACTCCTCACAAATTAAATAAAATTTAATTAAATTAGTTCAGTCCTTCTCAGCCCTTCATATATACTTCATTCAGCCATTAATTAATTCCCTCGAGTTCACGCACGCAGAAACTATAATTATAAATAATTAAAAGCCGCTTAAAAGCTGCAAGGACACATCTAATATTGATCACAATTTTAATTGTTGAAGTGTATCCGGTACGTGTAAATCTAAATATTTGCTCCATAATAACATAATCATGTTTTCCTTCCATAAAAATAATCTCATTTATTTATACTCGATCTATTCCTTTGCCAAAGAAAATTAATGTGATTTTAATTAATTTAATTGTAAACTATTTAAAAAGTTTTAGTGTTGTTATATATGCACATTGCTCTTTCTCTATTTTTATAAAGAGGGGGTATATATCTATATCGCATGCATAAGTGCGAATATGTTTGTATATGATCTATATATTGCTGGATCGAAATCCGGAGACATGTAATTAATTACACCAAATATATATGTAGATAAAATTAACTAGATTCACTATCAGTTTATGGTGTACGTTTGGTAGACTGCGAAGAAAACGAAAGAAAAGGAGCTATACAACTTTGACTTTTACATGTAGAAGCATAAATAAAAATACTAGAAATACAACAGAATATAATAAAAAGCTAATTTAAAACTTAGGAAAATTGAGCTAATGATGGTGAAGGTGATGGTGATGGTGATGGTGATGGTGATGGTGAAGGTGAAGGTGAAGGTGAAGGTGAAGGTGAAGGTGATGGTAAAATTTGAATTGAGATTTTTATTTTTATTATAAACTAGTTGTGCAGGGGACAGAACAGAATCCACAACTTTAAAAGGAAACTAATTAAGCAAACACTGTACTGTACAACTACCATAATCTTCACTCCCAAACACTAGAGTTTAGACGACTACCAGAAGCATTTATTTATTTTAATTAATTAACTCATCGATCATCATCCTACTGAGCCGTGAACCTATAAACCATAACATGCTCATAATTCTCACCTGGATTCACAATCTGGGAAGGGAAATTTGGGTGATTCACCGAGTCTGGAAACCCCTGAGTCTCCAAGCACAACGCAGCGTGCTTCTGATAAACATACCCACCTTTTCCCTTCACATTGTGCAGCATATTACTCGTATAAAACTGGACCCCTGGCTTATTACTCCATAGTTCCATCATTCTCCCTGATTTTGTGTCTTGCACCACAGCCACCTTGTTCAAATGCGCCTTATTACTCCCATCAATTACGTAGTTAATATCGTATCCGTCCGGGAGGTCACCGAACTTGCTTCCAATCTGTCGGGGTTGGAGAAAATCGTACGCAGTCCCTTCAACCGGGATAATCTTACCGGTGGGGATGAGCTCCTTGTCGACGGGGGTGATCTTGGATGCGAATAATTGGATGGTGTGGGACATGATATTGCCGCTATTATGTCCCGCTAGGTTCCAGTAAGTGTGTGAAGCCAGATTTACTGGTGTGGCCTTGTTCAGAGGCTTGGCTATCATTTTCAATGCCAGCTTGTTTGTATCAATGAACATATATGTAACCGATACCCAAAGTTTACCGGGGAATCCTGTTTCAATTTTAATGTCAATTAGCAGATCGATGTATTATTATTAAACTATATATTAAAAATGAGTTGATGAATTTAAATAATTACCTTGTTCGCCATCGGAACTGTCGTATGTGAATGTAATATGGCTATCCGGTTGATAAGTTTCTACACTCCATATAACGTCACTGAATCCCTTGGTACCACCTGTTGTTGTCGTTGATTATGACAAAAAAAGCGTTACCAAAATAAATATGGAAAGTGATTTGTTAAGTAATAGCAGAGGAGGAGGTATATATATATATATATATATACCGTGGAGTGTGTTGGTTCCATTATCATTGGGAGGCAATTTGTATTTGACACCATGTAGACTAAAATGAGCACCTCCAATTCTGTTAGCCACACGCCCCACCAGACCACCAAAGTAGGTTGTATCATTCTGTACATTGTTATATGCACACCCGCACACTTAAAAATAATAATAAAGTCACTAATATACCCTTCATAAATACTAAACCATTTCACAATTCACCCTCTACCTAATTCTCCTTAACTACTAGTATAAAATGAACACAATTATGTCCAATAGTCAATAAATATCAGTTTTTATTTGAACATATTTAAATATCAGAAACAAAATTTAGATAATAAAGTTGTGAGAAACTATTAATAGTGCCCTTGTAAATTAAGTATACTGTAATACAATAAATTAAATAACGGCCATGACATTTTAATTAACATATTAATACTGGTAATAAGATAAAATAGTGTTAGTAACAAAATAAAAGTATTTGGTATCAATATACCAATTTGAACAATTTTATGGTATAGAATTATGAAAATTTATCAGTTAGTTTAAAGACAAATTGAACATTTGTTTAATGAGTGAATAGTCATTTTATTACTTTAAGGTGTGCATATAATCAAACACAAACAAATCATCATTTGCAGCTTGGGCTTAGTTTGTTTCCAAAAAAAATCGTCACGATCCTAGAACACATTTTCGAGTAAAAACGAGGATTGAGAAATAGTAACTCCGAAACAGAACTGTTTTACCGACCAATTTTTTCAATGCCACGCCACAAAAGTTATGAACCAAATAATAATATTTTAATTGGAACGAAGTACGAAAAACAGAGCCTCAGTTAAAACATATTTTCTTTCTATTTTTACTCTCACACGACCTCTTTTCTTTTAACTCGTATTATTTTTCCCAGACATAATGTGTATTTAGATGACTAGTTTTTTTGAAGAGCTAGCAAATTTGTTATTAGATCAGAAATTCTTTATGTTAAAATAAAATAAACGCTAGTTTACATGACATGATAGATTGACTGTTCCTAGTATATTAATCGTCGGTTGGAGTAAGGGAGTGTTTGATAAAAACTGAATAAATCTGAGCTGAATTTGAATAAAAAAAGTTGTTTGATAATTAAAATATTTGAAAAAATTCAAAGTTGTTGTAAATTTATTTAATATTACTTAATATAATAGTTAATATTTTTTTTACTTTATTCACCCAAAAAATCTGACTTAGTCATTCACCATCGATTCAGCCATTTAGACCATTTTTTTTCAAAATAAACGTACTTAATAGCTGACCGATTCAATTCAGTTCTAAACAAACATTCCCTAAGGAACTAGGTCAATGAATTAAGAAGAAACTAACCGTGTAATCTTTAAGGGACTCAAATCCAAGCACCACATCGGCTAGTTTTCCTGAGAACAATTTAGTTCAGAAATTAATTAAATAGAAAAGTAAAAATATTTCAACAAAATATAATATATATATATATATATATATATATTACTTCCAATACAATATATTTGATGATTGTAACTTAATAACCTAACCGTATGGATACAATATATTTGATGATTGTAACTTAATAACCTAACCGTGTGGATGTGACGAGCAATGTAAAAATATGAGTATGCAAAATTTTATTTGATTTGAGATTACATCTTAGATGATTAAGTTGACAATCAAATGATATCTATTACTTAGGTCGATCTAACATGTCTTTCCCTTATATATATATATATATATATATATATATATATATATATATATATATATTATCAAATCAAATTATTAATTATAGCATACCATTCTTATCAGGGAGTATAAGAGACAAAACAGTAGCGCCATAGTTGGTGACCTTAAGAGAAAAACCTCCCTTTTTCAACTCATATATACCGATTCCTTTTGCATCTGCTTTGCATAATAGCAACAAAGCAGTTATCAAAACAAACCAACATAATAATTTTGATAATTTAGCCGCCATTGGATTGCAGTGCTGCCGCAGAACAAATTTCACAAATTTAATTATTTATATATATATATATATTGATTTGGAAAATCATGATCGAAGCCCGAAGGTAGGTGGTATATTGACTTATATAGTAAGGGATGGGATTTTGTTGATTTTACAAAATCAGATGATAAAAGGATAAAGATATACTTACCCCACATGAGAGAGAATCCTTTGAGATTTAGAACTGCACGGAGACTGTGACTCTACCAAACAATATTAATTCAAGGCTTTTTAAAAGGTAAAATCCAAAATTTATTGGGATCTTTCTCTTTTTGAAGTAAAAGTTTATTACTCCTACTCTTATGATATATACAATTTAAATGTAAATTAATCCAACTTTAGACCTTTTTCATCAAATTGAATTCTTCTTCTTCTTCCATGTTAGTCGACTAATTTAAGCTCGTCCCGCGTGACCACCATTACCTTACCATAAAAGACTTTTGGAGGTTTTCTTATGAAGAAAATTTATCTTCTTTTAGTTAGTATTAATTATCATTAAGAGCAGTGGCATTAAAGATTTCAAATACTATTCCAAAACATATAGGAACGTAACATCTAATATTTTTAACTCTTACAAAGAATACAAGTAAGTTATATGCTTGAATGAATACCTGAGCTATACTTGGAACAAATTCCATGTAGTGTATTTTTTCCTAATAACACACTACAGTTTGGTAATATGTATATATGTACCGACGAACATTGATATGATCATAAGACAATCACGAGAGAACGCAAAATGCTTGTGCGCCGCGTGCAACCTTGATAAAGACGTCCTCTAAAGTTGTGTCCGCCAAACCCCAGGCATGGACTGTGAACTTACTCTTTGCCTTCTCGACCGCTTGGAAAACATCCGCAATTTGTACCTCTTGTTTTGGCATCTCAAATTTCTGAGTCCCAGATATTTGGTATATCCTGTTAGCATTAGGGGAAAGACGGCGCACCAAGTTCTCCACTTCCGCCTCGTGATTTGATGATGTTGTCATTGTAAACACGTAAGAGCCTCCATATCTAGCCTTTAACTGCCATAACCCATTACAATGCTATTTCTTAATAGTAAGAAATGATAAAAGGAGTTGCAGCTCAGGTACTTCAAATGGAACGTGTTTGTAATAAATAGTCCCTATACGCATTTTCTACTTTTACTGATCAAATAAGAAATTGCTCAAGGAAACATGTTTAGGTAGATCTAGTAGCTCGACTAGTAGTTAATGATGTAACATGCACTTCAAAAGATTTGTGTACAAAATTTTCAATAAATTTTGGGATCAAAACCACAATATAGTGCTACACATTTAGCATACCATAATGCATGCTTACACATTTGATTAGTCATCAAGGAGAAACGGGGTTAATTTTACTCTACATATAGTTCTCCATAAGACACGGTTGATTACTTTTCTAGTAATAATCATTGTGGTCATTACACTATAACTTCTCAAGGTGAAGGTGCTTATACATTATATCGCCTTTTTGAAGGTGTTGGGGGTGAGGGGGATTATTATCCAGAAATAGATAGCACGTAGGTAGCTTTTTACCACATGGTGCAAATTAGAGAAGTAACTTAGGATAAGAGTTCATATATAGAAGGCATGAATGAGGCGAAGGATATAACTTGAATATGCGTTGAACGAAGAATTAGCTTGGCTGTTTTCTCTATCCCTCTCTGTATCTCTATATCTATATATCTATCTTCCTTCCAAATAGTTAACGATTTCTCTCTTATGCTTCACTGTTGCACTAATCAAACTTCCTTATATTTAAGGATATATCTATGTACACACCCAAATTATACATCCAAAGACACCCGGTGTAAAATGGTCGTAAAATATTTTTCTCTCCTTCCTCCAAAACACTCTCTCCTCATTTACTACTATTTTACACTGGGGTATGTCTTTGGATATACAATTTGGGTGTCTACATAGATATATCCTATATTTAATTTGAATAGCTCCATCAGCATCAAAGTTACTGTGAGTTAGTGCACTCACATCACCATTGATTTCTGGTTTTACCCTACTCTGTATCAAAGACCATTTCTAGCATCTAAAACTGATCATCACAAGTTCTTTACCTACACTGCTTGGATTCCCACTGCTGCATACTTATTGCTACCAAATTCAGTTACTTGGTTTGAGCTTAACAGGTACGATGCAATCTGGGGGATTTTATTCCTTTTTTTAAAAAATATATATATATATATATAAATAAAATAAAAAAACATACAAATGCATCAAACTCATAGTACCTCTTTGGGATTTCCTATACACTGCAAGCTGCCATCCACAAAAATTCCTAATCGATCACAAAGATGCTCTGCCTCTTCCATTGAATGTGCTGTCATCAATTGGATGATATATATCAGGCATTATAAAGGAACTCATGCTTGATGCTGTTTATTGTGTTAGAAATAGTGTGTAATCATACTACAGGTCAACATCGAACAGAGAAAAAGAAATCTAAATTATTTAAGTCCAGAAAAATGTGTGTTAAGAGAGTACTGGTGAGAATGATTGCCCGGTCTTGCTTTGCCCGCTTCACCACATTCCATAAATTATTTCTTGAAGCTGGATCAAGTCCTGTACTTGGTTCATCCATGTAGACAACCTTGCAACAATTTCAACAATCGTAAAATTATGGTATTACAACAATTAAAATATATGTTGATACTTTAAGATACAATGCAACTGAGGCTGTCCCACAATACCTAAGTGGAGGCAGAAGGTTCACTTAACCCCAAGTACTCGAATGTAATGGAGAATATATGTATATATAGTTTATATACACACACACATTTATTCAAACCATTTTTTATTAATGACATGTACAACATGAACAGATTGGACATACCTTGGGATCCCCAATTAGTGATATGGCAACACTGAGCCTCCTCTTCATACCTCCACTGTACTTTCCAGCCTGCTTGTCAGCAACTCCTCCATTGAAAAGATTAACACTCCTCAGAGATTCTTCCACTGCCTGCAATAACATAACAAAGAATTAAAATAGTTTTTTTATTTGCTTTGTAGCCTAGTTTAGTAAACAAAAGCACTGTTCATACTGCTACTTATATACACCGTCTCACGAACTAACACACACGTGGTTGAATTTTCAAGGAAACTCCTACAAAAAAGTGGAATCAGAAAGTAGATACGTATCTTGAGATAAATATACCTTCTTTTCTCATTATTTCAGGAATTGGTTGCAGTTTCCAACTTAGGGTTTTAATTCTGTTGCAATGATATACTTGCAAAACTTAGATGAGCTTGTGTATAGTTGAACAAGTTTCAGCTCATATCCTTTCCTCCCACATTTATTATCATCTTCTTAAAACTAGTAAATATTAAACATACAGATAATCATGGTAATGCTCCACCTAGAAGTCTCTCTTATAAGAATAAATGGTTCTACAATGCAAAAGGAAGATAACCAGACTATCTCAAGTGAAGGCAAGTACAGCTTACCTGGGTAAGGGCAGACCCTTTAAGGTTCTTTAGTCTTCCATAAAATAGCAGGTGTTCCCTTCCTGTTAGGGTTTCCCAGAGCAGGCTGTATAATTGTGCAGAAAATGTAAAATAAGCCATTAACATCCTCTGTACTTGGTGAAAACAACAGAAACTATAATTTGTCTTCATGATGTTTAATAACATTTACACTTACTCATGTTGAGGACACACACCCATGTTGGCATATATTCTGTTCATATTGGTACGTATATCCAGGCCCTCGATGTATGCTGTGCCAGAGGTTGGCTTTATGAGCCCGATCATCTGTTTGCAGACATTATATATTCAGTCGCAGGAATGCCAAGCCCAACTACTACAAAACCCAAAACTTGAAAAATAACCAATTTCTAAGCTTTCTAGGTTCAAGGGTAGTTGATATTATGAAAAAGTACTATTAGACAAGCCACCAAATCAAGATAGTTCCCTGAAACCAATTTATTTGATGATTCCATAAATAAGAATTTATTATTAATAATAAAATAGAAGATTTAGTGTAATTTTGTACTAACCATACTAATAAAAGAGGTTTTGCCAGCACCATTGGGACCAAGCATACCAAAGCACTCCCCTTGAGGCAAAGCAAGTGACAACCCTCTCACTGCAAATTTCTCAGGGTTTCCATCTCTCCCTGGATACACTTTCTTGAGGTTGTCACAGACAATAGAATGACTTGTGATTGATTCGAGTAGTAACTGTTCAACCCTCTCTCTCTGAGGGGGAAAAAAGAGACCACCGGGGAAGGGGGGGGAATCAGTCATATAGCCACATTTAGAAGACGTCACAATAAGCAAAATAAAGTCAATTAGAAGTAACCGTAAAAAGATACAAAGCATCAATCAGATTTATGAATGTTGTCCTTATTTAAAACACGGAAGAGTAATAAAATTAGCGAGAATTTCTTGGACAATAAACAAAGATTATACAAGTCATCTTCGCTATCGTATTTTTTGAATGGTAACTTCAATCCTGTATGGAAAGTCAAATGAAAGAAATACCACTTTTCAAACATTTATAGCCCAACATTTTTTTATTTTTTTTGTGATGCTTAAGAAAAGAGCAACTTCAAAAAGTTCAGCATGACACATTCTTTTAGTTTCTCAGACTGTTTTTTCAATTGGTCTACAAGAAAATAATGTAAATTGTAACGCTTTTGGATGTTAGTTATGATGACTTTGTTTCTTCATTTAGCCTGAACTAAACACAACCTGAAAGAGCAGGAATCATCAACAACGATTTTAAATCTTACATAGTCGGAGTTTAATCTAGGTATTATAACCACTAAATGCTTTAATAGAGGGTACAAATAACTTGAGGGTTTGATATTCCAATGTTATATATCTGCAACCCTTTTCAATATAGAATGTAAGGACAAGAGGGTTTAAGGTGTACCACGAAGAAAGAGCAAGAAGGAAGGAAACTTTGTACTATCTCCATCCCAAAGTGGACTCTCATTTTAGATTGTCCGAAAGAGGAAATTGGAGTCCCAATTTGGGATGGAGGGAGTACTACAATTATGCGCTTATTAATAATGCTAATATGTAAAGGGCCAGAAAGTAATTTTCCTTCCTCTTTCCCCAAATCTTAGGTGGAAAGGAAATGGTGGACCAGAAGAAAGGACTCTTCCTCTCAGTGTTCCCTTCCTTTTTCCCTTCTATATACAAAGGAGAAGTGATTATTCTCCTGTGTTTCCCTTCCCAATCCCGACTTCCTTTAACTTCTCCCATCTATATGGACTATAAATGAGAGGAGCAATATGCATAATCCTCCATGGTGGACCAGGTCAACCACTTTTTTCAAAGGTAAACTAGCACTTTCTCAACAAATACTAACAACATATGCGTATATTTATATAAGCAGTACCTCTTGGGCAACATCCTGTTTCTCCAACTCAACAATAACTTTAGATCTCTGTCTTTGCAAACTAGGTTTTCGGAATGAAGGCGAAGGCTTCTTTTGCAAGAAAAATAGAGGACTTCTTCCAACACCACTTCCTGATGCTACAACTTGATCTATATAGTATGCAACAAAGAACACCACCAACCATTCCACAAACATGATAATTAAGATCTCTCTCATCCCATTAGTACCATCACTTAAATCTCTCCATCGCATGCCATCAGTTCCCATATAATTTCCAGTGAATGCATATTGTGAGAACTCATATAATCCACGGTATAGAGAAAAACCGGGATATATCTCCATAACTATAATCCAGCCTCCTACAAAAATTTATAGTGATAATAGTCAACAAAAAGGTAGTATAAGAGTAAAATAAGAAAACATTTAGTCAAAAGCATAAAACTATTTGTTGGTATACTCAGTAAACACTTGGTTGCATAAAAGATCACATGGCTCTGTATGTTACTCTTGAATTGAAAGTCTTCTTTGGATTTTGAGCTTTGACATATTACAATATCATAAAGAGGTAACCATTTAAAACATTGTGTTTTTATTAAATGCTGTCCGCTTCCCAATCCCCATAGGAGGAAAGCTAAGCGTATATAGATATATGGAAGAGGCACTGTGCGAAAAAGTTACTAGCCAGGTTCAAAATTTCTTCTTACTTGGGAATGATTCATCTTGAAGAAAGAACTGGAAAAGAAATCCTCCCAAGAGTCCAGTCCCAAAGACCATGATATAGCCTATAACTGTGATAACCAAAATTCGAAAAGGAGTTAATGAATCAGGATGTTTGAATATTCCTAGACGAAATGCATTTCTTATTATCAGGACTCTAAAAACATCAACTAGGTTAGATCCAACCTGTAGCAGTCTTCACGTTGGAGAATACTGCAGCTACTAGAAAGGCCAACGAAATTTGCAAGTTCACGTAGATGAGATAAAACAAAAATTGGATGCTGTAGTCGTTAAGCGTGAAAAATTTCAACCCTACAAGAATGAGATGCATTAAAATAACTATAACAGAATCAAAATCATGGAAGAGTTCATTGGTTGTGTTATTACCTATAATTGAGCCGAATATCACAAAACATAACATATACACTGAAGATATGACAAGAAAATAAGCATAAGTAATCATCCAATATGGGCCATCACCAAGCCCATGCATTTTCATCATAATTCTTAAATTTTGTTCCTTCTCATAAACCAGAGATGATAAAACGACCTGCAACAGGAAGAATGCTCAATGACTACATATGAAGAGGTAAGTAAATGAAATAGGTATAT
Source organism: Panax notoginseng (assembly GCA_016801055.1). Classification (NCBI taxonomy): domain Eukaryota; kingdom Viridiplantae; phylum Streptophyta; class Magnoliopsida; order Apiales; family Araliaceae; genus Panax; species Panax notoginseng. The sequence continues at coordinate 278,016,620 of CM029012.1, forward strand.
ATTCATAAAATTATCAGATATAAACAATTACATATCGAAAAATGACTACGCTATTATACGCAATTACTTCCCTTATCTATAAGGCGCACACTAGCTCATAATTGTCTATTTATGATAACTAACTAGCTCTTGATTATCTAGAGATTTATATTAACGAGAAATTAAAGCATTCATTTAGCATGAATCCCTTCTCTAAGGGTGACCATAATTACTTAGATTACTAAACCAATCATCATGTCTCTTAAAGAACAATAGAGGGAACTAAATGTGTGTTCTTATGAAAAAGATGAGTGCATTTGTATAACATTTAATTAGACTAATCACGCTGATTCTGAGAAAAGAGCTCCAACAGGAGAAGGAAAAAACAAAGTGATGTGGCTAATCATTAATAAACTATATCTATTTGCCTCTATAATCCATATATCTACAATTTGTATAACAACTTGCCACTATAATCCTACCTATCATGCATATAGTTCCTTGACTTACTTTTTGAGGTGTATTGCACATAAAGATCAAGTATAATATTATTTCACCACTCTTTTAAAGTCTACTTCTATAGTTTGGTGGCTTTTGTATCATGCATTTCCCCTCATTTCCAAACTTCAAAGCTCCAGATCAAGGTTCAGGAATCAACTAATAAACAACACTACAAGGAAAATGTATATTCATAAAAATAGGACTAATCAAATTAACAACAATAGAATGGAAGACCCTTGGCTATTCCAATTCTTAATAGATTTGATCACAGATAAAAATAGAACAGATGTTAACAAGTTAATGTTATTTATAGCAGCAAGATAAAAACTTAAAAAGAACATATAAGAAACTCAACAACTGTATAAACCTCAACAAATTGAAACCAAATGCTTTGTTTAAACCAATGTACCACAAGTAACAGACTTCACTTACAGGAAATAGTTGTATAATGACCCATGTAAAAAAGAGAGGTCCCAGGAGAGAAGAGAAATCCAGTCTAAGTTGAGTTTCAGGCTTGGGCATTTCTTTCACAAATTCAAATAGCATATTTGTGGCAGGACCCAACAGAAATTGGAGGTAGGCATTTGACACCTGTAGAAATATGTAATGTAAAGGTGAAATTTTCTCATTATTGTCATTGATGCAGCAACTTTTATATAGTTTCCAACTCGAAGGAGTAAATATATCAGCTAAACAGTAAATGAAATAATTTGTGGAAAGTAGAGAAAATGTCAACTACGTAAAAGAAAACGTGCAATAGATGAATCCTTCTTGTTCATTATATAAATTGATTGGATGAGATGCATCATGTTAGAATTTCACCAGATAATGTAGCACAGAAGTTACAGAACTAACGATAATCCTAACTAATAATAGCACATGTTTATTTATTCCATGAAACGATAACTTGAAACAACCCGGATCAAATCATAAGTCCAGAACAAATCGGGTCAAATCCCAAGTCCGAATCGAATCAAATTCATCCAAATAAGACCTTAAAACACTGGCCCAATAGTACCTTCTTGGGCCATTTTAGACTACCACCCAAAAAGGTCATGACTGAAAGTACTATGTCTCTCTCGTCATTGTGGATAATATCGACTAGCTTCGTGTCCTACCTCCGGACCTCCCTCTCTCTAATGTGGGATAACACTACCAAACTTCGTGTCCCCATCTCCGGCAACAAGATCGGATGACCCGACCCAAGCTTTCGAGAGTCAACTCTAATACTATATGAAACAACCCAAGTCAAATCCCGAGTTCGAAACAAATCTCGGGTCAAATCTTAAGTCCGAATCGAATCAAATCCATCCAAATAATGTCTTAAACCACTGACCCAATAGTATCTTCTTAAGTCATCTTAACCCACCACAGGCTCACCCAAAAGGTCATGACTTAAGATACTATTGTTAGTAACTTAATTCCTTATATACATACAAATTTTTCCATATCTTTCAATGTGGGACTGGGGTGTTATACAAGTTTATGATGCTTACAGGGGTAGTATGATAACATAATTTAACTAAAAGAATTGACAAAAAAAAAGAGAAAAGTAAAAGACTCTTGATAGGCTCTTATATTTTTAATAATAATAAATAAATAAATAAATAAAACTAGTCAAATATTCTAAACTTAGTTCAAGATCAACAAAAGAAGGCATATTTTTCCACAAGACGAAATTGGACTGCACACTTACAAAAAGGCCCCAATCTCAATATGACATGCGGCAGCAAAAGTTGAAAGACCATGTCATACTTGTGGGGGTTTGATTTAGCAAGACGATTACACCTTCTTTGATAATAGTAATAGAGGTGATTATAGTTATCGAGTATCAATATATCTTAGCTATGGTATTAGTAAAGCATGTATTAGTTCAACAAAAGAAGAAAGTAAGCTCCCTTAACCATAGGAAGCCTTTTCCTGCATAAGTGATTAAGCTCCAATAAGTAGACATTACTGACCAACACACAGAGAAGACATAATATAATACCCTTAGTATTAATTGTCATATTTCTATTATCTATGCATATTTATAGAGCATCACTAGTCATATGAAAAAAAGTATGCAATTAAATGAAAACTTAAATATAGAAAATTTTGTCATTTTATCATGTTTCTTAATATACACAAAAGGTCAACCGTAGTAGATAGATAACGTAAATGGATTATATTTGGAGCCTAGAAAAAAGCTCACAGAGTTAAAAGCCAAGTATGAAGGTTATCGAGTTCAGAGTACATACCAAATTTACTGAGCGAGGAACCCGCATCAATCCAATAGGACTACTGCCAGTGTCATTCTTATAGGTGGAGTTATACCATATACTCACATTGAAATTTTTCGCATTCGAATTTAAGAGATTATAACCTGTAAGGAAAACAATTTAGAGGTCAGATCAATCACATAAGAATTGAAACTATGAAATAGTGTTGTTGTGTTGTTGCTGCTTATTATGATATATTATATATAAATACTAGTAGTATATATATATATATGCCAGAATACAAACCTGCTATTATCTCATTAATCTTCCTCTCAGAATTTCCTTTCCTGTAACCCTTATATAGCTCATCATTGATTTCAGAAGAACTATTGCGCCATAAATGTAAACCTTGAGCACATCTTACCTCTAAATGTAAGACAAAAAGCAAAAAAGTAAATAAATGAAGGTTAAGGATTCTCTGCAGATAATATCAAACATGGTGAGAACTTATCGACAACAAAAAATTTAAAAACAATTACACAAGGGAGAGAGAGGAACACACACACATGCAGAGTATTACTGTCTATGAGACACAAATGTCTAATGAAATTTCTTTCACCAAATTAAACTAGCAAACAAACTTTATTTTCAAATGAAATTATCTAGTTTCCAGGATTAATCCCTCATCAAACATAATCTCATGAACGAGAAACCAAAAAACCTAGACAGCAGAGACCAGAAAACATTAGGTAACCCAATTAGATCTATGAGCCAGCCTAATTCTTGCCCTATTTCATTCCAAACTGCTGTTTCACCACACATAACAGAGTTAGTCTATATATCTTGCTTATGTCAATGCAATTACAGATGCGACCTCAAAGTATTGAACACGATAGAAAATTGAAGCCATAGTCATGAATTTTAATTCCATACCTTGCTGCACTGCAATGGATGCTACTTGGATGGGCAAAGAAAATGTAGAGTTAGGAGCACACTGATTTTGAAGATAATAGACTGGCAGATTTGAGAAGAAAGCCGGATCAAGAAAATTGGTTTCTTCTGTCTGTGACTCTGATCCCTGAAATGATTCAATTAGTCATACTCAAAGCAACGCTGAAAAAACATAAATTATAAACAAAATAAAGATTAATATGTTTCTCAATAATTTAAGTATGTTAGATAAAATGAAATGTGAAGGATAGGACCGAAACTAACCAAAGCAATGTTGGGTAAATTATCATTGGAGAAATTCTGAGGGACAAAACGTCTGAACATAGTTGCGCCCAGGCCTATCATGTTCCATATCAAGCATGAAAGAATACGATCGATAATAAGGATTAACAAGGTAATACCACACTAGATGAATTAATTAATGCTACCAAACTTCTAAGGGTCAGAGAAAAACAATTGCATACTTTGTCCGAGAGAATGGTTATTCCCAGTCAGAAGAATAGTGGCGGGACAGGACCCTGTAATCTTGCATGACTCATTGGGCAAGTCTCCATGTGAAAAAAAGTCATTTCTCACTGCGCGATACTCAGGAGCTGGTATTTGTAACAAAGGAGGCCATTGTGGTGGGCTACGAATGGGGCAGCTAAATCCTTGTTTTAAAGTCGAGTATTCAATCCCACACACTCTTTCACATTGGCCATCCCCATTGGTATCAATACAAGTGCAGCCACATTTGTTCGAGGGTTTGTCCAATTCAGTGTTAACTAAGCTTTGGATGAGAACAAGTAACAAGCAGAGTACAAATGGGAATAAGATTAGTCGGACATTTGTTCTCATATTCCGTTTCTGCAACAAAAGAATGATGAAGACAAGAAGTACTGAAAATCATTAGAAACTACCAACATTTAATTACTTAATAATCTCAGTGATTTAAGAACCATAGTAACAGCTTTCAAGCTTATTCTCTTTCAATTGAATAACAATTACTCTGATAAGTTCATCAAAACTATGGAAATGAAGATAAGTTAGACCTATAAGACAATTCATCTCATAGCACCCTTGATTAGTATGTATAATACTAGAAACTAAACTTTTCTTGTTAATATATAATATAACCTAAAAATATTCACATCGGGATTTTCTAATAGGTACAACTAACTTTTTATGGTGATCATGAAAGTTCAAATAATTATCTATTTAGTTTTGTCCTTGCCTTTCTTTTTTTACTCTTACACATGCGTTTCAGATACCGGAACTAGAATGGGTAAAAAGGCAATGAGTTGAGGTGAGTTTATCATGGAAGTACACTGGCAGACAAGAAAATCTTGGTATTATTAGTTATTTTTCTGAAAGAGAATGTGAGATACTAGCTTCAAACAATCAATCAGTCATTCGTTGAACCACATGTTTTAGTATTTTGTATTGAATCAGCACTGAAGCAGCTACGCTTCATAGAATAAATTCATCTTTAAAAATAGTAGCAAACAAACAAAGATGAGCCAAATCACAAGGGGAAAGGAAAAGCTGAGCCAAAGTTTTTTCAATCAAAAAGTAAATATATATAAATCTGATAAATATTGGCCACCTGGACATTAGGCATTCCTTAAAAATTGGTGGGGGAATGTCCAAATCAACAATAATAGTGACAGAAATAAATCATCATAAATCTCAACCTTTGTACAATATTATTGAGGGGAAATTTTATCACTAACAAAACTTGCCATTAACTGTGTCAAAATTCTCATACTTTTCACACACAAACACACTGATAAAAAACAAGTGAACATGAATAATTACTTGACCAAATAATAAACAAATTTCTTCCAATAGTTGGTTGTGAATTCTCTGGTGTCAGAAATAGAACTTAATCTTTTCCTACATAAAAATCGATTATCAATTAAACATCAAACAGTGATATTCAAACTTATATAGAGTAATAAAGAGAGAAAAATACTCGAGATGAATGATGAAAATATCAAGGTTACAAAATTGAAATAACACATAGTGACTACCTGGAATGTCAAATTCTTTCTGAGCAAAGCGTTGGCCTGAGTCCAGAAGCTAGAAGGTCCATGTGATAAATCCGCCATTGATAGGCCCTCTGTCGTTCTCCCTCCCTCTCTCTCTCTCTCTCTATATATATATATATATATGTATATGTATATATGGAATACAAATTCGAACGTTAGAATGGGACTTGGCGCCAAAGTAAAGCGAATGATATGTTTAATTGTCTTTCTGCTTCAATGAAGGAGCCAATTTTCCTCTTCCCCTTCGCATTAAATTTATGAAATATATATGTATGTATGTCTGGGAGTATAGACTGTCAAAAGGAATCACTGAGCCCTGCAAAATGACGAACCCGATCTCTTAGTACTCTTTTCAGTATTATTGACGATAACTGCACTTGTGCTGATGACTATAATGTCCTTCACGCGTCTATCGTACAAGTCCAGAATTACCCCTGTGATAACTTCTATTCTTGCTCTTTAGTGCTAATGAAAAAAATGTCCATCAAGTTTGACCATCAAATTTTGGAAATCGTCAATCACTATTTCCAACTATTTAAAACAACAATTCTATAATTTTTTTTGTCATTTTGGCCAATTACGAGAGTCGGTCCTGAATTTTCTAAAATTTAGGATAAATTTTTTTAAGTAGGTCTCTTTATATAAATTAAATAAATAAATAATCAATTAATTAATTTTATTAAATTTATAAGAATTTACAAAAGATAAAAAATAACACTTTAAAATGTCATCGAAGTAAATAATCGTCACATGTACCTATAAAATAAAAATATCAATGAAATCGGTAAAACTAATGAAATATCCACTGTAGTTGGCAAGTTTTATTGATTACACAATTAATTTTTATTTTTTCAAATTACTCCACTAAACTAATTACTATTATTTTAAAATTAGGTTATTCCGTTAAAAAAAATAAATGGACGTTAATTTTTTATCTACAAAACTAATGAATTACCCACTGTAGTTGACACGTTTTACTGATTACACCATTGAACTTTTAATTTTTCAGATTACCCCATTAAACTAATTAAAAAATAATTATTTTAAATATTTTTAAAAATAATTATTATTTTCAGTAAAAAATATTAGAAACTTTAATTTTTTTCATAAAATGAGTAAAGTTTCATAAAATATAGATTTAAAAAAATTAAAATTTTATGAAACCTTACTGATTTAAAAAAAAATCCTTTTGAAAATAAAATTTATTTTTATATATATATTTGGCAAAATTAATTATTTGACCACCGAAGTTGGCACGTTTTACTTAATACCTGATTGAACTTTAAATTTATCAAATTAATTAACTGAACTAATTAAATTTTTTAAATTGAGTCAGGTTGTGTTTGATAAATCTGGGAATTAAGATTTGAATGATTATGATGTCTTAATAAATTAGATTATCTGAATGGTTATGAGGTCTGAATCTAAAAAATTGTTTGATAACAAAAAAGTAAGCTGTCTCTTAATGACACTATTTTACCATTTTAAATGGTAAAATTTTATTTAATAATTTTAAATATTCAATTTAATAAAAATGAGTGCATAATATTGTTGAATATATTTATATAAAAAAAATTATCAAAAAAATTTCATTAAGAGGTACCTCTTAATTATTAAGATTTCATTTTATGTCTTACCGATTAAGAGGCATTCAGAGGTAACAAAAAACAAAACAAACAGCATCATGCCTCTTAGCGAATAAGAGGCAGTCCATTAAGAGGCAATCAGATGTAAACAAACAGCACCTCACTCCGTTAAAAAAAATAGATAGACGTTAACTTTTTATCTACGTGGCGCTAAAAAAAATATATAAAAATTAAAAATATTACATGTGGCAATAAAATAAATAAAAAACTTCAATCAATCCTGATTGGGTCCAGTGAGGGGTTTGGTCTGAGTGGGTCTGGTGCAAACCCAGGTTTGAGCTTCCAAAACTGTTTGATGGGTTTTGAACAGTTGAAGCTTCTGTAAGAAGACGATACAGTTGGGTTTCGGATATCTGATTCCCGTAGCCCTAATTCTTCAATTGTCTTTAATCCATCTTAGCTTTTAAATTCAGTTGACGCTTTTTTAGCTAAATCTGTGTTTTCCCATCTTTGGCAGGGGACTGAACAAAGCATTAGATCTTTATTTTCCTAATGCTTCCTACTTTTAAACGAGTTGATTGTAAAGATAGAGGAGCAGATTGTGGAGTCAGAGTTAAGCAGAGCTTTCATGGCGGTCTCTGACTCTCTCTCTCTCTTCTGGTTTTTCTTCCTCAATTTCGATAATGAAAGCAAGAATAAAAACGAAAAAACTATAATTTGGATTGTAAGAGAATAATTTGTTGTTTGTTGGGTGTTCGGAAGAAGAGAGAGAATAAGAGGAAGAAGAGGCGGTGGAGGTGGTGGTGGTGGTGGTGGTGGAAGAAGAGAGAGAAGAAGAGACGGTGGAGGAGGTGGAGGTGGAGGCGGCGGCGGTGATGGAAGAAGAGAGAGAAGAAGAGGAAGAAGTGCGAGAAGAAGGAAGAAAGAATTGATTTAATGAATGAAAAAATGTTTTATTTTTATTAGTTTTTGTTTTGTTTTATTATGTTTTTGTTATTTTTAAAATTTTAAAATGTTAAAAATGAGTTAAAAAATAAAAAAAAATTTATTTCCATGTAAGTGTTGCTGATTGGCCACCTCATTTTTTTTATTTTATTTTCTCTTATTTTTTGCTTCCACGTATGAAAAATTTTGATAACCATTAATCAGATTTGACAGAATGACCCAATTTAAAAAATTTAATTAGTACAGTTAGTCAATTTTATAAATTAAAAGTTCAATCAGGTATTCAGTAAAACGTGTCAACTTCGGTGCCCAAATCATTAGTTTTGCCATATATATTTTATAAAAGTTTACTCATTTTTTTTGAAAATAGAGTTTATTTTTAGACAACTTACAGTAGTTCTACCTATAGAAAGAATCATGAAAGAGGTACTTGAATCCATTTACTATCCCGAGTTTCTAAACACGTCGCACTTCCGCTTGGGTCGAGTCGCACTTCCGCTCGGGTCGAGACTGCCACTCAGTTGTTTAGGTTTCATAAGATAGTGAGAACTTTCATCCGTTAATAAATGCTCCTCGCTGGAAAGAAGAACTTGCTGGTTGTAGCTTTAGTTGAACTTCCAGAGTGATAGGTCGGTTATTACTCTGCCATCGTTGACAAATCTACTTAACGAAAGAGAAAAGAGAACGGGGTAATTTTACTTGCGACGCTTTTCATTGGTGGTATGATATCAGTCGACCCACTGCCCATTTTTGTCCTAACAAATGCTAAATGTCGTTGGATCTATTTGACGAGCTATATGTATGAGTGTGGGGTTAATTGACCCCTTTGATTTTTTTTTATGTATGATATAATAAATTTTTTATAAGTATAATTTAATAATTTTACGTCAATTGAAATAATTTTGTGACTGATCGTGTAGATGTTGATGTGATCGTGTAAATGTATATACGACCTTGAGGTAAGCACACATGTCGAGCTACGACCAGATTTTGCTAGGGTGGAGGTTGACAAAGGTTGATTTGGTCCAATTTTGGAGGTTGTAATTTGGATCTTGGAGTGAGTGGCTCAAGTGGGTTAATCTAATATTCATATTTTGGATCTGGTTTGGTGGGTGTAAAGAGGTTGGTAGATGCTAGGACTCAACCTCATGTTCTTGGTAAGAATGTTAAGGGGTTAAGGTGAAGAAGATGAGATTGACTTTTGTAATTATTTTTTGTGTGTTAATTATTGTTAAGTTGGACCGTAATAAAATTGATTTGGGTATTTTGTTTTGAAGTATTTATGTAGTTTTAATTTAATATAATTTATTATTTTTTAACAAACTAATTAGTTTTAATTATATCATTTAGGTTTATTTTATAGTTTAGTTTTATTTTTATTTTAATGCTAATGTTAATATACTATTGAAATTATTAATGTTAATGGAATTAATTAAAATAAACGACAATAATAAGTGAAATTTTATATACTTTTATGCATGTAAGAATACTCCATATACATACACAATTTGTAGTCAATTCATAATTTCTTGACACGTGTCTAATTTCATAATCAATTTGGCCGGAATGACAAAAAAGGAACAAAACTGCTATTTTTAAATACTTAGATATATTGATCGATGATTTCTAAATTTTGAAGGTCAAATTGATTTTTGTTCAAATTTGGAGGACAGTTTTGTCATCGGTCACTCTTTTTTTTTTCTTTTTCTTTTTTTTGATATAGACACATGCACATTCTCAATAATAATTACACTAATAAGATTCCTATATTTGTATTTTGAACATTAAGGTTTTTTCGTTTAAAAAGAGTGAGGGTAAGAGAGAGCTACAAAAACCATTCTACCAGTTTACTTTAGATTCATAAATAATAATCCTCCCAATCTACCCCAATGAACTTTAGATCTCATATCTAATTTACATTTATGTGAATTTTTTTAATTTGAGGCTTATTTTGTTCTTTATGTAAGATTTAATTCATTATTATTATTTTTATTCCAAAATTAGAGATACAATTTGATTTTTAAAGTCAAACGAAAACATATTAAAATTTAAATTTGTTTAACTTTAGTTGATACAATTAGTATAATATGTAATAAAAACTATAAATTATAAAATTTATTTTATTATAAACTTTTATGAGTTATACTAATTTTGAAATTTAATATACCGTTGTTTGACTTTAAAAATCAAATTATATATTTAATTTTAGAACAAAATAAGTATGATTTAACCTAATTTTACTTGTAGTTCTTTCTTAATTTGGACTTAAAAAAATAGTTCTCTTTTGTGAAAATTGAAACTTTCAATATATATGTTTATGGGCAAGTATTACGATTAAAAGTGTTTAATTGTTTATCAAGGTACTTAAATTTTAGATTAGGATCTTCTCCATCTCAAATAAATATAAATTTTTTATTTTATAATTTAAATTTAAAATTATTTCTCTCTTATCAACATAATATTATATTTCAAAATATTTTAAATCTGAAAGTTTCCATTTATATGCACATGATACTGCTCTGCTATGTTGGTAGTAGTATTAATATATTAATAGTTTATGAATGTAATATTAATAGATTAATAGTTTATGGACGTAATAGCGTACGTCACCCACCAATCAATCAAACAATAAGTCTTATATTTAGCATTACAAAAACCTTGATTCATCAATATATTTGATAGTTTAAAACGGGTGAACTATTAATCTCATATTTATCATGAGAATATATTCTATTATAAGTAGTCTTAGAAATAAAAAAAAAAATCCATAGGACTATTAATTCTTTTTTAAATAATAAAATAATCAAAAATAGCATTAAATTTAGACAAATAGTTCAATCTCAAACATACTTTTTGCAACTAAATATAGTCCAAGGAGTATTAGCTACTACGAGTCCAGACATAAAATTATAGATATAATATAATTTTTTAGATAAAACGACGGTATATTAAAATTTAAAATTAAGATGAATCATAAAAGTTTATAATGAAATAAATATTTAAAAAATAATAATTGAAGGCTAAAATAAATATTTAAAAAAAAAACAAAGCAAATGTCAATGGCCAACTAGTTTTTGGAAAGGTACTGCCAAGTGAGCGTATAATTAATTTTAGTTGTTGGCGGAAAACTATTGCCAACTCAATTTATTAGATCACATTTGAAGGTTTAAATACAACTATATTGATGAACCAAGGTTTGTATAGTAAAATATATGTTTAAGAATAAATCATGTTATTTGGTGTGAATTTAATAATGACCGAGTAAGAACAAAATGACTTAATTTTTCAAAGTAAAATAAAATTATAAATATAGAAGAAAAATTGGATTTCAGTCGCATAGTTTAAATAAAAGGTAGCCAAAAGAATTAGCATGTGCAAAGCTAGCTAAAATATTCAAAGGCAGGCATGGGGCCGGCCAACTAACAATCCAATTCAAACACATATGATAACCGTGTGATTGTAACTCGTCACTACAAAACGCCGACAGTGAGCATGCATCTACATTATGGCGGCTGCCCATCTCTATTTCATATACTTGGTGGGGACACCAATTATACGACGGTCTCTATTATAATTTGTTCGGCCCCAGCCCCAGAATAGCGCGTATAATTAATAATTACTACTTTTTTCCATTTTAAAATTTAGATTAGGATAATATTTTTATATGTTAAAGTTCAAAATTAATATTAACTTATTTAATATGAAAAATATTTATTATTTTCAATAGTTGAATGTGAATTTTAAGACCGTCAATTAAATTATATGAAACGGATGAGCTATATAGGAATAATAAATAAATTAGGTTACGTTAGGTTAGGTTAGTAATAAAATGAAATGGGCACAAAAGCTAGCTAAGCTAGCGCCTAGCTCAGTATCCTGTCCTATCCACATTCCACCCCAAATTGTGGAAAAGGAAAGTATTTGTACTAAGAGTCACCCCAAAGCAAAGTTTCTTAGAATTTTCCTTTTCGCTGGCTTTACGTAGAAGCAAAGTTTCTTAGAATTTTCCTCTTTCGGATAATTTTCTATCCTTGTGAACCTATGTATAATGTATTTGTGGTCATCACAAGTACTTAAAAATTCTATTAGTATAATTTTGACTACCAAATAATTTAGTTTGTTCATACGATATCTACGCTGACTTTGGAATTAATTTTATTTCATATTCAAAACATATAGTATTATTATTATTGGGATTCTTCCAAATGCTTTCTTGGTCTTGACTAGGGTACCCTTCGCCGGTGAAAAGCTTAATGACTAAAGTATCCTTCTGTTTTATTTTTTGTATGTTATGTGAACCGGTGAACTGGTAAAGGTGGGAGGAAAAACGACAATTATAAAAGTTTTTTTTTATTAGTATATATAATCTCTCTCTCTCTCTCTCTCCCTCGTGTGTTATATAAACTCCAAAAAAAAAGAAGAAAAAGTTGTCAACAAAATTAATTCTCCCTAAAAAAAAATTAAACTCGATCTAACAAAAAGAGTACAGAGACTCCAAACAAACAAAAAAATTGTCAACAAAATTAATGCTTCCATTAATTTTATATTAAAAACTGGAGATTGTAAGGTATAAATTGTTTTTTTTTGAAAAGTTAATGCTTTATGAGATTTTATTAGTTAAGTAAATGGTCCGTCCATGGCATTCAAAAGATTGATTAGGCAAATGAAAACACATAGTAATAGCCTGTCCAAGTGTGAAGAGTTGATACAACAAGTAACGACGCATAGGTATATGTATATAATAATAAGAAGAATACGATAATCTTTGTCTTGAATAAAACGACAGTCAAAAAGAGAATAAAATACTACGCGTTTCATAAATTAAACAAATGGCAGATATTGTTATTTCAGTTGAAAACATGGTCCAATTTAATTCCATTACCTCCCCCATCGACCAACGTTATTGGTCTGGTCTGTTCTCTTCTCTTCTCTTCTCACAAGTCACAGGACAGGACAAACTACTAGTAACTCTCTCTAAAACTGAAGCCTTACAGTTGCACAGAGATTTATACAATCTTTACATACGTACGTACGTAAGGTGAGGAGAGAGACACAGAAAGCGAATGGAATTACAGAGGGGATTCTCTCTACTGTTCCAACAATTCAAAGCTTTGTTCGTTAAAAACTTTATTCTATCATGGCGAAACAAGCGAGCCACATTCCTTCAACTATTCTCTTCACTCTTCTTCATATTCCTAATCTTCTGCATCCAAAAAGCTATCGAAGCTCGTTTCGGATCTTCTACATCATTTGAGAATGTATTTGATCCCCAAGCAGTTTTCTCCCATCCAATTCCTCCGTGCGAGGATAAGTATTACATCAAGCTCCCGTGTTATGACTTCGCTTGGAGCGGCAGTGATTCCCCAAAAATTGCCAACATCGTCAGCCGAATCATGGAAAATAACCCTGGAAGACCTATTCCTTCCACCAAGGTATAATATCATTGACTTATTGTTTCCTACTCTTTTCTGAGTGAATTGCATTTGTTGTAAGTAGTACAATTTGATTTGTCTACTTGTTAATGAAGTTATCTTGAGTTAGAATTCGTATGTACTGTTTAAATTCTTAGAAATTGATACCCAAGTTTGTGAGGTTTGCTGTTTTAAATTAGGATCACCGCTAATAAAAGACTTTTGTTACCTCCGGAACTTGGTAAATGCAAGGAAAGAGAATGCAAAAGAAAAGATAATAAAAAGTGAAAAAGAACAATTAATTTAACCTAGGGCCTTGGTCGGTTGATCCAATGGCCCCTTGTGTACCAAGACGTGGGAGTTCAACTCTGCTTCTAAATACATCACATTCTCAAAGTTTAGTTAGCTGCTGTCGAACATATTTAACTATTCACTGAATTTTTATACTGCAAAGGAGGCGTATGTCCTAAAGTAGTCCAATTAGTTATTATCAAATAATTTCTGCCAAAGCTATTTAATTATCCATTGAATTTTCCAAGAGCAAAGTCTGGGGTTTGTCCTAAAGTAGTCAAATAACTTAGCAATATCTGAATAATGTTTTGTGTAGTTTTTTCTTTCTTTCTTAGAGTTGTTATATTTCTATAATTTGTAGTGTTATTATTTGTAGTTGGATTGATATTTCTGCAAGTTGTAGAGATGATGGAAATTTTATGATATGGTTGTCGTGCTCTGATTCATAATGTTGTTCTTCCTGAAGTAGAACTATTATAGGCCCACTTAGCATTTTCATTAGATTAATCATTATACAAACTCAAAATCAAGTTAGGAGCAAAAAAGAAGAAGGATTTACTGGGTTTTTACCCTCATAAGAAGTTACTGTTAAGTGAGAAAGGCGAAGAAGATGTCACTATTAATGTTGGTGTTTTTCCTTGAGAATAAGCTGGTATTGGAGATTTAACAAAATTTTATATAAATAGTGTATGTGTTTGTATGTATACTATATATAAGCAAACAAATAAAAAAAAAAACAAAAAAACTTTGTAGTATTTTAATTCAACTTCCAAGATGAAGCTAACAATTCTTACCGTGAGTTTCCCCTCCTGTAAAATCATCTGGTCCGGAAAACTACTTGTTACTTTCTTTATTCTACTAACAGTTGTACTGGACATATCCTTACAATTGTATACTTTTCTTAAACACAAAAGGGAAGATATATTACTACGAGAGAATGACTGATATGATTGAGATCACTGGATAATCTATCCTTCCTTGATTTGTGCAGGTAAAACCATTTAGAACAAGCAGTGAAGTGGATGAGTGGCTTTTCAGTGATCCTATGCATTGTGCGGGAGCACTGCATTTTAATGAGACAAGTGATACTGTAATAAGTTATGGCATACAGACTAATTCAACATCAGTTAGCAAGAGAGGGAATTATGAAGATCCCACACTGAAATTCCAGATTCCACTTCAACTTGCTGCAGAGCGTGAAATAGCAAGATCTTTGATAGGAGGTGATAGATATTAAACACATTTCATTTTGGTCCTTATATTTTCTTCATTTACATTATGAGTGTTTTGACCTTCATTTCACCTAATGACTAAATAATCTAAATCTCTCATTTTTTTTTCTTTGTTCATATATATCCAGATCCAAACTTCAGCTGGATCGTCAGTCTTAAGGAATTTGCACACCCTGCAATTGATAATTTCTCTGCTGTGGGTACAATTGGACCAACTTTTTTCCTCGCAATTGCTATGTTTGGTTTTGTGTTTCAAATTAGTTCTTTGATCACCGAGAAAGAACTCAAACTTCGGCAGGTAATGGCATGTCACTGTTATGATCTCAAGAAGAAACCATGTGAAACTATTCTTATGCTCTTCATCTCACATTTTCTTAACAGGCAATGACTATGATGGGTCTTTATGATACTGCATATTGGTTGTCATGGCTTTCATGGGAGGGAATTATTGCAATTTTTTCATCCCTTTTCACAGTTCTCTTTGGAATGATGTTTCAGTTCGATTTTTTTTTGAACAACAACTTTGCGGTTCTGTTCCTTTTGTTCTTTCTTTTCCAATTAAATATGGTAAGTTCCTTTGTTCCAAAATCAAACTTCTTATTTTTAATTGGGCATAGCATTCTTTTTGGTGAAACTCTATCTTTAAGATATCAGGTATAAATGATTTTCTTATAATCCAATGCCAGATCGGTTTTGCATTCATGCTATCAGCCTTCATTAGCAAGTCATCTTCGTCCACAACTGTGGGCTTCTCTGTATTTATCATCGGTTTCCTTACTCAGGCAAGTTCCTCTCTTCACAATTTTGAACAGAAATTACTGGCCCAGTCATCTGACAGATCTTTTTATTGCGCAGCTTGTCACAGCATTTGGATTTCCTTACAGCGATAACTTCTCGAGTAGTTATCGGATCATTTGGTCATTATTCCCACCTAATCTTCTTGCTGAAGGTCTGCAATTACTTGCTGATGCAACTTCTACTCCTGAAGATCCTGGAATCAGCTGGAGCGGAAGAACAAAGTGTGCCTCAAATGATACAGAGTGTGTGATCACAATTGTATGTTTAAACTATTTATATTTTTTTTTCAGTTTTGGTCCCCATTTCCTTCATTAATCATTGTTTCCTTTTCTATTTCCCCCCCTCTTATTCCAAATTTATTCTTTAAAGCTTATATATTCACTTTTATCTCATATAAAGCTTGACCCTTTTCATTGCTGTTGACTCACATTCTACTTCTTCAATTTTTGTCTTTGACAGAATGATATCTATATTTGGCTTGTATCGACGTTTGTTCTGTGGTTTGTTCTGGCTATCTATTTCGACAATATAATCCCGAAAGCCGGTGTTAGAAAATCAGTGTTTTACTTTTTGAACCCTGGCTACTGGACAGGGAAAGGTGGAAACAAGGTGGAAGGTAACAGAATTCAAATACAATTTCTGTCATTCTTTTCTTGTTCTTCTGCTGTTGTTGATGATTAACCTCTTACCTAATGTTTTTAGAGGGCAGCATATGTAGTTGCACAAGTTCTGTTCCACCACTAGATCATATGTCTCCAGATGATGAAGATGTCCTTAAGGAGGAAAACATCGTGAAACAGCAAGCTATGGATGGTGTGATTGATCCGACTGTCGCAGTTCAGATACGTGGCCTTGTAAAGATATATCCTGGAACGACCAAAATTGGTTGCTGTAAATGCAAGAGGTCTTCACCTTACCAAGCTCTTAAGGTTGACATATTACCTTCCGTACCATTTTGTTTAGTTGCTGTCGGATAAAAGGATTTCATGATGAAATAAATATTGTACTGCAGCATTCAAAATTTTCATCTTAATTTAGTGTCGAGACCCCACTGTCAGATAGCTACCTAGTTCACATCCCAGAACCTCATCCTCCCCCCCCCCCCGGGTCAAAGTATTTCTAGTGTCGTTACTCAGATTATTGGATTATACTCCCAAAAACAAATAAGAGTAGAGACAATCAAGCTTCAGTGTTTGTGTTGGGGAAAAGAGATATCCACTGGGTGAAAAAAGCATGTGCAGCTTTTACACCTGAAATAGAGGTGTGATGGTTTGATATTCCGTGTTCATAGTTTCCTTAGTGGAAGTTCAATCCCTCATACTCAATTGAGCTTGCGTCCTCATAGTCTGTTGTATTGGTGTGTAGACATAGAGGCAATGAAGAATTCCCATCAATATCTGTGTTCTTTTCAGATCTTCTGAGTTCTGACTAACATTTTCATCTAAATCCTGTTCTTGTTATTTGTCAGTATCACTTTAAGAAACAAAGTGATGTATATAACCATATAAGATGGACTTTACCTTCAGGGTTTGTGGGTGAACTTTGCAAAGGATCAGCTATTTTGTCTTCTGGGACCTAATGGAGCTGGGAAAACTACCGCAATCAATTGTTTAACTGGAATTGCGCCGGTTACTAGTGGAGATGGTATTACTATGTTCAGATTTTCATGTTTATCAATCGCAACTTATCTAGAAAAAGTTAGAATTAATGTATTTGTTTTTTTTAACAGCATTGATATATGGCAATTCCATTCGAAGCTCTGTTGGCATGTCAAATATTCAAAGAATGATAGGGGTTTGTCCCCAGGTGACTCTTTGACTTCCTGGTTTTTCCCATCAATTTAAAATACTGTTTATGTAGTTTAATAACAACTTTTCCAAATTGAAGACTTATTTGAGCCCCATATTTCATAGTTCGATATTCTTTGGGATGCACTGTCTGGTCAAGAACATCTCTACCTCTTCGCAAGTATCAAGGGTCTGCCCCCTACTTCACTTGAAACGGTCTGCACTATACTAACCTGAAACTTGTTTTTGCCTCTCTCTCTCTCTCTTTTTTTACCTATGTCAATTACATTTAATGATGTTAAAATCTGGATGAGCTGACTCAATCCATTGTCTGATGGTTCATATATTCTAAGATGGATTATTTTACTATTACATAGGTTGCACAGAAATCATTAGCAGAGGTGAGACTTGTTGAGGCAGCTAGAATGAGAGCTGGCAGCTATAGTGGAGGAATGAAACGCCGCCTTAGTGTAGCAATTGCTCTCATTGGTGAACCAAAGCTAGTCATCTTGGATGAACCAGTAGGCAGATTAGCAAAATCCTAGTTCTTCATTTATGTTAAATTATTTCGTCCGGTCATAAAACTTTCATCTTGCAGACGACCGGTATGGATCCAATAACTAGACGACATGTTTGGGACATTATTGAGAATGCAAAGAAAGGGCGAGCAATTGTCCTAACAACACATTCAATGGAGGAAGCTGATATTTTAAGCGACCGCTTAGGAATTATGGCGAAGGGTAGGCTTAGATGTATTGGAACCTCAATCAGGTTAAAGTCACAGTTTGGAACTGGTTTTATTGCCAATGTAAGCTTCTCCGAGAGCAACAAAGGAACTCCTATAGAAGGGGATGCAAAATTTCATGAGGCCGTGAAACAGTTCTTTAAATACGTAAGTTGAATGTCAAAGTTGATTGAAATAATAATAATAGTACAAAAAAAATACTTGCTTTTGACTTGCGGGTTACATTGACAGCATTTGGATGTGTTACCAAAAGAGGAGAACAAGTCCTTTCTGACGTTTGTTATTCCCCATGACAAGGAGAAGCTATTGACGGTAAAACACATCTCACTCTATAAAATGTCAACATTGTTTTTGGATGTTTCTTTAGTCCATTGACTAGAATAATTATTTGCTTCAGTTTAACTATGTTGGTTTGGAATACTTCTGGCATTTTCTTTCAAGGTAGTAGTCATTCTTTGGAGCAGAGGGAGTATAAAATTATGGATATATCTATTTACACACCTAAATTGTACATCTAAAGAAATACTCAAGTGAAAAATAATAGTAGATGAGGAGAGAGAAAGTGTGGTGGAGAGAAGATAGAAATATTTTACACTTTGGTGTATGTACAAATTACAATTTGGGTGTGTACATAGATATATCCATTAATTATTGTGGGGTTCAATTAGCACAAGTCTAATAAAATTAATGTGAATACTTTGAAAATAACAAATTTTGTAATTAGTAGTTCTTTTAGATATTTCCAATTATATTGACTAAAATTAAATGAATCTAAATTTAAAAATCTCACAAATTGATTTGAACAAGTCAAATGGAGACTTATTTTGAAATTGATGGATTAACACTTGCAGAGTTTACTTAGGAGGTAAGGCTATAATCCCCTGATTTGCACTAAAATGAATCCTTTAAATATATTTTAAATATGTACACAGCTGAAATTCTTTCTAATGTACTTGGTGCTTTTTCTTTTTCCATTTTCTTTTCTTTATCTGGCAATTACCCCTATTAGAATTTCTTTGCGGAGCTCCAAGATAGAGCAAGTGAATTCGGTATTGCGGACATCCAACTCGGTCTTACAACACTTGAAGAAGTTTTCTTGAACATTGCAAAGCAGGCAGAGCTAGAAAGCGCTGCAGCTGAGGGGAGGTTCGCTACTCTATCCTTGACTTCAGGAGCTTCAGTACAAGTAAGTGCGCTGGTTGATTGATCTGTATTAAATTTGTTTTGTCTAGCTACATTGCAACTACTGTCTATAAACTGACCATTACTATGACAATTTTTCGTTTTTAATTTCTTATTATGATGTTAATGCAGATACCTACAGGAGCAAGATTTATAGGGATACCAGGAACAGAGTCGACAGAAAATCCTAGAGGTGTTATGGTAGAAGTATACTGGGAGCAAGATGATTCTGGAACCCTTTGTATCTCTGGACACTCTGCAGAAGCTCCGATACCGCATCATGTTCAACCAGTGGTTTCTTCAACAACCACTTCCAACAGAATATTCTTAGGTCGTGAAGGACCGATTTATGGAAGTGTGATTGATCCTACGGAAATCGGTAGGGTAAATTCTTAATGTTAAGATACTAGTAGAAACTACAGGGGTTCGTACATATTCTGGATACTGTAGATTATGGTACAGGGTAGCCTAGTACAAGAATATGGTTTTTTTTTTTTGGTGGTAGTGGGGGCTGGGGAGGGAAGAATTATACACAAAGCTATATCATTTACTGTATAAGTCTTGTTCTTTTATCGTGAACATTATGACTTTATTGTTTGACCCGACTTCTGGTTGGACTGCTATGAAGTTGTTTGCCTAACTAATGTATATGAAATTGTTTCCGATAGACTAATAGCTGCAAATTACACGTTTACAACTATCTTAACAAGGGGAGTAGACAGCAGTCAGTACATTTAAGAATTCTAGTTATGCTTAAATTTTGTGTGTTTAAAGTGCACAGTTGTTGATTAGCACTAACTAGATACATAATCAGGTGTACATTTACTAGTAAATGATATCTACATCAGATCACAATATTAACTATGAACTCTATCCATTTGGCAATGAATGAATGAAACAACTATTAGGTCACCATCCTTTCTTGAGTCCCAACAGTAAGCATGATCTTGTTCACTGGAACAAATATTTAGATCCCAACAAGGTCTCAGTGAGAAACTTCAGCTAAGAGCATTTGAAAATTCAACACAACAGTTTCCCCATCACCTGCATGCAAAGAAGATACAGGACCCAAGCTCTATTAACACGCAGATACTGCGCCTACTTACCACACAAGATTATAAGCTCATAGTCAAAGAATATGAAAAAATATTCCAAATTTAGTGTACACTTCTTAGTAAAGGAAAATGTTTCCTTCATATTATTAGCGCCTCTCTTACTTGCACTCGGCTGTTATTTGACCAAAAATCTTTTTTGTGATTACCATAATGCAGTTTATGGTGATTTCTCAAGTTCCTTGGTTCATTTAGTTGAGACACTATCCACATTCATAGCAGAGTCATTCTGGTTGCCAATCTACTCTGATGGCAGGCTAGAGAAAAAAAAAAGGTCATGCAAATGAATAATGCGAGGCATCAGCAGCGCATGTAGTAAACCCCCAACAAAACTGATTTTAGTATAAGCTAAACCACACTCAGCACTTGGATTGAACCAGGAGTTGGAAAACTGTGTGCTCCAAAATATTATAAACATGGTGATTTTGAAAGTTAATGGTAGAATGAAAATTTGTTGTTGACAGGCTACTCCAGCTACATTCTGTTTTGTAGTTTAAAATTGAGTAGTAAACACAAGAGAAGCGTGTCTTGCAAGTGGAGACTTCATCCAGTATCTGGTACAAATAACTAACCACAGCATCTGCATGCATATTCTGACTTAGAGTTCAGCATATTTAGTACTCTGTGTCAGAGTCAAATTCATAACTAGTCCAACTTGAATGCATTGCCAACCCACAAACAGTGTTGTAGACATCTTCACGTCTAGGGTGAGATGTGTCATCAACTAAAAATTTGTGTACCATGTTCTCCAGTTCTATCCAACTATATGCAGCTGTTTTCTGCAATTTCTTACCTCTCATCAAGCTTCGCACCCTCAAAGCTTCTTGCCATCTACCTGCACTGGCATAAATGTTAGAAAGAAGAACATAGTTTCCGGAGTTTTCAGGCTCTAGTTCTACTAGCTTATCGACGGAGATTTCTGCAAGTTCCACATTCAAGTGAATCCTACATGCACTCAGTAAATTTCCCCATATCACAGCATTGGGCTGCAGTTCCATCTTACATATAAATTCATAGGCCAGTTTAAGTTTCCCGAATCTGCAAAAAAGGTCTACGATACAAGCATAGTGCTCTATCTTGGGCGAAATTCCATGTCCTAATCTCATGGTTTCAAAGAACTTGAGGCCCACTTCAAGAAGTCCTGCATGTGTACAAGCTGTTAGTAACCCTACAAAAGTAATTTCATCTGGTTTAACCTCGATTGCTTTCATTTTCTCATAATGAGCAATGGCATCCTTTGCAAAACCATTTATGGCAAGCCCCATAATCATCGAATTCCAAGTAACAACATCTTTCTGAGGCATCTTTCGAAATACCTGACGAGCTCTTTCTATGTTTCCACATTTAGAATACATGCCCAAAAGTGCTGATGCAACATGAAGATTTGAATCCAAACCATGACTCTCCACATAGCTGCCAATGCTCTCACCAGCTTCCACCGAGCTCAGTTGAGCACAGGCCGATAAAACACTGACAATGGAGACATCATTAGGTTTAATTTGTTCAGTTTTCATTAGTTCAAAAAGCTCCAGTGCCTCGCTGGATCTCCCATTTTGAGAATAACCAGCAATCATTGCACTCCACGCGACAACATCTCTTTCAACCATCTGATCAAACTCTCGACGTGCCTCATCAACAGCTCCACATTTTACATACATTTCCAACAATGCAGTTGAAACTACGATATTGGTGCACAACTTGTTATCATCAATGAAAATCTTGACTCTCGATCCCATTTCCAAATTTCCAAGTTTAGCGCATATAGATAGGACAGTCGCCACAGTATATTCATTAGCACGACACTCTTCAATTTGCATTCTTTCAAAAATTCTAAAGCCCTCTAAATAATCCCCATTATGCGCGTAGCACGAAAGCATAGAATTCCACGAAACAACGGTTTTTTCAGTCATCTCATCAAAAAGTTTTCTTGCTGTTATAACATCACCAGACTTTGAATACCCAGATATCAAACAATTATAACATATGGGATCCTTCACAATAATCCCATCAAACACTTGCTTAGCAGAATCTATATCGCCAATTTTAGCATAGAAATCAATCAAAGCTGTATGAACATAAACAGTTGAATCTAACCCAGAACTCGCGACTAAAGAATGAATCTGTTTTCCTAATTCTATAGCTGGTAACGAAGAACACGACTTGAGAACAGGCGGAATAGTGTAATAATCTATCTGGATATCTCTACGACGCATTGAAACAAATTTTTCAATGGTCTCTTCGCTAAAAGAAAGTTTGGAATATGCGGATATAATGGAATTATATAGAATTTGATCCGGATGAGTAATTTGATCGAACACCTTGCGAGCATAGTGAATGAAAGACAGGCGATTTAAGAGCTTTTTGGTGAATAATGGGATGAGATTGAAGCAGTTTGTGAGGATGATTGCGTGAACCTGTTTGAATTGGTTTAAGTGCAGAGTAGAGTGGAGTAAGCTTATGACATTACGCTCCATACGTACAAAGAGACTATTTGGTGACCAAAAATTGTTTGACCCAAACAGTTATTTTATAACCGTTAATCCTTCATTCAGTTCTAACAGAGGAGGATTCAAAGTTTGAATTCGAATGTAGGTCACTTTTTCAAACCTTCGCCTGGAGCAGGGCCACCAGTTCAAATATTGGGAATTTCGAACATTTACTTTGATTTTTTTTTTATACTTGCTGCTATCTTCAGGTATCACGTTGTAAACAATCTAACACAGTTCGGGCTCAACTAAAAAAAATTCGAGCTGGATTCGTTAATAATATGATCCAAATTTAAGCATTAAAAATAATTCGAATAAAAATACGAGTAGAATCTGAGCAAGGTTATACTCAATTCGTTTAAGATTCAAACCACTCGAATTTTTTATTATGATTCGATACATACTCGGTTAATACATATTCGATTAGATGTTCGATACATTCTCTTAATTATAATATATACAAATTTAAATCTAATTATGATAATTAGTTATAGTTTTGTTTTGTTTTTAATTTTAATTGTGATTTTATATTTGTAAAGTGTAATAATAAATATATTTTTTCATTTTTAAGTAAAATAACAAATTCAATTTATAATTATATTTATTATAAAACTAGTTATTATGTGAAGACTCGAATTGGAGCTTGAATTTGAAGCTCGCGAGTAGTTTGAATAAATATTCGAGTAGAGTCGGATCGAATTCGAGTAATAAATATTCGAGGCGAGTCGAATCTGAGTAAAATTTTTCAAATATAATTTGAATTTGAGCCGAATTCGAGTACGAATTTATCATTTCGAGTCGAATTCGAGTAGCTCTCTGTTCGCTCCGGTTTGACTCGTTTACACCCTTATACCCTTTGTTTTTTTTAATAAATACTTTCGTTGCATTATTAAAATTTAAATGTAAAACATTTTTATAACTTTTAATTATAATAAACTTTCAAAATTTGGCTGTTAGTAAATCTCTTATTTCTACTCAATAAGCATATGTGAGCGATTTTATGTGATAGTAAATTTATTTTTAAAATATCAAATCTCTATAATAAACCTAGCTTATATCGATTATGAATTTTATTTTTTAGATATTTCTTTTGCTAGTTAATGAGACAAGTTTTTCTAACCGATGGGGATGATGAATTTTACTAGCAAAAGAAATCTCTAAAAAATAAAATTCATAATCGATATACGTACGCTAGGTTTATTATAGAGAATTTATATTTTAAAAATAAGTTTATTATCACATAAAAATCGCTCACATATACTTATATGCATATTTTGATGGTCCACGTGCACAGTAAATCACATGAGACATTAAAATATGCATGTGATTGTATGTGAGCGATTTTATATGATACTCCCTCCGTTTCTTAATATAGGTCGTTTTAAAATTGTGCACAAGTATTAAGAAAATGATTATATAGTATTAAATATATTATTAATTGTCTATATTGCCCTTATATTAGAAGAAGAGAGTGTTATTTATTGGGTAAAAAATAATGAGAGAACTAAAGTTATATTTATTATTTGGGATAATATTGGAAACTAAGTGCTTACTTAAAATTCTCAAACGACTTATATTTAGAAACAAAAATATTTCTCTAAAACGATTTATATTAAAGAACGGAGGGAGTAGTAGACTTACTGATACTTTAATAAATGAAAGCGTAATTCCACAAGATATTCTCTAATATGAGAGGGTAAATTCTATTTACTTTTTATATGAAAAGAAGAGCACGTAAAACTATTAAATTTACGTTTGAAAATATCAATTCCGTTGTTATATTATATTGGCGTGTTTGGGAGTGTATTTTCTCGGATTATTTGGATTTGAAAATAAGCCCATATATTTTTCCCGCCCATACC
The DNA here is from genome assembly GCA_016801055.1 of Panax notoginseng. NCBI lineage: Eukaryota > Viridiplantae > Streptophyta > Magnoliopsida > Apiales > Araliaceae > Panax > Panax notoginseng. The sequence continues at coordinate 278,041,719 of CM029012.1, forward strand.
ACCAGCGGCAGTAGTCCATCTGGCACCAGAGGTAGGCCAGGTGACCCTAACTTAACTGGTGAGTTCACCAATTAATTAATACATAGTATGTTTTATATGTATTAGTAATTCACAACTTGTCTATTTCTCTCACTCCTATTACCAATATCTCTGTTCCCACACCATTCTTCTTCTTCATTCGTTTCTCTGAATTCGAAGAATTCTCATCTTCTTCTGTTTATGGAAAATGCTATGAATGATCAATCGTCTGTCCCTGGTAATACATATGCTTTGCTCTAACTTACCTTCACTTTTTTTCTCTCTCCATATATATATATATATATATATATATTGTAATTAAATCGTGTTTTGCAGGTAATTCAGGGAGATCATCTTCAAAACTTCTTCGATATCCACTTCGATCTGCAACCAAGTCAAAGGAGGAGAAGACACCCGTGGGTGATTCAACCAATTCTTCTGCTTCTAAGAGGTTTTATACCATTCATCTCTTGTTTACCTTTATTAATTGATGCATTTCTTTCTCACTCTATATATATGCATATGTATATATCTATTAATTTTCAATATTACTTTGGGTCTGTTCCAACTTCCAACATTAGAGACATATTTAAAACAAAATTTGAAGTATATTTATGTTATTGTTATCAAATCTACCTTTGGTATTAATTAAGAATTTAAATATTAATGGTGTTGTAGTCCTAGGTATGATAATAAAAAAATAATCTAAAATTAGAAATATCATGCAGTCGTGCACTTTATGGTCAAACTACTATTTGAGTGTTTGAGACTAAATTATTTTTTAACTTATAAGTTGGTAAGTAAAAAAAATTGAGTAACTATTTGTGACTTATTTTAAAATGATTTATAAGTTATGTTAAAATAAGTTCGTTTGATTAAATATAATGTTTATTTTGTCCCTCTTTTTATTAATGTCATTTTTAATAATCTTTACATTATTTTAACTTATAAGTCATTATGAGCCGAAAACTTTTATAATTTGTTTTAAATTAATGCCGAACACTTTTACTTATAAGTCCGAACTTAAATGAACTTATAAGTCAATTTATATTTTAACTTATAAGTCATTTAAAATAAGTTGTTCCGGAACAGTAGAACTTTATATCTAATTTTGTTACCTACCTAAAAAGTAAAATGTATCTCTAGTTCTCAAATGGAGGGAGTAAGTTATATTGTCGCGGTTTAAAAATTCAGATGACGTGCGAGACTGGAATAGATACTATAATATTATGCATCGTTTGTTTTCTTGATGATAATGCAGATTAAATTCCATTTGATTTAATTTGTTCTAGCGTTCTACATAGAAATTGCAAATTTACTCCAAACTCTGTACTACTGGCTAAAATCCTCTTTTCAGCCGCTAATATTCTGGTTTTCATAGCCTTTTCCCAATCTTTGACTGATCATGTTCTCTGATTCACTTTAAATGTCTGTAATTGTTTTTCTGTAAATTAGGGAACTAGAAGTAACTTTTTAGCAAGAGTAATCACGTTATCAAGTAAGTTTAATAATATTAACCAAGGATGGGTGCAGGGTTGGGAATGAAAAGTCAAATTTATATTTTGGGTTCTCATTCCTTGGTCTGGTCCTGCGAGAATACATGGTTGATATAATATGAGCTTGTTGCGACTTGATATTGTGCATTGCTATATAAATCTTTTTGCAAACCATATTACTGAAGCTCGATGTTTTTTCTGTTCATAGTATTAATATTCGTACAATTGAAGAATATAGACAAAGGATCTCTTTAAGTTGGGTTGTTGCATTTATCTAATTTTGGTTTGCTAACTGTATTTAACTGATATGTTTGTCGCATGTACATATTTAGGGGAAGAACTCCATCAAGTGTGAGTAAAAGCATGGGTGTTCTTGATCTATTTGACAAAGGGAAATCTGCCAAGACTGCCAGAAGGCTATCTATTCCGACAAAAGCAACCTCGAGTCCTGCTCCAAAACCAGTTGGCAATATCACTCCAATTACTGAGACTAGAGCAAAGTGGTCTGTTAGCAGTCAAGTAAAAAGTGACACACCAGTTTCTGATGTTTCCAAATCATTAAGCCGAAAGAAGTTCATCATACTCTCCTCAGCTTCGTATTGGCTTTCTCAGATTAAGCTTTCTGAAGCTTCTGCTAAGCATTCAATCTCCCTTGGTTTTTTTAAACTTGCTTTGGAAGCTGGATGTGAGGTATGCTAGATCATATCTTTTCCATTATGATTCAATCAATTGAACATGGAGGGGAGTTGAACCTTGCTTAAACTTTTTTGGATTAACATTTTACATTCCTATGAGCTTGTTAACTTTTTGTATGTATATTCATGTGACATGTCATATTTGTATCAATTACATTAACTTTTTAGACCATAGGGGTGTGGGAAATGTAGTTTGAACTTTATTCAAAAAAGTAATGCACTCACATGCGATGCTTGTTTCAGCTTGATGGGCAGGTATAGCTCTTTCTGTCTGTTTTCTGCTTAGGCTGTGGTTTGCTAAATTAAGGGATATATGGCTACTGGTTAGAATACTTGGCGTTTTTTAATACTGTTTCGCTACTTAATGATTCTGACACCCCACCCTTAGCTACAAGGCAGAAGAGTGGAGGCCTTATTTCATATATGAAGTTTCCTGCATATGGCTCTTTTTATTATTGTTATTTATTAATACACACACATAAATATAATTAAATTTGTATCAAGTATTGATGGTGTTGGCACTTCTCTAAATGTCATTACATTCTTTTGTGGATAGTCCTTTTTGTGCTGGTATTTGAAATGGAACTTATACATCCACAGTTCCACACACTACACTTGATATCTACATGAATTATCTTGCATCTTTAGTTGTTCAAATAGTTAATGTTGACAATATATTTGTTTTCTTGTTTGTAATTGCCTCGAGTAGCCTCTTCAGCCAATGAGAGAAGAGCTGAAATCCTATGCACGTAGGCACAACCTTGTTGAACTTGGAGAACTTGCAAAAGAATTATTTGAAAGCTATAACATAGTAGAATGCTTCGAGCAGATGCAGGTGTCCGAAACCTTTTCCCATGTTCCTGAAGAGGGAACTCAATCTTCTGATGACGATGTACATAGTTCTTATTCTGCTATTGGGATTCAGAAACTAAAACCAAAGTCCTTGAACACCAGTTCCCCAATCAAAGGATCAGTGAAGGAGGTTGTTAAGAAAAGTGACCCTGCACCTAGGATCCGGGCTTCGGTTAGTAAGAATTCTGCAAATTCAAAATCTGCTTCAGCAGCTGCGGGTCATGAAGCACAGAATAAATCCCAGAAGCCAAGCAAGGAACACTCCAATATGCAGAAGCATAAGGTTAAGAAACCGGAAAAGAAATCTGCTCGTGGAGAAGGTAAGTCTTCTTGTACAATTTCCTTTTTCTTCCTTTGTTCATGCTTATTACAAGGTGTAAATCAATCTATCTATCTTTACAGTCCCAACCTGCTCTTTGGCTGCAGAGGAAACAACTGAAGAAAACAAAGAGAACATGGTAATGGATACTATAAGCCAATTAACGACATCCATTTGTCATTTCTAAATTTTTCTTTATATTTGGTTCTTTAAAGCAGCTTCTGGCTTTTATTGTGTTTGCATTATAAGGTTGGATCAATAGATGGTAAAAGATGAGGGTTGTTTAAAGTTGGCAATTTGCAGGATACTCCTCAGTAGATGCCTCTTCTACTTGATTGTTAGCACTTTCTTGACAATTTCACTTTGTTTTGTAGGACGCTCCCGGATGATAGAGATCAGTTTGACAGAAGGTTAGAAATACACCAATGGCAACAATTTATCGAAATGGAGTATAATTTTGTTGCCTTGTTTGGTTGTCTTTACTGTTTTTTTGTGGGGCTTCCTTGGTATGGATTGAAAAGGCAAAAACAGAAGTGTTTCAGTTTGGTGTGGAAGTGCAAACGTTACATTTTCCTTTCATTTCTTATGGGATATTACTTGTTTACTAAAGTCGAGATTTCATATGTAGTAGTATTTTATTTATACATGGTACTTATGATAAATTATCAAACTTACTTCTACTTGGCCTGCAATAGCAATTGATGCAGTAATGTTATTATATTAGTTAACTTGATGATGCTAAAGGATTGAATCGTGATCATTTTATGTTTGAAAAATGAAACCGTCTTTTGAGCAGTATAGCAGAAGCTGTTGTGCCATCTGTATGATAAAAATGGTACCGAGTGCATGTTTGGTATGAGGTTTTGGAGCTCTTGTGGCTTTTAGATTTAAATGTCTAGATCGTTTACATGATGAGCATAGGCTTTTTAAGTTTAAAAGCCGCCCAAATACATTTTTTCAATCCATCAAAACGAACGGGCCCTCAAAATACTCTTGGTTGTTGCTTGGTCTACTAGTGGATTAGCGTATATTGGGAAATACTTGTCACAATCAAAATCGATCTAGCATTTGTCATGGTAATATGTAATGTAGTAATACATAATAACCGTCCTTTTTTGTAGTTTCTGAATTGTCAAATTTGAGCTTATAACGAGTGCTTGCGATATTTTCCGTTAACCGAATAAAGCTGACAAAGTTTAAAGAGGTACTTGCAATCCAATTTCGGATTAATATAAGACTTCTAAATTATTAAACCGCGGGATTATCAGAAAGGGTTTGAGTTGAAACTTTTAAATAAAAAACTGTGTTAGACGCAGGGTGTTTGTTGTCAGTTCAACTTTTGCCTTTGGCATATCTCATCTTCAGGAATTGGAAAATTGTTTTATTTTCCTTTCCCTGCAATTTTCCAATTCCCTGTATATGCTGGAAATGCTATTGTTTTTATAAAACACCTGAAGCCTGATGTCGGACACCACACCTTTTTCAGCTTTCAGGCAATCATAAACAACTAATGTGTTTCATACGAACTCGGACTTGGTTAGATAAATAAGATTAGAGACTCTTTAAACTTGAAATTGAGAGCAATTTACTGCAACAATAAATTTTAACATCAGAAGGACCTCAGGGTTGTTGGGATAACAATGTTTTTGATATACTAATAATCAGTAGAATGAAAAGTAAAGTTTATTTCAGTCATTTATATATTAAAGCAAATTCATACATATCTAGCTTAGTAAGGCATAGTAGCAAATTATGATGTTATGAATACAAATAGCCCTTACAGTAGTACATGTGGTCAGGAGCATTGGTGTACTAGTACCACATCAGTCCGCAGTCCAGCTCTGCTCCACAATTTCCCTCACTCTACGATTGTACTCACGCCTGTTCTCACTGAACATCCTAGCAGCTTCTGAGTTTGCAGGAGAATTAGGGTTGGGGTCACATAGCAGTGACTGCAAATTAAACATTGGCAGAAACACCAAGTAAATTGTTTGCATCATGAATTTTTTTTGGATTATATACACTACGTAAAAAGAACTCTTTACAAAAGGTCTTTTGCTTAGCTTCAGCCTTCAAGCATACCCTTCTTTTGTATGGTCAGGGGAAAATCTTCAACTCCACCATTGGGTTTATTCATGTAGATGGAAATATGCAGTTTTAAACATATTATACACACACACACACACACCACTTAAAACAAAGTACTTTTTATGATTTCTGTAAAATGCTGAAGAGTTTACTCTGATTCCTTCCTACTTAATCAAGGTAATCTTTATACCTGAATAGATGTGAGGATAGCTGCAACATCATATATTGGACTCCACTGATTTTGTAGGATATCCAGACATATACTTCCGTCTGCATAAACTGTCGAATTCAAAGAGTAGAACTGGAGGTCAGTAAAAGATTTTAATGCGACTCCCATACTGAAGTAGAAATGACGGTGAAAATTTAAGATTTCAACTCCAACTTACTATTTGGATGGAACATCCGAGAAACAAATCGCACTGTTGGTGGCTTGTTTGGATAGTCCTCCGAGAATTGAAGTGCCAACTTAAATGTACCTGATGTGCTCAAACAATGTTTTTGTATATTCAAACTGGAAAATCACTATGCTACTTAAGTAAACAGTTTAAAAACAAATTATTGATGGAATAAACAAAGAAATAAAGAAGCAATATAATGCAAAAGCTAATGTTTGAAATTTATAACTTCGTGCAGAGTACTAGGCAGGTGAAGACCGAATAGATATCAAAGCAGGTTAAGACCTCAACTAAGCATAAAAAGGATCTGCTGCATTAGAAACATAGAATGTAGCTTCCAACATATTCATGAAAGTAAAAATAACTAATCCACAAAGCAGTCAGACTAAAGCTTGCAATTAAATCTGATTCACTTACATTCCACAAATAAAAATAAAACATTACAGATTGAACAGACAAATTTGCCTCACGTGAAGTACTTTACCAAATTTCATGAGTTATTTCACCTAAATAACTAATAAAATACATTTTGTTGCATACAGGATGATATATACACAATGATCAGGTAACTTGGCAAACAACAAACTACGTCATAGAACTGCAATGCAGAAAGTACCATATATATTGAAAAATATATACAACTTAGAACTTCAACAATGAAAGGAAAAAATAATCAATAACAGGGTTATGTAAAGTGGAAATTACAAAATATGAACATGGTTTAGACTCTGGTCACTTAAATGTAAGATAATATAAACAAAAAAAAATTAAAAAAAGAAGAAGAAGAAATTATTATGACAAATAAACAAATGAATTTAATTGGAATAACACATGAACCAATGATTTATTTTCCTTTTAATAACACAGTAAATTAATAGGTGTTGGTTTGGTAGGTTTGAACTGAATTTAAATAAAGAAATATCACAAGTAACCAAAGGTGAATAATGACATCATGATAAGACTCATTTCACGTACTTCATGAAAGGCACTATAAAATAATTAAATTAAAGTTAACCAAAAGAAGAAAAAGAAAAACAGATATCAATCTGGCATGTGGTACATTACTACTCCTAATGTAACCTTTTGTGCAAGTATGAACTCACCTCCATCCCAGGGAGTATCATCAGGACTGCAATCATCATCACAAAAGAAACCAGAAAATCACTTGTCCAACTATACTCAATAACAGAAACAAATAGATGTATAGGCAAAATAAAATCCTAAGAACATATTCACCCATACCTAAACTTACCCAAATATCACTGCGTTCCAAAGCATTATATTGTTGTCTTGGGGTGCGCCACTGATTCCTGCAGGAGGGTCTTGTTGCAACCTTTTAAAATCCCTCATAAGCCTCTTTCTAGCTGAAGTCGACATTGTCAACACCTGTATTTATTAGACATTTACCAGGCAAGTGAACCAATTCAATCACAGTGGATATCCAATAAATAGAAACCATGACAAATGAAAAGCAGTAACCTTTTATTTGATAAAACCTAACAGAAAATAAAACTAATACCCATAATTTTAAGTGGTATGAGCATTCGATAATTACAATAATATAAAAGGTCTTTTTGGTTCAATCTGATACAGAAGACTTGCAATACATACAAGTTTCACAGACATCAGCAAGAAAATACAAAATATTACAAGGTTTGAATGAATCAGGTACACGTACAGGTGCATTAGCGTAATTCAAAGCCAAAAGATCAAATTACCAGCAGATAGAATCACAGTAACAGAGAAAAATTGACCATTACTAGGGCTTTGGTCAAGGTTAAGCTAAGTCCAAAATTCATTTTACAAGAAAATCTGACACCCCTTGGATATACCTAGCTGGTTCATTATGTTTGATTGCACTTCCAGGCAATCAAACATAATAAGTAACTAAGTGTATTTCATATAATATTTTGCATGGTTTACAATTAAGCCAGAGTAAGCATAAGTGAGGGTTATTTTGTCATCAAAACACAAATTTGAGGTCATACCCATAATTATCAAGATCTACCTTCACATATGGGAAAAGGGACGATAACAAAGTAAATCTAAAGGTGAATTTCATACATAATTACAAATAGAGAGAGAGACAGAGATAAGATACCTATGAGTAGATTCCAGGCACCAGTCAGCGTTTGGTTAGAGCCCTGGAAGTGGAGCTCTACCAGAGTTGGCAAAGGCCAAAAGGAATGAACGATAATATCGACACGAAGAGAGAGAATTATATGAGTGGAGTGGGGCAGGGCAGGGCAGGGCAGGGCACTCTCTCTCCCTCTAGCTTGCTGGCGCCTAGCGGTGAGTGATTCTCTGTATCTCACTTGTTCCCTCATCGTATATACGTGCCGTATTACTGATATGAATATAACTAACTACTTAGAGTCCTGAAAAAGAGCCTACTATGGGCCAATGGCCTTAGGCCCGTTACGTCATGGGCTCTCACATATAAAGTAACGAGCCCTGAATACTCTTATTGCTTTAACTACCAAATTGATGGATTCCTGTCTATTTCTTAATTTTTATTTTATTTTATGAAATAGTCAATGATATGATGGCAAAAAATGGTTGATTATATCACTGGATTCAATTTTATATATATATATATATATATATATATATATATATATATATATATATATATATATATTAATCAAACATAAATGTGTATAAAAATTATAATTTGTTATAAATAACGAAAAGATTACAATTGCATTAAGAGGACTTAATCCAATTTAATTTAGGTTCAAATTTGATTTTCACCCTAAATTTTATTTTCAATTAAAAATATCCTAAATTTTGAATGTTATAAAAAAATTTAATCTTTTTTTAGACCGGACATGGATACGTCTATGTTGTTGGTCACTTAGTTGAGGATTGTCTTTCTCAACATATCAGATTTTTCTTTTTCGGTTTAAATATATATGTTGCTCGAGATGATAACACTTTTAACTCATTCGCTTACCAACATATATGACTCTTTTTATTTATCAAATTTCATTCTTGGATAAAAGAGGTTCTATACCTCAACTCTATATATATATATATATATATATATATATATATATATATATATTACACACTCTGTATCCTCTACATCAAAATAATTTGCATTCTAAATTTTAATGTGAGGGTTCAATATTTGTCTTACATCAGCTGCGGATATAAAAAAATTTCTCAGTATGGGTGAATTTTAACTAATTTTTTTGTTGAAATTAAATAAATTTTTTTTGAACTAATCATAATATTAATTAATCATAATAATATTTACAAATTGTAATAAATATTCATATAATTCCAAACTAAAAAATAGGAATTTCAAATAAAAAAACATTTAGATATAATTTATAGAAACTTACTTTAGTTACTTGTCATAGTTCAATATTGAATGATTCTCTAAATGTTCAAAGTCTTAAACCATATTTATTTTCTATATGCAAACAAAATCATGAATTAATTCCAAAGTATAAACTAGTTTTGATATCTTTTTATAAGTTTCAAATAAGTTTTACTTGAAATAAGAGAAACAAACCATTCAAAATTTATACTCGGAATACCAAAAATTATACCGGGTCCATTAGTTACATGCAGGGAAGTAAAGTGATTATAACAACTAGAAATGAGGTGCTGCTAAAAGTTTATAGTCATTTTCCATTTTCCATTTTCCGTTGTTAAATAAGGCAATAAAAGCATTGTAAGTTATCACAATAAAAGACATAAACTATCCAACCAAAATGATCTCATTTTCAATTGAAAATCAAACAACCCAAACACAAAAACCCAATTAGATCAAACAAACAATAACCACAGTTAACCAAATTAATAACAAAAAAAAAAGAAGTAAACTTGAATCAAACAATCTCTCACAGTTCACACCTGATGAACATTCAAAACCAAAAACTATAAAAAAAATACTTTATAAGATTTCATCAAATCTTAAAACTAAGAAAAAATTTGTACGTTTATGAAATTTTTTTTGCCCCCTCCAAATTTAACTTTTCTATTAATTTGTCAACTTAAATTTATTAATTTATATATCAGCATTGCTCTTATAACTATAAAAACTTTCCAATAAGGACAACCGCTTATCTTGTCCCGTTATACAAATCCGTCCGTCCTACATGATTGATGGCCAATATATATGATGCTTATAAACAAAGGAGAATTTTTATGTTCCGGTCAAAATATACAACTAAGGTCAACTCGATGTTTAGAAGTACTCATAGTAGTCTAGACAATGTATAAAGTACGCGTATATTTAGGAAATTAATATTTTGATATATATTTATTCACATGCTTGATTTATATGCAAGTAACTACTGGACAAATTAACAATGGCGGCTATTCAATTTCCCCCTACTACCAGTCACCATCAACATGCACAATTTTCTCCATAATACATCATTACCTGAAAATTTTACATTTAGAAAACAAGCATAAAACAGCCGCAATATTGTACTAATTAATCTTTACTAGGAAAACAAATTAAATCATCTAGCATGGTCTCTATTATCTTCAGGAGATGTAGATTTACCCTTGGAGCTAGAAAATGGCAATGGAGGTGAGCGGAAGCTCTGACTTGTTTGTTGAGAATTATACGTCGACTGGAAGCTAGAAAGCACCGGAAATGTTTGCTCCACATTCACATTTTGACCACCAATTATTGAAGTGAGGGCGGCTGCCAAGGCTGATTGAAAACTCGGGTCGGATGTGATTGCTTTTGTTGCAGCTTCAATTGAATCTGGTTGACTTGGAGCAACACTATTATTATTGTTGTTCTTTTGCATGTAATTAGAATATTGGTATAAATTTTCTTGTGGCAGTCTGCCAAAGTTTAGCGAATTCTTGTATGAAGGTGGTAATTGAGTATTTCCGTAGCTCCAAGAAATGGGTATGGGTAAGGTGTTGGATTCCAAAGAAGAACTGAAGTTGAGATTAGTAGTGGATGAATTATTATTATTATATCTTGCAGTCAAATTTGTCATCGACATTCGATTGAAATGAGACGAAGAGGAATTTGAAGCCAGGTCAAGAGTGATTGTTGGGCATGAAGGTGAAGAGGAGTTTGAAGGGTTTGGAAGGGAAAATTGAGGTTTTGAATTGGAAAGATAATAATTTAGTCCATGGAGCTGAGCAGCGGCGGTGGTACTACTTGCGGTTGATGAAGGGTTGGGCCCAGTTGATCCAGAGGTGGATGAGCCGGATAATAGCATGACGGCTGCGGCTGAAGTGGTGGAGGCCATACTGGTGGCTGAATTGGGAAGTGGGTGGTTGTGTGTTCCTTCATATGTGCTGATCAAGATGGACATGTCGTCTGAGCATCTTTGTACCTACAAATATCCAAAATTATGCAACACTTGTGAGGTGAAGGTGAAATGTTTTACAAATACAACTAATTTTAACTAAACAAAATTTCCAAAAAATTAATGTGCCAATGATAGTATTCTAAAATAAAAAGGGAAAAGTGATTTAAATTACTTATATAGGGCCACAAGTCACATAATCTCATGTAAAATATATATTAATTATGTCAATATATATATATATATAGAGTCCGGATCTTAAGCTCACCCTTTATTCAACTCACCCGAACTCACCCCCTTTAGCGACGGACCCGGCGACGGTTCAATCATACAACCGTTGTCTATACTTTTAGCGACGGACAACATATAGCGTCGCTAAAAGTATAGACGACGGTTGTATGATCGAACCATCGTCAGGTTCGTCGCTAAAGAGGGGTGAGTTCGGGTGAATTGGATAAGGGGTGAATTTAAGATCCGGACCGTATATATAACTATTTTATGCGAAGGATAAAGATACAACACCGGGCTAAGAGTATCATACCTGTTTTCTTACTGGACATGTAGGTGCGACAGTGCAACGATAATACGCTCGAGGACACGGATTTCCTTTTGCAATCTTTTGTCCATATTTTCTCCATTGACACCCGTCATTCATCTATATAAAAAAAAGAAGAAATTTCCGTCAATATATTTTATCATGCAGGAAGATATACCAAGGTAATATATATATAACCTAGTAGATTGATAATTAGAGATATGTATAAAACGTACAGTATATGGAGTAATATTCATGAAGAAATTAAACATCCAAAAATAATCATAAAGTTCATATGCAAATGCAAATGCAAATGATTAATTGTTACGTATATATGCTCACCGTTGGGGTGTCGCATCTAACTCTCACAGAAACCCTAGCTCTCTTTGCAGGGTTTTGCTGTGAAATTACTTCATCATCATCATCATCATCTCCAGTTGATCTCATTGTTTTCATAATCTTTTGGGATGGCAATATTCTCTCTCCAGTTTCTTCCTTTACTTCTTCTTCTAAGCTTGGATTTGCCGAAGATTCAGCCCGTCCCGATTTATTAGGCACTGAAGGAGCAGTCACTTCAAACTTGCAGTCCAGTCCAAGCCCCAAACCATCTTCTTCTTTATCTTGTTCAATATGATTCAGTTCAGATTCAACTTTTCGATGTTTCTGATCATGATCATCCCTCATTCTTATTTCACTTGAAGATGACCTTCCAAGGCTGAGGGACACAAACTCGGGTTCCTCCGCCGCCATTTGTTGATCATTCGTTATTGTATCCGTAGATTTCATAGGCGCCTCTTGATGAACAATTTTGTGGAATTGATTTTGAAGGTTTTTGTAGTCCTTCATCATTTGATCTAAGTACATTTTAAGTCTCTGGTTCTCTTGTCTCACCTTGTCCATTTCGGTTTTTGCCAATTCAAGTTCATTATCCTGCATGTATATATCCATTCAAACTGTTTTTAATTTGTACTATTGCTATATAATTTTTTATTTTTTCATCAGCAAAAGAAATTTTTATTAATACCGACAATTTTACATCATGTCGCAATTAAGTCCAAAAGATATGAAAATTAAAATGCAACATAAGAAATACATATTATAATTAAGGATATATATCCAACCATGCTAATTGCTAGCTGAAAAGCATGTAAACCAACAAAATAAATATTCTGAAATCTATTATAAATCCACAATTTAGTAGCTAGATCGTTCAAGGATCCGGCATTTACAGATATGAGTTCTATTACCTGCTTTGCACAACTGATAAACTCCTTTGTATTAGGTGATGGAAGCCTCATATTGCAGTCCGTCTGATCCTTTCTTCCATTATCAACCTGAATTAATGAAGCATGCTATATTAATAATATATATCCTCCATAATCAATATTCAAGAAGAATGGAAGAATTCAACACGTAAATCTTCGGAAAACTTCATTAATTATGTCAATATGTAAACTGTCGAAATTTACTCTCTCCCTAATTAGCCAGTACTGTTTTTAATGGCAAGAACTAATTAAGTTTATATATATATGAAGTATTCACACCCTTTCGACTCTCCTCCACAAAAAAATATTATTATTATTTTTCCCTTTTATCAAATCCACAAAAAAAATCAATCGGGTTCAAGTCTAAAAGACTAGATGTTGTAAAAAAATAAATTTAATGAAAGAACTATACTTTAAAACATTTGAGAAACAATCATTAAGGAAAGCATATATAGATGGAATCGAAGTTTTATGGACTTAATTTAATTACCTTAATGAGCATCTCATCGACCTTGCAATCTTCTTCTTCATCAAAATTAGAATCAGTAATCCTTTTCTCTTCCTTGACTTCACCTTCATGACCTGATATTTTTCCTAAGGTAGCTTCCATCTTTCTCATGTATGTCTTTTATGTGTGTAAAATTTTCTATTTGCTGGACAGCGCTTAGGAATTCTTATAATTAAGAGCAGCCAGCAGAAATTGACTCCTCTCTAATTTATTTCAAACTTGCTGGCTTCACCTATCGAGCACATAATGTCAATGGCCCAATTGCGCTCAAAGAAACAATATCCATATATATTTTTATTCAATGCTTACTTATTCATTAATTACCATATATATATATATATATACACATAAATATATACAAAGTATATAAAAACACAAGTTGAGGAATTCAACTTCAACGTTTTAAGTCTTTAAGATAACATGTCAGAGAGAAAGCGAGAGAGGTTTGAGCCGCATTCCTCGGTCCCCACTTAATTTGTAGTCTTATTAACTCTACTGCATGCAGCAGCTATACATATATATTATGTATATACCTATAAATTTGAAATATTTTACAATAATATTGCAAAAGTCATTATGCATGGCTCACCGGTCAAACTTAAGCAGGCCACCGTCCGATAACTGGCGATGATTGTCCAGAGGTATATATTGTGCATTACTGCATGCATTTTAAGGTTTCATTGTGTTAGGTCAAATGTGGGTTTCAGTTGTCGGCCCCATGCTATATATTGACTTCAGTGGAGTCTCTAATTGATTGGCCGACTCTGTATTGACCTCATTCACACTAATTAATCAACTAGGTATTGATTTCTTGCCATGTAATAGTATCGATTTGCGAATGGTTGGTTCTTTTTCACCCCAAACATTTTAAGTATTATAGGATCAGAAACGGAAAGTATTAATGTAGATGGAATTATTTACAGATAATTTGGTTATTTTGAGGTTTAAGTATTACTAACTACATTTGTCCAGCTTTGTTAATTTTATCATGTTTATATATAATTTTCTCCACCTAACTATAATTTGGTTTCTAAAATAAATTTAATTTTTTTTATTGAATTTTATAGTGATATATACAGTACAGTAGTACTCATGATGACCCAAATTGAAGATAGAAATATACAAAATTGTTAGATGTGTTTAAGCTCGAATTTTATTTTATTTTTATTTTAGACCAGGTACACATATATATATTATATGTAGTTATCAACATGATCTATAAGATAATAAGGTGACTTGTATGAGGGGGAGAACACCTCTGATGATTATTAAAAAATAGTCAAAAGAAAATATCAATTAAAATTACAAGTTATTTTTAATTTCACTTGATACATTACAGCATGCATTCACCCAAAGCTATGAATATTGCAGAAGAATTTATTATATATTGAAATACTACTATTAGAAATCAAATTAAGGGTAGTTGGCCATATGATTAGTTTATTAAAACGTCACATAAGACTAAGAATTTGGAACTCCAAGTCATTATTATATTATGATATATATATATCATTCACTCAACTTGAAAGTTGAAACCCTAAATGGATCGGAGAAAGTAAGGTCATATAATAAATTAATACTAATATTCACAAGCTAAATGAAATAATACCACTACTAAATTAAGACCTATCCCGTAGTAAACGTGTAATTAAATTCAACGGCAGCAACCCCTATATAATCCAACCTTGGATCAAGAGCCAGCGTTGACATCTAATTATTGGTTTTCATCAAAAGCTCTCCTTCCCAAAAAAAAATGACTAATTAAATATATGAATTTTTTTATTTTTAAAAGAATGAGATAGAGAACATAAATTGAATGATAAATATGTTAGTATTTAATAAGATTATTAATATAAAAAAAATAAAAATACTCGTTATCTAATAAAAATAATCTTATAGGGTCACTAAGAATAAATTTAATTTTTTAAAATTTTTTCTTCTTCTTAATATATGTATAAATTGTATTTTTCTTAGGGGGAGAGTATATGTGTATGTGTGCCACCTACTAACAAAGTATTACTACTACATCTAATTAGTAAATACATATTAATTACAACTAGTTATTTTCAATATAATCTTATCGATGATATATATATAGTTAGTTAGTTAGTTAGTTAGGATTAATTTACGATAATTAAGCCTTGAGCTTGAACATAAAAAATAGAAATATACTCCTTCCTTCCTATTTCAGTTTCTTTTCATCCGTGTGTCAGATTGAGAGTTCTTTTTCTAACAACTCTAAACCATGGAAGACGTAAATTACTTGGGAAAAAATGTTCTAATCAATATTCTTCTCTAAGACTGGACAATAAAGATGTCATTAATTAAACACCGACGATCTCGATTCTCATGGACGTTGTAGATCAATAAATTAGCTTTAATTGTAGACTTTTAATGTAGCGTTGACTCTTGAAAATGGTAACCTATGCATATGAGTATATTGATAGAGCTGAAGCTTTGAAAGAGAATTGCACGCTATTTTTATTAATGGAAGGCATATAAATAATTACAAATACTAACTGGTTCCTTCTATTCAGTAGGGAGACCAAGTCCTAAGGAATTACAAACTGAGAGCTTATCAGCTCAAACTATAACAGAGTCCTAAACTATCTGTTACAACTATATGAGGAAGTCGTTACAACTATACACGGAAATACATTGGCTAACATGCCCCCTCAAGATAGGCCACGATCAGAGAGGCCAATCTTGTCACGAAACAGTTGAAATTGAGAGGTGGATAGTGGTTTGGTTAGAAAATCAGCGAGTTGATCAGCAGAAGAAACATGAGCAACGCGAAGCTGACCAGATTGAACTTGATCACGAATAAAGTGATAATCCACTGCAACATGCTTCATACGAGAATGAAAAATTGGATTGGAACTTAACTGAGTCGCCCCTATGTTGTCACAATAGATCACAGGAGAAGAGGGAAGAGTAACTCCAAGTTCTTTAATCAGCGAACATACCCAACTGAGCTCAGCAGCAGTGGCTGCAACTGAGCGATATTCAGCCTCTGTTGAGGACCTGGCAATGGTCCGTTGTTTCTTCGAACTCCAAGAAATTAAATTACTCCCAAGATAGACTAGATAGGCACTGGTGGAGGAATAATCATCCTTGTTGCCAGCCCAATCAGCATCTGAAAAGGCATGAAGCTTGTCAGCAAAAGCATGAAGAGAATAGGAGGAGTCACGACGCAGAAGGAGGCCCTTGTTGAGTGTACCAAGAAGATAACACAGGATGCGCTTGACAAGAGTCCAGTGGGCATCAGTTGGTTTATGCATGAACTGAGACAGTTTGTTCACAGCAAATGACACATCCGGTCTTGTAAGAGAGAGATATTGAAGACTTCCTACAACTTCACGATAAATGGTTGGATCGGGTAAAGGCGAGCCAGACAATAAGGAAACAGCAGAGGCAGTGCTTGGTATAGGAGTGAGGACTGGTTTAGCTTCCAGCATGTTCAGGCAAGTGAGGAGGTCATTGATGTACCGGCGTTGAGAGAGTAAGAGTCCATGCTTGTGAGAAAGGACTTCAACACCCAAGAAGTAAGACAAATCACCAAGATCTTTAAGGGAGAAACGTTGGGCAAAGCTGGAAACAAATTGTGAGAGAATATCATTACTGCTTCCTGTGACAATTATGTCATCCACATAAACCAATAAATATAAAACATGTTGAGCACTGTTAAGAATAAACAGAGAAGTATCAGAGTGAGAATTGCGGAACCCAGAAGCCAATAGAAATTGGCGCAGTTCATAGTACCAGGCCCGGGGCGCTTGTTTAAGCCCATAAATGGCTTTGTGGAGTTTGCAGACAAAGGAGGGATTGTCACAATCAACAAACCCAGGTGGTTGCGCCATGTACACTATTTCATAGAGGCGACCTTGAAGGAAGGCATTATTGATGTCCAACTGTTTAAGAGACCAACCTCGGCTGACAGCAAGACTAAGCACCAAACGAACAGTTGTTGGTTTAATAACTGGACTAAAGGTCTCATGATAGTCCACTCCAGGACGCTAGTGAAAGCCTTTAGCAACAAGACGTGCTTTAAACCTTTGAATGGAACCATCAGAGTGTCTTTTGATGCGATAAACCCACCTGCATCCCACAATGTTTGTGAGACCATCAGGTGGAACAAGTTCCCACGTGCCATTGTGAACAAGAGCATCATATTCCTCAGACATAGCTTTACGCCAATTGAGATCTTTGAGGGCTTGAGAAGTGGTGGAAGGTTCGGTTTGGGAGTTGGCTGATGTAATGGTGTGAAGGGTGAGTTTTTGGACGGGTTTCTTGATATTGTTTCTGGACCGAGTGATCATGGAGTGTTGGGGATTTTGTGGAGGTGGAGGTGGAGGTGGAGGTGGAGGTGGTGGTGGAGGTGATTGAAAGGGTATAGGCGGATGGAAAAGTAAAGAGTTGATATGAGAGGAAGGAGAAAATACCTGCGGTATAGTTTGTTGGGAAGAGGTGATAGATGGCAAAGCTTCGGCAGTGGAAGATGGAGATGATGAAGGATGCGGTGAAGAGCCCATAGAAGGAGAAACATCTGCAAGACGTTGTGAAGATGGAGCTGAGAGAGTCAATTGCTGCTGAGGTGTTGAAGAGACGGTAATGAGTGGAGGAATCCAGTCAGACACGGGAAAAGAAAGACTTGATGATTCAGTGGTAGAAAAATTATAAGGAAAGACAGACTCTACAAATTGCACATGACGTGAAACATATATTTTTCGAGTGGATTGTTCAAAACATAGATATGCACTTTGAGAAAGTGAATAGCCAAGAAAGACACAAGGCTTGGACTTGGGATCAAGTTTATGAGATGTGTATGGACCTAACCAAGGATAACACAAACACCCAAACACTTTTAGTTTTGAAAAATTAGGACTCTTGTGAAAGATGGACTCATATGGAGAAGACATGTTTAATGTGGGAGTAGGCATCTTGTTAATTAAGTAAACTGCGGTGATGAAAGCATAAGTCCAGAATGTGATTGGAATGGAGGCATGAGAGAGTAGTGCAAGGCCTGTTTCGACAATGTGAAGATGTCGCCGTTCAGAATATCCGTTATGTTCGGGTGTGTGTGGTGGAGAAGTGAGATGACTTACTCCATTTTCTGAAAGAAACGTTTTGAGAGTGATGTACTCACCACCGTTATCTGAATAAAGGGTGACAATGTTTTGTTGGAAATATTTTTCAACAATTGCTTTATAACGTTTGAACACTGTTTGAACATCAGATTTTCGTTTTAATGGATAGAACCATATGTACTTGGTAAAATGATCAACGAAAATGACATAGTATTTGTATCCATCATGTGAGACAATGGGAGATGTCCAAACATCAGAAAATATAACTTGAAGAGGACGAGTTGTACTCAAGGTAGATTTAGAAAATGGTAGTTTATGACTTTTATTGCTTAAGCATGCATTACAACATAAATCATTTTGGGAAGAAAAATTTAAATGATAAAATGACAGAATATGATTAAGAATAGATGAGGCTGGATGACCGAGTCGCTGGTGCCAAATGGATGTTGTTGTTTTAACAGTGGAGAAGGCGAGAATGGGAGACGAGGGAGAGTTTGCAACTGGCCATTCATAAACTCCATCTTTAGTTCCGCCCTGCATAAGGATTTCCCCCGTCCGTAGGTCCTTCACATGAAAACAAGTAGGAAAAAGTTCAATAGAGACATTATTGGTTATACAAAACAAGGCAATGGAAATTAAATTTTTTTTTATTTTTGGAACACACAAAACATCTTTTAAGTGAAAGGAAGAGGTGGGTGTAGTGAGAAATACGGAACCAGTGTGACTTATGGGTAGGTTGGTACCATCGCCGATCATAACATCATCGTGACCAGTGTAAGGCTTATGAAGGAAAAGATTATCCAGGTCCGCAGTGACGTGATGGGATGCTGCACTATCCAGTAACCATGGTGCATTAGTGGATGGGGTTTGAGAAGTAAAATTAGCCTGGGGATGCCATGATGGTGTCACGTCATAAGAGGAGTTGGTATTGTTAGAACCTTGAACTGGCACCAAATTAAATGAGGGACATCGTTTAGCAGTGTGTCCCTGAGTTCCACAAATTTGGCAATGTCCCAAATAGGGACGTGCAGGTGGTCGATTGTTCCTGGCCTGGTTTGTGTTGGGCACGGTAGGCCGAAAGTTGGTGTTAGATGATGGACGATAATTGTTCCCCACAGGGGAGAACGCGGGTCGCCAGTTGTTTTTGGAGGGTTGCCAGTTGTTGTTGTTGGAGGTCCGAGTCATGGAATTGGCAGTAATAGGTCCAAGAATAGAGGAACGCGACTGGGTTTGAAGCGACGCTTCAAACGAGAGAAGCTTCTCATGAAGCTCATCGAAGGAGATAGCAGCATCTCGGGCTTGGACGGCTCGGACAAGCTCCTTATAGTCATCATCTAAACCATCCAAAATTCTTTCAGTAAGATCTTCAGTGTCCATGGGAGCACCGAGGACAGCGAGTTCATCGGATCTTGCTTTGACAGAATAGACAAAATCTGTAATGCTCAAGGTACCTTTGGTGAGATTCTTCAACTGATTCTTCACATGTTTGATACGGCCACGGGAAGGTTTTGCATATGTGGTGGCGAGAACATTCCACGCTTCACGGGAAGAGATGGTTCGCGCCACAAAAGAAATAAGTGGGGGAGAGATGCTGCTGATGAGAGCATTCAGGATGAGTTTGTCTTGCCTAACCCAGAAATTATAGGCAGGATTAGGAGCAGTGGTGTCGTTAGTTGTGAGGGTTGGTGGTGGGCACGGCTTTGATCCATTTATGTAACCAAGGAGATCATAGCCGACAAAGAGAGTTTCGAATTGAATTTTCCAGGAAGCATAGTTGGAAGAATTTAGTTTGAGAGGAGCTTGAGCAGCTGTGTTAATGGTGATGAGTTGGTTTTCTGTGTTTGACGGAATTGAGTTTGACATTTTGTTGTTTGGAGGAAGAGAAAAAAATTAATGAAGGATCAAATACTGCTCTGATACCATGATAGAACTGAAGCTTTGAAAGAGAATTGCACACTATTTTTATTAATGGAAGGCATATAAATAATTACAAATACTAACTGGTTCCTTCTATTCAGTAGGGAGACCAAGTCCTAAGGGATTACAAACTGAGAGCTTATCAGCTCAAACTATAACAGAGTTCTAAACTATCTGTTACAACTATATGAGGAAGTCGTTACAACTATACACGGAAATACATTGGCTAACATATATGACAAACTCATATTTCCGCAACAACCGTATTTATGAATTTTCTAATTGTTAATAAAAAATAAAATAAAAATTGCAATATATATATATATATATATATTTCGAATTAAGCTTGCATATAATTAGGAATGTGATCAGCACTGTTTTATGATCCAGCCAAAACATAGTACTACGTTTCGAAGCCTATGCTTAGGATGGATAATAATTAGAAATTGATAGGTGATTGTTGGGATGTGATTATTTGGGTCTAGCCATGGTGCAGCCCAATCTATTTAATGGTCCGGATCTGGTGATGACCCATATATATTTATTATGACAGTAGAAGAGTCCTTATTAAATAAGATTGTGTTTCCTTATTTGGAGAGATAAGGAATCTTTTTCCTAGTGGGATGCAGGTGGAGGTTACTTCTATATATATGGCTACAAGTTAGGGTTTAGGAGGAGATAATATCAAAGGACACAAGAGATACAACACAAATACACAACTTGTACTCTCAATATTATTATAGTGGATTACTCTCTCTCTCTCTCCGTGGTTTTTCTCCAATTGGGTTTCCACGTAATTCTTGTGTTCATACTTTATATTTCTTTATTTATGTTTATGTGAGCGTATTTTGTGAGTTTGATTTCACAACAATTACTCCATCAACCGTTGGCGCTATTTTGGCCTGCTGTTTTGGTGATTTCGTCAGGCGTACAAAATTAGGCGTTAACATTGGCGCCGTCTGTGGGAAAGAGACACTTCTTCCAGTGTCAAATTAAAATCACCAAATTTAAATGGAGGGGCTGGAGTGAGCAATCACCTCCACATATTAAATAATAGGTTTCGTTGACCTTTGTCACTATCAGTATTTGCCGACCACATGGGAACAGATGAAATTAGATATGAAGTCTGATCGAAGTCTCCCACAGAGGTCGGGACGGATATTATGGCGGCATAAGGTCGGAGGGGTTATAAGGTCGGACAAACGTCCTTCGAGAAGGTTTTGATCTCCCAAAAGGAACATTCTACGTATAAAAATCCCGCGGATAAAAATCCCACGAAGACTCTTTGAATACTCTCTTATAAATAAGTTCCTTATAAATAAGAGACTGGGGGGCAATTATAGTTCGTACTTTGTTGGACTTTTGGCGGCTCTCTCGTGACATTCGGGCAACAACAAATCCTCTTCGAATAATTGCAGTTTGCCTCGGACTATATCACATCGGCCTCATCATATCTTCGGTTGTCTACATTTGGGGGTAAAAGGTCGGATGGCGGTATAAGGTCGGGTAAACTCCTTCGAGACGGACCAACGTCCTCCCGAACGGATTACTTCCTTCGGGACGGATATTATGGCGGCATAAGGTCGGAGGGGTTATAAGGTCGGATGGCGGTATAAGGTCGGGTAAACTTCTTCGGGACGAACCATCGTTCTCCCGAACGGATCACATCCTTCGGGACGGATATTATGGCGGCATAAGGTCGGAGGGGTTATAAGGTCGGACCATTGTTCTCCCGAACGGATAACATCCTTCAAGACGGACCAGCGTCCTCCCAAACGGCCAAAATAAATATTTATACGGTTATTCAGAACGAACACGTTTAGTTCCTCGGAACGAACTTTATAATTGGTATTCGGTTGGATGTGTTCGGTGGGTTATTTATCTGTCTTCAGTAGTGATAAGGTTGGTTCGGTTATGATAAGGTTGGTTCGGTTGTGATAAGGTTGGTTCTTTATATTTTCGGTTGGTATAAGGTTGGTTCGGGTTGTATAAGGTTGGTTCGGTTGTGATAAGGTTGGTTCTTTATATTTTTGGTTGTGATAAGGTTGGTTCTTTATATCTTCGGTTGTGATAAGGTTGGTTCGGTTGTGATAAGGTTGGTTCGGATTGTATAAGGTTGGTTCGGTTGTGATAAGGTTGGTTCGGTTGTGATAAGGTTGGTTCTTTATATCTTCGGTTGTGATAAGGTTGGTTCGGTTGTGATAAGGTTGGTTCTTTATATCTTTGGTAGTGATAAAGTTGGTTCGGTTGGTATAAAGTTGGTTCTTTATATCTTTGGTAGTGATAAGGTTGGTTCGGTTGTGATAAGGTTGGTTCGGTTGTAATAAGGTTGGTTCTCTATATCTTCGGTAGTGATAAGGTTGGTTCGGTTGTGATAAGGTTGGTTCTCTATATCTTCAGTTGTGATAAGGTTGGTTCTTTAGTAGTAATATCATAAGGGAAATTGTTCATCTATCTTATGAGTGAACAAGAGGAGTGGGGCGGCGATATTGGGAGCCAACAATTTTAGTTCGGCACATGAAGTTAGGGCGTGATGTTTTTGTTGGGATATATTTGTATAGTCTCTCATTTATAAGTTTCTTATAAATAAGAGACTGGGGGGCAATGTTGGGATGTGATTATTTGGGTCTAGCCATGGTGCAGCCCAATCTATTTAATGGTCCGGATCTGGTGATGACCCATATATATTTATTATGACAGTAGAAGAGTCCTTATTAAAATAGGATTGTGTTTCCTTATTTGGAGAGATAAGGAATCCTTTTCCTAGTGGGATGCAGGTGGAGGTTACTTCTATATATATGGCTACAAGTTAGGGTTTAGGAGGAGACAATATCAAAGGACACAAGAGATACAACACAAATACATAACTTGTACTCTCAATATTATTATAGTGGATTACTCTCTCTCTCTGTGTGGTTTTTCCCCAATTGGGTTTCCACGTAATTCTTGTGTTCATACTTTATATTTCTTTATTTATGTTTATGTGAGTGTATTTTGTGAGTTTGATTTCACAACAATTACTCCATCAACCGTTGGCGCTATTTTGGCCTACTGTTTTGGTGATTTCGTCAGGCGTACAAAATTAGGCGTTAACAGTGATGATATGGGATGCATCACATCTAAAAATAACAACAATTATCATTTTAATATTTTAAGGTCTTGCCTTATTTTTTATATATAATTTTTAGCATGTTCACACATTTAATCAACAGTAATTGATCAGCCTTAATAAGTAAATTTTTGTGTGTGTGTGTGTGTGTGTGTGTGTGTGTGTGTGTATATATATATATATATATATATATATAGGTTAGGTTAAGGTTTACAAGGCTTATAAACCAGGGTTTATAAAGAAAGTTTTATTTCCTTAAGTAAATTTATTAATTCCACAAAATTATCCTTTACATCAGTTTGAGACTCATGTAATATTTATGTGAAATGAAATATTGTTTATCTAACATTTTTACTTGTGTAAATACAATCTCTTTAATCTATATATTTTACCTCCCGTCTCTTGATTAATATATAATCATAAAAAATTATTAACATGAGATTTTTTAATAAAATATATGGTAATATGTATCCCTATATATAAAATCTACCTTTTTTAACGGTAAACTTGGTGATTTTGGGTCAGGTAAAATTTAACAAAATCAAATTAATTCATCGACATGGGTAAAGTTTTATCCTAAAAAAATACTTGTTTACTCTCACTACCCCACCTAGGGGTGAAGTCACATAGTAGAGTGTATGGTCAATTAACTCTGCTAGAAAAAAAATTATTTTATAATATATGATAAATTTAAAAGAAATTTAAGTGTAATGAATAAATTGATCCCTTTAAAATTTTATAATTTTTTTAATATACGAGGTCAAATTGATTTTTTAAAAACTTTCTTAATTTCATATTATTTCTACTCCTTGATGTATGCATCTTCCTCTAATATTTTTAAAATAAATAATAATCTAATTTATACTCCCTCCGTCCCATAGTTATAGGCTGATTTCTTTTGGCACATAGTTTAAAAAAATCATTTAAGTGACAATTTTTTTAAAAAAAATTCCACATATACCCCTTAATATGGAATTAATGAATAAGGTAATTATTCATTACTTATCACACTGGAACTCTCAATTTAATTGATTAACGTGTACTGACTATTAAAGTCCTTAACCATAGAACTAATAAAGCCTAAAAAATTGAATTTTTTTTATTGAGAATACAACAACATTAAATGTGGTGATAAAAATAATGACTTTGAATGTTGTTTCTTCAAAAAAAAGTAATAGTTGAATATTTATTATAAGGGCATAAAAGTAAAACAATGTACCAACTAAATTTTATAAATAGTAAGTAGTCTATATATTGGGACATCCCAAAATAGAAAAGCAGCCTATAACTATGGGACGGAGGGAGTATTATTTTTATAACATAAGAAATTTAAATATTGATTAACAAATTTGTGATTAGAACAGCGTATTAGGGATCAACTAGATACAAACCCGCGCTTTGCGGCGGTATTATTCATTTTGTTAATAATAAATTTATACATGCAATTAATAAATTAAAATATAATAAGAAAATGATAGATTGCTGTGCGATTATCAAATTTTAATAGCATATGTTATATAGTGTTGCATAAAAATTTTGTGCGCAAATACATATCCAAGCATATAATTAATCTGATCACTAAATCCCAGAACATTACATAACAGTTGTGTGTGTGTGTGTGTGTGTATATATATATATATATATATATATTTATATATATATATATATATATATATATATATATATATATTAATGTCTTGATAAAAATATTTATAATGTAACCAATATGGTTAAAAATAGGTAACACTTTCATTCTAAAGCACTAACAAATATTTAGAAAGTGTCATGCACAATACCATCAAATTGTTATATTGATCTGATTGATAGTGGTATATTTGAAGTCTGTTACACATTACACAAACCTCACCAAGCCTCAAATATCTGACACATGTACTTGATGCATTTTGAAGAGTCCATGTCTTGTATACGCTTACTTGCACCAGAATTCTAACATCCAAACAAAAGGGAAAACATCGAAAGAATGTCACAGTTTCGGTTCTCAGACATGAAGGAAAAATACATGTTACATACGAAAACTGAAAAGCACAAGAATTAATAATTATGTTGGATCTTCATGTCAAACAAACACCATGTTCAAAAACATAGCAATATAGCACCGTGTCATACATAACATAATGTTATAGTTAAATAATGAATACATTGCCTCATTAGTTTTTTTTTTGTCAATTTTTGACAATTGTATAGGCACTCACAGTATTACCATAATGCCAAAAAAATATATTAATGTTGATAAAAATAATTTACCGGATGTTAGTACTTAACAAATCATGCCAAGCCACAATCCATATAATATAATGCAATAAATGAAGAAGCCATAAATATAAACACCGTAGGATATAGTCCACAAAATGAAGCCATATCCCCTCCCATTGAATGCACTGTCCCATAATCTGAAGGTATTCATATAACTCTTTTACACTTTCAACAGTATTTAGAGTTGTAGGGTGCAAAATTTTGTTGTGCTAAGTAGAATAAAATTCATGATGCACCTGAAATAATGCAAGAAGCATAACAACAAAAATTTAACTTTGTCAAGACTTGCATACACCAAATTCATTGTCACATTACCATTGAACCATAGGTACCAGGATTATCACATTTAAACTTCTTCCAGTTTAGGTCTTCAATCCAGTTATATTTATTGAATGTGCAATATATTCAAACAAACAAAAATTAACACTTAAATGATCTTTTTAACAGTCGTTGCAATCTTATAAATATTTGCGATAGGAATCTGGACAATAGTGAGATATAAGAATTTAGACATACTTAATAGTTGATTTGAACATTGCATAAACTATCAACCAAATAAATAATTATTTTTCCACAACTTTTTTATAGAAAATAGTATTGCCAGAGATAAAAAAAAGTCTCACACTTAGCTAAAAATTCATGTGTTTGTCGGATTGAAAACTAACAGAACATAAAGGAATTTAGCTCCTATATTAAATAAAAACGAAAAGAATTAGAGTAAAACACATACGAAATGGATTTACATAGAATTTCAAATACTGTCATCTAAAAAGTAAAGGACAACCCTATTATACTCTTATTTAAAAAAATTTCAATGGTTATACATGAATATATATACACAGACAAAAAAATTAATATACATAAACTCTACTCAGTACATGTATTAACAAAATTTCGAGTTGAAGGTATAATAAAAACTAAACAATTTTGTAGGGGGTAGTGTTGAGAGTTTGTCGGTTTATTTTTATCTTTACAACTGGAATTTGGCTCGATCGAGATAGCTTTGTTAATGCAGATCATAGATTTACTTAAAAAGATTCAAATAGATTATAATAAAAAATTTATGAGATATAATAATAAAATAATTAGGGTTTACACTAATAATGAGCAGCAAAAAGATAATAGCCAGAAACAGTTAAACTTTTCTACATTAAATTGTGAAAAACTTTATGAAAAACTACATTCTTTGTAGTATTATATGTTTGTCCATCTTTGTCATAAATTAGTATTTTTACTCCACTATTGCTTGTAACTCTTGATACTGCTACATACAATTGGTCATGGCTAAAAACTGGATGCGCGTGACAGATACAGTTCAACATGTGAGAGAGATTGCCCTGGCTCTTATTAATTGTCATGAAAAAGTAAACAACCAAAGAAAATTGTCTTTGTTAGAATTTTAAAGGTAATCTAATGCTTGACGGTGTTAAGACCAAGCGAGGTATAAAAACTTTGAGTCCAAAATTGCTGACTGAAATTACTTTTGCTTCTATCAGATATTTTTCCAATTGAGTTACTATTAATCTCGTGACATTGCACAAACCAGATCACTGATCTATATTTCGGAGCAACATTACAGGAACCCCAATCTTCAACGTTATCTTGTGGTTTAATATTCTAGAAGATGTAATGCTATTCGAAAATTATAGGGTGTAAATGCCTTCATAGCTGTTTGAGTTTTCATCAACCATACATAGAACATCTTAGATATGGTACTTCATCACCTGGCCATAAATCTATCACATATTTGTTCACCTTATTTATAGCATCAAGTGTACGAGCAAGGATGGCTTGGTCTTGGAAATAAAAGTCATTGTCAAAATTTTCTAATAAATTAGGATATGTGATATCAACAATTGCTGCAAGGGGATTGATCAGATATTTGATAAGAAAATTGGGATAAATAACGGAGAGTGATGATAATAGCTGTAAGACCCCAAATTATTAATAAATGAAATTTAAATTTCCTCTATTTATTATTTTGAAATAGTAAGGGTTAAATTGATTAATGAGGTTAGTTATGGGTAAAATGCGCAAATATTTCATGTGACAACCCCAAAATAGGTCCATTCTACCCAACCCATTCTGAGTCGTCAAATACATGGTACAGAAAATAACTACAACTTTATTACAACAACTGTCGTGCAAAATACAACAACACATATGCTGTGAGTTTGGATACAAATATATACCAAATGTGACTCGTGTTCCAACTGTGGACATCACCTCACAATAACACCTTACATAAAGGTATAGTCAAAAACTGTTTTAGAAATTAGAATCTTTGGGAAGTGCTCAAGGAAACCTTCGTACATGGGAGGCCACGCGTCTAGGTTATGATAGATATCATATGGCCACAGAATTATCCTTGGTTGACCCAATAGACCCCAAAGAAAAACGAGAAGATTACTATCATATTCTTCCCAATGGTGAGTCTTCTCTTGACTTATCATTATCTCCACTGTCTCTAATTGAGAATTATACTTCAAACAAACACCAAGATTATATAGGTAGTGCTTGGAGATATACTCGGCAAGCGGATGTGTACAATCATGTCTTATGATGACACGAGGTTGTATGTCGTTAGACATCTTGTATGATAGTGGCAAAACACCCTTCCAACGTTGGGTTCGCCTCACCCTATTTTCTTCACCAAATATAACTACTAAATGATGACCACCGTTCTATTCCCTTGTTACCCTCGCTCGACCCAGCCACACTCTAATTACCTGAAAGGAATTATGAAGCAAAAGGGTGAGCACAACTAGCTCAGTAAAGAATATCATGACTAAAGATAATTAAATTATCAATAGCCTTCATCAATAATAAATCAGAGATTTAGAACATATGGTAAATGATAAAAATTTCAACCATAGTTGCAGCGGAACGAGCAATCCATTAGAAGAGTCAAATAGACCATAAAGTCTATTATCTCCTCCATGTTAAAAATCCACCAACAATGTTTTATCCCTGTAACATCACTCAACAGTTCCTTTCCACAATCATATGAATAACTCATAATCATAATTGTGACTCTAAATTTTTCTTCGCACCCAATTATTCAAATAATATGAATTATTGATCTGATAATGGGAAATACTGTGTAGTGACAATTATTGAACAACAATAATATAAAATTTCAACGTAGCAATTATTGAATCAATAAAATAAAATATTGAACAGTAATTACTGTAACAATTATTGAGTAGTGTCTTCTTACGTAAGAATCAATAATTTCAAAAATACTATGCAATACCGTGTGCTACTGTGCAATAACGCGTATTACTGTATTTTAACCACCGGGTATTCCAACAGTGTTAACGGTAACAACTACGCCGTTATTTGTAAAAATTTAAATTTGTCGTTTTCTTCACCCGACAGTTATTCGTTATGGGGCCCACAAATAGCTGTGCCGTCGTACGAATATTCCCCGAAAGAAAGAATATTCCACGACCAAACGAATATTCCCCGACAACAATGATTATTTTATAACCACTTGCTTATTTTGAAAAAAAATTCACATTTCACCCATAACTTTAAACTTTTATCAATTTAACCATTTACTGAATAGTAATTATAAGAAAAATTGAATACTTTTATTTCATAAAATTTGGGGTCTTACATTTCAAATAAGCAAGTGGTCATAAAATATTCATTGTTGTCGGAGAATATTCGTTTGGTCGTGGAATATTCTTGTTGTCGGGGAATATTCGTACGACGGCGCAGCCTTGTGTGGGCCCCATAACGGAAAGCGATTGGATGAAGAAAATGACAAAAAATAAGTTATTTATAATAACGGCGTAGTTGTTACCGTTAATACTGTTGGAATACCCGGTGGTTAAAACACAGTAATACGCGTTGTTGCACAGTAGCACACAGTATTACGCCAATTATTGATTTTTACGTAAGAAGGCATTACTCAATAATTGTTACAGTAATTACTGTTCAGTATTTTATTTTATTGATTCAATAATTGCTGCGTTGATATGTTATATTACTGTTGTTTTAATAATTATCACTGCACAGTATTTTCTATTATCGGAGCAATAATTCATATTATCTGAATAATATTATTAGATAACATTATTGGCAATATCTAGAAAGTTCTGTCTAATGAGAGGTTTGGTCATCTAATTGCGCACCAGTAAGGAGAGATCCTTATTGGAAAACCCCCTCTTTCCTGGGAAATGTCTGGTTGCCAGTACTGTGATTCTGTAATATTATTTGTGAATAATTAATTATTGATTTATATGATAAAGAAAATATCGATTTTATGTGGATATAGATGGAGAAAATTTTTAAATGTGACAATTGTTAAAAATTAATATTTTATCTTTTTCTGATAAAATAATTCATTTAAATATATTATTTTAATAATATATTGATTGTGATATTTTTACAATGAATGTGGGATATATGAGTATATGAGGAGGAAGAGTATTTTGTGGCATTAAATGATTAACACATGTTTTGTGTGTCGGTGGACCATAATAATTGACTGAAATTTGATTATAGCTTGTAAAATCGTCCGTTTATGGATTTCGGTCAATTTCTGTGTTGAATTTGGAAAAACTTTCTTCTGCAAAGTTGTAGATAATGGAATTTTCTATAGAAAGCCGCGAGTTTAGAATTTTTCTGATAAAATGGCTATTTATTATGAATTATTGAAGTTTCGGAGTTCCAAAATAATTAATTTTTTAAGTTTTAAATATTTTTTTTACAAAAAATGTTTTTTTCATTGTTGGGACTCATTTAACATGTGATTAGGTGGCTGAATTCAGATGCTAGGTGTGCATAAAATTTTTATGTAAAATTAATATTATTATATTAAATTTTCTGCTTTGGTGTTCTAAGCATTTTTCTATAAATAGGTTGCTTAGGTTAGAATTGAAAATCACACCAGAAACTACAGATTTCTCTCTCTTTCTCTCTCTATAATATCGAGCGTATTTTGTGAGTATTTTAGTACTTTGAGTATTGCTATACGGTGCAAGTTCTTTCAGCACTATATCAAGTATTTCAGTCAGAAGTACTATTCTTTCTAAGGTTAGGGATGTTATTCTATTTAAAAATGATATTATTTCTTCAATATCATTATTCCGAAATATTGATTGGAAATTTTTATCAAATTTAGAACTTTTTCATGTCAGGGTTACTATTCACGAGTTACTATTCACGAGTTACTATTCAGGAGTACTATTTACGAAACATAATGATGTTTTTTGTGAAATTTCTATCTTTTGATGTCGGAGTTACTATTCACGTTTACGGCACTATTCACGTATACGACACTATTTACGAATACGGTACTATTCACCGAAAAATGATTTTTCTTCTTTTTGTCCAACATATCTATTCTGGATACTAACTTTGATTGTATCCATATTTTGATCATTCTTGAATTTTACTCCACTATGATTATTTATGAGGTATTTTTGGACATGGAATAGCTGAAATACGAATCCTTAATATTTGTTCTTTTGTTTCACTAGATTCGTTTTTTTAAAAATATTTTTCATCATCCTCAGTCTTAAATGATGATATAACTGAATATCTTTGGCCTGTAGTGCAAAGATGAATGATTTCTGATGAATATCTTTGGCCCGTAGTGCAAAGATGAACAGGTGTTGAGATGAACATGACCAACTGATGAATATCTTTGGCCTGTAGTGCAAAGATGACTATTTGATTCAAGATATTTATTGATTGATGTTACATGGATAAAATGTTGATGATGGGCTTTTAAATTCATAGATAATCGTAGAT
Organism: Panax notoginseng; assembly: GCA_016801055.1. NCBI lineage: Eukaryota > Viridiplantae > Streptophyta > Magnoliopsida > Apiales > Araliaceae > Panax > Panax notoginseng. The sequence goes on from CM029012.1 coordinate 278,073,337, forward strand.
TTCATTCTCTACGTAACTCTTCTATGAATTATTATTTTTCGCTGCGAATATTGATTTAAAACTTGTTGTCTATTGTATTCTATTAGATTTTTCCCTGTTGAAGACTAAGGATAATTTGTTGTATATTATCTTAGTCATAATATTCTTTACTGGGCTAGTTGAGCTCACCCTTTTTCTTGTTGTTCCATTTTCTTCTCAGGAAGCGAGAATGTAGCGAGTACTAGTCGGGGTGAGGAATGATGGTTCAAGACAGTTGTTTTAGTAGTCTTCACTATTTTGTAAAATAGTGTATCAATAAGTATAATGAGGACTTAATTGAGTATGAATACTGTCTAGATGACAATATTTGTATTTAAACTTACAGTATATGTGTTGTCGTATTTTGCACGACAATTGTAATCATAAAGTTGTAGTTATTTTCTGTACCATGTATTTGGCGACTCAGAATGGGTTGGATGGATTGGACCTATTTTGGGGGCGTCACAATAGCTCAGTAATGATAATATCATAAAGTAGTGATTTTAGGAGATAATAATTAAATTAAAAAGTATAATATCAGAACAGTTTACATTACCAAAATAGTTTAAATTTGTAGTAATTTAGAGGATTATACATTTAAAATATTAATTTGGGATTAAAAAAAGCAGTGATTTTAGTAGATAATAATTAATCTAGTAATGATAATATTAGAACAGTTAACATTATTAGAACAGTTTAGATGTATACTGATTTAGGGGATTATAAAATCAAAATAATAATATAGGATTAAAAAGTAATGATTTTAGAAGATAATAATTACGTTATGGTAATATAAAAACCGTTTAGATTGAAAAAGTAGTGATTTAGTGGATTATAAAATCAACATAGTAACTTATGATCTATATTATTTGTTATTTTAATTTTGTTTTAAATATTTTAAATTGTATAATATTATTTTGTAATATAATTTTAAATGGTATAATATTATGTTGTAATATAATTAAATTAGTAATGATAATATCTGCACAGTTTAGATAGGTAGTAATTTTATTATATACGTGTATTATAATATTATACCATAGATGTATGATATAATGTATGGTATAATTATGAATGTTATAATATTAAAAAAATAATTATTTTAGGATATAATAATTATGTTTTAACATAATTAAATTAGTAACCGTTTAGAAAAATAGTGGATTTTAGGGTTTATAAAATAAACATATTAGTGCAGGATTATATATATGTATGATAATGTATGGTATAAGATTATAAATGGTATATAATACTGTAAAATTCTAAAAAAAACAGATTTATTGGGTTGTCACTATTAGTAATGTTGGAACTTATATATATGCATGGTATAATATTATAAAATTTAAAAATCAGTGTAATTATGTAACAGTTGACATTACCAAAACAGTTTAGATTTGTAGTAATTTAGTAGATTATAAATTTAAAATATTAATTTGGGATTAAAAAAATAGTAATTTTAGGAGATAATAATTAAATTAGAAAGGATAATATCAGAAAAGTTGACATTATTAAAACAGTTTAGATTTGTAGTAATTTAAGGGATTATAAAATAAAAATAATAATTTGAAATTAAAAAAATAGTGATTTTAGGATATAATAATTAAATTAAAAAGGATAATATCAGAACAGTTGACATTATCAAAATAATTTAGATTTGTAGTTATTTAGTGGATTATAAATTCAAAATATTAATTTGAGATTAAAAAAGTAGTGAGTTTAGGAGATAATAATTAATTTAGTAATGATAGTATCAGAACAGTTAACATTATCAGAATAATTTAGATTTGTAGTGATTTAGGGGATTATAAAATCAAAATATTAATTTGGGATTAAAAAATAGTGATTTTAGGAGATAATAATTAAATTAGAAAGAATAATATCAGAACAGTTGACATAACAGTTTAGATTTGTAGTGATTTAGTGGATTATAAATTTAAAATATTATTTTGGAATAAAAAAAGTAGTGATTTTAAAAGATAATAATTAATTTAGTAATGATAATATTAGAACAGTTAACATTAACAGAACAGTTTAGATTTTATAGTGATTTAAGGGATTATAAAATCAAAATAATAATAATAATATAAAAACCATTTAGATTGAGAAAATAGTGATTTATGAGATTATAAAATAAACATAGTAAGTTATGATTATTATTATTTGTTATTTTAATATTATTTTAAATGTTTTTAACTGTATAATATTATGTTGTAATATAATTATAAATGGTGTAATATTATGCTGTAATATAATTAAATTAGTAATGATAATATCCACACAGTTTAGATAGGTAGTTATTTTGTTATATACGTGTATTATAATATTATACCATACATGTATGATATAATGTATGATATAATTATAAATAGTATAATATTAGAAAAGTAGTGATTTTAGGATATAGTTGTTTTAAACTGTATAATATTATGTTGTAATATAATTATAAATGGCTATGTTGTAATATAATTAAATTAGTGTGGGATGCACATTAATTATATAGAACGTGTGTTACAATGTAGGAAAGGCACATGTCATTCAATGGTGCTATGTACTGCAATTTAGTATAGATAATAGATAACAGATAATAGATAATAAATAATAGATAGATTTCGTTCAAAATCTTACCACATCAGCACAGCCTCATATGAGCTCACGTAAATTGTAAAAGAAATGGTAATTAGTTGTCCATCCGAGTTGTTAAAAGAGATTAATTTTTTATTCATTTCGTTCTATATTAAAAGTTCCTATTATTTAGTGAATTCTGTTTGAATTATTTCCTTAAGAACCATGACTTCTTTATTGGAATAAATCAATTTGTAATAAGCTGATTGAATGTTATATTCCATAAAAATTATAAAAAGTTGTCGATTACTTTGTTGATTGAATCCTTCAAGGATTTATTTTTTAAGTAGCATGATTCAATTAAATGAAAAAGTGTTGGTCGCGTAATTGACACAAAGACTAAAATAATAAATATGAAAATATTTTAAAAGGTTGATTTTTAGTACTTCCAATAATTGATGGAGTTGGTTAGAAAATAAATTTTTAAAAGATTTATTATCTTTCATATATTTAACCAATATTATTTTCATAAATCTTGGGATGAGTTTTATATTATTTAAGTATTCCATAATTTATTAATTGATTGAGTTTTCCATAAATTGGTTAAGCAAATAAATTTTCATATATTTAGAATCAATTAGCGTGATTCAAATAATTAGAAGAATATTTGGAAGCTAATAGATTGACGTTTTAAAATGAATGTGGAAATAATTTTTAATTGCATAGAACTATGAAAGTAATTAATTAATCATAGAATAAATTTATTAGGCACATGAAAAGTAGGTAAAATAAATAAAAGTATAATATTAAAGGAAATTTACTTTTCAAATAATTAAAACTAATTTTTCATAAAAAGCAAGTTGGCTTTATCGTGTTTAAATTGATCCAATCTGGTTGTTACCTAAGAGAGTTATCTAATTAATGGATCCTAAAATAACGCGACTGTTGATAATATCCATAAAATAAGGTGACCGGTATATATATCAAAGTAATTGTCAAGAGTATTTTTGTCAAGGGTAATAAGAAACATTAATTAGGATGGACATGTGTTGATTTTGTAGAATGACATGTGTCAATTTATTAAGTCATGTAATGTGATTTAGTATATATAATAGATAATAGATAAGAGGTGTGTGTGTGTATATATATATAATGTTATTACATGTTATATTAATAATATCTATTATATATACTAAATCACAGTACATGACACAATATATTGACACATGTCCATCTATAAATTTAACACATGTCCATCCTAATTAATACTTCTTATTGCCTTTGATAAAAATACCCTTGACAATTACTTAGAATATTATATACTGATCACCTTATTTTATGGATATTATCAACAACCACATTATTTTAGGATCAATTAATTATATAACTCTCTTAGGCAACAACCAAATTGGATCAATTTAAACACGATAGGGCCAACTTGTTCTTTATGAAAAATTAGTTTTAATTATTTGATAAGTAAATTTATTTTAATATTAGACTTTTATTTATTTTACCTACTTTTCATGTGCCTAATAAATTTAATCTATGATTAATTAATTACTTTCATAGTTCCATGCAATTAAAAATTATTTCCATACTCATTTTAAAACTTCAATCTATTAGCTTCCAAAAATTCTTCCAATCTATTATCTATTATATATACTAAATCACAGTACATGGCACAATATATTGACACATGTTCATCTATAAATTTAACACATGTCCATCCTAATTAATGCTTCTTATTGTCTTTGATAAAAATACCCTTGACAATTACTTAGAATATTATATATTGATCACCTTATTTTATGGATATTATCAACAACCACATTATTTTAGGATTCATTAATTATATAACTCTCTTAGGCAACAACCAAATTGGATCAATTTAAACACGATAGGGCCAACTTGCTCTTTATGAAAAATTAGTTTTAATTATTTGAAAAGTAAATTTCTTTTAATATTAGACTTTTATTTATTTTACTTACTTTTCATGTGCCTAATAAATTTATTCTATTATTAATTAATTACTTTCATAGTTCCATGCAATTAAAAATTATTTTCATATTCATTTTAAAACTTCAATCTATTAGCTTCCAAAAATTATTCCAATCTATTATCTATTATATATATACTAAATCACAGTACATGACACAATATATTGACACATGTTCATCTATAAATTTAACACATGTCCATCATAATTAATGCTTCTTATTGCATTTGATAAAAATACTCTTGACAATTACTTAGAATATTATATACTGATCACCTTATTTTATGGATATTATCAACAACCACATTATTTTAGGATCCATTAATTAGATAACTCTCTTAGGCAACAACCAGATTGGATCAATTTAAACACCATAGGGTCAACTTGCTTTTTATGAAAAATTAGTTTTAATTATTTGAAAAGTAAATTTTCTTTAATATTAGACTTTTATTTATTTTACCTACTTTTCATGTGCCTAATAAATTTATTCTATGATTAATTAATTACTTTCATAGTTCCATGCAATTAAAAATTATTTACATATTCATTTTAAAACTTTAATCTATTTGCTTCCAAAAATTCTTCCAATCTATTATCTATCTATTATATATACTAAATCACAGTACATAGCACAATATATTGACACATGTCCTTCTATAAATTTAACACATGTTCATCCTAATTAATACTTCTTATTGCCTTTGATAAAAATATCCTTGACAATTACTTAGAATATTATATACTGATCACCTTATTTTATGGATATTATCAACAACCACATTATTTTAGGATCAATTAATTATATAACTCTCTTAGGCAACAACCAAATTGAATCAATTTAAACACGATAAGGCCAACTTGCTCTTTATGAAAAATTAGTTTTAATTATTTGAAAAGTAAATTTCTTTTAATATTAGACTTTTATTTATTTTACCTACTTTTCATGTGCCTAATAAATTTATTCTATGATTAATTAATTACTTTCATAGTTCCATGCAATTAAAAATTATTTCCATATTCATTTTAAAACTCCAATCCATTAGCTTCCAAAAATTCTTCCAATTATTTGAATCACGCTAATTGATTCTAAAGATATAAAAATTTATTTGCTTAACCAATTTATGGAAAACTCAATCAATTAATAGATTATTGAATACTTAAATAATATAAAACTGATCCCAAGATTTATGAAAACAATATTGGTTAGATATATGAAAGATAATAAATCTTTTAAAAACTTATTTTCTAACCAACTCCATCAATTATTGCAAGTACTAAAAATCAACATTTTAAAATATTTTCATATTTATTATTTTATTCTTTGTGCCAATTACACGACCAACACTTTTTCATCCAATTGAATTATGCTACTTAAAAAATAAATCCGTGAAGGATTCAATCAACAAAGTAATCGACAACTTTTTATAATTTTTATGGAATATAACATTCAATCAACTTATTACAAATTGATTTATTCCAATAAAGAAGTCATGGTTCTTAAGGAAATGATTTAAACAGAATTCACTAAATAATAGGAACTTTTAATATGAAACGAAATGAATAAAAAATTAATCTCTTTTAACAACTCGGATAGACAACTCATTACCATTTCATTGCCTGCTTTTTAAATCATGAAATATGGTCTATTAATTAATTAGACCAATTGAAAATTGAATCGGGCAGTTTGAAAGTAAGCTTAGGCTCAATTAAAATTTCGATATTTCCATATTTATTTTAATATACCAATTAAATAATTTTATATTATGAACCATTAAGGTTCAGATTTTTCATAATATTTTCATATTAATTTTGAAAGATTAATATTTTGAATTTATAATCCACTAAATCACTACAAATCTAAATTATTTTGGTAATGTCAACTGTTCGGATATTATCCTTTTTAATTTAATTATTATATCCTAAAATCACTATTTTTTAATCCCAAATTAATATTTTTATTTTATAATTCCCTAAATCACTGCAAATCTAAACTGCTTGGATAATGTCAACTTTTCTGATATTATCCTTTCTAATTTAATTATTATCTCTTAAAATATTATTTTTTTAATCCTAAATTAATATTTTGAATTTATAATCTACTAAATCACTATAAATCTAAACTGTTTTGGTAATGTCAACTATTACATAATTACACTGATTTTTAAATTTTATAATATTATACCTTTTATAATATTATACTATGCATATATATAAGTTTCAACATTACTAACAGTGACAACCCAATAAATCCGTTTTTTAGAATTTTACAGTATTATATACCATTTATAATCTTATACCATATATATATAATCCTGCACTAATATGTTTATTTTATAAACCCTAAAATTCACTACTTTTCTAAACTGTTACTAATTTAATTATGTTAAAACATAATTATTATATCCTAAAATAATTACTTTTCTAATATTATAACATTCATAATTATACCATACATTATATCATACATATATGGTATAATTAATATTATAATACGCATATATAATAAAATCACTACTTATCTAAATTATGCAGATATTATCATTACTAATTTAATTATATTACAACATAATATTATACCATTTATAATTATATTACAAAATAATATTATACAATTTAAAATATTTAAAACAAAATTAAAATAACAAATAATACAAATCATAAGTTACTATGTTGATTTTATAATCCACTAAATCACTACTTTTTCAATCTAAACAATTTTTATATTATCACAACGTAATTATTATCTTTTAAAACCATTACTTTTTAATCCTACATTATTATTTTGATTTTATAATCCCTTAAATCACTATACATCTAAACTGTACTAATAATGTTAACTGTTCTAATCTATTATATATACTAAATTAATTATTATCTACAAAAATCACTACTTTTTTAATCCCAAATTAATATTTTAAATGTATAATTCTCTAAATCACTACAAATCTAAACTATTTTGGTAATGTAAACTGTTTTGATATTATATTTTCTAATTTAATTATTATCTCCTAAAATCACTACTTTATGATATTATCATTACTGAGCTATTATCATTACTCTCCGTTATTTATCCTAATTTTCTTATCAAATATCCGATCAATCCCCTTGCAGTAATTGTTGATATCACATATCCTAATTTATTAAAAAAATTTAAGAATGACTTTTATTTCCAAGACCAAGCCATCCTTGCTCCTACTCTTGATGCTATAAATAAGGTGAACGAATATGTGATGTATTTATGGTCAGGTGATGAAGTACCATATCTAAGATGTCCTATGTAAGGTTGATGAAAACTCAAACAGCTATGAAGGCATTTACACCCTATAATTTTTTAATAGCATTACATCTTCTGGAATGTCAAACCACAAGATAACGCTTAAGATTGGGGTTCATGTAATGTTGCTCCGAAATATAGATCAGTGATCTGGTTTGTGCAATGTCACGAGATTAATAGTAACTCAATTGGAAAAATATTTGATAGAAGCAAAAGTAATTTCAGTCAGTAATTTTGGACATAAAGTTTTCATACCTCGCTTGGTCTTAACACCGTCAAACATTAGATTACCTTTAAAATTTTAACAAAGACAATTTCCTTTGGTTGTTTGCTTTTTCATGACAATTAATAAGAGCCAGAGACAATATCTCTCACATATTGGACTGTATCTATCACGTCCAATTTTTAGCCATAACCAATTGTATGTAGTAGTATCAAGAGTTACAAGCAAGAGTGGAGTAAAAATACTAATTTGTGACAAAGATGGACAAACATACAATACTACAAAGAAATTAGTTTTTCAGAAAGTTTTTCACAATTTAATATAGAAAGGTTTGACTGTTTTTGGCTATTATCTTTTTGTTACTCATTATTAGTGTAAACCTTGATTATTTTATTATTATATCTCATGAAATTTTTACTATAATCTATTTAAATCTTTTTAGGTAAATATATGATATGCATTTACAAAGCTCTCTCGATCGAGCCAAATTTCAGTTACAAAGACAAAAATAAATTGGCAAACTCTCAACACTACCCCTTACAAAATTGTTTAATTTTTATTATACATTCAACTCGAAATTTTGTTAATACATGTACTGAGTAGAGTTTATGTATATTCATTTTTTTGTCTGTGTATATATATTCATGTATAACCATTGAAAAACTTTTAAATAAAAGTATAATAGGTTTGTCTTTTACTTTTTGGATGACAGTATTTGAAATTCTATGTAAGTCCATTACGTATGTGTTTTACACTAATTCTTTTCGTTTTTATTTAATATAGGAGCTAAATTCCTTTATGTTCTGTTAGTTTTCAATCCGACAAACACATGAATTTTTAGCTAAGTGTGAGACTTTTTTTTATTTCGGGCAATACTATTTCTGTGACGCCCCCAAAATAGGTATACAACACCCATTCTGAGTCGCCAAAATACATGGTACAGAAACAACTACATCTTTATTATTACAACACAAGAACTGTGAGTTTAAATACAAATATTGTCATTTAGACAATATCCACACTCAAATAAGCCCTCATTACAATTATTGATACATTATTTCACAAAAATAGTGAGGACTACTAAAGTAACTTCTAGAACCATCATTCCATACCCCGACTAGTACTCGCTACATTCTCGCCTCCTGAGAAAAATGGAACAAAAAGGAAAAGGGTGAGCTCAACTAGCCCAGTAAAGAACATTATGACTAAGATAATACAGAACAAATTATCGTTAGTCTTCAACAGGGAAAAATCTAATAGAATACAATAGACAACAAGTTTTAAATCAATAACTGCAGCGGAAACAACAAACCATTAGAAGAGTCAAGTAGAGAATGAGTTCTACTATCTTCTAAGATTTAAAAGTCCTTCATCAATATTTTATCCCTGTAACAACAATCAATAACCATCTTTAATCAAATATTCATCTTTGCACTACAGGCCAAAGATATTCATTTGTATCACCAGTCGGTCATGTTCATCTCAACACCTGTTCATCTTTGCACTACGGGCCAAAGATATTCATCAGTTAATCATTCATCTTTGCACTACGGCCAAAGATATTCAGTAATATCATCATTTAGGACTGAGGATGATGAAAAATATATTAAAGAAAACGAATCCAGTGAAACAAAATAACAAATATTAAGGATTCGTATTTCGATTTATCCATGTCCAAAAATACCTTATAATTATTCATAGTGAAGTAGAATTCAAGAATGATCAAAACATGGATACAATCAAAGCTAGTACCCAGAATAGATATTTTGGACGAAAAGAAGAAAATTTTATTTTTCGGTGAATAGTAACTCGTGAATAGTAACTCGTGAATAGTAACCCCGACGTGAAAAGTTCCAAATTTGATAAAAATTTCCAACCAATATTTTGACATAATGATATTGAAGGAATAATATCATTTTTGAATAAAATAACATCCCTTACCTCGTACAGACAGTACTTCTAGTCGGAATACCGGTATAAGGCTGAAAGACACTTGCTCTGATGAATAGAAACTCTCAAAGTATCTAAATACTCACAAAATACACTCAATAATCTAGAGAGAGAAAGAGAGAAAACTTGTTTCTGGTGTGATTTTCAATTCTAACTTAGCCCTCTATTTATAGGAAAATGTTAGCACGCCGAAGCAGACTTAACCTGCAACCTGATGGCTTTACCTGCTACTATTCCCACCCACCACATTTGAATAAAAATCTCAGCACATTTCTTCACCAACCAAGAGTGGGGCCCACCAATTCTAGAATTTTCTACCAAAATGATTAACTTCGAAAATTCAACAATTTCTGAACCAGTCATCTCGTAAAATTCATAATAAATCATACGTTCATTTTTAACGGTTCAAAATTTGTGGACATATACTCAACTTATATATGTATAACATATCCAAAAATTACCACGATCCAACGGTCGGATTAAAAATTATAACCCCCGCAAAATATCTCAAAAACCCTGATTTTTAATACCTCCATTCCGACAAAAATACTGATAAAAACCTCAACATTAACTCCTTCATTTTTAACCACAAAAATATATCCCTCATTTATATCCACAAAAATAAATATTTCCTTATCATATGAATCAATAATTAATTATTTACAAATAATATTACAGAATCACATTTATGACAACCAGGCCGTTCCCAGGAAAGAGGGGGCTTTCCAATAAGGATTTCTCCTTACTGGCGCGCAATTAGATGACCAAACCTCTCCTTAGACAGAACTTTCTAGACATTGCCAATAATGTTATCTAATAATATTATTCAAATAATATGAATTATTGATCTGATAATGGGAAATACTGTGTAGTGACAATTATTGAAACAATAGTAATATAAAATATCAACGCAGCAATTATTGAATCAATAAAATAAAATACTGAACAGTAATTACTGTAACCATTATTGAGTAGTGCCTTCTTACGTAAGAATCAATAATTGGTGCAATACAGTGTGCTACTGTGTAACAACGCGTATTACTGTGTTTTAACCACCGGGTATTCCAACAGTATTAACGGTAACAACTACGCCGTTATTAATAAAAAAACATATACTTGTCGTTTTCTTCATCCAATCGCTTTCCGTTATGGGGCCCACAAAAGACTGCGCCGTCGTACGAATATTCCCCGACAGGAAGAATATTCCACGACCAAACGAATATTCCCCGACAACAATGAATATTTTATAACCACTTGCTTATTTAAAATATTTACGCATTTTACCCATAACTAACCTCATTAATCAATTTAACACTTACTATTTCAAAATAATAAATAGAGGGAATTTAAATTTCATTTATTAATAATTTGGGGTCTTACAACCTCCCCTCCTTATGAAATTTCGTCCTCGAAATTGACGTACGTACCTGGTGTTTCGAAAAGATGAGGATACCTCACTTTCATTTCCGTTTCCAACTCCCAGGTCATTTCCTCAATAGCATGGTTTCTCCACAAAACTTTAACTTGTGGTATGACCTTCGTGCGTAGGACATGCTCCTTTCTATCCAAGATCTTGACAGGTACCTCTTCGTACGTTAAGTCTTCAGCTATCTCGTCCGGTTCTAACTCAATAACGTGGTCTGGGTCTTTCACATATTTACGTAACATAGATATATGAAAAACATTATGAACACGAGACATACTTGGAGGTAACGCAAGTCTATAGGCCACATTTCCTACTCGGTCAAGAATCTGAAATGGACCAATAAATCGTGGATTGAGCTTTCCTCTCTTCCCAAATCTTGTAACTCCTTTCCATGGAGCCACACGCAACAATACATGATCCCCTATGTCAAATTCCACGTCCTTCCGATGAAGATCCGCATAACTCTTTTGTCGATCCTGTGCCGTTTGTATACGTTGTCGAATCGTTTGGATCTTCTCTGTAGTCATGCGTACCAACTCTGGTCCCAACAATGTTGCTTCACCCACCTCGTCCCAGCATACCGGAGAGCGACACTTTCGTCCATATAATGCTTCAAATGGGGCCACACCTATACTTGCCTGATAACTGTTATTGTAAGAGAATTCCACCAATGGTAGGTACTTATCCCAACTCCCTTTAAAATCTAGGACACAAAGTCTTAATAGATCTTCAAGAGTTTGAATAGTCCTCTCTGATTGTCCGTCCGTTTGAGGATGGTATGCCGAACTAAATCGTAAATCTGTGCCCATAGCTTTTTGCAAGCTAACCCAAAATCTTGAAGTGAATCTTGGGTCACGATCCGAAACTATGGATACTGGCATGCCATGCAGTCTCACAATCTCATCTACGTATATACGAGCAAGACGTTCAAGGGAATAAGTCTCCCGTATCGGCAAGAAATGAGCAGACTTGGTTAATCTATCAACAATAACCCAAATAGCATTTATGCCTTGAGAAACCGTGGGAAGACCCGTAACGAAATCCATGGTAATGTGTTCCCACTTCCATTTCGGAATCTCAAGTGGTTGCAATGGACCCTTTGGTACTTGATGTTCCGCCTTTACACGTTGACAAGTTAAACACCTCGAGATAAACTTTGCAATCTCTCTCTTCATATTATTCCACCAAAATGTATGTCGTAGATCACGATACATTTTGGTACTTCCAGGATGGATTGCAAATGGTGTATTGTGTGCTTCCATCATGATCTTGTACTTCAAATCAGAATTGTTAGGAACACAGAGTCTAGAGTGAACTCGAAGTATTCCTTCTTCATCGATTCTTGCTTCTGGAATAGAACCTTCTTGCACTTTCTTCTTCATACGCATCAGCTCTATGTCCGTAGCTTGAGCAGCTTTAACTTTATCGATTAAAGTCGGTTCTACTCGTATATTTGATATCATCATGTGGGTACTTGGAGCCTTCATCTCTATCTCCATCCTTTGCAAGTCATACAAAATGGGCCTTTGTGTTAACAACATTGCACTCGTACCCGCATATGATCTTCTACTCAATGCGTCAGCTACTACGTTTGCTTTTCCAGGATGATATTGGATGGTATGATCGTAATCTTTCAACAGCTCGAGCCAACGTCGCTGCCGCATGTTGAGTTCCTTTTGGGTGAAGAAATATTTAAGGCTTTTATGATCTGTATAGATCTCCACTTTCTCCCCATACAGGTAGTGTCTCCAGATCTTCAACGCGAAAACTACTGCTGCCAACTCCAAATCATGAGTAGGATAATTCCTCTCATATTCTTTGAGTTGTCGCGAGGCATAGGCTATGACTTTCCCATGTTGCATGAGAACACATCCTAACCCTTTGCCTGAAGCATCGCTGTAGATAACAAATCCATCCGAACCAGATGGTATTGTCAAAACAGGTGCCGAAATGAGTCTCCTCTTGAGTTCTTGGAAACACTTCTCGCATTCCTCACTCCATACGAATTTTATATCTTTCCGAGTCAGCTGAGTTAACGGGGTAGCGATTCGAGAAAACCCTTCCACGAATCTTCGATAATAACCAGCTAAGCCTAGAAAGCTACGTACTTCGGTCACCGTCTTTGGTTGCTCCCAACTTTGTATTGCTTCAATCTTCGCCGGGTCAACAGATACTCCATGTTTTGACACCACGTGCCCTAGGAAAGCTACTTCCTCAAGCCAGAACTCGCATTTCTTCAACTTGGCATATAACTTATTTTCACGCAGCCTTTGGAGTACCAGCTTCAAATGATGCTCATGATCTTCACGGCTTTTGGAATATATGAGGATGTCATCAATAAAGACAACAACGAACTGATCCAAATAATCCTTGAATACTCGGTTCATCATATCCATGAAAGCCGCAGGAGCATTAGTCAATCCAAAAGACATAACTAGGAACTCATAATGCCCGTACCGAGTTCTGAAGGCAGTCTTTGGAATATCCTCAGTTTTAACCTTCAGCTGATGATATCCAGAACGAAGATCGATCTTTGAAAAGAACTGTGCTCCTTGTAACTGGTCAAACAGGTCATCAATACGAGGTAGCGGATACCTATTCTTAATAGTGACATGGTTTAATTCCCGGTAATCAATACAAAGTCGCATACTCCCGTCTTTCTTCTTTACAAATAAAACAGGAGCACCCCAAGGAGATGTACTAGGACGAATGAAACCGATGTCCAACAACTCTTGTAGTTGGACCTTTAACTCCTGAAGTTCAATAGGAGCCATTCGATATGGGGTTTTAGAAATGGGCTTTGTACCAGGTTCAAGATCAATAAAGAATTCAATTTCTCGTTCCGGGGGTAGACCGGGAAGTTCTTCAGGAAATACGTCAGGAAAGTCAATAACAACAGGAATATTATTCAAATTTGACGTGTCTTTATTCAAATCCATAACATGGGCTAAGAAAGCTTGACATCCGTTTTTTAATAAACGAATGGCTTTATGGCTTGATATAACAGTGATTGATTTTAATGGCTTAGTTGTTTGAATTCGTACAACAGGTTGGTTAGGAATATGAAAACTAACAACCTTACGAAAACAATCAATTTTGGCATGATGAGTAGTTAGCCAATCAATCCCTAAAATCACATCAAAAGCAAGTATCTTTAAAGAGATAAGGTCAACAGGTAAGGTGATGGTACCAACTTGGATCACACAAGATTTATAAACAGTGGATGTGATGAAAGTTTCTCCTAACGGAGTCTCCACAGATAAATCAAAGTCTAACTTCTCCGGAGTCAAGTTTAAACGTTGAGCACAAGCAGGAGAGATAAAAGAATGGGTAGAACCGGTATCTAATAAGGTATAAACTTCGCATGAATTTATGATTAGCTTACCCGTGATCACCTCGTTTGGGTTCCTCGCATGTTGACCAGTCACGACAAACGCTCTTCCAGGAACCGTTGACTTTATCTTTTCTGGGACAGCTTTTTGAGTCACCATCCCCGCTGGACTTGGTTTTGCTACAGTGCAATCTCGAGCGATATGTCCTTCCTTTCCACAATTATAACATACCTTAAACTGTTGTGGACAGTTTGGGCTGATATGTCCTTCTTTTCCGCACTTATAGCATATAACCGGTGGTCGTTCTCCTCCCTTGGAACCAGTTGCTGTTGGTGCTGACGTCTTCGTATTGTCATTGTTGAATCTCCTCTTTTTAAAATCTCCTCCCGACTCGCTTCTTCTATTTTCATAGCCACGATTACCACCAGAGTGGTTGCCGTTCTTGTCTGTATTTTTCTTTCTCCGCTGGTTATCATTGTTCTGATGACTGCTGTCACCGATATGATCCTGGTTGTGATCCCTCAGTTGACCGTACTTGTGACGCCCCCAAAATAGGTATACAACACCCATTCTGAGTCGCCAAAATACATGGTACAGAAACAACTACATCTTTATTATTACAACACAAGAACTGTGAGTTTAAACACAAATATTGTCATTTAGACAATATCCACACTCAAATAAGCCCTCATTACAATTATTGATACATTATTTCACAAAAATAGTGAGGACTACTAAAGTAACTTCTAGAACCATCATTCCATACCCCGACTAGTACTCGCTACATTCTCGCCTCCTGAGAAAAATAGAAAAAAAGGAAAAGGGTGAGCTCAACTAGCCCAGTAAAGAACATTATGACTAAGATAATACAGAACAAATTATCGTTAGTCTTCAACAGGGAAAAATCTAATAGAATACAATAGACAACAAGTTTTAAATCAATAACTGCAGCGGAAACAGCAAACCATTAGAAGAGTCAAGTAGAGAATGAGTTCTACTATCTTCTAAGATTTAAAAGTCCATTATCAATATTTTATCCCTGTAACAACAATCAATAACCATCTTTAATCAAATATTCATCTTTGCACTACAGGCCAAAGATATTCATTTGTATCACCAGTCGGTCATGTTCATCTCAACACCTGTTCATCTTTGCACTACGGGCCAAAGATATTCATCAGTTAATCATTCATCTTTGCACTACGGCCAAAGATATTCAGTAATATCATCATTTAGGACTGAGGATGATGAAAAATATATTAAAGAAAACGAATCCAGTGAAACAAAATAACAAATATTAAGGATTCGTATTTCGATTTATCCATGTCCAAAAATACCTTATAATTATTCATAGTGAAGTAGAATTCAAGAATGATCAAAACATGGATACAATCAAAGCTAGTACCCAGAATAGATATTTTGGACGAAAAGAAGAAAATTTTATTTTTCGGTGAATAGTAACTCGTGAATAGTAACTCGTGAATAGTAACTCATGAATAGTAACCCCGACGTGAAAAGTTCCAAATTTGAAAAAAATTTCCAACCAATATTTCGGCATAATGATATTGAAGAAATAATATCATTTTTGAATAAAATAACATCCCTTACCTCGTACAGACAGTACTTCTGGTCGGAATACCGGTATAAGGCTGAAAGACACTTGCTCTGATGAATAGAAACTCTCAAAGTATCTAAATACTCACAAAATACACTCAATAATCTAGAGAGAGAAAGAGAGAAAACTTATTTCTGGTGTGATTTTCAATTCTAACTTAGCCCTCTATTTATAGGAAAATGTTAGCACGCCGAAGCAGACTTAACCTGCAACCTGATGGCTTTACCTACTACTATTCCCACCCACCACATTTGAATAAAAATCTCAGCACATTTCTTCACCAACCAAGAGTGGGGCCCACCAATTCTAGAATTTTCTACCAAAATGATTAACTCCGAAAATTCAACAATTTCTGAACCAGTCATCTCGTAAAATTCATAATAAATCATACGTTCATTTTTAACGGTTCAAAATTTGTGGACATATACTCAACTTATATATGTATAACATATCCAAAAATTACCACGATCCAACGGTCGGATTAAAAATTATAACTCCCGCAAAATATCTCAAAAACCCTGATTTTTAATACCTCCATTCCGACAAAAATACTGATCAAAACCTCAACATTAACTCCTTCATTTTTAACCACAAAAATATATCCCTCATTTATATCCACAAAAATAAATATTTCCTTATCATATGAATCAATAATTAATTATTTACAAATAATATTACAGAATCACATTTATGACAACCAGGCCGTTCCCAGGAAAGAGGGGGCTTTCCAATAAGGATTTCTCCTTACTGACGCGCAATTAGATGACCAAACCTCTCCTTAGACAGAACTTTCTAGACATTGCCAATAATGTTATCTAATAATATTATTCAAATAATATGAATTATTGATCTGATAATGGGAAATACTGTGTAGTGACAATTATTGAAACAACAGTAATATAAAATATCAACGCAGCAATTATTGAATCAATAAAATAAAATGCTGAACAGTAATTACTGTAACCATTATTGAGTAGTGCCTTCTTACGTAAGAATCAATAATTGGTGCAATACAGTGTGCTACTGTGTAACAACGCGTATTACTGTGTTTTAACCACCGGGTATTCCAACAGTATTAACGGTAACAACTAAGCCGTTATTAATAAAAAACATATACTTGTCGTTTTCTTCATCCAATCGCTTTCCGTTATGGGGCCCATAAAAGACTGCGCCGTCGTACGAATATTCCCCGACAGGAAGAATATTCCACGACCAAACGAATATTCCCCGACAACAATGAATATTTTATAACCACTTGCTTATTTAAAATATTTACGCATTTTACCCATAACTAACCTCATTAATCAATTTAACACTTACTATTTCAAAATAATAAATAGAGGGGATTTAAATTTCATTTATTAATAATTTGGGGTCTTACAACCTCCCCTCCTTATGAAATTTCGTCCTCGAAATTGACGTACGTACCTGGTGTTTCGAAAAGATGAGGATACCTCGCTTTCATTTCCGTTTCCAACTCCCAGGTCATTTCCTCAATAGCATGGTTTCTCCACAAAACTTTAACTTGTGGTATGACCTTCGTGCGTAGGACATGCTCCTTTCTATCCAAGATCTTGACAGGTACCTCTTCGTACGTTAAGTCTTCAGCTATCTCGTCCAGTTCTAACTCAATAACGTGGTCTGGGTCTTTCACATATTTACGTAACACAGATATATGAAAAACATTATGAACACGAGACATACTTGGAGGTAACGCAAGTCTATAGGCTACATTTCCTACTCGGTCAAGAATCTGAAATGGACCAATAAATTGTGGATTGAGCTTTCCTCTCTTCCCAAATCTTGTAACTCCTTTCCATGGAGCCACACGCAACAATACATGATCCCCAATGTCAAATTCCACGTCCTTCCGATGAAGATCCGCATAACTCTTTTGTCGATCCTGTGCCGTTTGTATACGTTGTCGAATCGTTTGGATCTTCTCTGTAGTCATGCGTACCAACTCTGGTCCCAACAATATTGCTTCACCCACCTCGTCCCAGCATACTAGAGAGCGACACTTTCGTCCATATAATGCTTCAAATGGGGCCACACCTATACTTGCCTGATAACTGTTATTGTAAGAGAATTCCACCAATGGTAGGTACTTATCCCAACTCCCTTTGAAATCTAGGACACAAAGTCTTAATAGATCTTCAAGAGTTTGAATAGTCCTCTCTGATTGTCCGTCCGTTTGAGGATGGTATGCCGAACTAAATCGTAAATCTGTGCCCATAGCTTTTTGCAATCTAACCCAAAATCTTGAAGTGAATCTTGGGTCACGATCCGAAACTATGGATACTGGCATGCCATGCAGTCTCACAATCTCATCTACGTATATACGAGCAAGACGTTCAAGGGAATAAGTCTCCCGTATCGGCAAGAAATGAGCAGACTTGGTTAATCTATCAACAATAACCCAAATAGCATTTATGCCTTGAGAAACCGTGGGAAGACCCGTAACGAAATCCATGGTAATGTGTTCCCACTTCCATTTCGGAATCTCAAGTGGTTGCAATGGACCCTTTGGTACTTGATGTTCCGCCTTTACACGTTGACAAGTTAAACACCTCGAGATAAACTTTGCAATCTCTCTCTTCATATTATTCCACCAAAATGTATGCCGTAGATCACGATACAGTTTGGTACTTCCAGGATGGATTGCAAATGGTGTATTGTGTGCTTCCATCATGATCTTGTACTTCAAATCAGAATTGTTAGGAACACAGAGTCTAGAGTGAACTCGAAGTATTCCTTCTTCATCGATTCTTACTTCTGGAATAGAACCTTCTTGCACTTTCTTCTTCATACGCATCAGCTCTATGTCCGTAGCTTGAGCAGCTTTAACTTTATCGATTAAAGTCGGTTCTACTCGTATATTTGATATCATCATGTGGGTACTTGGAGCCTTCATCTCTATCTCCATCCTTTGCAAGTCATACAAAATGGGCCTTTGTGTTAACAACATTGCACTCGTACCCGCATATGATCTTCTACTCAATGCGTCAGCTACTACGTTTGCTTTTCCAGGATGATATTGGATGGTATGATCGTAATCTTTCAACAGCTCGAGCCAACGTCGCTGCCGCATGTTGAGTTCCTTTTGGGTGAAGAAATATTTAAGGCTTTTATGATCTGTATAGATCTCCACTTTCTCCCCATACAGGTAGTGTCTCCAGATCTTCAACGCGAAAACTACTGCTGCCAACTCCAAATCATGAGTAGGATAATTCCTCTCATATTCTTTGAGTTGTCGCGAGGCATAGGCTATGACTTTCCCATGTTGCATGAGAACACATCCTAACCCTTTGCCTGAAGCATCACTGTAGATAACAAATCCATCCGAACCAGATGGTATTGTCAGAACAGGTGCCGAAATGTGTAAGACCCCGAATTTTATGAAATAAAAGTATTCAATTTTTCTATTCAGTAAATAGTTAAATTGATAAATGTTAAAGTTAAGGGTGATATATAAATTTTTTTCAAAATACACAAGTGGTTATAAAATATTCATTGTTGTCGGGGAATATTCGTTTGGTCGTGGAATATTCTTTCTGTCGGGGAATATTCGTACGACGGCGCAGCTATTTGTGGGCCCCATAACGAATAACTGTCGGATGAAGAAAACGATAAATTTGAGTTTTTACAAATAACGACGTAGTTGTTACCGTTAACACTGTTGGAATACCCGTTGGTTAAAATACAGTAATACGCGTTATTGCACAGTAGCACACGGTATTGCACAGTATTTTTAAAATTATTGATTCTTACGTAAGAAGGCACTACTCAATAATTGTTACAGTAATTACTATTCAATATTTTACTTTATTGATTCAATAATTGCTGCGTTGATATTTTATATTATTTTTGTTTCAATAATTGTTGCTGCACAGTATTTTACATTATCAGATCAATAATTCATATTATTTGAATAATATTATTAGATAGCATTATTGACAATGTCTAGAAAGTTCTGTCTAAGGAGAGGTTTGGTCATTTAATTGCGCGCCAGTAAGGAGAAATTCTTACTGGAAAGCCCCCCTTTCCTGGGAACGGCCTGGTTGTCATAAATGTGATTCTGTAATATTATTTGTGAATAATTAATTATTTATTCATATGATAAGGAAATATTTATATTATGTGGATATAAATGAGGGATATATTTTTGTGGTTAAAAAATGAAGGAGTTAATGTTGAGATTTTTATCCGTATTTTTGTCAGAATAGAGGTATTAAAAATCAGGGTTTTTGAGATATTTTGCGGGGGTTATAATTTTTAATCCGACCGTTAGATCGTGGTAATTTTTGGATATGTTATACATATATAAGTTGAGTATATGCCCACAAATTTTGAACCGTTAAAAATGAACGTATGATTTATTATGAATTTTACGAGATGACTGATTCAGAAATTGTTGAATTTACGGAGTTTATCATTTTGGTAGAAAATTCTAGAATTGGTGGGCCCCACTTGTGGTTGGTGAAGAAATGTGCTGAATTATATTTCAAATGTGGTGGGTGGGAATAGTAGCAGGTAAAGCCATCAGGTTGCAGGTCAAACCTACCAAAATTTTCCTATAAATAGAGGGCTAAGTTAGAATTGAAAATCACACCAGAAACATAAGCTTTCTCTCTTTCTCTCTCTATATTATGAAGCATATTTTGTGAGTATTTAGATACTTTGAGAGTTACTATTCAGTGCAAGTTTTCTTCGGCTTTACATTCCGATCAGAAGTACTGCTGTTTTGAGGTAAGGGATTGTAAGGGATAGTAAGGGATTTTAAGGGTTGTTATGATTTTCAGTTTCGTAATTTTTCTTAACTTCAAAAATTCTGGAAAAATTTGAAATGATATTTTGATGAGTTTTATTGATTGTGTCCAAAAATGGTGATTTTTGGATGTATAGATTGAGAGTTATGAATTTTATGAGAAAAGACTATTTTAAAAGTAACCGCTTATAATTCCTTGTGGTTAACTCTAAAATTGATGAAATTTTTATTGGGAGTACATGTATATGATAGAAGTATACTCTGTAAATTTCAGAATTTTTAGACAAAAGTACAATTTTTGATAAATGTCTAAATATTCGGCTATTTTGGCCATATGAAAAATAGTAAATGACTTTTAAAAATTCTGAGAAAAATATATGTTCACTATGGGACTATATTATGCTAAATCCCAGAAAAGAAATATTTTTGGAACTGATTTGGTATTTTTCATGAAAATGGTCTAGCTATGAGTAAATGAATTAAATATGTTTTGTGAAGAAAGAAAATTGGAAAATAGGATTTTATGGCTTGAGAATCCTATATGAGGTATATGCAGATTTTTGATGAGGGTTTTGGTTATTGATGATGAAATTGTAAGAGTTGGCATTTTATGATGATTAAATGCATTAATTAGTAAACTGTAAACAATTTAAATAAATTGTTTATAAATTTAAGTAATGTTATTCTTTCAATATCATTATACCGAAATATTGGTATGAATTTTATTGTAGAATTTCTATCTTTTGTGTCGGGGTTACTATTCATGAGTTACGAATATTACTCTTGAGATTAAAACTATATGTTGATCATATTATTTTTATCATCATATATAATATTTTTATAACCCTGATGTTGAAATTCTCTTTCACTGGAGTGTAAAGATGGGTAGATTATTGGTATGATCATGACTAGGGTTCTCTTTGGCCTGTAGTGCAAAGTTGAATTGTGACTGGTATGATCATGACCATTGAATTTATAATTGAATATCTTAAGCTTAAGTGCAAAGGTGAATTGATCAACATGGTTATAATTATTGTTTATATAAATTCTGAAATGATTATATATTTCTTTGAGATATGAATATATTTGGCCTGTAGTGCAAATATGAATTGTTGATGAATATCTTTGGCATGTAGTGCAAAGATGGCCTGTTGATGAATATCTTTGGCCTGTAGTGCAAAGATGAACTGTTGTTGAATATCTTTGGCCCGTAGTGCAAAGATGGTTTGTTGATGAATATCTTTGGCCCGTAGTGCAAAGATGGTTTGTTGATGAATATCTTTGGCCCGTAGTGCAAAGATGGATTTGTTAGTATGATTATAAACAGGAATTGTGATTTGGTATAACCATGATCTTTGATGTTTCAGGTAAAGACAGGTGATGAAAATATTCTTCGTCCTGGGTGCGAAGAAAAATTTATAGTCACAATTATGATTATGAGTTATTCATATGATTGTGGAAAGGAACTGTTGAGTGATGTTACATGGATAAAATATTGTTGGTGGATTTTTAACATGGAGAAGATAATAGACTTTATAGTCTATTTGACTCTTCTAATGGATTGCTCGTTCCGCTGCAACTATGGTTGAAATTTTTATCATTTACCATATGTTCTAAATCTCTGATTTATTATTGATGAAGACTATTGATAATTTAATTATCTTTAGTCATGATATTCTTTACTGAGCTAGTTGTGCTCACCCTTTTGCTTCACAATTCCTTTCAGGTAATAAGAGTGTAGCTGGGTCGAGCAGGGGTAACAAGGGAATAGAACGGTGGTCATCATTTAGTAGTTATATTTGGTGAAAAAAATAGGGTGAGGCGAACCCAACGTTGGAAGGGTGTTTTGTCACTATCATACAAGATGTCTAATGACATACAACCTCGTGTCATCATAGGACAGGATTGTGCTCATTCACTTGCTGAGTATATCTATGGGCACTACCTATATAATCTTGGTGTTTGTTTGAAGTATAATTCTCAATTAGAGACAGTGGAGATAATGATAAGTCAAGAGAAGACTCACTATTGGGAAGAATATGATAGTAATCTTCTCATTTTTCTTTGGGGTCTATTGGGTCAACCAAGGATAATTCTGTGGCCGTATGATATCTATCATAATCTAGATGCGTGGCCTCCCATGTACGAAGGTTTCCTTGAGCACTTCCCAAAGATTCTAATTTCTAAAACAGTTTTTGACTATACCTTTATGTAAGGTGTTATTGTGAGGTGATGTCCACGGTTGGAACATGAGTCACATTTGGTATATATTTGTATCCAAACTCACAGCATATGTGTTGTTGTATTTTGCACGACAATTGTTGTAATAAAGTTGTAGTTGTTTTCTGTACCATGTATTTGACGACTCAGAATGGGTTGGATGGAATGGACCTATTTTGGGGTCGTTACAGTTGGTATCAGAGCTATAAGTAAAGAGCCCCGAGCCTCTCGCTGGTGACTTCCTGTTGATGGGGGATGCACCGAAGCCAGACTCTCCGTAGGGGACGCCGTTATGCGGTGGCAAGCTGATAGGTATCAATGTAAGGTGCTGACATAGGTTGGTGTCCAGAGTTACAGTTGGTATCAGAGCTTAGGGATATGGTCGCTGGCGGAGATAAGAGTCTAGAACTAGGAGGGGAGAGACGAATTGTATACTTCGCTAGTGTGTGACTTACCTAAGCTGAAATTATTTACTTGATAAGTTGACAATTTGTGATATGTCAATTAACATTTGGTTTGAAGGTATATTTTAGAATGATATCTTAAATACAGGAGATGAGCAATGGAAAAATTACGATGCAGAGGAAATTACCGGGAAGGTACAATCTGAAAAGAATGTAAGGTATTCTCATCTCTTCGAATATCAGGTATGTACGTAAATTTCGAGGTCGAAATTCCATAAGGAGGGGAGATTGTAAGACCCCGAATTTTATGAAATAAAAGTATTCAATTTTTCTATTCAGTAAATGGTTAAATTGATAAATGTTAAAGTTAAGGGTGATATATAAATTTTTTTCAAAATACACAAGTGGTTATAAAATATTCATTGTTGTCGGGGAATATTCGTTTGGTCGTGGAATATTCTTTCTGTCGGGGAATATTCGTACGACGGCGCAGCTATTTGTGGGCCCCATAACGAATAACTGTCGGATGAAGAAAACGATAAATTTGAGTTTTTACAAATAACGGCGTAGTTGTTACCGTTAACACTGTTGGAATACCCGTTGGTTAAAATACAGTAATACGCGTTATTGCACAGTAGCACACGGTATTGCACAGTATTTTTAAAATTATTGATTCTTACGTAAGAAGGCACTACTCAATAATTGTTACAGTAATTACTATTCAATATTTTACTTTATTGATTCAATAATTGCTGCGTTGATATTTTATATTATTTTTGTTTCAATAATTGTTGCTGCACAGTATTTTACATTATCAGATCAATAATTCATATTATTTGAATAATATTATTAGATAGCATTATTGACAATGTCTAGAAAGTTCTGTCTAAGGAGAGGTTTGGTCATTTAATTGCGCGCCAGTAAGGAGAAATTCTTACTGGAAAGCCCCCCTTTCCTGGGAACGGCCTGGTTGTCATAAATGTGATTCTGTAATATTATTTGTGAATAATTAATTATTGATTCATATGATAAGGAAATATTTATATTATGTGGATATAAATGAGGGATATATTTTTGTGGTTAAAAAATGAAGGAGTTAATGTTGAGATTTTTATCCGTATTTTTGTCAGAATGGAGGTATTAAAAATCAGGGTTTTTGAGATATTTTGCGGGGGTTATAATTTTTAATCCGACCGTTGGATCGTGGCAATTTTTGGATATGTTATACATATATAAGTTGAGTATATGCCCACAAATTTTGAACCGTTAAAAATGAACGTATGATTTATTATGAATTTTACGAGATGACTGATTCAGAAATTGTTGAATTTACGGAGTTTATCATTTTGGTAGAAAATTCTAGAATTGGTGGGCCCCACTTGTGGTTGGTGAAGAAATGTGCTGAATTATATTTCAAATGTGGTGGGTGGGAATAGTAGCAGGTAAAGCCATCAGGTTACAGGTCAAACCTACCAAAATTTTCCTATAAATAGAGGGCTAAGTTAGAATTGAAAATCACACCAGAAACATAAGCTTTCTCTCTTTCTCTCTCTATATTATGAAGCATATTTTGTGAGTATTTAGATACTTTGAGAGTTACTATTCAGTGCAAGTTTTCTTCGGCTTTACATTCCGATCAGAAGTACTGCTGTTTTGAGGTAAGGGATTGTAAGGGATAGTAAGGGATAGTAAGGGATTTTAAGGGTTGTTATGATTTTCAGTTTCGTAATTTTTCTGAACTTCAAAAATTCTGGAAAAATTTGAAATGATATTTTGATGAGTTTTATTGATTGTGTCCAAAAATGGTGATTTTTGGATGTATAGATTGAGAGTTATGAATTTTATGAGAAAAGACTATTTTAAAAGTAACCGCTTATAATTCCTTGTGGTTAACTCTAAAATTGATGAAATTTTTATTGGGAGTACATGTATATGATAGAAGTATACTCTGTAAATTTCAGAATTTTTAGACAAAAGTACAATTTTTGATAAATGTCTAAATATTCGGCTATTTTGGCCATATGAAAAATAGTAAATGACTTTTAAAAATTCTGAGAAAAATATATGTTCACTATGGGACTATATTATGCTAAATCCCAGAAAAGAAATATTTTTGGAACTGATTTGGTATTTTTCATGAAAATGGTCTAGCTATGAGTAAATGAATTAAATATGTTTTGTGAAGAAAGAAAATTGGAAAATAGGATTTTATGGCTTGAGAATCCTATATGAGGTATATGCAGATTTTTGATGAGGGTTTTGGTTATTGATGATGAAATTGTAAGAGTTGGCATTTTATGATGATTAAATGCATTAATTAGTAAACTGTAAACAATTTAAATAAATTGTTTATAAATTTAAGTAATGTTATTCT
Source organism: Panax notoginseng (assembly GCA_016801055.1). Lineage (NCBI taxonomy): Eukaryota > Viridiplantae > Streptophyta > Magnoliopsida > Apiales > Araliaceae > Panax > Panax notoginseng. The sequence goes on from CM029012.1 coordinate 278,099,499, forward strand.
TTCAATATCATTATACCGAAATATTGGTATGAATTTTATTGTAGAATTTCTATCTTTTGTGTCGGGGTTACTATTCATGAGTTACGAATATTACTCTTGAGATTAAAACTATATGTTGATCATATTATTTTTATCATCATATATAATATTTTTATAACCCTGATGTTGAAATTCTCTTTCACTGGAGTGTAAAGATGGGTAGATTATTGGTATGATCATGACTAGGGTTCTCTTTGGCCTGTAGTGCAAAGTTGAATTGTGACTGGTATGATCATGACCATTGAATTTATAATTGAATATCTTAAGCTTAAGTGCAAAGGTGAATTGATCAACATGGTTATAATTATTGTTTATATAAATTCTGAAATGATTATATATTTCTTTGAGATATGAATATATTTGGCCTGTAGTGCAAATATGAATTGTTGATGAATATCTTTGGCATGTAGTGCAAAGATGGCCTGTTGATGAATATCTTTGGCCTGTAGTGCAAAGATGAACTGTTGTTGAATATCTTTGGCCCGTAGTGCAAAGATGGTTTGTTGATGAATATCTTTGGCCCGTAGTGCAAAGATGGTTTGTTGATGAATATCTTTGGCCCGTAGTGCAAAGATGGATTTGTTAGTATGATTATAAACAGGAATTGTGATTTGGTATAACCATGATCTTTGATGTTTCAGGTAAAGACAGGTGATGAAAATATTCTTCGTCCTGGGTGCGAAGAAAAATTTATAGTCACAATTATGATTATGAGTTATTCATATGATTGTGGAAAGGAACTGTTGAGTGATGTTACATGGATAAAATATTGTTGGTGGATTTTTAACATGGAGAAGATAATAGACTTTATAGTCTATTTGACTCTTCTAATGGATTGCTCGTTCCGCTGCAACTATGGTTGAAATTTTTATCATTTACCATATGTTCTAAATCTCTGATTTATTATTGATGAAGACTATTGATAATTTAATTATCTTTAGTCATGATATTCTTTACTGAGCTAGTTGTGCTCACCCTTTTGCTTCACAATTCCTTTCAGGTAATAAGAGTGTAGCTGGGTCGAGCAGGGGTAACAAGGGAATAGAACGGTGGTCATCATTTAGTAGTTATATTTGGTGAAAAAAATAGGGTGAGGCGAACCCAACGTTGGAAGGGTGTTTTGTCACTATCATACAAGATGTCTAATGACATACAACCTCGTGTCATCATAGGACAGGATTGTGCTCATCCACTTGCTGAGTATATCTATGGGCACTACCTATATAATCTTGGTGTTTGTTTGAAGTATAATTCTCAATTAGAGACAGTGGAGATAATGATAAGTCAAGAGAAGACTCACTATTGGGAAGAATATGATAGTAATCTTCTCGTTTTTCTTTGGGGTCTATTGGGTCAACCAAGGATAATTCTGTGGCCATATGATATCTATCATAATCTAGATGCGTGGCCTCCCATGTACGAAGGTTTCCTTGAGCACTTCCCAAAGATTCTAATTTCTAAAACAGTTTTTGACTATACCTTTATGTAAGGTGTTATTGTGAGGTGATGTCCACGGTTGGAACATGAGTCACATTTGGTATATATTTGTATCCAAACTCACAGCATATGTGTTGTTGTATTTTGCACGACAATTGTTGTAATAAAGTTGTAGTTGTTTTCTGTACCATGTATTTGACGACTCAGAATGGGTTGGATGGAATGGACCTATTTTGGGGTCGTTACAAAATGAGTCTCCTCTTAAGCTCTTGAAAACTCTTCTCGCATTCCTCGCTCCATATGAATTTGATATCTTTCCGAGTCAGCTGAGTTAACGAGGTAGCGATTCGAGAAAACCCTTCCACGAATCTTCGATAATAACCAGCTAAGCCTAGAAAGCTACGTACTTCAGTCACCGTCTTTGGTTGCTCCCAACTTTGTATTGCTTCAATCTTCGCCGGGTCAACAGATACTCCATGTTTTGACACCACGTGCCCTAGGAAAGCTACTTCCTCAAGCCAGAACTCGCATTTCTTCAACTTGGCATATAACTTATTTTCACGCAGCCTTTGGAGTACCAGCTTCAAATGATGCTCATGATCTTCACGGCTTTTGGAATATATGAGGATGTCATCAATAAAGACAACAACGAACTGATCCAAATAATCTTGAATACTCGGTTCATCATATCCATGAAAGCCGCAGGAGCATTAGTCAATCCAAAAGACATAACTAGGAACTCATAATGCCCGTACCGAGTTCTGAAGGCAGTCTTTGGAATATCCTCAGTTTTAACCTTCAGCTGATGATATCCAGAACGAAGATCGATCTTTGAAAAGAACTGTGCTCCTTGTAACTGGTCAAACAGGTCATCAATACGAGGTAGCGGATACCTATTCTTAATAGTGACATGGTTTAATTCCCGGTAATCAATACAAAGTCGCATACTCCCGTCTTTCTTCTTTACAAATAAAACAGGAGCACCCCAAGGAGATGTACTAGGACGAATGAAACCGATGTCCAACAACTCTTGTAGTTGGACCTTTAACTCCTGAAGTTCAATAGGAGCCATTCGATATGGGGTTTTAGAAATGGGCTTTGTACCAGGTTCAAGATCAATAAAGAATTCAATTTCTCGTTCCGGGGGTAGACCGGGAAGTTCTTCAGGAAATACGTCAGGAAAGTCAATAACAACAGGAATATTATTCAAATTTGACGTGTCTTTATTCAAATCCATAACATGGGCTAAGAAAGCTTGACATCCGTTTTTTAATAAACGAATGGCTTTATGGCTTGATATAACAGTGATTGATTTTAATGGCTTAGTTGTTTGAATTCGTACAACAGGTTGGTTAGGAATATGAAAACTAACAACCTTACGAAAACAATCAATTTTGGCATGATGAGTAGTTAGCCAATCAATCCCTAAAATCACATCAAAAGCAAGTATCTTTAAAGAGATAAGGTCAACAGGTAAGGTGATGGTACCAACTTGGATCACACAAGATTTATAAACAGTGGATGTGATGAAAGTTTCTCCTAACGGAGTCTCCACAGATAAATCAAAGTCTAACTTCTCCGGAGTCAAGTTTAAACGTTGAGCACAAGCAGGAGAGATAAAAGAATGGGTAGAACCGGTATCTAATAAGGTATAAACTTCGCATGAATTTATGATTAGCTTACCCGTGATCACCTCGTTTGGGTTTCTCGCATGTTGACCAGTCACGACAAACGCTCTTCCAGGAACCGTTGACTTTATCTTTTCTGGGACAGCTTTTTGAGTCACCATCCCCGCTGGACTTGGTTTTGCTACAGTGCAATCTCGAGCGATATGTCCTTCCTTTCCACAATTATAACATACCTTAAACTGTTGTGGGCAGTTTGGGCTGATATGTCCTTCTTTTCCGCACTTATAGCATATAACCGGTGGTCGTTCTCCTCCCTTGGAACCAATTGTTGTTGGTGCTGACGTCTTCGTATTGTCATTGTTGAATCTCCTCTTTTTAAAATCTCCTCCCGACTCACTTCTTCTATTTTCATAGCCACGATTACCACCAGAGTGGTTGCCGTTCTTGTCTGTATTTTTCTTTCTCCGCTGGTTATCATTGTTCTGATGACTGCTGTCACCGATATGATCCTGGTTGTGATCCCTCAGTTGACCGTACTCGTTATCTCGCTCTAATAATTGAGCCCTGTTGACAACATCTGAATAGAGAGAAAATTTATGAGAAATGAGATATTGACTTATGCCGGGTTTCAAACCTCTCAGAAACATCCTCGTCATACGTTCCTCATTCTCCACCAAATGAGGTGCAAACCTGGACAACTCTGCAAACTTTGCCTCGTACTGAGATACCGTCATATTATTCTGCTCTAGTCTAATAAACTCTACCTCCTTCATATGACGAATACTTTCAGGAAAGTACTTGTCATTGAACAGTTTTTGAAATGTCTCCCAAGACATGCTGAGTGCGGTTGGATGGGTACGCTTCACAGACTCCCACCAGTAATCTGCCTCGCCACGGAACATAAAGGTGGCGAATGGAACCTTCTGTTCCTCCGTGCATCCCAAGACATCGAATATCTTGGTAATTTGCTTGACCCACGTTTCCGCCATGATCGGATCCGGCTTTCCCTTAAATTCTGGTGGTCCCAATTCTTTGAACTGTTTGGCTGTGACAAACCGTGAATTGCTATCATTTCCTCCTGTATTTTGAACACGAGTCTCCCTTGTCTGGTTTTGCATGAATTGCAAAAAACTTCTAAACATTCCATCGTTCATCAACTGCTCATTGGTGTTGTTCACAGGAGGAACATTGCCAGCCTGTTGCACGTTCTCCTCGTTGGTAAGCATCGGTGTCTCCACGGTCTCATTTACTCCACTATTAACATTCTCAGTCGACATTCTCAAATACTGCCATAAAACAAGGGTTAATTAAATAAATTAACAAATCACATAATACCCCTATATTATGACTGACCAATAAATAAGCTTAGGTAGGACACACTAGCGAAGGATTCGTCTCTCCCCTCCTAGTTCTATTCCCCGATCTCCGCCAGAGATCATATCCCTAAGCTCTGATACCAACTGTGACGCCCCCAAAATAGGTATACAACACCCATTCTGAGTCGCCAAAATACATGGTACAGAAACAACTACATCTTTATTATTACAACACAAGAACTGTGAGTTTAAACACAAATATTGTCATTTAGACAATATCCACACTCAAATAAGCCCTCATTACAATTATTGATACATTATTTCACAAAAATAGTGAGGACTACTAAAGTAACTTCTAGAACCATCATTCCATACCCCGACTAGTACTCGCTACATTCTCGCCTCCTGAGAAAAATAGAACAAAAAGGAAAAGGGTGAGCTCAACTAGCCCAGTAAAGAACATTATGACTAAGATAATACAGAACAAATTATCGTTAGTCTTCAACAGGGAAAAATCTAATAGAATACAATAGACAACAAGTTTTAAATCAATAACTGCAGCGGAAACAGCAAACCATTAGAAGAGTCAAGTAGAGAATGAGTTCTACTATCTTCTAAGATTTAAAAGTCCATTATCAATATTTTATCCCTGTAACAACAATCAATAACCATCTTTAATCAAATATTCATCTTTGCACTACAGGCCAAAGATATTCATTTGTATCACCAGTCGGTCATGTTCATCTCAACACCTGTTCATCTTTGCACTACGGGCCAAAGATATTCATCAGTTAATCATTCATCTTTGCACTACGGCCAAAGATATTCAGTAATATCATCATTTAGGACTGAGGATGATGAAAAATATATTAAAGAAAACGAATCCAGTGAAACAAAATAACAAATATTAAGGATTCGTATTTCGATTTATCCATGTCCAAAAATACCTTATAATTATTCATAGTGAAGTAGAATTCAAGAATGATCAAAACATGGATACAATCAAAGCTAGTACCCAGAATAGATATTTTGGACGAAAAGAAGAAAATTTTATTTTTCGGTGAATAGTAACTCGTGAATAGTAACTCGTGAATAGTAACTCATGAATAGTAACCCCGACGTGAAAAGTTCCAAATTTGATAAAAATTTCCAACCAATATTTCGGCATAATGATATTGAAGAAATAATATCATTTTTGAATAAAATAACATCCCTTACCTCGTACAGACAGTACTTCTGGTCGGAATACCGGTATAAGGCTGAAAGACACTTACTCTGATGAATAGAAACTCTCAAAGTATCTAAACACTCACAAAATACACTCAATAATCTAGAGAGAGAGAGAGAGAAAGAGAGAAAACTTGTTTCTGGTGTGATTTTCAATTCTAACTTAGCCCTCTATTTATAGGAAAATGTTAGCACGCCGAAGCAGACTTAACCTGCAACCTGATGGCTTTACCTGCTACTATTCCCACCCACCACATTTGAATAAAAATCTCAGCACATTTCTTCACCAACCAAGAGTGGGGCCCACCAATTCTAGAATTTTCTACCAAAATGATTAACTCCGAAAATTCAACAATTTCTGAACCAGTCATCTCGTAAAATTCATAATAAATCATACGTTCATTTTTAACGGTTCAAAATTTGTGGACATATACTCAACTTATATATGTATAACATATCCAAAAATTACCACGATCCAACGGTCGGATTAAAAATTATAACTCCCGCAAAATATCTCAAAAACCCTGATTTTTAATACCTCCATTCCGACAAAAATACTGATCAAAACCTCAACATTAACTCCTTCATTTTTAACCACAAAAATATATCCCTCATTTATATCCACAAAAATAAATATTTCCTTATCATATGAATCAATAATTAATTATTTACAAATAATATTACAAAATCACATTTATGACAACCAGGCCGTTCCCAGGAAAGAGGGGGCTTTCCAATAAGGATTTCTCCTTACTGGCGCGCAATTAGATGACCAAACCTCTCCTTAGACAGAACTTTCTAGACATTGCCAATAATGTTATCTAATAATATTATTCAAATAATATGAATTATTGATCTGATAATGGGAAATACTGTGTAGTGACAATTATTGAAACAACAGTAATATAAAATATCAACGCAGCAATTATTGAATCAATAAAATAAAATGCTGAACAGTAATTACTGTAACCATTATTGAGTAGTGCCTTCTTACGTAAGAATCAATAATTGGTGCAATACAGTGTGCTACTGTGTAACAACGCGTATTACTGTGTTTTAACCACCGGGTATTCCAACAGTATTAACGGTAACAACTACGCCGTTATTAATAAAAAACATATACTTGTCGTTTTCTTCATCCAATCGTTTTCCGTTATGGGGCCCACAAAAGACTGCGCCGTCGTACGAATATTCCCCGACAGGAAGAATATTCCACGACCAAACGAATATTCCCCGACAACAATGAATATTTTATAACCACTTGCTTATTTAAAATATTTACGCATTTTACCCATAACTAACCTCATTAATCAATTTAACACTTACTATTTCAAAATAATAAATAGAGGGAATTTAAATTTCATTTATTAATAATTTGGGGTCTTACAGTACTCGTTATCTCGCTCTAATAATTGAGCCCTGTTGACAACATCTGAATAGAGAGAAAATTTATGAGAAATGAGATATTGACGTATGCCGGGTTTCAAACCTCTCAGAAACATCCTCGTCATACGTTCCTCATTCTCCACCAAATGAGGTGCAAACCTGGACAACTCTGCAAACTTTGCCTCGTACTGAGATACCGTCATATTATTCTGCTCTAGTCTAATAAACTCTACCTCCTTCATATGACGAATACTTTCAGGAAAGTACTTGTCATTGAACAGTTTTTGAAATGTCTCCCAAGACATGCTGAGTGCGGTTGGATGGGTACGCTTCACAGACTCCCACCAGTAATCTGCCTCGCCACGGAACATAAAGGTGGCGAATGGAACCTTCTGTTCCTCCGTGCATCCCAAGACATCGAATATCTTGGTAATTTGCTTGACCCACGTTTCCGCCATGATCGGATCCGGCTTTCCCTTAAATTCTGGTGGTCCCAATTCTTTGAACTGTTTGGCTGTGACAAACCGTGAATTGCTATCATTTCCTCCTGTATTTTGAACACGAGTCTCCCTTGTCTGGTTTTGCATGAATTGCAAAAAACTTCTAAACATTCCATCGTTCATCATCTGCTCATTGGTGTTGTTCACAGGAGGAACATTGCCAGCCTGTTGCACGTTCTCATCGTTGGTAAGCACCGGTGTCTCCACGGTCTCATTTACTCCACTATTAACATTCTCAGTCGACATTCTCAAATACTGCCATAAAACAAGGGTTAATTAAATAAATTAACAAATCACATAATACCCCTATATTATGACTGACCAATAAATAAGCTTAGGTAGGACACACTAGCGAAGGATTCGTCTCTCCCCTCCTAGTTCTATTCCCCGATCTCCGCCAGAGATCATATCCCTAAGCTCTGATACCAACTGTGACGCCCCCAAAATAGGTATACAACACCCATTCTGAGTCGCCAAAATACATGGTACAGAAACAACTACATCTTTATTATTACAACACAAGAACTGTGAGTTTAAACACAAATATTGTCATTTAGACAATATCCACACTCAAATAAGCCCTCATTACAATTATTGATACATTATTTCACAAAAATAGTGAGGACTACTAAAGTAACTTCTAGAACCATCATTCCATACCCCGACTAGTACTCGCTACATTCTCGCCTCCTGAGAAAAATAGAACAAAAAGGAAAAGGGTGAGCTCAACTAGCCCAGTAAAGAACATTATGACTAAGATAATACAGAACAAATTATCGTTAGTCTTCAACAGGGAAAAATCTAATAGAATACAATAGACAACAAGTTTTAAATCAATAACTGCAGCGGAAACAGCAAACCATTAGAAGAGTCAAGTAGAGAATGAGTTCTACTATCTTCTAAGATTTAAAAGTCCATTATCAATATTTTATCCCTGTAACAACAATCAATAACCATCTTTAATCAAATATTCATCTTTGCACTACAGGCCAAAGATATTCATTTGTATCACCAGTCGGTCATGTTCATCTCAACACCTGTTCATCTTTGCACTACGGGCCAAAGATATTCATCAGTTAATCATTCATCTTTGCACTACGGCCAAAGATATTCAGTAATATCATCATTTAGGACCGAGGATGATGAAAAATATATTAAAGAAAACGAATCCAGTGAAACAAAATAACAAATATTAAGGATTCGTATTTCGATTTATCCATGTCCAAAAATACCTTATAATTATTCATAGTGAAGTAGAATTCAAGAATGATCAAAACATGGATACAATCAAAGCTAGTACCCAGAATAGATATTTTGGACGAAAAGAAGAAAATTTTATTTTTCGGTGAATAGTAACTCGTGAATAGTAACTCGTGAATAGTAACTCATGAATAGTAACCCCGACGTGAAAAGTTCCAAATTTGATAAAAATTTCCAACCAATATTTCGGCATAATGATATTGAAGAAATAATATCATTTTTGAATAAAATAACATCCCTTACCTCGTACAGACAGTACTTCTGGTCGGAATACCGGTATAAGGCTGAAAGACACTTGCTCTGATGAATAGAAACTCTCAAAGTATCTAAACACTCACAAAATACACTCAATAATCTAGAGAGAGAGAGAGAGAAAGAGAGAAAACTTGTTTCTGGTGTGATTTTCAATTCTAACTTAGCCCTCTATTTATAGGAAAATGTTAGCACGCCGAAGCAGACTTAACCTGCAACCTGATGGCTTTACCTGCTACTATTCCCACCCACCACATTTGAATAAAAATCTCAGCACATTTCTTCACCAACCAAGAGTGGGGCCCACCAATTCTAGAATTTTCTACCAAAATGATTAACTCCGAAAATTCAACAATTTCTGAACCAGTCATCTCGTAAAATTCATAATAAATCATACGTTCATTTTTAACGGTTCAAAATTTGTGGACATATACTCAACTTATATATGTATAACATATCCAAAAATTACCACGATCCAACGGTCGGATTAAAAATTATAACTCCCGCAAAATATCTCAAAAACCCTGATTTTTAATACCTCCATTCCGACAAAAATACTGATCAAAACCTCAACATTAACTCCTTCATTTTTAACCACAAAAATATATCCCTCATTTATATCCACAAAAATAAATATTTCCTTATCATATGAATCAATAATTAATTATTTACAAATAATATTACAGAATCACATTTATGACAACCAGGCCGTTCCCAGGAAAGAGGGGGCTTTCCAATAAGGATTTCTCCTTACTGGCGCGCAATTAGATGACCAAACCTCTCCTTAGACAGAACTTTCTAGACATTGCCAATAATGTTATCTAATAATATTATTCAAATAATATGAATTATTGATCTGATAATGGGAAATACTGTGTAGTGACAATTATTGAAACAACAGTAATATAAAATATCAACGCAGCAATTATTGAATCAATAAAATAAAATGCTGAACAGTAATTACTGTAACCATTATTGAGTAGTGCCTTCTTACGTAAGAATCAATAATTGGTGCAATACAGTGTGCTACTGTGTAACAACGCGTATTACTGTGTTTTAACCACCGGGTATTCCAACAGTATTAACGGTAACAACTACGCCGTTATTAATAAAAAACATATACTTGTCGTTTTCTTCATCCAATCGTTTTCCGTTATGGGGCCCACAAAAGACTGCGCCGTCGTACGAATATTCCCCGACAGGAAGAATATTCCACGACCAAACGAATATTCCCCGACAACAATGAATATTTTATAACCACTTGCTTATTTAAAATATTTACGCATTTTACCCATAACTAACCTCATTAATCAATTTAACACTTACTATTTCAAAATAATAAATAGAGGGAATTTAAATTTCATTTATTAATAATTTGGGGTCTTACAGTACTCGTTATCTCGCTCTAATAATTGAGCCCTGTTGACAACATCTGAATAGAGAGAAAATTTATGAGAAATGAGATATTGACGTATGCCGGGTTTCAAACCTCTCAGAAACATCCTCGTCATACGTTCCTCATTCTCCACCAAATGAGGTGCAAACCTGGACAACTCTGCAAACTTTGCCTCGTACTGAGATACCGTCATATTATTCTGCTCTAGTCTAATAAACTCTACCTCCTTCATATGACGAATACTTTCAGGAAAGTACTTGTCATTGAACAGTTTTTGAAATGTCTCCCAAGACATGCTGAGTGCGGTTGGATGGGTACGCTTCACAGACTCCCACCAGTAATCTGCCTCGCCACGGAACATAAAGGTGGCGAATGGAACCTTCTGTTCCTCCGTGCATCCCAAGACATCGAATATCTTGGTAATTTGCTTGACCCACGTTTCCGCCATGATCGGATCCGGCTTTCCCTTAAATTCTGGTGGTCCCAATTCTTTGAACTGTTTGGCTGTGACAAACCGTGAATTGCTATCATTTCCTCCTGTATTTTGAACACGAGTCTCCCTTGTCTGGTTTTGCATGAATTGCAAAAAACTTCTAAACATTCCATCGTTCATCATCTGCTCATTGGTGTTGTTCACAGGAGGAACATTGCCAGCCTGTTGCACGTTCTCCTCGTTGGTAAGCACCGGTGTCTCCACGGTCTCATTTACTCCACTATTAACATTCTCAGTCGACATTCTCAAATACTGCCATAAAACAAGGGTTAATTAAATAAATTAACAAATCACATAATACCCCTATATTATGACTGACCAATAAATAAGCTTAGGTAGGACACACTAGCGAAGGATTCGTCTCTCCCCTCCTAGTTCTATTCCCCGATCTCCGCCAGAGATCATATCCCTAAGCTCTGATACCAACTGTGACGCCCCCAAAATAGGTATACAACACCCATTCTGAGTCGCCAAAATACATGGTACAGAAACAACTACATCTTTATTATTACAACACAAGAACTGTGAGTTTAAACACAAATATTGTCATTTAGACAATATCCACACTCAAATAAGCCCTCATTACAATTATTGATACATTATTTCACAAAAATAGTGAGGACTACTAAAGTAACTTCTAGAACCATCATTCCATACCCCGACTAGTACTCGCTACATTCTCGCCTCCTGAGAAAAATGGAACAAAAAGGAAAAGGGTGAGCTCAACTAGCCCAGTAAAGAACATTATGACTAAGATAATACAGAACAAATTATCGTTAGTCTTCAACAGGGAAAAATCTAATAGAATACAATAAACAACAAGTTTTAAATCAATAACTGCAGCGGAAACAGCAAACCATTAGAAGAGTCAAGTAGAGAATGAGTTCTACTATCTTCTAAGATTTAAAAGTCCATTATCAATATTTTATCCCTGTAACAACAATCAATAACCATCTTTAATCAAATATTCATCTTTGCACTACAGGCCAAAGATATTCATTTGTATCACCAGTCGGTCATGTTCATCTCAACACCTGTTCATCTTTGCACTACGGGCCAAAGATATTCATCAGTTAATCATTCATCTTTGCACTACGGCCAAAGATATTCAGTAATATCATCATTTAGGACTGAGGATGATGAAAAATATATTAAAGAAAACAAATCCAGTGAAACAAAATAACAAATATTAAGGATTCGTATTTCGATTTATCCATGTCCAAAAATACCTTATAATTATTCATAGTGAAGTAGAATTCAAGAATGATCAAAACATGGATACAATCAAAGCTAGTACCCAGAATAGATATTTTGGACGAAAAGAAGAAAATTTTATTTTTCGGTGAATAGTAACTCGTGAATAGTAACTCGTGAATAGTAACTCATGAATAGTAACCCCGACGTGAAAAGTTCCAAATTTGATAAAAATTTCCAACCAATATTTCGGCATAATGATATTGAAGGAATAATATCATTTTTGAATAAAATAACATCCCTTACCTCGTACAGACAGTACTTCTGGTCGGAATACCGGTATAAGGCTGAAAGACACTTGCTCTGATGAATAGAAACTCTCAAAGTATCTAAATACTCACAAAATACACTCAATAATCTAGAGAGAGAAAGAGAGAAAACTTATTTCTGGTGTGATTTTCAATTCTAACTTAGCCCTCTATTTATAGGAAAATGTTAGCACGCCGAAGCAGACTTAACCTGCAACCTGATGGCTTTACCTGCTACTATTCCCACCCACCACATTTGAATAAAAATCTCAGCACATTTCTTCACCAACCAAGAGTGGGGCCCACCAATTCTAGAATTTTCTACCAAAATGATTAACTTCGAAAATTCAACAATTTCTGAACCAGTCATCTCGTAAAATTCATAATAAATCATACGTTCATTTTTAACGGTTCAAAATTTGTGGACATATACTCAACTTATATATGTATAACATATCCAAAAATTACCACGATCCAACGGTCGGATTAAAAATTATAACCCCCGCAAAATATCTCAAAAACCCTGATTTTTAATACCTCCATTCCGACAAAAATACTGATAAAAACCTCAACATTAACTCCTTCATTTTTAACCACAAAAATATATCCCTCATTTATATCCACAAAAATAAATATTTCCTTATCATATGAATTAATAATTAATTATTTACAAATAATATTACAGAATCACATTTATGACAACCAGGCCGTTCCCAAGAAAGAGGGGGCTTTCCAATAAGGATTTCTCCTTACTGGCGCGCAATTAGATGACCAAACCTCTCCTTAGACAGAACTTTCTAGACATTGCCAATAATGTTATCTAATAATATTATTCAAATAATATGAATTATTGATCTGATAATGGGAAATACTGTGTAGTGACAATTATTGAAACAATAGTAAAATAAAATATCAACGCAGCAATTATTGAATCAATAAAATAAAATACTGAACAGTAATTACTGTAACCATTATTGAGTAGTGCCTTCTTACGTAAGAATCAATAATTGGTGCAATACAGTGTGCTACTGTGTAACAACGCGTATTACTGTGTTTTAACCACCGGGTATTCCAACAGTATTAACGGTAACAACTACGCCGTTATTAATAAAAAAACATATACTTGTCGTTTTCTTCATCCAATCGTTTTCCGTTATGGGGCCCACAAAAGACTGCGCCGTCGTACGAATATTCCCCGACAGGAAGAATATTCCACGACCAAACGAATATTCCCCGACAACAATGAATATTTTATAACCACTTGCTTATTTAAAATATTTACGCATTTTACCCATAACTAACCTCATTAATCAATTTAACACTTACTATTTCAAAATAATAAATAGAGGGAATTTAAATTTCATTTATTAATAATTTGGGGTCTTACAATTTCCTATAAAAGAGTTGTGGAAAGATAATTATTTATTTGGTTGATAGTTTAGGCAATGTTGAAATCAACTATTAAGTATGTCTAAATTCTTATATCTCACTATTGTCCAGATTCCTGTCGTAAATATTTATAAGATTGCAACGATTGTTAAAAAGATCAAAACTGGAAGAAGTTTAAATGTGATAATCCTGGTACCTATGGTTCAATGGTAATGTGTCAATGAATTTGGTGTATGCAGTTCTTGGCAGAGTTAAATTTTTGTTGTCATGCTTCTTGCATTATTTCAGGTGCATCATGGATTTTATCTTGCTTAGCACAACAAAATTTTGCGCCCTACAATTCTAAATACTGTTGAAAGTGCAAAAGAGTTATATGAAAACCTTCAGATTATGGGACAATGCATTCAATGGGAGGGGCTATGGCTTCATTTTGGGGACTATATCCCACGGTGTTTATATTTATGACTTCTTCATTTATTGCATTCTATTATATAGATTGTGGCTTTGCATGATTTGTTAAGTACTAGCATCCAGTAAATCATTTTCATCATCATTAATATATTTTTTTGGCATTATGGTAATACTGTGAGTGCCTATACAATTGTCAAAAATTGACAAAAAAACTAATGAGGCAATGTATTCGTTCTTTAACTATAACTTTGTGTTATGTATGACACGATGCTATACTGTTATGTTTTTGGACATGGTGTTTGTTTGACATGAAGATCCAACATAATTATTAATTATCGTGCTTTTCAATTTTCGCATGTAACATGTGCTTTCCCTTTATGTCTGAGGACAGAAACTGAGACATTCTTTCGCTATTTTCCGTTTCGTTTGGATGTTAGAATTATGGTGCAAGTAAGCGTATACGAGACATGAATCTTCAAAATGCATCAAGTACATGTGTCAGATATTTGAGGCTTGGTGAGGTTTGTGTAATGTGTAACAGACTTCAAATATACCACTAGCAATCATATCAATATAACAATTCGATGACATTGTGCATGACACTTTCTAAATATTTGTTAGTGCTTTAGAATGAAAGAGTTACCCATTTTTAACCATATTGGTTACATTATAAATATTTTTATCAAGACATTAATATATATATACACACACACACATACACAACTGTTATGTAATGTTCTAGGGTTTAGTGATCAGATTAATTATATACTTGGACATGTATTTGCGCATAAAATTTGTATGCAACACTATATAACATATGCTATTAAAATTTGATAATCGCACAACAATCTATCATCTTCTTATTATATTTTAATTTATTAATTACATGTATAAATTTATTATTAACAAAATGAATAATCCCGCGACAAAGCGCGGGTTTGTATCTAGTTGTACTAACTAAATACATGTTTTACATATATAATCAGCCAAAAAACACAAAATTATCTAAAAAAAATTGGCTTGATAATCTTGCTCCCGAAACCCCATCAAATTATTTATAGCGTCATAATATTTTGACCCCATTAAATACAAATCTTGACTTCACCACTGCCCCCACCCCCACGTCTACTTCAAAAAACTATTTTCACGTGATATAATTTAATCTCCTATTTTATCTCAACTAAATATCTCCCAACCCGGCCACTATATTAATCTCTCTCAACTCCTATTTTATCTATATCAATCTTTCTCACATAATTAAATCATGTCCTTTTTTATCCTCTCTTTATTTTATCTTGAACATAATTTATTATTAGTTTTATTTTTTATTTTTTATTTTAAATTATAAAAAAAATTAAAGCACACACATCATGCATGTGTGCCAGGTGATTATATTTTGAAGCGTTCAACTTTTTATAACTGTTTTTTTTTTGGTGAAATTGAGTAACAATTACATGATAATCAAGAGCTTTATTTACTTTTCTTTCTCTTCTCCTATTTTACATCAATATTTTAATTATCACACCCTTTGTTCTCTTTCCTCTGTCCTATTTTTTACTCGCAATTAATTTACAGTTTTTTTTCTCCTTTTTTCATATTCTAATGTATGTGTATAATTTTATTTTCTTTCTGTAATTTTATATATCACATAATTTTATCTTTAATTTTTGTTTATAACTTTTTTCTCACGCGCGTAGCGCGTGTTAATACACAACTTAAAAGTCCTTGTGAATCCAAATCGATCGTGGTAGTCAATATTTTCTACTTTTATAGCTTTGGTTATTTTGGCTTATGCTCCGAGTACAAGAATTACACGCATGGTTATTCACAAGGACTTTTAAGTATATCGGGAGAGTATTAATTAAATATATGTATATCGGGAGAGCTAAACATGCACAACTCGATCTTGTTTTAAGATAGTTATTATCATGACCAACACTATTGCTTGATATGATCTTGCTTTTATCAAGTAATTTGTCCTTCACTTTTTCTTTATTTTAATTTATTAATTTAAATAGAATAGTTCTTACTTGATGCAAATTTTTGCCCCTATAAATTACTATGATTGAAGGGTAGTAAGGATATTTTAGTGTGTCGACAATGGCCATAGAGATTAGCTTAGTAGTTTCATCCATATATATTATTTTATTTATATCAAATTTTTATTTATATAATTAGGAATATATGCTTATATTTTATTTATACTTGTAGAGAGAGATGGATCGAGAGAAGTCTAAAAGAGAGAATGAGTACGTAGATCTTATTAAGTCAACTGTCTGTTCATTTACTCATCTTGGAATGGTAATACTCCTTGTTGGAGTAACAAATTGCTTTGTTTACTAAGTCATATATACAATGACGACTAGAAATGAACCAGTCATAGACGCACGCACAATTTATTATTCATGAAACAATTGCTTGTTGGAAAAAAGAAGTCAATCATACATGTTACTAAATTAGGTTCAATGCATGTAGCCATGTACGTACTAGCTTATTACATTCATATTAAATGTACAATATATATTTATTTCACAAGTAAATTTGATACTCCACCGAGCTCCTCCTCACAACATAAATAGTAAGTGGGTTTCATTTTATGTGAGAGATAATCTCGTGGAACTGTCAAATTTATCATGTGTCCATCTTACCTACACATGAAGACAAATGATGAGAACAATACAATTGCAATATGGTTTAAGAATTAATATTGTGGGAATTTTCCCTGTGATTTTAGATTTAGAGTTGGTTGAATTTGTATTTATTAATCTAAAATTAAAGGCAGGAGGAGGAGGAGGAGTTCTTGAATTAATGTCAATATAGGTGTGTACAATTTGATAAGCACATTATGGACTCCATCCATCCGACAAGGTCAAAAATTTAACATTTTCAGGAAAAGAGAGGAAATTAAGAACAAAAAAATGAGATTCCTAATGTACCAATCACTTGCAGGGTTGATCATGAACTTAATTTTATTGTGATTGACTTGTGGCATATATATATATATATATATGTTTCAAATTAATTAATATATAGCAAACTTTTGGAGCTATCTTTATCACGTCCTCATTACGCAATTAATGTGATTAATTAATATGGTTGGTTGATCTTATGATGATGAATCTGAGAGTAAAATTTTAGTACTAGAATCAATCAAGTCAACCCTTCAGTTTTTTCGAATTATAATTTAAACCTATTGCAATTTTGTTAACACTTTATTTTTTGGGTATTAACATCATTAAAAACACACTTTATTTCAGTTACTATGGAACTTTTTCAGCACAAATAAAACATAAGTAAATTAATACTCTGTTTGTCTCGCACAAGAGTTTCATTTGTAAATATTAAAGATGCATTTTTATTTCATAGTTACTAATTTACATCACCTTCGTCCTCTTCCGTGGCTCTTGAGTGGTGGGCATCCGCGGCGCCATATTCTGTTGTAGGGCAGCTACTCTTGCAACAAAATTTTTATATATAGCACCAAAAGAAAAAGAGTTGTCATGATCATGATAGTAGTATTAAATGAGAAATTTGTATGTGGGAGTTCGCTTGGCTTTTCACTTTTGGTTGGATCCTGAGAAAACATTTCTAACCATTTTTCTGACAAATATATGTAAGTCAATAAAAAAGGCTTCGACCAATACATATATACTACTAAATTGGCCTCTGAATCTACCAAATCCAATTTTAGTCAAGTTAAATTCCCACACTGAAGATTCAAATGGTACAGCACCTGTTAAACGCTAATGGTTTTGACAAAAGATTGAACCGGAAGGTCAAAAACCCTAATGCATTCAGTAAGGAAGAATTTTATGCTGATTTCGTACTCGGAGGAAAATGGTAAAATAGTTGGAATTTCATTTAGGATTGATATATGCATCAGTCATGTGGGTTACACAGATAATTTGATAGATTGAAAAACTAGGATTTTAATGGGTTTGGGTATTCGAACTTGGTTTAATTATAATTTAATTCAAAAACAAAGATCGGATTTGGTTTGATGATAGTTACGTTCGTGTGTTAAGCATGCATGTTTTGAATTTTCAATCATCTGAATTAAGTATTTCTTTTCGTCTAAGGATCGATGCATATAATAGTAAGGTTAGTGTGAGGAAGGAATGGGAAAGCGAATTAGTTTTATGATCTGTACATGCTCTATTGGAAAGGCAACTGATACAATAACTACCCACAACTAATGATAATTGTATTTGTATGGTTTGAGAAGACGTACGAATCCCAGCTTTCATCAGAACCCTTCAGCAAGAGCAAAAACTCGGCCACCCAATGCAGACAGATCGAGTATCTTCAATAGTGCGACCAATATCACCTCAAACAAATGAATGCGCCTGTTGGGCCATAATACTTTTCATATTGGGCCTGACCGAATGGGCTCGTCCTTTGGATTATATTGCTTTTGTCCTGTTGGGTCAAATGATTTGGGCCCCGTTATTTGACTATGTTATTGGGCTTAGTAATTGGATTGGTCCATTATGCAGATTGTCTCTTATCATATCTTTGACCGGTAATCATCACAAAAGATAATAGTTGACTGTTATGTCTGCCACCTTTCTGCATGACATTAATGAGGATAAGACTCCGATTACCGGCGGGAGGTAACAGTGGTAGCAGGTAGGGAAATAAGCTACATACTTTCGGCTGAGATGACCGGGGGTGAGATGAGGTGTCAGGAGATAGTGGGTGGCACGGTAAACCGGGTCTAGGGAACGTATGAGGCAAGGATCACAAAAAGAAAGAGGTAACAAAATACAACACACAACATTATTATTATTTTCTCTCTCTCTCAGACACTAGTCATTGTTTTCCCTCCATTGTTAACCTTGTGATCGCCTGTACTGACTCTCACGCCGGAGCTATCTCCCGACGGTCAGGCCGTCAAGCTTCTGGTGTTGACTCGTTGAACTGTGTAGGATCATAGCGTCTTACGTGATTGGGACGGGGGAGAAGATCTTGACGTTAACATTGGCGCTAGAAGGAGGGCTGAGTTCTAGTGTCCTTGATATTTTCAATCACAAATCATAGTTGTTCTACGTCGGAATCCATGGTGAAGAATTGAACAATTACTTCTGAAGGATAGTTGATGGTTATTACTTCGTCTACACAACGAGTATCTGTCAAGGATTGATTGGGTCCTTCGGAGAGTGCTCCTGGTGGTACTGCTTTCAAGCAGATTTCTGAGGATTCTCGTTCGAGAGCCCAAGGTGATGTTAGAAGAAGATTGATTCTTGCTGCCGAAAGAAGACCTGACCATGGTCGGAAAAGGGTAGAAAGCATACTACTTAGAACCCTATACCGAGGTGGTCAGACTGATAGGTCGTCCAAGTTGGAAAGAAGCCTATGTCCTCTAAAGACATGTCTCGAGGCCGTCCTCGGGATCAAAGCAGATGTAGATGAAGACCCAACAGCCATTTTCCTGATTGACCGAAGAGGGTATCCTGCCCTATTAGTTCTCGGGATTGTGGTCGAAACAAAGTAGATGAAGACCCAACAACCATTTTCCTGGTTGACCGAAGAGGATACTCCGCCCTATTGGTTTACGGGATTATGATCGAAGCAGATCCAGAAGCCGCACTCCTGAGAATCCACTGAGGGCACACCGCCCTGTGGATACTCGTCTTCGGAGATGCCAGTCTAAAGCTACAGGTTTGAATGGAAAAGACAAGACAATTCAGAAGAGGCTTTGAGGAGGTTTATGTCCAAATCGGCATGAAGATGTTTGCCGATCTTTGGCATGTGTAAAGGGCCGAAGAAAGCCAAGATGTTCCAATGCATTTCAGAATGTGAAGGCACCTTTCAAGGAATAAGGACATATCTTCCTTCGGTATTTTTAATGGCGAAGTACGTTCCTGCTGAACCATCGTACTTGTATTTGACACCGAGTTTATCGGTAGTAGGAACAGTTTTGGTGCGTGAAGTTGGGGGTAAGTAGCACCTTGTCCTTAGGGATGATGAAACAAGCTGATGATAGTTAGGGAGAAGCTGAAGAGTCCGACAGAGCCGTTGCAGTGCTTCGGCAGGATCAGAGTTCATGGGCGATGTATGCAGATGAGTCTTCTACTTCGGACATCAGTGGAGCAGTGAACACCTTTGCTGGATAGATGGCGATCTTCCTTCGGGGTTTGAATCCATCCGAAGCTGATTATGCTCTTCAAGAGGTTCACGAAGACATCTGTGGCGACCATATGGTTACGAAGTCATTAGCCTACAAAGTACTTCGGCAGAAGCAGAGTTAGGGGACGCTGTTTGCATGCAGATAATCTACTTTGGACTCATCCCCATTCTTGAGGAGTTTTGGTGCCGTCCGAAGCTAGGGATATTCTTTAGAGGATTTCATGTGGATATTTGTGCCAGTCGAATAGTTTGATCCCACATCAGCCACCAAAAGGCTATATTCGATTTTATCTCCTATACCTTTTGCTGTCTGGGGGGTAGTCATACTGGGTCCATTGCCTAGGGGTCAAGTTAACAGACGCCAGTTCTTGGGATCGAAGTTTGAAGTATTCATGAAGGACTTCGGCAGCTCATCCATAGTCTAGCGGGATCAGACAGATTCCACCTCGGTGTTAGGAGGTTCGGGTGGACTCGCTAGTAGTCTTTTCGGCAGATGGTCCTTATGAATTTGTCAGGCCCTTCGTGGTAGGCAAACTACATCGGTGTTAGGAGGTTCGGGTGGACTCGCTGGCCATTCGATGGTGGCCTTTTCGGTAGGTGGTCCTTATGAATTTGTCAGGCCCTTCGTGGTAGGCAAACTTCATCGGTGTTAGGAGGTTCGGGTGGACTCGCTGGCCATTCGATAGTAGTCTTTTTGGCAGATGGTCCTTATGAATTTGTCAGGCCCTTCGTGGTAGGCAAACTTCATCGATGCTAGGAGGTTCGGGTGGACTCGCTGGCCATTCGATGGTAGCCTTTTCGGCAGGTGGTCCTTATGAATTTGTCAAGCCTTTCGTGGTAGGCAAATTCCTTATAATGCAGATCTACCTCACACTTCGGTAACGAATAAATATTGCATTACTTTATTACCTGATTTTTAAGTGTTGAGTTCGAGTCGCATTATTATTTGATCTTATCTGTTATATGACTTGCTTAGTTATTGGCTAACAGTTTAAGAATATACATTTTTTAAGTTGATTGATGATGAATTATTGACAAGAAATGGTCAAAGGGAGTCCTAAAGCTTCGGATGGAATGATATCTTTAAGCTTCCTTATTGTCTTCGCTGTCTGAAGAGTCGAGGAGAGCCGGGTTTACTTTGGCCACTACGAGTTTGACTTTGTATTTACTTCGGCAGACCTCGTACCCTTCAGAATACATGTGGACAACTTCATTGTCCAGATAAGTGGACTTCCTGTAATTTGCTTCAATCTCCTTGCGAAGCTGATCAGTTGATGGTGGGCCCAAATCCCTGAGAGCCCGGAGTTCTCGAAGTTCCTTTTCAAGCTTTTGACGATAGGCCATTTGCTTTGCTTCTTTAGCTTGGATATCTTTATTTTGCTTCGGAAAGACTGAGTTGGATTGGGCCAGATCTTCGATCTTCGTCGTCAAAATTTTGTTTTTCTTCAGAAAATCGACATTTATATCAGTGGTAACTTGATGAGTGGCCCTAGACGTCTTCAAATCTTCTTTGGTTTCAGCAAGATCTTTCCGAAGGCACTCATTGTTGAGGAGAGCCATTTCAAGATTGCCTCTCTCTTTCACCAAAGCAGACTTAACTGTGGCATTTTCTCTTCGAGTGGCTTTCTCTTCGGCTTCGGCCTCTTGGTATTTGGGACGGAGGCGTCCGAAGACAGCGTTTGCCTGCAGATGATCAATGTCCATTATGGAATTGTTGCCTAACCGATGGTCATCGGTATCACGGACGAAGGAGTTGTAGAGCTGAAAAGGGAAATTCTCATTGAATTCTGGCCAGAGAGTGGGGGATCCCATGGCTTCGGGTCTAGATTCCTAAGAGTCTGATTTTTTTTTGCGATCATGTTTAAGTGTTCGCTTTCTTTATTCTTCGGGCTCTTCGTCAGAAACAATAATTTCAACCGGAATGACTGGTCGAAGATCGGCTTCTGCAGGAGGTATTTGTGGTTCTTCGGCGGCTTGAGGGGTTATTTGGATTTTTCTCTTTTTGGCACGAAGGACTCGGGTCCGTTCGTCAAGGGGCATGTCGAGGAGGCACTCGTTGTATATCTGTGTAAGGGGGTGTTTGGGTTTTTGGCCAGCTTGCTTTCTTTGGCAAGGCTGGCTTGTCCCTTTGATGGGAGTTGATTCAGTGGCTTGAGCTTCGGTAGTTGAAGTCACTTCAGTTGGTACTTCTATAGAGGTCGGCGAAGATGAACCCGAAAAGAAATCTATCTAGATCCCTTCGGTCATTCGACGTCGGTTGGACCGAGGACCTTTATACTCTTTCATTAAACATCCTGTTTAATAAAAGACTGGGGGGCAATGTTGGGCCATAATACTTTTCATATTGGGCCAGACCGAATGGGCTCGTCCTTTGGACTATGTTACTTTTGTCCTGTTGGGTCAAATGATTTGGGCCCCGTTATTTGACTATGTTATTGGGCTTAGTAATTGGATTGGTCCATTATGCAGATTGTCTCTTATCATATCTTTGACCGGTAATCATCACAAAAGATAATAGTTGACTATTTTGTCTGCCACCTTTCTGCATGACATTAATGAGGATGAGACTCCGATTACCGGCGGGAGGTAACAGTGGTAGCAGGTAGGGAAATAAGCTACATACTTTCGGCTGAGATAATCGGGGGTGAGAGGAGGTGTCAGGAGATAGTGGGTGGCACGGTAAACCGGGTCTAGGGAACGTATGGGGCAAGGATCACAAAAAGAAAGAGGTAACAAAACACAACGCACAACATTATTATTATTTTCTCTCTCTCTAAGACACTAGTCATTGTTTTCCCTCTATTGTTAACCTTGTGATCGCCTGTACTGACTCTTACGCCGGAGCTATCCCCCGACGGTCAGGCCGTCAAGCTTCTGGTGTTGACTCGTTGAACTGTGTAGGATCATAACGTCTTACGTGATTGGGACGCGGGAGAAGATCTTGGCGTTAACAGCGTCCATAATCTCTTGCATGTCCGAGTACTGTAGTTGAATTATCAACTTAGGTGCTCTGCATTTGATACAGAAATCAATAAAATGCTTGGAAAATAAAAAATATTGGGACCAAGCTAGGTATACTTTAAAATTGTTTCCTTGTTCTAGCTATAGAAGTATATACGCGCGACCCTTGAGAGGTAAGCAAATAAATTGGAAAGTCGTAGAGATGTGTGTGTGTGTGAGAGAGAGAGAGATACAAAAAGAGCAACACTAAGTCGACCAGATACAACATACCATAAAGTTTACCTTTAGTTCTGAATGTTGTGTCAAAAGTGTTACCAATAAGCTTAAGCATCATTAAAGAATTAGTAACAACTTTAAGTTTATTACCTCCATGATGAGAACATTTGCCTTTAAATCATCACTATTAGCATCATCAACAATGAAGTCAGACATTGTGTCACCCGTAAAAGTTACTCCCTTTGTTCTTAAAAAATTACTCCCTCCGTCCCAAATTATCTGCTGTTTTAGCAAATAAATTTTGTCCCACAATATCTGCTTTTTCAATATTTTAATGCATTTTTTTCCTTTATTTTCCAAGTTTGCCCCTTTACCCTAATTAATGATAGTCATTACTCTCATTCATGCCTCTCCTCTTTTTTAAGCATCTTTTCATATTCCCACCAATAAGGATTCATGCACAGAAAATAAAAAAGTCAGCACATAAAGGGTATTTTAGTATTTTTATCACACATATTGGTATGTGTATGAAACTCTAGAAAAATAGATAATTTGGGACGGAGGGAGTATAGTTTAAGGTCAATGCACACATATTAAGGAATATAATTAATATCTAGCGAAAATACTATACTACCCTTATTAATTGTCTCAACCAATTATTCCATTCACAATATTTTTTATTCAATTCAACCAATTACTTCTTATTCAACCAATTACTACTGGATTATAGCATTGAATTGAATAAGAAATATTGGGAAAGAAAGAAAACTTAAAATAGGAAAAAACTTTAAATAAAGGTAAAGCAGGGGGAAAATAGCCGACAATCTTTTTGGAACAAAAATTACTTTCTAAAACGACAATATTTCTTGGAACGGAGGGAATATTTCAGGTTCTGTTGTAGCGTAGGTAACCTGTCAAAATATAAACCTGACAATGTTAGATACTAAAATTAATAATAAGATATTGAGATTTGAATATTAAATTTTTTATTTCATCAATCTCCAAACTTCTTTTTCTACTTCTGATCAGTATAAAATAGTCTTTACATCAGTAACAATATGTTTAAATAGATCTATAAAATCCCAACTAACATTAATAATTATTTAGAAATTACTACCTCCATCCCATAATAACTGTCGTTTTAGAAGGAATTTTTTTTCTCAATTTATTTGTCGTTTACAACTTTCTAGGAGAAACAATTATTTACTTTCCTATATCACCCCTACCTTCTCTCATTGTCCCAAGAAATTTTTCCCTTGTATTAATAGTTTTCAACTTCCCATAAAGGGGTAGTGATGAAATTTCACACCAATTTTAATTAATAAATGATAGCACTAAATGACTTTCTTAATCCATGTGCATCAAGCTAAAGCGACAGTTATTATGGGATGGTGGGAGTATATGGTAATTTAAAAATAACTAAATAAGTACTAGACTAAAAGACAATTTGGATCCCAAACTTTATACAACTGTTGATTTTACACCCCAAATTAAAAAAGGGGTCTAACTATACCCCAAACTTCAATTATACATAACAAAATACACACTTTATTCAGTTAGCAGGTTAAAAGTGACCGAATAAGCCTATAATACTTATTACAGAGGGATACTTTTGGTATTTTACATTACATACATTTTTCTGTGCCTCTTTCTTCATCATCTCTCCCTCACCCAATTCCCCTTTCTGAATTCTCCTCAGAACTTCATTTATCACAGCCTCCAGCTCCGAATCCCCGACCAAAATTGGATTCCTCCAAAATTGCATTGCCGCCAACGCCGGTAAAGAAATCTATCAAAAGTCCACCTCCACTCCGTTCAGTATGCCGGACGACAATCGCTTCCGCCGTAATCAAGTACCATCCTTCTTCGTCCATTTTAATACCCTCATCGTATCTCGAGAACAAATTGAATCGCTAAACCCAATACTTCTCAACCAGTGGGCTCATCCCTTATGCTTCATTAGCCCTCTTTTTTGCTTTCATTTTTGCTAGAAGTAGCTCCACAAAGTAAGTGGTAGAAAAATGGCCTACAACAAATCGGGAAATTGAAAATGGGGTTCTTTATTTTGACTATTACCTCGTTGTTTCAAAAGCTTGCGCTTTTTTGAGCGACGAATTTTGGTGGGCATGGTGGAACTTCGAAGCTTCACCTTCTATTTCTCTCTCTACAAATTGAATTGCAGCGACCGGGGAAGAAAGGCGAGGAGCAAATCGTTTTTCTCTGTTCGGAATTTGTGTGGGCTTGTATGGTTTGAAATAGGTTGGGACTAGATATTGACCACACATTTTAAGGCAAGCCAAAAAGTTTAGGCATAAGAGCATCTCCAACAGGTCGGAGTTGTGAAAATCTTAGATTATATTTAGTCTATGAAGCAAATTTTACTCCGGCAGATGGATTATATTTAGTCCAGCCATTTTTCCGGCGATCCAAAAAGACTAAATCAAGGAACAAAAATCTCATGGACTATAATTTTAATATTATTAAATGGGAGAGAGGATAGAAGAAAAAGAAGGAGATGAAGATATGTGAAGAAGAAAATGAAGGAGAAGAAGGTATGTGAAGAAGGAGATGAAGAAGGCGAAGTGGGAAGAGTCGACAGTAATATATAGAATTTCAGAACGGATAGATACAATTATTAGGGTAATTGAAAAATATATTTAATAATAATTCAATAAATTTTATATTTTTTAATCAATTATTCCAACATTTAGTAATTGTAAGTATTTTATTAATAATAATTTGTATTTTTATTATTTTTTATTTTTATTTTTTATTGATAATATCTCTTTAATTTATCTTTTAATTGAAAATCAAGATCCTCCGATGTATTATTTTTTAGATGAAAAATCATGGTCCTCCGAGTTTTTTTGAATTCATTGATTATTTTAATCTTTTTATATTATAATCCACACGATAGTCCATCTGCTGGAAGAATTAAAGACTATAGGACATATGCTGATGTCATATGGACTAAATATAGTCCAGCAGATAGTCCATCTGCTGGAGATGCTATAAGCAAGAAGCCGCCGCGGAGGAATTGGAATTGGTGGAGTTTTTATTTGGTACAAAACATGAAGTTTAAGACCACATCTTTGTAGGAAATGTTTTACAATCATAATGGACAATGGAAATAGATGATTGCCACTTTCTTTATGAGAATTATTTTTTTTGGACTGAGCCATAGATTCCATTTTTTTTCTTCTTTTGTTAATTCTATGCTGATCTGGTGACGTGCAAACACAAATTACATGTATATTACTAGTCTTTCCATGCTTAAGATGTCTGGCTTTCCTGTGGTCATTGATCTCATGCTACAACATGAAAAGTTTGGAATACATTGTAGTATATTTTGATCCATAATCCCCTTTTGGGTGTCATAGTACTGAAAATGGGGTTTCCCAAGGTTTGCGGGAGATTGTGGTAGTAGCCACCAAAGGTCTCATTCATGAACAAGTTCAAAACATAAAAATAATTAATATTACAGATTCCTGCTTTCAGATGATCCTTCAGCTCCATGATGTTTATGATCCTAACAAGGTCAGTGCACTTCAAGTTATGGGTCACTATTTGGTATTGTACTCTCCCTGATAACTGATGTAGTGATGTGTCATTCTTGTGCTTATTCTGTTATAGATAAATGTAAAGATAAAACTTGTTTCTGGATCGCCATGTGGGGCCGCGATCCCGCGAGGGTGAGTTAACTCCAAAAACCCGTCCTCAGTTCGAATTGCAGGTTGCAACTCGCCCGCATGAAGCCGGAATCGCTAATAATCGCCGGTCAGCCATACGACGGTGAATTCGTTCCCATGCCTTGTACACACTGCCCGTCACACTTTGGGAGCTGGCCATGCCCGAAATCGTTACCTTAACTGCAAGGAGGAGGATGCCGAAGGCAGGGCTGGCAGTAGCTGTGTAGGCAAAGAGAACTCAAGCTAGTTGGGTTGTATTGGACAAGTAATATTCTTTGTATATGATGGACCATTCATGGCGAACTAAATTTCAATTCCTCGTGTTAACTTATTGCTCACTTTTATTGCCATTGTTTGCTTGGTTATGGAGGAGAGAGAGAGAAAGGAAAGAAACTAATCAATAAATATAAAATACCAAGCTTACCCCTCTGTAATAAGATTTACAGTCTTAGTCGGTCATTTTTGACCGGTTAAGTCATAAAAGTGTGCCTTTTGTTCAGTATAAGTGAAGTTTGGAGTGTACTTAGACACTTTTTTCAGTTTGGGGTGCAAAAATCAACAATGATGTAAAGTTTGAAATGCATTTTATCTTTTAGTCTAAGTACTATTATGGCAAAAATTACTAGCTGCAGTTCACTATCTCTATAGCATAAAACCTAACCTCAAACCCTACAAGGAAATAGCTCATGGCGCGTTACAAGATAATGCCTTCGTTAAAGCCGGATCAAATGATGCCTCCATTGAGGTTAAAATCTGTGAAACGGGTAGTCTTATACTAGTTGAGGTGAACTCGTTGGCAAGTGGGGAATATTAAAAAAAATAACCTTTTGAAAAAAAAACTAATTATAATAAAATTACACTTAATATATAGGGAATCTATCCTATTTTGAAACGGATCTCAAATTGACAGTGAGTAAGTATTATAATAAAATTACCCAGGTGGCTCACTAGCGGATCACCAATCATCTTGTTATATATAGGTATATATAATATAAATATATAACTGTATATATAGAGGTATAGATATAGATACACAATTTGATTATAATTGCTAAGCTTATATGCAATGCTCTAGATTGCCACTCTATATTAAAATTAAGTATTATATATATATATATATATATATATATATATATATATATATATATATATTTTTTTATGTGGAAAGGTTTACTAAATTTTGTTTAATTGGGTGTGTTTAGAGTTGCGATGCAATGAAATTAATCAATTTTAGATTTAGAACTAGGGGTGTAAACGAGTCGAATCTCAGCGAACACCTTCATGCTCAGATTCGGCTAGACTCGAAAAAATTGAGCTCGAATTCGACTCGGATTCGATAAGAGATTTATATTTTTGCGCCAGATTCGACTCGGATCATTACTCGGACCTACTTGGCTCGTAAGTACTCGACTCGTTTACAAAGCGAGTTACTCACGAGCCTTCAAATCGAATTTCGAATATGAACCATTTCACTTAAAACTGAACCACTGCATACTAAATTGGTTACTTAACTAATATTTATATATAAAACTTTTTCACTTTTATTTATGTATTGAAATTATAAAGAATGTAATAAAAATTGACATTCAATTCATTGATTTATTCAAGTACAAGTTTACACAATTTTATACTACACTTTATAAATTATAAAGATTGATACAAATATCACATATTTAGCTTAATAGAATGGATCAAACCAATACTCGAATATGATCCATCGAGCAGGTATCGAGTCTGGTTCGAGAAAAAATGAAATACTCGAACCCTAATCTGAGCGAACACTAGTATGCTCGAATTCGACTCGTGTATCATTAAACAGAAAACGAGTATGGATCAGATTCGACTCGGATCAACTTCGAATTCGAGCTTTGGATCATATTTTCGAGCCGATCTCGAATCGAGTACCGAACTACTTGGTTCGATTTACACCCCTATTTAGAACTTTAGTCTAATTATTTTTATTAAAAAGTTAAAACTGTGTTTTGTTACACAATTATAAAAGTAACATTAAATAAATAAAAAGAAAAAATTATAGAAAAATGTGTGATATAGACTTTTAATTTTTACTATATCCGTTTCAAAATTAGAGATACAATTTGATTTTTAAGGTCAAACGACGACATATTAAATTTTAAATTGATGTTAATTTATTTAATTTTGGTTGATACATTTATTATAATTGAATAATATATAACAAAAATTATTATTCATAAAATTTATTTTAGTCTAAACTTTTATGAATTCTACCAATTTTAAAGTTTAATATACTGTCGTTTGACCTAAAAAATTAAATTATATATCTAATTTTGGAACGAATTGAATATTTAATAAAGGTCAAACATTGTATTTTGGTCAAAATAGTGTTTATGTCAATAAATAACTAGTTTTTTTTTGTGCCAAAAGTGCTTTTAAGCATAAACCAATATTAACTAAAATCACTTTTGAATACTCACAAAAATGATATGTTTTATATTTAAATTAAAAATATATCTACTCTTTGACATCAAACGGACTCTAAATACAATAAGATAAAATTTTAATTCATCATAATTGATTTAGATGAGCATGAAGAAGCATAAAATTAAAATAGCTTGTCAATGATAAACTCCCTAACATTAAATTAGACAACTCAACAAAATATTTTAATATTTTATTTGTTTTAGATTAGAAATACATTTAATTTATTTATGTTAATTTTTATTTTTTAAATTCAAATTTAATGTAAATATATTTTAGTTTTGGAAGAACAAATGTTGTAATTCGTAATATTTGTTAATTAAATCATGAATTATGGCTATTCATATTTCATACTAAAAACAAATAAATAAATATTAAAGTTAATATATTTTAAATTTATAATTTTTACAACAAAGTGTATACGTAAAAAATATAATTAAATATTTTAGCAATTTATATTCATGAGAATGAAAGTAAAAAAAAGCAAGCACACCTTAATTTCACTAGTCTATCGCGAGAAAGATGCATTATATTCTAAAATTAGATGTACATTTTAATTTTTTAAAATTAATTTGTAAAATTTTAAAATTTAAATAGATATAATTTTTTTCGAGTTTTAAAAATAATAAAGATGATAATTAATATTCGATCAGTTTTAATTAAAATTAAAGATATAATTTATTTTTTGAGGTGAAACGAAGTTATATTAAATTTTAAACTAATATGAATGTATTTAACTTTAATAAATATAATTATTATAATTTTGAAATTAATTTTTCTTTCATTTTAAACTCTTTTTTATGAGTTTTAAGTTTGACTTATATTTACCTCTACACATTTCAATGATCAATCCAGAAGTGTAGAACCCGGCATATGTTTTCCATCATCAGCAAGATTTCAATATAAACCCTAGTTTGAACTACCCAAATCAGATTTCCTCTACCCTTCATCTAGTCTGAAGACAAAATTCAAGAAGCTAGAAGAAGAGATGGATCATCATTCATGGCATGCTCGACCTCCGCCAATAATCCAAGGTAACAACACCATCTGCCCAACCTGCTCAATTTCTCACTTTCCATTTTGCCCACCCCGCCCATCTATCAATGAAAACCCTAATAGATTCATTCAATCACACAACAATGATTATTTCTTTCCTGAAAGACCACAATTTGATTATCGTCCATATAATCATCATGGTCCCACTGATAATTTCCATCCCAATTACGGTTTTGGAGATCGATTGGCTTGGCCTAGAAACCCTAATACCTATAGTTATGATCATAGTAATGTTGGATTTAAAAGATTGAGAGCTGATGATTCTGGCTTGTTTACTAGTGGAAATCACGTGAACAATTATTCTAATTTGGTGTCAGAGGATGAGCAGAGATTGAAATTATTAATTCGTGACCACGGCCGTATATCTGGTAGTTCTCCTCAAGTTAATTACGAAAATAATGGTTCTATGCAAGACAACACCATTTTAAAAAGGAATTTTAGTACGATTGAAGGTGAACAGCATGGAAAAATTGATGAATTGCCTTCAAAACTGAATGGTATTGTTGAAATGTACGAGTTTCAGCATCCGAATATTGATTATTTTGAAAAAGGGGTATCTTCTCATCCGAAGCCTGGTTTCATTCCGAACAAGTATAGAGAGGAAAAAGGCTTTGGTGTTGGACAACAATGCATGCATACTAATGGAAGTGAAATTGTCGAACTTGGGCATTCCCAATATGGTCAAGTTGAAAATTCTGTGCTTAATTCTTCCAGAAGAGATGGAAATATAAGTCAAACAGTTGGACGCTTCACCAATATTGATCAGGCTCAGAAAATTCAGGATGGAGTGGCTCCATATCGTGAAGGAGGGATTCAGTACAATTCTCATATGACTGACGGTTATTTGTCCGTTCCTAAGATGGGTGACAAGAAACTGCCATCAGTAGGGTCTCAGAGTGTGCATTATCCTCATTCTCAATCTCCTAATGAAAGTTTTCAGAATCAAAATGTTAAACGGATTCACCCCAGTGATTCTTTGTCAATAAATGAAGCCAATTATTCACATCGAACAAACTGGCATGGGATGCAAGGATCAATGAATGAACAGAGAAGCAATTTTCCCGTGGTTAATCAAAATTTTGAGAATCAGATGCCCCACTCATATATAGTGCAACATCCGGTGCAGCCAAATCATGATTCTAGGCAATCTTTTAGGGTTAATGTTTTGTCAGAGGATGATGTTTCTTCCCCATACGGTCGACAAAATTTAAATAAAGGAGGTTATCTACCTATGTGCAGTGGTGCGAATGTATGTCCAACACAGGCTTCTCGTTTATTTGATACCCATCCTCCTCTTCCTGCTTCTCCACCTCCACCCCTTCCAGTAGAATCCCCAGGGCACCCTTATCTTAAGCCATTTGCTTCATCTTCGCCACTGAAAACATCCTCTTCTTTGTTTCCTATATCTGTAAGTTCTTCGATGGATGTACCATCATCATATCCTTCAGTTGCTGAAGCCCACTCCTTGGCACAGACTTACTCTACCGATAAACCACATCGACATATGTCAACAGGATTTTCTATTGAGGTACTGCTTCCAGGTCTAAAGCTCGTTTGGTTAGTTTTAGCTTGAATTGCATTTGCACTTGGTAACATCTTTGAGCTTCATCTTAGCTTGGCAGAATTTTATTTTGAGCATTGACATACCTTTCTACTTTTATGGAGTTTAAATAACACATTTTGTGAGAGTTCTGATCATTCAAGGTAAAATATATTGACCTTTGCATTCTACTTTCTTTTTGGTGTCTGAGGAAAGAAATGAGATTATAATCTTTTAAAGTTTTATATTATTTCTTGGTTTTAGAAAAAAAGCTTAACTACCTAAGTCAGTAGTCATAGTAGGCCTAGTTCAGTGAAGGTTCTTATATTAATATTTGGATAGGATTAGTAGGAACTTTAAAATTTAATTCTACCATGAAATGAGAAACTGTAAGTTTTTGTTTTACCAAACCTGATATTTACTAATATCATAGCAACCCCTGCAAGAGGTTCATATAACGAGTAACGAGTGAAACTCAGGCCTGCTTTCAAATAAGTACATCTACAAATAAGCTGAATAAATTTAATATATATATTGAAGTTAAAAAATGTGTATATCCTGTCTATTCTTGAAACAATAACTTAAGAAGAAAAGTTGATTACTGGCCCTCACAGATTGATTTAGTAACGGTTTCATTGTTGAACAAAACTTAGCAGAATTAAGTGTGAATATGGCAATATGCACCACGAGACTACTTTCACTTGCTTGCTAGCTTCCTACAATTATCTTGAACTCCTTTTCTCTTTGTGGGTAGTTGTTTGAATCTGACTTTAAATATTTTTTTAGGAAGGTGTACCTGATCTTGAGTTTCCTGTAAAAACCAAGGGTCCCCCAAAAATATTAGGCTTGGCACATCAAAATCATATGGCCAACTTCTAAATGAACGTATTCTAATTTATTCCCAATTTTCATTTGGGCTAATGCTGGAGCTAGATAAAGTTTTTAAGCTTAACTTCATTTGAGATTTGAATGGAGATGAAGTTCTTATTATGAGGTTGGAAGTTAACAACCGCTGGTTTTTTCTAACGATATGAGCCCCAGACCTCTCTCCTTCCTTGTCATGCCATTTGAGGACTTTGACCACTTGGGTGGATATAGGTGTTTTGTGGGTCATATCACACTTTTTCTTTCCATTCCTTTTTTAAGTTTTTTTTTTGTTAAATTCAAAATCTGTAATTTTTGTTGGGGTGGGGTTGCAGAATAATTTGGTTCAATACTTTTCCCTTGTCACTAAATTTGTGTATTTGATTATCCTTCTAAATTTATAAAACAATGCAATGCCTGAAATAACTCAGAGAAAGTTTATCGCGCTTTTCAGGGTTTTGAAGCACGCCAAACATTGTCTATGAAATATTCAGGAGAAGTTCATTCTTTTCCATTGAGGCAAATTGCTCCAGATAAGCCCAAAATTGTTGATGCTTCTCAAATATTTAAGCAGCCACATCGAGCTACCCGACCTGATCATATAGTGATAATCCTTCGTGGGCTTCCAGGTACCCTGTTTGATTGATATATCCAATCATAACCTCTATTTGCTAGACTCTAGAGCCTGAATGGTGGATATTGACGTTGTTTTAAGCTTATTTTGATTTTGTACTTTTGTAGTCACGCAGCTAAAGAATGTAGTATACTCCCTCTTTCTAGAAATGAGTGTCCTACTTTTTTTGGTTTGCATAGGACACACTTGGAGATTATGGAGAATTTACTTCTTTTTGTTATAACTACCAGGTAGTGGAAAGAGCTACTTGGCAAAGATTTTGCGTGACCTTGAGGTTGAAAATGGTGGTGATGCCCCACGAATTCATTCCATGGATGATTACTTCATGACTGAGGTTGAAAAGGTTTGTCTAACACATAAACATGTTGTTTTTCCTAGGATCTGTGTTCTTTCTGATGCTTTCTTTTAATTTATTCCCACAACTCTTGGAGGCTCTAAGAATTGGATATGTCTAACTATCCTGTCTTTTTTAAAGGTCGAGGATAGTGAGTTTTCGAAGTCTTCTGGTTCCATTAGAGGCAAGAAAGCAGTTATGAAGAAGGTCATGGAGTATTGTTATGAACCTGAAATGGAGGAAGTAAGCCAAGTCATTTTGAAGTTTTAGAATATTTATTAACATATCTTGCTGATTCATGTTTCTATATGAGCCTTTGATATCATGCTTTTCTTCATCTTATTGAAGGTTGTATTTGCATAGTTTTTTCTAGATATTGGTCGATATTGCAGTCATGCATATAGAATGTTTTAATTGTATTAGGTTGAATTATTCTGCCATTAAAGTCAGAGCGAGCTACATCATCCTGATGAGTGATGACCGAAAGGTTTAGTAGCTCTGCTTCAAATGGATCTAACAAATAAAAAGGTGGTCTTGTTGTTGTAATAGTACAAGTTTCTTTAAGTTTGAGCCAACACTAAATATGAAACTAATAGTCACACCTTTGATGCCTATTGAATGTTCAAAATTTACTTGAACCACAGAAAGCTTCCATCTCCCCGATCCTGACAGTAAAGATACCAGGCTTTTTAAGCTGAGATCAGTTTGTCTTTGTATTGGTTCAGTTTTTATATTTTTGTTGCATTCTATTGTACATTTTAGAACATTACTTCAAGCAGCGACTTCTTAAGATAGCAGGGCCATTCTTTTCTATTCAATGTTCTGACTACCAACAAATATATATTTGAAAGGTACAGCAGTAGGTTCAATTCATGTATAGGCCTTTGTTTATAAGGGCAAAAGGCTCCTATACAAAGATCAAGTATTCTATATTAGTTACTAAAGAGGAAATTGACTGAGAAAATCCTACCATATTAAAAAGTTGGATATAACTTGTAAATATAGAACCAAGCATAATTAATCATTAATGTATGGTTACTCTATATTTTAAAACTTCTGCAATTCTTTTCACTCAGAACGCTTAAACCCTGCTGTCCCTGAAGACATGGTTGCTCCATATATAATATTGTGAATTGCTCATGTCATGGTTCATAGTAGTACTCCCTCCGTTTTCAAAAGGATGGCTTAAGGACAAATTTCACACAAATTGCTGATGTCATGGTTCATAGTAGAAAGACATTGTTTCCACCCAACCAAATGATCATTTATCTCATCACCAACTCCCAACTAAAGAAAATCTCTCATTAAGTTTTCTAGTGTGTTAGCTACATTAACTGAGATTCTAAAAAGAGAAAGATAATATTAAGGTATACTAGACAAGCAAGCCTGAATCAAAGTAATCCTATCCCTAAGGAAAAATACGCACCTTTTCATCTATTTAAACGTCGACATAAGTAGGAGCAAGTTTGGCATGCATTTGAATAGGTGGGATGTGAGACTCGGGATTTATGTTACTCAAGTCTTTGGAAATTCATGTCCCAAGGTTATACTTTCTTTATTTGACATTTGAGATATGGAGTTGGGGATGGTTATCGAAAAAGATTCTAGGAGGATTATTGGTTGGGAGATAACTATTTTTCTATTGTTTTTAATCGTCTTTATCGTATTTCTTCGCTTCATGATGCTCCCATTTCCAACTTCATAAAGCGTGATGGGAATTCAGTTTCTTGGGATTTTCATTTCTCCAGGACTCACGGATTTGGAATCTAATGAGACATAATCTTTGCTAACATTGCTTGATTCGGTTCATTTATGTACCTATTTTGATAAAAGTATTTGGTATTTAGATTCAATTGATTCCTATTTTTGTAAGAGTTACTCCTTTTTTTGACTCGGTCTATTGTTCCTCATCCATTTCCATTGGTTTCGTACCTTAAGAAAGCTAAGGTCCCTTCCAATTTGTGTGGTTTTACAAAGGATAAATACTAATAATCTTTATCAAGGTCGCAGGACATTTGTTTTATGTGCAGACAGAGTAATGAGACACATACTCATTTATTTCTGCATTGTTCTGTTGCTTGGGGATTGTGGAACTCTCTCTTTGGAGTGTTAGGAAAGGAGTGGATGTGCCTTGCTACGGTGGAAGACATGTTATTAATTTGTTTTAGAGGATTTGGAAATAAGAGGGATGCCAAAATTTTATGGAAGTGTGCCTTCTTTTCTATCTTGTGGGGTATTTGTAACGAGCGTAATGCTAGGTGGTTTATAAAAAGTTACTTATCCTTAAAGTTATTGAATGATAGGGTTATTTTTTTTTCTCTTTGGGCTTCTGGGTGGTTTTTAGAGGTATCTTTGTTAATGATTTCTACATTTTTGTAAGTGTTTTCTTGTTTTTGATTTTTTGTTTACTGAGGGTGGACTTCTTGTCCCCCATTCATTGTATCCTTTATTCTCTATTAATAAAATTTGTTCTTTTATCAAAAATAAAAAATAAGAGAGTATAAATTTTTTTTCTATTTTGTCCTTGTATTGTATGTGTGGGTTAATTGTTTTAATTGACTTTTTGAGTTTGTGGAGAGAGAGTGAATTAATTTGAACCATTCATGTGTGATGTGATTGATTTAGTGTTTGACTAAGATGTAATATGGCCAAGGGAAAATTAGTCTATGTAAAATTTTATCTTGTTGATTTACGTATTTCAGACATGCTTTTGAGGCAGAGTTTTTTGTCACTTTAGCCATCCTTTTGGGGACGGAGGGAATATAATATTTGTGCACGCAACTACGAGTTTGTCTTGCCTGCCGGATGATAAATCTGTGCAGCTTCTGTTTACATAGTCTGTAACTGTGCACTGCTAGTTGATATTTGGTTTCATTTTGTTGTCCAATTTAAGGTTTTGGACATTAACTTTATGATTTTTGATAAGTCCTCCTAAAAATAA
This sequence comes from Panax notoginseng, assembly GCA_016801055.1. Taxonomy (NCBI): domain Eukaryota; kingdom Viridiplantae; phylum Streptophyta; class Magnoliopsida; order Apiales; family Araliaceae; genus Panax; species Panax notoginseng. Next base: position 278,136,556 of record CM029012.1, read on the forward strand.
AAATAAATGAATTTTGACTTTAATCCAACTGAAAATTACTGCCAACTTACCATTTTATGACAAACTGTTTTCTTTATCAATTCTAACTTCGAAATTATGTCTCTTCATCAGGCTTATCGGTCAAGCATGTTGAAGGCATTTAAAAAGACCCTTGATGAGGGTGTTTTCTCCTTTATAATTGGTACGTGTTTTCGGTATTAAACAAAAGGCTATATGATCTTGCTTAAATATGTTATTTTTTTACATTTATACCCATAGTTTCAACATTTGTCAGCATTGTTTAGATTCTCGTATCTTTTGTGATGAAATCACTTGCACTGTCTATGTTCAGAAAGTTGTTGCTCTATTTCATTGTCGTGTTGTTTTTGCTTATATGTGTGGGGGATGGGGATATTTGGAATTCAGATTTTTACTAGCAGTTGCTTAAACTTACAGTGATTCTCCCTTTAGAGCTCATGGGTTTGTTTACAAACTTGGATTTCTGTTTGTTTAGGTATTGCAAATGCTCTACCTATTCTTTTGAAAATTTAAACCTAGGTATATAAAAAAATAATTTGAAGAATGGTGCTTTTAGTCTTGCTAAAGTTCATCATGGTGTATGAGTTCAAAAATCTAGGTTGATTATAGACTAAGTGGCAATGCAGTGCCGGCTATGCATTGCCTTCATTTACACTAACTAAAGATGCAGTTTTGTTCGGGAAAATTGACCCATTTGTTGCTGGTATGTGTGCTTCGTCTTAGTGGATGACCGCAATCTGCGGGTAGCTGACTTTGCTCAGTTTTGGGCAATTGCAAAGGTATACCCCCACTTCTCTCATCCTCACAATCTGCGAGCATTTCTGTTCTCATTATTTTGTTTTTTGGGGTTTTTTTTGAATAAAAAGTGCCATTCCTCGTCTTATACACATGTAATTCATTTGTTTATGATTAGTATGTTTTTTTTATTGATGTTTTGATACATGAGACTGAATTTGTGATGAATGGATCTTGTAATAGAAGTATTTTATTCAAGTGGCTTGAACTATGTTTGAGGATCACCTGTAGGCATGTAAGAACATAATTATAAGGGTGTATTTTCATTAATATCCATTTTTTCAAATAATATATATATCATGCTTTGTTATTGACTTATAGAAGTTGGTTCTGATATAGAGTTTTGTTAAACATTCGCTAACCTGTTATTTCCTTTCGAAAGAATGGTTAATATTATCATTTGGGTCCACTGTTTTTAGGTCAGAGGTTTTAACTCTTTTTTTTCCCTGGCTGATATTAGGATGTTGGTAGTGTTTCAATGGTTTAAGTAGTTGATGTACATGCTGAGGTCTTTCATTAGGTTTCTTGAGACAATCACATGCTTTCAACCAGTGTACATGATAGCTTATGCAATACCCCCTCCGTCCCATAAAAGATTACTTGACTGCAAAAAGTTTTTGTTTCATAAAAGATTGCTTAATTACACTACAAATACTATACAAAGACTATTTTGTCCTCAAAAGGTGGATCCACAAATTTAAAGAAAGAAAATATTCCCCAGTGTACTATTTGTAGGGTAAAAGTGGAACTTATTTGATATTCTCAATTCTACTTTAAGTTTCTTAATTTGCACGAAAAGTGTACTTAAATCATCTTTTTTAGGACGGAGTAAATATTTTTCTCAATATGAGTGAAATTTGAAGATTCAAATTCATGTGGTGCATTGCTCCTTTTTTGTCTGTGGCTATACGAGTCAATCCCTTTAGATGACAATCAAGTTTGTCAACCATTGTGCTACAGTAGCTGGTTGAATTGTTATTCTTATGCCACTCTTTTGCCAATTTTATTTTTGTACTCCTATTTAACATTGTTCTTGTGCCATAAAATCTTGCAAAGGGAAGTAATATAATTTTAATATTTCTAACCATCTTCTTAAGTCCTTGTTCCGAAAGGAGGAATAATATTCTTTTCGTTATTTTCGTGTCCGTGCTCATGTATTTCTATATTTTCTTATAACTAATTCAAATAGACAAGTCGCTGGCTTGCTTTTCTGCCCTTTTTACCAACAACAGAGACGATGTTTTATTTCCCTTTGTTGAAAAATGGCTATAATTGTGAGACAAACTTTTGATTAGTAAAGATTTGTTTTTTAGAAAGCTGTCGGCGTTCTTACTGTACAGTGTTACTGTACAACTTTATCCGCAGGCCGGGGGGATGGAGCTTTTAAAAGGAGCTTCTTTTGTTTCTTCATATTGCAACAATTGAATATGCTGTACCATGATATAAATTCATTTACGTTATATTGTTCTGATGTAGTGTATGATTTTAATTGGACTATATATCCATGTTGTTCCACCATATGTGTAGTACTGAACTTAGTGATGACCTTTAGATTGCTTAGTTTGATGCTTTTTGCTATTGTAGGGATAAAGCATAAGACTTACATTATATATTTAGCTTTATTGGTTTATAATTTGTAAAGCATTTTACTTGAAAGTTTAAGTTATACAGTAAAACTCCTATTTAGGAATACTCTATATAAGAATAACCTCTACAATATTATAAAAAAATTTGGTCCTAATTTGGACAAGTTATAAATAGGAATAACTCTAAATTGTAATATGTTATATATTTTTTAAGCCTCGTATTAAGAAATTATACCTCTATATAGTAATAATTATATATATATATATATATATTTAGAAAAATGATCCATAGCATGTATTTCCTATGGATGAAAAATGGGCAAATAGCATCATAACCATACATTACATAAATTAAGGCCTCAGATTAAAAAGGAAAATACACCATTCGCTAGTTGAACTAGCGGACGCATAAAACAGAAATTTTTGATCAAATTACTCACAATCTTCGTCCGATAGTTCAATTTTTGATCTGTTGCGAGTAAACCCTCCCTCCTCCCTCTCGCTATGCGATTTCGATCTGTTGCGAGTAAACCCTCCCTCCTGCTGTGCGAATTTTGAAATTTCTTGCTGTGCGATTTCGATCTGCTGCGAAAACCAAACCTTACAATTTCGATTGTGCGATTTCGATCTGTTGCGAAAACCAAACCTTGCGATTTCGATTCCCCTCCTGCTGTGCGATTTTGATCTGATGAGAGAACTAGTTCGCAAAGGTTCTGCAAAAAGACCACTGAGAAATAATATCCTACAAAAAATTTTGAGTGACTAATTTCTCCATTTCTGTCTTTGATTATCTTCTAAATTCTTAGTTGCAATTTGCAAAATTATTCTTTATTTTATTCTTTTGATGAATTTCAACTCAACTATTTTCAGTCCAGATCAAAAATCATAAACAGAAAACCAAACACAAAAATTAACCCAAAAATGGCATCATTAGCAACCCGCTTCGCTTTATTCTTCTTCTTCTTCCCGATTGGTATTAGACGCCTTCTCTCCTCTTTCTCTCTCTCTATATCAAAAACCCATCTCTCCATTTGCTCTCTCTCTCTCGCTTAATTTTATCTTTGGAAATTGGATTGTTGCAACACAGATTGGATATAATATTTTATCTTTGGTAATTGCCTTGTTGCAAGACAGATCTGATATTATAGAGTTCCGCGGTCCGAAATTTCTATTTTATGCTTCCGCTAGTTCAACTAGCAGATGGCGTGTTTTCCTTTTTAATCTCAGCTCTTAATTTATGTAATGTATGGTTATGATGTTATTTACCCATTTTTCATTCATAACAAATACATGTTATGGATCATTTCCCATATATATATATATATGTGAGAGAATATTAATTTTAAAAGACTACATTTTCTATAAAAGACTATATTTCCTATAAATAACTACATTTTCTTATAAAAGACTACATTTTCCTATAAAAGACTATATTTTCCTATAAAAGGTCACATTTCCTATAAAAGACCACATTTTCCTATAAAAGACTATTTTGCATAAATATTTTTTGAATAATAATTATTAGGGAGTTCTTATTGATATATTTGTTAAAGTGGATATTTTTGGGTGTTCGGAAAATATTTTGTACCAATACATTTATTTAGTAATAACCTCTCAATTAGGATACAAATAGTTTGGTCCCAAGTCTATTCCTAAATAGAAGTTTTACTGTATGACAATTTCTTGCTCATATCATTTAGCAATTATCTTTTTTAGTTTTTAACTTTTATCCTTGAGACAATTTCTTTTTTATTTAAATTTGTATTCTTGGAATTTGGTGATTCTATGTTTTTTTCTCAATCATTTGAAGAAATCAAGTTTCACAATTTTTTTCTAAAATTCAATCTTCAGCTTAATTGGTTCATTTTTTGCTAGGAGAAAGGTTGATTTTGTTAAGTTCAGTTCGCATTTAAATCTCACTTGGCGATGTTTATATCATAGCCAATGCGATTCAAAGGCCTTATCAATATTTTCATTTGGCGTTTTAGTGTACAGTAAGCATTGAGTTTTACTTAAAATGACTCTAAATCCAATGATGAGACTGTTAATGATCCTAAATTATTAATAGCCTTGTAACATGACGTCTTCTCTTAAAATAAACCAAGGGAATTCTTCATTGTTGCTAATAGCATTCTAATGTTCTGATGTAGGGGGCATATGTTTTTGAGTTTATGTTGGTTTGATGCATTGTTACAATGTCAATTTCAATTCAGTAGCATTTAGATGAAGATTATTCTGAATGCCATGAAGAATTATAATGTGTTATAGATACTTAAAAGTGATTCGCTACTCTCTCTATATCTTTGTGCCCAAAATTTAATGAGACAATTGCTGCTTCATTTAATCATTTTTAATGTGACAAGGCTCCCTGGATTTGTTATTTAAATGTTATCTGAAGTTAAGTTTGAGAAAATTGTAAAATTATTATATTAACATTATATCGGTTTTAATCTTGTGTGTTTTTTGACTTTATAAATTATGTATCTTTTGCAATTTTCAAGGCAATACAAGAGTACATGTTTTATATAACAAATATTAATTCTTTTTTTATTTACATGTAAATAAATAAAACCAATATTGTTTCTAAAAGTAAAAAGTACATAAATCTAATATCCCCCCCCCCCTCCGCGGCGGGTGTATCTTTGAGTGCCAAAATTATATTTTCCTGTTGAGGTTGAAAAACAATTTTTTTTTGCCTCAATTTATATTGCTAGGTGGTAGGAGGTAATATGGATAGAGTATGCTTTCTAAAGAGGCTTACTCTTCACATGTTTTTCTTAGATTGAAAATAAGCTGTTTTTCTCAACGTCCGTGACTATCTGCAATGAATACCAGATCCTTCTACTACAATTGTTTTGTGCTGCTTTTATTATTTAAGCTCTTTTACTTCGTACTTGTATAAAAAAAGCTCAATGTGTTGATTTTCTTTTCACTGTTTATCTATGTGGTTCACTCATTGTTCTGTTTATTTCATTTCAGAGAATGGGATTTGAAGTGTACTTATTAGAAGCTACATACAAGGATCCAGCGGTGAGTTTAAATGTCTTGTAGTAGCTTTTCCAACATGAGATTCTGCGCTAAGGCAGACAGGACTATATAGGCATTAGAATGACTAAGATGATGCTATCACTTATAATACTACGCTAAATTGTCTTTAAAATGTAACTTGCGGCTTGAATTGGATAAAGTTTTCTCCCTGACCATATCCTTGTGAACTCCAGGGTTGTGCTGCTAGGAATGTGCATGGTTTCACCCAAGATGAAATACAAAAGATGGCTGGACAATGGGAAGAAGCTCCATCATTGTACTTAAAATTGGACATTAAGGTCTGGTTGAATGATATTTCAAATTTTTATTTAGAATTTAGGAAGTTTTTAGTCTTAAAACTAAAAGAAAACTTATCGAATGATTATAAAATATGGGGGACCCAAAACACAGTGTAAAAGAAAAAAAAGTGTGGAAAATCTTCTTGTGCACGTGGCTGTGGTTATCAATGATTACTTAAAATGTTGAAACTCTGTCATGATGCATATTATTATACTTGGTAGGGGTTTAATGTATAATTTTTTGCTGCCATGACAGTCTTTACTCCATGGAGATGATTTGGAAGAAAGTGGAATTCAGGAGGTAACATAAATTTGATATATGATGGCAATATACCTTTGTTGCTTATCTAGCCTAGAAAATGTAATTCTAGAAATGTCTTGGTATACATGCTTGAATAACTTGGAACTTGATCTGCTAGTGTTTTTATTGAAGGCATTTTTCTTTGTCCGGATAGTTATTTTCTACGAATAACTTAATTGGTAACATTTTTGTCAATCAAATTTTAGAAGAGTGAAGTCTAGTTAGAGTGCACTGTGACTGAGGTGAATTATATGATATTGGGCTTGTTACCTGGCTTCTAAGGATATATTTTGGGGCCTCGAAAGGAAAGTCTCAAACTTAATGGATAGCATTTGTACCCTAACTTGAATGCTTATTCTACCTTATCTTCATGTCTCAACTCTCAGGAATTTAATTATTTACATGGCAATTCCTAAGCCCTTCATGTTGATTCTGTTGAAAAACATGTTTCTTACCCTAATTGATTAGGAGATTATCCGATAAGTATGACTACTTTGTTGGACAATGTTAACTTCATTTTATCCTAAATCACATGATCTATAGTAAAAAAAACTTGCTATAAATGAGGAGAATTAAATATAGACATGGAAGGACTAATGGATGATAAAGATATCCTTGTGTGGTTTACTGGTTTCAAGCTTTTGTTATGAATTTTTGTTCATGCCTGAATGAGCAAAAATAGTGCAGAAGTTTTCATCCTGTTATTTGGATTCAGTAGAATCATCTGAATTTGTTTCTCTTTTTTCAAACCTAACAGGTAGACATGGATATGGAAGATGGGGATCCTACTGGTGGGTTGTCTGGATCAGAAGAAAGAATCCCTCAAAATCTTGTTGTACCTCTAGTAGAAGATTCTGAATCCAATGGTATGGTTTGATTTTTGTGCATGTGTGCAATCATTAAACGCTAAATAGAGCTGGGCAGCCTTCCTTTTTCCTTTTTCATTTTTCATTTTTCTTTTTGGCAATAATTTTCCTCGGTTGCAACCTAAAGACTTCACTTTGCCCAGTGCTTTGGTTCTCAAATGCATGTGTATTAGATTTCATTTGAACATATAAGAGAACAATATGTTTATGTGCCGATGGACGTGCAATTTTCTAATTGCTCTGTGGTGTTCGTTATTCATCTGTTTAGTTTTGTTTGCCTTTCGATTATCACTATTTATATGTTGAAGAATGCTGTCTTGGGATTATGGAGACATGACCGCTCTAATGAAACCAACTATTCAACTTCTGGGAAAAAGATGAGGGTGTGTGTGGAAGCATTAATTCTACCCTCTCTCTCTCATTTCATTTCTCATGATTATATTGGAATTGCTGGAGATCATTTACCATATGGCAGCACTGTATGTCAAAACAACCACTCAAGCAGGCTACCTCTTTGACAAAAATGCCAATGATTAAGTAGCACTTTTAATATACTTGTTTACGGTCCTGTCTTTACCTTGTTTAATACTTTTTTCTTGTTTCTAAATCTTAACTAACATTTATTTTTGCTTTTATCTTTACTTGGTATGATATTTTTTTGTTGTTGGTATTTTCAGATAAAACTACACCCTATTTGTGCTTGCATAGTTGTTTGAGCTAAATGCAAAGAATTTTACTTTCTACATGCTATTATATTTATTTATTAAATGAATTAGTTCTTATATTATGGTAATTGATTTTCCAGACCCATTTTTCTCATTGCTTTGTTGTCATTTGGTTGTTTAGGCCCTCCAAAGGATGATAAGAGATGGGATGCTGGAGGCCATCCCACAGAAGAAGTGAAAGAACTGAGGAGGAGCAAATGGTCCAATGATTTTGATGAAGGTGATACTCAAAGAACTGAAAGTTCAAAGAGGAATTCAAGTGCTCTTTCTGGGTTGATTAATGCTTATAGCAAGGAAGGAAAATCTGTATGCTGGGGTGACAAGGTATGTGCTACATATCATCTTGTGCCCATTTAATACGTTAATGATCTTTCTAAGATCTTTACGGTAGGAAATACTGCTATCTCTGTTATTGTTTGAAATTTCAAACAACTTGGAAGGTTGGCTAGTCATCATGGGAAATATGTTCACATTTTAGGATTACATAGATAGGCCCCCACCTGTAATTTGTTCACTGCAAGATAGAATAAGAGTGGAAATTTAATATGCTGATTAGCGTAATATTTACTCTCTGACCACATGATCATAATATTTGTATAGCTGAAAGATGGTTAATTAGTCTCTAAAACAGTAATCTGTAGCCTTTGAAGAAGGTCTTTCTTTTATCTAATATGTGCCAAGGTCTATGTGGTAACTGGCCAAGTCTTGAAGGACTGATTGATGATTAATATACCCAGGCAGTGGTTCTGGTGAGAAATGATCAAACATTGTCCAATAAGCGACTAGAAAAGAGCTTTTGATTGCTGCATCAATAAAGTTGGTCCAAATAATGCTGCTCTTGTATTTTATTTTATTTTATTTATTTCTCAAGAGTATATAGTTCTTGTGACTAACACTTCATTCAATTTGGATCTCTGACCTTATTCGCTTGTGATTTACCGAATTTTCATATCGAAAATCTGTTTATGTGCATTCTGTTTATGAAACATATTACTAACACTTTGAATTGTATTGAGCGTTTGGTACAGTCCTCCTCTGGTTCAGCTGGGGTAGTGCTAGGAAGTGCAATGATATTCTTATGTCCAACTCCAGATTTAAATTCAGATAATCATAAGCTAGTAATGATAGTGTCACTTTCATGACTAACTAGGTGTTGATGTGTTTTCCCTCCAATTTATACTTCTTAAATAATTTATCAGAAAGTTTCCAGGGGTCTGTGTTTCTGTGAAGTCATGATTGATCGTCACAATAATACTTGATATTAAGATTGCTTATAGTTGCGTTTGCCTTTATAACCTCACTCTTGCTGTTTTCTAATTTTTTATGCCCCCACGTGAAAAACCTCGACACAGCTGGAACACTGTTTCTACTAATTTCTTAGTTTCAGTTGTATTTTCCCTCTTATGTTTGAAAGCTCTTCTCTGATTCTGCACCTTGTGTTGCAACTCGTACTTTAATTTTCAGGTCGGCGATATGGGCTTCTCAATAGGTGCCACAAGGAAAACAAATGTCTTCTCTTTAGTGATTGGGCCCGGTGCTGGATACAACTTGGTGAGCTGAGAGGCAATTGAAATTTCCTTTTAACTTTAGAAAGCTTCCACTAATTTACTTGTACACGCTAAAAATCAGAATTTCCTTGTTTTAATTAATCTTTTGGCTTTGGGCATTGTATTGATTTTCTTGATGGTTGGAAGCAGCCAGTTTGTTTACCTTGTTTTTTGTCTTATTCTAACCTATGCAGAAGTCGAACCCTTTACCAGAACAAGACCATCAGCCGGTAGCTGGGAAAACTGTTGAATCAAAGAGTCGAAACATATTCCAACAACAACTCCGTGCAGAGCACGAGTCCTTCAAAGCTATTTTTGACAAGAGGAGACAACGAATTGGTGGGTTTGGCACAGAGGAGGAATAGCTTGGAGAAATGTCTCTTTAAGCTGCTAAAGAGCAATTTTATTACTCTTGTAGTTGTTTCTAATATAGTTAGTGAATGATGGGGAGAAAAAGGGGAAGGGCTGTTGTGAGAAAGGGAGGGAGTAAAGCTTATACCATCCATGTATTGTATAACATGTTCAACTTGGTGAAATGAATGAGTTGGAATGGAGGTTGCAAAATAGAGTTTGATTTTTATTTTTTACCATTACCACAGATATTTACTACTTCCAATTGATGAATTAAAATTCTGGATAGAAGTTAAAAGCCATAACAGTGGTCTATTGGTTCCTTGGAAAATCCAAAAGAATTAAGATTGATAAGCAAATATTGCTGCCTAATTGAGCTCTTGCTAAGCATCCATTGCCATTGCATATTTGTTTTTACAGACATCGTACCATACTGATTTTGTTATTGGTCCCGATTTAGCATATTATATTATTGTAACTAAGCTTTATAATGTAATAAAGTCATAATTTAATGGTAATATGCCATTCCGAGATAGTTTTGCAATTTAACAGTAGATGATACAAAATTAAATCTAAAGTATGATAATTATTTATTCGTTTACTATGAGGTGATATCAACATGAGATTGTTACCTTATCAGTCAGGTCAGGGCATGAGGTTGATGTCACAAAATAATACTATCATTTTGAGGTATGGGGTTCATCATGTCCAAATAATAGTATAATACTATTTTTTTGAGGAATGGTGGGTGTTTTAAATAAATAGTCGCTCCGTCTTTATTTAAATGTTAATAATTTTTTAAAGACGGGCACAAGAATTAAGATAATGATTAAAAAATATTAAATATAGTATGATAGTACTCAATTGTCTATAATATCCTTAAATTATTAATTTATTATAACACAAGAGTTTAAAGTACTAAAAAAATAGGTAGAGTAATGAGGAGTAATTTTAAAAAAATTATTATTAATTCTTTTAAATTTGAATAAATATCAATTAATTAGAGATAAATAAAAAATTTTAAAATATCATTTAAATACGGACGTAGGGATTACTAAAATAGTATCGTATGAATGAATTCCACAATGGTACAATTGAAAGCCCAAACTCGTTCTCTTCTCCCTCACTTTCTTTATCATCACGTCCATGGAAGTTGTACATAGCACGCTGCTTCTTGGAACTTGAACCAGTGAAATCCTCATTAACCTCAGCTCCTGTCATTTCAACTAATAGACAGTCTCTCCATATCTACAATCATCATCGTGTAAACCTCTCTCTCTCTCTATTAGTCTAACCATGTCTTCTTATTGATATTATTAATCCGGAGCAGAGATACCAATTATGTTCGCTGTCAATGAATGGGTGCCAAGACCATGATTCTTCTAAACAACCCTTAGGTACTATCCAAACTCGAACTTTTCCGGCTGTTTTGACGCCTGCACTGGCCATGGACCGCCTCCACTCAGCTATATAGGAATTAAAATCCGAACCACCTCCTTTTGATTCGGTTCCAGGTAAATTACATAATTAAGAGCTAGCTTTTTCAAGGATTTTCCCCACTAATTAATCGCTAATGCTAGAACTAATTAATGACTAAGAAAAAAAACAGATTACTTTTGGCTACTATTTTTATCTGTCATGGGAGGAAGCTGCATAAATGGGATTATGCCACGTGCTTGGTTCACACTGAGCCCAGCCATACTGTTAATTATGAAATCTTCTTCCTTTTTTTGTTTACCCCTAAATTAATGACGCTCTAAATTGTTTCCATTTTATTATCATTCTTTCCCTTTTTTTGTAGAAAAAAAAACAAAACAAAACAACTAGGTGCCAATTGAGCAACAAATTGAAGCAATCGATTGGCTTGGTGCCCAACAGCAACACCAGCTACTCCCTCGCTGTTTCTTCTCGGGACGAAGTCGAAAAAGCAGCATTCATTCAGATTTTTTTATTGATCATTGATAACGTCAAGATCTTTAGTGACGTTCCAATCACGTAAAACGTTCTAATCCTGCACAGTAAACACAGTCAACATTAAAAGCTTGACGACTGGACCGTCGGGGGATATCTCCGGCGTGAGAGTCAGTACAGGCCGTTCAAGGTTCAACAATGGAGGATAAAATATCTAGCGTCTCTAGAGCAATAAAAAAAATGTGTGCTTCGTGTGTATGCGTACCTTTCCTTAGAGACTTCCTTGCTAGGTTATACTCTCTTGCCTGGTTTACCGTGCCACCAACTCTTATCTGACACAGCTCCCTATCCCTCACTGATCCCAGCCGGATTCATGCAGGTTGTCACCTTTTTTCCACTGTGCATGCCGCCGGCCGGATAAAATCCCATCCATATTAATGATTTTCAGACTTTTGGTCAATAGTCACCTCCTTTCATCATTACAAGTCAAAGACTTAGATATTAAAAGATCTAATGGGCCAATCCATTGACCCGACCCAATATTAAGGAGATATAATGTGAAAATTAGGCCCAATCTTCAAGATCCAACAGGGGAGACCCGATATTAAGCCCAATCCATAAGGCCCAATATGAGAAATATCATGACCCAACATTGCTCCCTAGTTTTTTATTAAACAGAATTTTTTAATAAAAAACTATGAATGGTCCATGATAAGGGGTGAATAAGACATACCCGATTTGATCCATAAGTTAAAGTAGAGGATGTCCGGATATCCAACGTAAAAGGCCCAAACAGTTAAGGATTAAATTTGAAAAAGATGGGCTGAAAACCGGAAGTCCAAACGGGAGGCCCAATTTGATAAAATATCTGAGGATTGACCCGGACGCTCCCCATTCGAATTCTTATCGTTGCCAGAAATTAAATGTGCCGCCTTCGTAATTCGTGTAACCGTCAGTATAAAAGGTAAATTTTACCAAATTCGACAGTTTTACCTGCCAATTCAAATTTCTGGACTATTGAGTTCTCCTCTCCTCTCCTCTCTCAAACTTCTTTCTCAGCTCTGCCAAATTTCAACAATGGTGACTCTGAACTCGAACCAGAACTCCCCCCCTCCGTGTAACCCCCATCACCACCGTTCCTTCGAACCCCAGCCCTACTGAAGAAGTATCGAGCTCAGACCCCCAGATTGCCAACCCCGACGGAAAGTCTGTTCCTCCGAAATCCATGCCTAACCCCTCTGATTTCTTCAAAAATAAGGAACAATATTCTCACGCCAACACACCCTCAATCATCTCTGAGATTGAGTTACGGAAGATTAAGGAACGTTATCACATCCCCGATACTCACTTGATACGAGCTCCCAAATCTGATGAGAAGATGTACCAACGCCCAGACGGTTGGACGGCTGTTCCGGTGACTCTGCTGAAAAAGGGGGTTAGGTTTCCGCTCCACATCTTTCTAGTTACCCTCTTAAGGTTCATTGGGGTAGGGTTTGCCCAACTGGTGCCAAATTCTTACATCCATGTTTTGGCTTTTATCGCACTCTGTCATGAATTAGGAGTTGAACCTACTCTTGATTTCTTTTTTACTGTATACAAAATTGCTCAAACTAGGGAAAAGGGGTTCAAAGTTCTGGGTAAGCACGCCCATAAGACAGGTGAAAAATTCGAGAGGCGGTCGTTGATAAGTACTCCCTCGAGCAACAGAGGATGGCATGAGAGATGGTTTTTTGTTAAGGGACCAGAGATCGCCTCTTTACCAAATTGGGCGACTGATGAAAAGATCTCTGCAGACTTCGGAGACATTCCCGAAGAACGTGTAGCCGACCTGATCAAACTTTTGAATAGTTTTCCAAAGGAGGAATGACGACATGGTCTTCTTTCCAAATAGGCATGGCTGTATGATCATAAACGTAAGTATCGGACTTATTTTCGTGTATATTTTTGTGAAACCTTTGATAATATTGGTTCTGATTTGTCGTTACACAATCTTTGTAGTGTCCTTGGTTAGACCAACCCCTTCAGAGGTGAAAGAATTTGAGGATTTTTTGGCTGGGAAGGTTACGGATGTTGATGAAGAGTTTCCCCGAGGAGAGTCTCTTCAGGCTAATCCCCCCGCCACTGAAACACCCATCGTTAATCCTCCGATTAATGAATCACAAGTTGAAGAGTCCATTATTCCTGAAGAACCTCTCAAATCTCGATGACGAAAAAGGGCCGCTAAGAAATCTAAATCCATCCGCCGAGATATAGACCCTGAAACAGAGCCAGAAACGAACCCAGAAACAATCCCCGAAGCAAACCCTTCATCTAATCCCCCTCCCGTACCTCCTGAATCTGCCCCAATCAAGAGAAGTTTGTTTGACATACCTTCACACGAACGGGCGAAAGTTCTTCGTGTCAAAAAGTTGAGGACGAAGATTACTCCCTTGACAGTGGAGGAACTTCGAGTTCCCAATCTTCGACCAACGAGCCCCCAGCCATCCCCGTGGAAACTCAAGTGCCAGGCGATGATGAGCCAATCGAATCCATTCCTACGTTCTCTCGCAAGAGAAAACAACCATCTGATAGTTACCCAGGTTCGTCCTCAGTTCCTTCACCGGTTTACGAACCTAATCCTGCCCGATCGCCCTCTCCGGAAAACATATATATGGATCCCTCACCAACCCGTGATCAATCCATGCCTTCTCCTTTGAGACAATCGCCTTCCGAATTCCAGCGTGACGCTATGGCCCCTCCAACCATGTGGCCTCGGTTTAATGCCAACTTCCCCTTTCGACTGTTTGATGCCTTCGTTCTTGAGGCCGACGACCATCGCTTTGGTAATAGTTCAAACATGGATCTGCTTAAGGAAGGCATGAGCTATCTGGCAAAGGTGAATGGTTTTCTCTTTTAATTTTCGTGTTAATCTTCATACATAGATATCCGAAACTGATCAGATAATGTGGAATCACGTGCAGGCGAATGCTGTATTCGGACGTCTGGGTCCAAAGTCTGTTGGAGCTGAAGCCGAAGAAGAGGCAATAAAAAGAGAGAACACCATTCTGAAATCGGCTTTGGCTCGGGAAAGAACTCAACGTGAAGGTCTCTTTCACACTAATGAAGGCCTTCGGAATGAGTTGGCTCAGACTAAGGAGGAGGTGAAGGCATCCAGAGAGGAACTGAAGTTATCCAAAGCTAACCACGAGGAGATCGTCAAGATAAATGCTGACCTGGTACAGCGGAATGAGTTAAGGATGAAGAAAGTTGAGGAGTTGAAGGCCAGCAACAAGATCCTGGCTAAGTCGATCGGAAAGTTAGAGTCACAAGATATTCGTCATCTGAAAAGGCGTCAGAAGCTTGAGGAGGAGATCAGGGAACTTCGGGCTCTTCGGGATCTGGGACCTCCCTTAACCGAGGATCTCCATAAGCAGGTTTGCGAGGAGTATCAGCGATTAGATGAAATCAGCTCCGAGATTATGAAGATCCATTCTGAAAGTTATGAGCTTTATCGAAGTCGCGGCAAAGAGAAGTTGATTGCAGTCAACGTGGATCCGTCCCTGTTAGACTCATCAGAAGAAGAGGATAATGCCTGATGATGTTATTGCTTTATTATGACTTTTCCAGCTTTATGTGAACATTATTTGTTTTTCTTGGGGTTATTTTTAAGAACTTTATCAAAAAATTTAATTTTATGTAGTGGTTTAATATTATGGTTTATGTTTACTTCGTTTCTTGTCAATTATTCAGTATCAATTAATCTATATGAACTTAACTTAGATAGTGAATCAGATAAGGCATATAACAGTTAAGTTAAAGAATGAAATGAACTGAATTAAATGAACTGAACCGAACTCAACACTTGCATAAGACAAAGTGATGTATGTTTGTCGTTACCGAAGTATGAGATCGGTCATGTGTAAGGTGAATTCGGCTGATCCTCTTTGCACCATCAAGATCTTGCTTACCGCTCGGGGTAGAACAAGTATATAAGGACATTTGTTTACCACTCGGGGTAGAACAATATAAAAAGGACCATAGGATTCGACTACCACACGGGGTAACGAATAAATAGGCTGCCATCGAATGGCCAGCGAGTCCAACCATACCTCCTTACTTCGGTGCCCATTGATTTACCACTCGGGGTAAAAACAATATTAAAAAGGACCATAGGATTCGACTACCACACGGGGTAACGAATAAATAGGCTGCCATCGAATGGTCAGCGAGTCCGACCATACCTCCTTACTTCGGTGCCCATTGATTTACCACTCGGGGTAAAAATAATATTAAAAAGGACCATAGGATTCGACTACCACACGGGGTAACGAATAAATAGGCTGCCATCGAATGGCCAGCGAGTCCGACCATACCTCCTTACTTCGGTGCCCATTGATTTACCACTCGGGATAAAAACAATATAAAAAAGGACCATAGGATTCGACTACCACACGGGGTAACGAATAAATAGGCTGCCATCGAATGGCCAGCGAGTCCGACCATACCTCCTTACTTCGTTGTGAACTTAGTGCCAAATAGGAAGAACATCAATCGTGAAAAAGTGAATTTTATTGATTTTGAACAACCATATACAGACTTCTGGCTAACTGACTCGATCTCTACTGGAAATATTTCCGAAGTCTGCCAGCGTGCCAAGTGTTCTTTATTTCGGATCCATCCAATGCCTTCAGTCGGTACGTCCCGGGCTTTGGTACTTCAGTTACTTCATATGGTCCTTTCCAATTCGGCATTAGCTTCCCCGTGTTCTGTGGTGTAGATTCTTCGGCTTCTCTGAGGACGAAGTCTCCCGCCTCAAACCTTCGGAGCTTTACCCCTTTGTTGTAATGCTTGGCAACTCTCCTCTGGTAGACTGCTAATTTGATCAAAGTCACTTCTTTGACTTCTTCTAACAGATCCAATTTGGCCTTCAGTCCTTCGTCATTGTAGATCTCTCTGAATTGACTAACGTGAAGACTTGGAGATCCAATTTCGATTGGGACTAAGGCATCAGTACCATAGGCCAATCGGAAAGGTGAATCCCCCGTCGTAGTCCTCGGTGTAGTCCGGTAAGCCCACAATACACTGAGCAGCTCTTCCGGCCATCTTCCTTTGGCTTCGTCCAATCTGCGCTTGATCCCGTTCAACAGTGTTCTGTTAGTCACCTCAACCTGTCCATTTGACTGTGGATGAGCCACTGAATTCTTCCTGTGCTGAATCCCCAATTCTTTCAGAAATCCTTCAAACTTTGATCCCACGAATTGGCGTCCATTGTCCGATATCATTACTTTAGGAATTCCAAAACGAAATACTACGGACTCCTTTATGAACTTCAAGCACTCTTGTTCCGTTATCAACCGAAGTGGCTTCGCCTTTACCCACTTGGTCATGTAATCGATAGCAACTATGACGAAACTGACATGCCCTTTAGCTTTCGGCAATGGACCCAATATATCTACCCCCCAGACAGCGAAGGGTATAGGAGATAAGATCGAGTATAGCTCTTCTGGTGGCTGATGTGGGATCGGACTATTGAGCTGACACTTGTCACACTTCTTCACATACTCAGTAGCTTCCTTGAAGATCGTTGGCCAGTAGTACCCCTGCCGAAGAACTTTGTATGCCAGTGATTTAGCAACCATGTGATCGCCGCAGATGCCTTCATGAACCTCCCGAAGGGCATACTCCGCTTCAGATGGAACCAAACACTTCAATAATGGTGACGAAAATGCCCTTCGATAAAGATCCCTATCAATAAGGACGAAGTTCGCACTCTTACACTTGACCTTCTTTGCGAGCATCTGATCCGAAGGAAGAACGCCATATGCCAAATACTCAATGTAGGGAGTCATCCAGCAGTTACACCGCTCGATACGCATTACCGCTTCGTACTGAATACTCGGTTGCTGCAAAACCTCTAAGTAGACTGACCCATTGAAAACGACGGCATCCGTAGTGGCCAACTTTGATAATGCATCGGCAATGGAATTGTCGTTGCGCTCTATGCACTGAAATTCATAAGAGACGAAATACTGAAGCAGATCCTTCAATTCTGCCAAGTACTTGATCATCCTGGTCCCACGAGCTTCATAATCTCCCGATAATTGTTTGACGACCATCTGAGAATCGCTGTAAATAATCAACTTCGGTACTTCTAGACTCTTCGCCAGCCGAACTCCCGCCAACACTGCTTCATACCCGGCCTCGTTGTTTGTAGCCTTAAATCCAAACCTGATGGCCTGCTGCACCTTGAATCCCTCTGGACTTGTCAAGATAATCCCTGCCCCGCTAACATTCACCGTAGAAGACCCATCTACATACAGCGTCCATGCACTCTGACCGTGTTGAAGAACTGCAACTGCTCGATCGGATGTCTCTGTTTCTGGCAGCTCAACATTTGCCTCGGAGAATGAACATTCCACCATAAAATCGGCCAAGGCTTGACCCTTGATAGCAGTTCGGGGATGATATTCAATAAAAAATTGGGATAATTCCATGGTCCATGCTGCTAACCTCCCCGAAACTTCTGGCTTACCCATTACCTTCTTCAATGGTTGATCCGTGTAAATGACTAGGAGCCGACCTTGAAAATACTGCCGAAGCTTCCGACTGGCAATTATTTAAGCAAAGGCAAATTTTTCTATATTGGGGTACCTGGTTTCAGCATCTCTTAGGACATGACTGACATAATAGACCGGATGCTATTTTTCACTGAACTCCCGAACCAGTACTGCTCCAACTGCCAACGAACTAGCCGCCAAATATAAATATAAAGTCTCTGCTGGGGCAGGCTTCATCAGTAGAAGAGTCGAAGACAGATATGTCTTTATGCCTTGGAAGGCGTCTTCACACTCCGAAGTCCATTGGAATGTCTTCGCGTTTTTCGGTCCCTTCAGTGTGTTGAAGAATGGTAAGCATCTCTCTGCAGATTTGGACATGAACCTCCTTAAAGCTGCAATCCTACCGGTCAGATGTTGAACGTCTTTGAACGACTGAGGAGTCTTCATGTCTAGAATAGCCTAGATCTTCTCCGGATTGGCTTCAATGCCCCTTTGACTGACCAGATAACCCAGGAATTTCCCTGCACCGAGTCCGAAGGTACACTTTGTAGGATTGAGCCTCAACTTGCGATGGCGGACTGTCTGAAAGCATTCCTCCAGATCATCTAAATGCTTCTGAGTCGTCGTGCTCTTCACGATCATATCATCTACATACACCTCCTTGTTCCTTCCCAGCTGCTTCTGGAAGACAAAATTCATCATTCTCTGGTAGGTGGCTCCAGCATTAATCAGGCCAAAGGTCATCTTCTTATAGGCGTACACCGAACGGTGTGTGATGAATGTTGTCTTTGGAATGTCCTCCTCGCACATGAAAATTTGGTGATAACCTGAAAAAGCATCCATAAAGCTTAGTAGTGCATACCCCGAAGTCGCATCAATAAGTTGGTCAATATGGGGTAAAGGATAGAAGTCCTTCGGACAAGCTTTATTCAGGTCGGTGTAGTCGATGCAAACCCGCCATTTTCCATTCTGCTTCTGTACCAACACTACATTTGCCATCCACTCCGGATAGTCTATCTCGAAGATGAAGTTAGCAGCTATCAGCTTCGCGATCTCTTAATCAATAATCCTTTGTCGTTCGGGTGCAAAGATCCGTCTTTTTTGCCGAACTGGCTTCTTTGATGGATCCACATCCAGCCGATGCTCGACAATCTTTCGACTGATCCCGGGCATGTCCTGTGGCTCCCATGCAAAGATATCCGCATAACAGCGAAGAAGTTCCATAAGATTTGTCTGAAGAGGTTCCGACAAACCTGAACCAATCTTCACTGTTTTGTCCTTCTTTCCAAGGACCAGCTCGATCTCCTCTGTATCTCCTGTGGGAATAACCAACGGCTCCGAACTGCTTTCAGTAAAGGGTTCGATTTCGATTGCCATGGTTTGTTTTTGCTTGCTGACCCCTACTCTTGAGGAAATGACAGCATTCCGATAACAGCGTCGGGCCAGATCCAAATCTCCCGCTACCTCTCTCACTCCATGTGCCGTGGGGAACTTGATTTTAAAATGAGGGATAAAAGTCACTGCTTGGAGAGCCATCAAGGTAGGTCTTCCCAGTATGGCGTTGTAAGCCGAATCTACATGCACAACATAAAATTTACATGTTATTTCTACCTGCTGAGGAGCTGTGCCGAAGATCACTGGGAGTTCAATAGTGCCGGCAACCCTGACTGGATCGTTGCTAAAACCGTACAAAGGAGCCTCCTGTCCAACCTCCATCTTTCGTTCATCGAGATGCATCCTATGATAAGCATGGGCATACAGAATGTCCACCGAAGACCTGTTGTCTATCATCATTCATTTCACATCCATCAAATCCACTTGTACAGTGATCACCAACGCTCCTTCATGTGGCTCGATGGGCTCCGAAGGATAATCTGCATCGGTAAAAGAGATAACAGTTTCGGGAAATGCTCTGTCGGTCTTCGGGGGAGTGTCCGCCACGGACATGACTGAATCTAAATATCCTCTCCTCTTCTTCCCTACTATTTTCCCTGCTGTCCCACCGGTTATCACATCAACGACGTGCCTTGGCGGTGGTATTGGAGCATTTTGGATGGGCGGAACCATTTGAACCGTTTGAACAGTATGATCCACATTCTGCTGATCTTGTCGGTCCCTCCCTGCCACATACTGAACCAGCAAACCGCTTTGAATCTTCTTCTCCACAAAATCTTTCAGATTGCAACACTCATTAGTATCATGGCCTGCGGCTTGATGATAGCCACAATATTTCCGAGAGTTGCCCTGCCCTGTAATTATCACGAGGTGGCTCGAAGAATGGCTGGTTCCTGTTCTGGTCCAAAATCACCGACCTATCCGTATTCAGTCTAGTGTAAACCTTATTCACTTTAGGGGCGGACGCAAGTGGACGACTATTCCCCTGTCGCCATGAGTTGTTGTACTTCTTCGAACTGCCCTCTGGCCGATCATTGTATCCCCCCGTCTTCCTCTGATCGCCTTCAGTCTTAGGAATATCTGCCTCTTTCATTTGGTCCGAGGAAGGGCTCTTCAGGCTATTCATGGCCTCTTCCATAACAATATAACCCTCTGCCTTGTCGAAAGCTTCTGTCAGGCTCTTCGGATGATGGAACATCAATTTCTTCACTAGCTTTTCAGACTTGGGCTAAAGAACCCGTAGGTTTTCCTCTTCTTCGGTTGCTCCCAAAGCGGGCATGGAACTTGTCACAAAGCTCGGTCCAAGAGAAAATTGAATCTGACGGTAAAGTTCCCATCCATTGCCTCGCATCTTTTCTTAGTGTTGTGACAAACATGTGACACTTGGCAGCATCGGTAAAGTCATAATAATCCATCAGCCGGTCGAACGCCTGACTATGGTCATAAGAATCTCCAGATCCGTCGTAACTCTCCATCCGTGGCAGCTTCTTAGTGACGTCTGCCTTTTCCTTAAGAATGTTCGAGGAGAAAGGAGATGCCTTCTTCCACGGGGTGTCCTTCGCCTGTTGGAACTCTGCTAACTGCCTTCTAAGCTCTTTCAATTCTTTTGCCAGAAAATCTACACCTTCTGGCTGTGAGGAGACTTCTATCTCCTGGGCAAACTTCTGATCCCGAACAGACTGACCTCTTCTACCTAACCCTGCTGCCTTTGTTGGACTCCTGGATCTACTCCGGCGTACAATTCTATTCTCATGTCGAGAATACTCGCGCTGGTGCTCTCTCCTTCTGATTTCCGGCGCGATCTCCCTTGACCTGCTCATTTGCCTGTCGTCGTCTCGATGCTGAGAATCAACGACCATTAATGCCTTCTTCGAGGCCAAGGGAGTTCTGCTCCTTGACCTCCTTCTGTCGCGGGAACGACCCCTAGATATGTGTACAGAATGCTCTGGCTCTTTCCCCTCTCGCCGTTGCATTTCCTTATGCCTACTCCGTCTTTCGGACTGTACATGCCTGGATGTTTCGTCTCTCAATTCGGCCACTCGAAGCATTTGTTCGGCTATATCTTCTCTCTGTTTTAAAAGGACTTCTAAGGCCCTATCCGCTTCGTCCGCAATCCTCGCCAACTTGGCAGCTCTGTCCTCCTGACCACTTCGGCGATGAGTCTTGGTCGGTGAACCTTCCGCTCGCCCTCGACTATGATCTCGCTCTTTATCTGTATCAAAGACGAGCCTCCGTCTGGCCTTACCAAGAATCTTCGGACGAAGATCTCTCAAATCGTATTTGGAGGCCGTACTATTATGAGCACTTTTAGAAGGACCCAGACGATCCTTCACCGAAATACGGGGCAACGACGAGCTCACAGCCATCGCCTGCCCTTCAGGTGTTGGTGTTCTACTCTTTCCCATGAACACTGACGTAGAACGACTACAATGTGTGTGATTAAAAAATATTCCGGACACTAGAACTCAGCCCTCCTTCTAGCGCCAATGTTAACGCCAAGATCTTTAGTGACGTCCCAATCACGTAAGACGCCCTAATCCTGCACAGTAAACACAGTCAACACCAAAAGCTTGACGGCTGGACCGTCGGGGGATAGCTCCGGCGTGAGAGTCAGTACAGGCCGTTCAAGGTTCAACAATGGACGATAAAATATCTAGCGTCTCTAGAGCAATAAAAAAATGTGTGCTTCGTATATATGCGTACCTTTCCTTAGAGACTTCCTTGCTAGGTTATACTCTCTTGCCTGGTTTACCGTGCCACCAACTCTTATCTGACACAGCTCCCTATCCCTCACTGATCCCAGCCGGATTCATACAGGTTGTCACCTTTTTTCTACTGTGCATGCCGCCGACCGGATAAAATTCCATCCACATTAATGATTTTCAGACTTTTGGTCAATAGTCACCTCTTTTCATTATTGCAAGTCAAAGACTTAGATATTAAAAGATCTAATGGACCAATCCATTGACTCGGCCCAATATTAAGGAGATATAATGTGAAAACTAGGCCCAATCTTCAAGATTTAACAGGGGAGACCCGATATTAAGCCCAATCCATAAGGCCCAATATGAGAAATATCATGACCCAACATTCATATAAATGGGAATAATAATAACCATCCAAATTCAGCTCATCACAATGATGTGGTCAGTATTGCCGGTTTGGGATCGGCAGTCTTCTTTCGCCATTTCCATCCCTTCTCCTTCCACGGTTGGCGCTCCATTAAGAGGTACTGCTTTACTGTTACATTCAACTATTTAAGAAATTTGGTTGTTTTTTTAACTAATTTGGTTGATTTGAAGCTGTATTTTGAAGTTTGAATCATTACCTTTTTATGTTTTGCTAATTTATGTATAAAGAAGGAAACAATATAAATTAGGTAAAGATACTCTACAAAGTAATAGAGCCAAAGTTACTAGATATTCTCAGGATTAAATAAACTTTTCCCATTCTACTAGGGGTCGGTTTACAACTGCATCACCAAATTGATTTTTTTTACGGTCAGCTCATTGAACTATACATTATTTACAAAAAATGATTTTGCCGTCTATGTCTGTTAACTATTTAACAGAAGAATGACGTGGCAATATGTGACAATCAATTAAATCTATATGTCAATATTGACAAGGAGAGAGAAAGTAAGCTAAATAATTAATTAAATTAAATTATACTTAATTTTATAATGATCATGTAACATATTTCTCTCCCTGTCCGTCCTAGTTCCACATAGGGAGGGAGAATGGAGTCCTTTAGCTCAGAGACCCACCTGACCTCCACCGCTGATGATAGCCCTCAAACTCTCTCCGCCATCCATTAAACTATCCACCTCATCAATCTATCTTCTGATCTATGTTTGCAAAGTCTGGGGTTGTAGATCGTGAGAACTTAGATTGTGCAGATTAGAAGGGGTATACTTTTAATGGGTCTTATCTGAAGTGGGGGTGTATGGGCTTGGTTTCGGGGGTTTCAGATTTGTGGTGGTTGTTGATCCGTTTGTCGACGGCAGGGAGGACATGGGCAATGGCCAAGATCAAATCTCTGTTATGTAATTGCTTTTCGGCGATTCCGAGCTGCGGGTGAGCTTCTGCTCTACTTGCATATTCTTCCATTTTTTAAGTTCTTTTGAGTTCTTCTCTGGGAGTTGTCTGAGTGAATGAGGAATGTGAAGTTGGGGGACTGGATGTATGCTTCTCTTTTCTTTCTTTGGACAGTTTTTAGTCCAATTTTATTGTTATTATATTGAACTCTTTGATGAGTGAAAAAAAAAGGACCAAATTAGGATATTTTCATGGTATTTCAGTTAATATTGGTCTTGATTCACCTGATTCCTTCTATTTTTATTGGAATGATTTTTGGGTTTGGCTTGATATGTACAAATTTTGGGTTTTGGTTTGATAGGAATGAATGAATTTTGGGTTTTGAGTTTGGTTTGATCTGTATAAATTTTGAGTTTTGATTTAACGAGATGGGTTTCCTTAGATGTGAAAGGCGGCGAAGCGGAGGAGGAAGCGGAAGATGAAGATGACTGATTAGATGGAATCATTTTAGTTGATTTATTTTTAAGGATTTTTTTAGTTTAGTTGGAGATTAACAAGGATGACTGATTACATGTATGTGAATATAAATATTTCTAATGGATATGAATATATTACTAATGAATTTTAGAAGCAAAAAAATTAGCGAAAAAAAGAAAGAAAGAATTCTGGATTATCTTTCTCTCTCTTCGTATCTAATGGTTTGGGATTTTAAAAAAATTAATAATAATTGATGTTTGAAGTGTTTTTATATTTCTTTATTGTATATTTAAGCTTAGATTTAATGATTTCACAATATAAACAATAATTATATAAATTTTCAAAAATATAAATAATAATTAATTTTCAAATTTTAGTTATATTTTTGAAGTTTAAATTTATTTTTATGAATTTTAATTTTAAATTTGTGCTTATTATGAAAATACTTATGAATAATTTTAAAGACATTACTCAAATTCAAAATTTACCCAAATTTCTCTTATTTCAATAACATATGTAAACAGTAATATACTTGAATATAATAAAAGACAAATTTGTCAAAGAAAAAAATATTAATAATTTTTTATTATTAATGTTGAGGGTTTATGATAAAATTAGTAATATAACATTTTAGATATTTATATGTTATATTATTAATTTTAGCTTTATCTGAAGGTTAATAAAATTAATGAATTTAATGAGTTATTTAAATTAAAAGAAACACCACCTCTCAAACCCATGGTGCACTAGTAGATTAGAGGCAACTGAACGAAGATAAAGGTAAATCAGACCTTCCTCTTCTCTCATTTTTTTTCTCTTCTTTTATTCTCGTTCATTAGAGTAGCCAATTATTTTCAGCAGAGAATAATTGGGTTAGGGTTAAGATTATGTTTGAGTTTGGGTTTGAATTTGAGGGAAGTGAAAAAGGTATTTTGAATTTGTTTGTGTTGTACGTTGGATCTAGGGTTTGGGGAGAGCAACATAGGGAGGCGATTTAGGTTTTCTTCAAATCTTCTTCAATTATGAGAGGGTTGCATGGCGATTTAGGGAGTCGATTCATTCAGTGATTTGGTCTTCTAGGTAGTTTATTGTGGTGTCAAAAGTTTGAGTCTTTTTCTTCTGAGCTCGTCGTCCTTTGTTTATTCTTTACAATTTGTGTTATGATTGAGACAGGGTTTGCGGTGACTGTGAATGGGATGTGGCAGAAAGTGATGGTGGTGGTTGTTTGGAAGGAAAGCTCAAAATCATCAGTGTAGCGTAGCTTTTTAAACGACAAGTGATCATGAATGGTTTTACATAAAATTTTGTAACTAATATATTAAATAACCACTATAAAAATACTTTGTAAAAAATGGGTAAAATTATTCAGTAAACACATTTAGAAACTCCTATGCATTTTTTGTTAAATAATTAATATTTCCATAACACTAATTATTCATTGTATAAAGATACTATGGTTATTTAGGCCTGACGTATATAAATACTGCTTCTTCTTCTTCCCGTCTCTTTCAATACTGTTATTTTGTGTGCTTATTTTTAGCAGGGATTATGTTAAACATGGGTATGCAGTTGTTCGCCAATTAAAATATTACAGAACGAATAGAACACTGATGTGGATCGGTACGAAAAAGTTTCAAAAACAATACGAATTATTTTGAGTTTTTGATGAAGTCAAGCTACGAAATTTTAAAATTGAAAAGACGTTAGGAATTAAAGCAAGGTATATACAGAAGTTTTTAGTCATCATATATATATAGGAGGGTATAGCCTCCCTGTGTATGCAATCAATATCAATATATAGAGAAGGATGAGGTAGGTTTGGAATAAGAATGCATCATCTTGCAAGAAAAGCTTATCTATATATGTACTCCATGATCAACTTTGAATAACTTGAAGCCAATGCACGGACCATTAAACGAATGCTATAAATATATAATTCAATCGATCAATTAATTATCAGAGCTAGATAGCTAGATCATATATATATATATATATAAATTAATGGCGAATACAAGGGGAACTAAGTCGTGTGAAGAATTTGTACCTGCTTCGGGTTGGACTCAGGATTCAACTTCCCATTACCTTCTCGTTGATCTTCCTGGTACGTGTGTGGGTAAAACAGTAGTTACTTATATTTTAATTCCTTAATTAATTTTGTTAGTTGTGTATATAAATAAATATGTATTGAATTAGGTTTTAGGAAGGAGCAAGTGAGACTTCAGGTTAATAATCGGGGTGAGATAATCACCAGCGGCGAAAGGCAAGCAATGGAAAACAAGTGCAAACGTTTCAGGGAAACCTTCAAAATCCCAGAAAATTCAGATATTGAGAAGATCAGGGGAAAGTTTGAAGAGGAGGTTCTATACGTAACAATCCCTAAGCTTTTGCTTTTACTTGAGGGGAGGAGGAGTGTATTAGAGGAGGGTGGTGTTGGTGATTTGTTACAAGGTGTGGCTAAAAATGTGAGCAAGAATAAGGGGATTGTCATAACTGCTGTGTTGGCATTTTCACTGGGTGTGATGCTGTCTCATAGATTCAAGCTAGCTAGCTAGCTAGGACATGCATGATTTGTTGCGACTTATTATTGTAAGATTTCAAAAGAAATCTGCCTACTTGTTCTATAGTTTAATCTACATTTCTTCATTTTTCTTTAGCAAACGTACGTATGTTTACTTTGAATTCATTTCTTTAGCAAACTTATTTTTCTTCTCTCCCGAAGCTCACAGACTGTGGGTTGGAGTTTCAAACTCAATCATATATCATCATTGCATTAGTATTATAGTAACTATTACTGAACAATCAATGTAATGATAACATTTGTACGTATTTAAGACACAAAAATTTAAAACCCACAATTTTATTCATATTAAATATCAAATGTCAACATAACATGTCATGAAGGATTGGATTATTATTAATTTCAATTAGGAAATTAATGAAGAAATAGTTAGGTCTTAATGAATATCAGTAGTCCATATATGGTAGGTAGCCGTAGCTTTAAGAAAAAGCAATATATACTATATGCATTACGAAAGAATATATAACAGCTAGAGCCGCTTTTAAGTTTGAAAAATGTAGTAACAATTATTCACCCCACCCAATCCAACTACAGAATCGAATTCTTTAGAAAGCCGAGAGTTCTCCATATATATCAAGCCAGTGTGAATTTAGGGAGGGAGTTGTGAGCTAGCTAGCTAGCTAGTGGTGAAAGTCGAGCTTTGGGTTTGCGTTTAAAAATTAAGTTCAAATAAAAAGTTTGAGCTTTGGCTTATTAACTTATCTTAGTTTTTTGTCCTCTGAAAGAGACGTAGGCGCAAGCATCTAGCGACTTAATTGAAAAAATAAGTTTATCCTCCAAAAAGGATCGGATTCTGTATATTATATTTTATATATATAAACCAATATATAGTCCATGTCACCAAAATGGCAATGATACAGAAGGGAAGGAAGCTTCTTCGGGATGTGTGCACCAAATATAATCTGCCTGTTTTCACCCTTTTGTTTTCAAATATATATACATACAATACATACATAGTGCTCAATAAATTTGATACTCTACAGTATTCATCATTTATTTCTCTGCTCAACTAGTATTCATCATTAATTTGAGATAATCGGGATGATCGGGAGGGAGGTTCGTTTGTATTATTAAATGGAGTATATAAAAAAAAAAATTAGAAACCTACACCCAAGACTGTTTGTTTGAGTTACCAGTTACCACCCTAGTACGTGGTAAAAAAGTTTTCTTAATTATCGAAAGCGGCGGTGGGTAAAAATGAGACAATTAATGTAGACCAATGATGAAATTGGTTCACCTTAATAGTAAAATTTTAGAGCGACAGAGTAATAAATAGGAAACTGAAAAGGAATTGAAAGAGATGCTGCTTTTATCCTTCCAACTTTATTCAAAATGTTGTGGGGGAGCTTTTGTTTGACAAAATTGAAAGGATATATAAGAGGGGCAGGCAATAGTTATTCAGAAGGCCGAATCATCCGCCTCCTTTAAGTGGAATATATATAATGGCATCTTAATTTCGTGTGTATATATATATATATATATATATATATATATATATATATATATATATATATGAGTATCGATTCATACCAAACGTTATAAAAAAGAATCTAACTTTATAATATATCGTGTCCCTTAACGTTAAGATCGAATTGTTTAATAGAGCTCTCGTCCGCAATCCCGAACTCTCAAAGGGAGTTTCGATAGCCGAATCCTTCCCAAATTAATCTGTCATCGTCCCGATTCCGAAATCATTTCCACTTAAAAAAAACTAAATAAAATTTGAATTTAGTCAATACGACGGCATTGGCCAATTGGCTTATCATACTTAGCGTACGCAGTTTAATACCGAAGACAAGAGACTTTTATAAAGAGGGTATTTTAGACATTTGTCCCGTCTATAGTATTAAACTACAAAATACTAAAAACTAAACTGCGGACAAGACTATTAAATCGTTAGATCATCAATTGTTCGCATGCATGCTGCAGCAGGAACTAAGCTAATCATCTCCTGCAAAAGAATATATACTCCAATATATAGGTGAGCCATATAACTTTTTAAAATTAATTTAAATGTATA
This sequence comes from Panax notoginseng, assembly GCA_016801055.1. Classification (NCBI taxonomy): domain Eukaryota; kingdom Viridiplantae; phylum Streptophyta; class Magnoliopsida; order Apiales; family Araliaceae; genus Panax; species Panax notoginseng. Next base: position 278,165,025 of record CM029012.1, read on the forward strand.
ATTAACCAAAAACAACAAAGTTTGAGCTATTGCAGATTAATTACTATTATATTCAGAATTACTTATTTTATCCAGTTTAGTTATAGTGTCTGTTTATACGTCGTTAAATCATCAATTTTTTGAACTATAACGACGGTACAAACTATCGCCATAGTTATAGTCAGTGACGAAGCCACATGAAAGGTTATGGGGTTAATTGACTCCACTGGAAAAAAAATTATTTTATAATATATGATAAATTTAGAAGAAATTTAAGTGTAATGAATAAATTGACCATACTGAAAATTTATAATTTTTTTAATATACGGGGTCAAATTGAATTTTTTTTTATAACTTTCTCAGTTTTATATTACTTTTACTACTACATGTTTTATATATGCAATCGACCAAAAAATATAAAATCATCTAAAAAAATTGACTCGAGGGCGTTGCTCCCGAACCCCGGCCCCGCCAAATTATTTATAGTATCATAATATTTTGATCCTACTGTATAAAAATCTTAGCTTCGCCACTGGCTATAGCGTCGACTTTCTATACTATATAGCCGATTTGCTGATGAATTAGTTTGTTAAAGAAGCGGACTATATATATATATATATATATATATATATATATATATATATATATATATATATATATATATATATATACGTATTCAATTCCAGATCAATTATTGGGTGACGGCTAAATTAAGCTGAGCTCAATTACGATTATACATAATTGAGCTGAGCTCAATTACGATCATTACCAACAAGGACATCAAGGTATAAGTAGAAGAGAAAATATATAGAGTGTGTGGGCCCAGGTGCAAAATTAGGGTTCATATGACCTAATTAAATGCGCAAATTAGGGTTCACATAACCTAATTGAATGAAGACAGAGAAGTTAGAAATAAATGTGCTAGACCCGGTAGAAGCCTCCACGTGTCCCGAGGCAGAAGGCTAGTGGAGACGACTCATTTTGGGAATTGATTGAGGGATTGGATTGGTGGCTAGAAGGACAGGGTGATATGGACATTATTCTAATGACTAAAGGGTATTTCTGGAATTTTCCTGAAGACATGTGCATTGCATGTGATTACCTAAATTCCAGGAAGCTCTATAAATACCCTTCCATTCTACGAAGGAAGGGAGCTCTCTGGAGACACAAGACTTAAACTCTTTTGGTGACTTAAGGCTTGGATATTCCACCTAAAAGTACTAAAAAGGTTTGGACACTCGCTCTCAACCAAAAAGGACTCAAGAAGAAGGCTCTTGGAATCCCAATAACCCTAACACGGTTTTCGGATTCTAGGAGTTCTGCCACGCGTCATTATAGTAATCGCTCACCTGTCGTTCTCCCTCTTCAATTAATCAATCAATTCTGTGCTCTTTGTGGATTTCTTTCCTCCTCAGCCAACACGAAACCCTAACAGGCAAGGCGCAATTTTCCTTGCCCACATTTATTTGGCGACTCTGCTGGGGAGGTGTAGAATTCGTGAAGAGTATGCCCACAACTCGAAGTGGGAGAACTACAGGAAGAGCAACTTCACCAACAAATAGCATTACCTCACTGGGTCCAATTCGAAGGCAAGTAAGTCAAGCTTTTCAAGGCGTGAATCTAAATCTCGATCAATCTATCCTTGAAGACGCATCGGAAGAAAGTTCAACATCACCATACATGGCTGAGCAACAACCAGCGAATGTCAGGCAGACAGGCGCGGGAAGGCAAAGTGAGGAAGAAAGTAAAGAGCGGGCAAATGTTGTGCAACTGGAGATACTCAAGGCGTTGAAGGAAGCACGGGAAGGACAAGGGATGATGATGGCTATGATGCTAGAGATGCAGAAGAAGCAAGAGAAAATGGGAAATTTTCGTCAGCAGTTGATGCAGATCCCTGCCTTCAAGGCCATGTTCCCAGACAATTCACAGGGAAAACGAGCAGGAGTGGAGAACAACAACAACGATAGCAACAATAAGGAGAATCAGACTGCACCCCCATTGACGGAGAATCAGTCCGTGCTAACCATCCACTTGGAACCTCAGAACAGTGGTGACATGCCACAACCCAGACTGGAAGTCAGCCAACCTCAGACAAACATCAATCCAATTACTATCCCCGTATTTTCACAAGTGCAGATAGCAACCATCCCAAGACTCGTTCAACGAACCAGCCCACAAGCACAACCGATACAGAATTTACAGGATGCCAGTGTACATCAGCCAATTTCTGTACAACAGAGAGCCCATACCACGAGCCAATATGTGACAAATGATGATATGATCGATGTGATCAATCAACTTCACAAGCAGACATTCCGACCTTCGGAGTTAGACTTTACTCCACCTTACCCGGCACCTATTCGGAGACAACCCTACCCGGCAGGGTATATCGAGCATCCCCCGCAATTTCCAAAATACAATGGGGAGAAAGGAAATGCTAGGGAACACATTGCCAGGTTCGTGGAGTCGATGTCTCCATGGTTAGGATATGATGAAAGGAACAATCACAATTTGTTGATGAGGGAATTCAACAAGACTTTGACGGATAATGCCTTCAGTTGGTACTATAACTTGGAGAATGGATCAGTCTATGATTGGGATGATCTAAAATTGCAATTTTTTAAGAAATTTTTCTATGTGCAGAAATAGGTAACCATCGTAGAGCTCATGCGATTCAAGCAGAAGCCAAACGAGGAGCTGTTAGATTACGTGGATAGATTCAGGGCCCAAGTATAGAAATGTACAGAGCCCATTGAAGAAAAGAACTTGGTTAGCATATGCAACAATGGTGCTTTAGACGCCTTCAAGCCCCACCTCATTACCAAGGCGTGTGATTCATTTGCGACCCTCTCATCTTTTGCATAAGACTTGGGGGGAATCATGACATTTCCCACCAGCCATGCAATGGATACATGAAAGAGCAAGAGGACAGCAACTGTGGCTTTGGTGGATTCTCAGTCAAAACCACAAGGGGGCAAGAAGGAGAAAAATGAAAAATTTGAACGAAGCAGAGAAAAGCATGGGGACAAGTATACCAGAATGCCAGTTCCAGAGGCTATTACATACAGCGAGAAAGCGTTCAGGAGCCTGTACGAACAATGGGTCGAGCACGAAGTGGTGAAACCTCCAAGGCCTCGGTTGGTTGTAACGGAAGAAATGAAAAGAAGACCAGACTTCTGTGTATACCATTAATACGCAGGGCATTCCACTATGGACTATTACAGTCTGCGGAGGATATACCATGAGAAACTGGCGGCCGGGGAGATTGAACTAGGAGAAGAAACGTGCAACACTATCACCCATGGTGCAGTTCCGGAAGTCAAGAACTTAAATACTGGCTCTACGTACCATCAAAAAAACTCTGAACTATAGACAAATTAAAAATCCACCCAAGATGGTGGTCCACCAAAAATGGTGGTTTAAGTCCTCAGGAATATCCCTTGCCAAGTAATTGGATGACCAAGGAAGGAGGCACAAGAATTGACGAATTAAAAAAGAAAAAAAAACACCCAAGATGGTGGTCCATTCTAAATGGTGGTCAAGTCCTCGTAGACTACACTTGCCAAGAAATTGGACGACCCAAGTGACGAGGCACCCGATTTCAAGTCCTCGTAAACTGCACTTGCCAAGAAATTGGACAACCCAAGTGACGAGGCACCCGATTTCAAATCCTCGTAGACTGCACTTGCCAAGAAATTGGACGACCCAAGTGACGAGACACCCGAATGAATGTTACACTTTATCATCAAAAGTGAATGAAGCACCTGACTATAATTCCTCAGACCCAAAAAGTTATACTTTCAACTTTAATAAAAGTAATTGAGGCGCCTGAGTATAAGCCCTCAACCCCGAAAAAGTTGCACTTTAGTTATAAAAGTGGTGAACGTTATGCTTGCGCCAACAAAAGCAAGATTTATTATATGAAACGTTATGCTTTTCGTTAAAAGCAGATTATCAATAAATTTGTCAAACTTTCACTTATACTTGATTATTTCTTCTGATTTATAAAATAAAAAAAAAGAAAGAAAAGAAAAGTATAGATTCAAGTGTTAGTTTGTATGAAATATATGCACATGATTTTCTGATACAGGAAATAAAAAAAAACTACGAAAGTTCATGATCTAAAGGCCATGACCTGTCGAATTGAAGAGAGAGGAATACCTAAAGCTTGGTCTTCGTGGCTATCAGGCCTTCGAGGCTATCAGCAGGTCTTCGAAGCTATCATCAGCTCTTCAAGGCTATCTTCCGGTCTTCGATGTTATCAGGCCTTCGAAGCTATCAGCAGGTCTTTGAGGTTATCAGCAAGTCTTCGAGGCTATCAAGCCTTCGACACTTTTAGGCCTTCATGGACTTCTTGGTTCTCAATGACTTCTTAATTCTAAAGAAAAGAGAAATTCCAAGAGAGGGTAAGAAAGATTAGATCAAAGATTTTCAAAATATCCCAGGAGAGCTCCTCTAAGGTTCGCCCTTCTAGGGTTTGCTCCCCTAGAGGTCCCCTCTCCTAGGACTTTCGTTGGCGAGGCTCGCAAAACATCAAGCTCCACGAAGTGTTCAGACACTGGAATCAAGACTCCAACACTTACAATATTTTGCGCGATCATCTCACCAAAGGCGTAACTCACGCACAGGGGGCAAATGCTTACTGGTAGATTGGTAGATGACATAGACGTCCTCCAGAGTAGAGGTGTTTTCCCCCAAGCCATGACGAATGAAGAATGTCCTGTTGGATACAAATGACATGTAGAGAAACACCATGGTCCTGTTGGATACGAATGTCCCTGCATAGTTCGATGTACTGAAGAATGTCGGCTCTTTCTTTTGTATACCCACATAGTCAACATTCCCAAGTACCTCGTCGATCCAATGATGTCATTCCTGAAAGAGGCTAGATTAATCAGACAAGAAGTAAAGGGAACTGAAAGAGTACTCTTGTTTTTCTATGCATAGACAGGGAATGCGATCGGAATGAGGAAGGTCATCCCAACCTCAACAAGCCGCTACATGTAGGAACAAGCATTCCTTATCTGGCAGAGGAAGAATTGTACGGTCATAAGTCTGGACTTGCTCCCAAACGACGTCGGAAAGACCAAAGAGGGGAGCCCTTCCCCAATCATTGAGAAACGCGGCCTCCTTAGTTGTTCCCAAGCACTACAAAAAAACAGGTCATTGGCGACGGCATCTTTAGCGACGGCAGTAACCCCGTCGCCAATAACCTCAATCTCGACGGCGTAACCGTCACCAATGACCCTCCCGGGTCTAATTTTGGTGGGAATTTTTTGGCGGGCGTGGGAAAAGGCCATAGGCGACGGCATTGGTCGTCGGTATTGAGTGCCGTCGCTAATGGGTTAATATTAACTTACAGTAGCGTAATTTTTTTTCACTTCTCTTCTTCTTTTTTATCCCCCTTCTTCCTCGTACCGTCGCCGGCTTCCCTTTCCTTGCCGTCGCTCATTGCCCTTTTCTTGCCGTCGCCATCGCCGTCTCTCTTCCGTCGTCGTCCCTCGCTCTCTCCTTCTCGACTGCAAGGTAATCCCAATTTCAGTTTCCCCTAAATATAACCTAGCTAATAATATTTGCAAGTTTTTCTCAATTCATATGGCTTTGTATGACAATGCTAACTGATATTAATGCGATGATATGAATTGGGTACTCACTAGCCCACTCTAATTCTTCTTCTCAGTTCTTGCATAGCTAATTTTTAATTTTATTTGCTTCCCTTTGAATACCCTGTATTTAGACATTTGCGATTTGTTGTGTTTTTATTTTGTGGTAATATATGCAACTGAAATGACTAAAAATTAAAAGGGGAATGGAGGGTTGAAATGATTGGAGTTTGTTGTTTGTATGGATTTGACAATAGGTTTGAAGATTGGGAGAAGAGAGAAACCAGTTTTTCAGTGGTTGAATCCTTATCAACTGTAAAATAACCTACAGTAGTTTAACACTGTAAACAGAATTAACTATTAACGTTATGCATAATAATCCATTCGATCAAATATAAGAATATTGAATTGGCATAGATGAAAAGGAAGCTTGATAAAGGGGAACCACATATGTCAAAAGATAATTATAAATATTACACTAACATGAAGACAAGACCTCAACTTTTTCAAGTTATTCAAGTGCATACAAGTTGAATTTGGATAACTGCAGTAATAACAGGATTTAGAGTCTACAAAGAACACATTAATCTCGTACCTTTAACCAAACAAGCTATGCTAAAATTTTGAATCCTTCTACCTTCTACCTGATAATCCTTTAATAATAGTTTGTGACCTGATAAAAAGCTAGTATTTTAATTGTTATACAAAAATAATCCTTACTTTGACATGTGCATATTTTCATATAGTTTAGGAAGCTTAGAAACTCGTTTGAGATTCACTTAGTAGGAGTGAATCTCAAATAGTCCCCGTTTTGGAACTGTTCTTGTATGTTTCGATCTCACTTAGGTCGGTGTTAACGACTTAAGCACGTCTTTATATTTTTTGAATTTTTCGTCAGTATATATCTTTTGACGTTCTTCGGGTGCATATTTAAACTACGATGTGTTAGTCTATTTCGTGTACTTGAAGACCATGGGGAGGTGCTGTCGAAATTTCTAAAAAATTTAAAGCTGTGTTCAAGTTGTTGGCATCAGTGAGGCGACACATCCGGGAATGGGATAGAAGCCTGACCCGTTAGAGTGGGAGATGAAGTTAGGAAACTCATAAGCTTGCATATACATTAACTTGTGAAATTGATTGTGTTTGTCTAATTTTCCATATATATAGCAAACAGTTGTCCAAGATGTTTGTTGATCGAAGTTGGATGGAACGTAGGGTAGCTACTGATAGGAGTGGGCTTAGCTCTGAGTATCGTAGTGGGGTTGAACAGTTTCTCAACTTCGCGTTTGAGCAAGTTAGCGGCGATGAGATCAGATGTCCTTGTAAGAGGCGTGTGAATGAAGTGTGGAAGGAAAGGAGTGATGTCATGTGCGATTTATTTGCATATGGGTTCAGCAGGGTTATACGGCATGGATCTATCATGGGGAAACCTGGTTGGATGAACATGAATCAGAATCAGAATCCAGAGGTGACGAAACCTTTGACTGTACTAACATGATAGTCGAAGCTGCTGGTACATACTTCCAGTGGAATACAGACAGGGATGGCAGTAGCGTCGAGCAAGAGCCGAATGACGGGGCTAAGGGTTTCTATGAGTTATTGCATGAAGCAGCGACGCCACTGTATGACGGGCACGAAAAGCACACCGTCTTATCTGCCGTGACTAAGTTTTTACACTTCAAGAACGAGCATGACTGTAGCGAGAGAGGTTTTAATGAATTGTTAAGCATTGTGAAGGAATGCTTACCTGCAGGCAATAAGTTACCGGAATCGTACTATGATGTGAAGAAAATGGTCAAAAGGCTCAATCTAGGGTATGAGAAGATTGATGCTTGTGAGAATGACTGTATGTTGTATTACGGTGATGTCAATAAAGATAAGAGGTCATGTGATATTTGTGGTACAAGTAGATACTGTGAACAACGCAAGAAAAAGGGAAAAGACGTGCAGAGAAAGATCTTACGTTACTTTCTCATTGCCCCGAGGCTTCAGCGGTTGTTCATGTCAACACATACCGCCGAGGGTATGAGGTGGCACTCTACACGGGACATAGTCGAAGGTCAACTGACGCACCCGGCAGATGGGCTTGAGTGGAAAATTTTTGATAGCAAGCACCCCTCGTTTGCTGAAGAGGTTCGCAATGTTAGGCTTGGACTTGCTACGGATGGGTTTAATCCGTTTAACGGGCCTTACACAAAACCCTACTCAACTTGGCCGGTGATTATTGTTGTGTATAACCTCCCGCCTTCGATGTGCATGAAAGATCCCTACATGTTCATGCCTTTACTGATTTCGGGTGATAAGAGTCCGAGTAAAGACATCAATGTATACCTCAGGCCGTTAGTTGATGAGTTGAAGATGTTGTGGGAAAAAGGGGTTCAAACTTATGATGTATCTCTTAAGCAGAACTTTGACATGAGGGCAGCTTTACTGTGGACAATAAATGACTTCCCGGCGTTAGGAATGATCAGTGGATGGTCGACTCTCGAGGGCTTGTCATGTCCCGTGTGTGGGGTCAGTTAAAGCTATGCGGCTCAAACATGGGGGGAAAATGAGTTTCTTTGCAACATCCAGACAGTTTTTGCCTATTGAACATCGTTATCGACGGATGAGTAGACAATTCAATCAAAAAATAGAGAAAAGTCAAGTACCTGGCCGTCTTTCTGGGTCAGCAGTGTTGAGTTGGATTAGTCATTTGAAGTTTCCACCTCCAGAGAAGAATCACAGATTGGAGCGAGCTTATGGTTACGACAAGGTTCACAACTGGACACACAGATCCATGTTCTTTGACCTGCCTTATTGGGCTACACTCTGCATCCGTCATTGTTTAGATCCGATGCATACTGAGAAGAACGTATTTGATAACATTTTTTATACAGTCCTAGCTACCAGTGGTAGAACAAAGGATAACAACAAGTCGAGGCTTGATTTGGTAGAAATGAACATTAGGGAAGATCTGTGGCTGTATCAGGAGGGTAGTAAGACGGTAACGCCTAAAGCTGAATATACTTTGACCAGGGAACAGTTGATATTGATATGTAATTGGATCAGTGGACTAAAGTTCCCAGATGGATATTCTTCGAATATAGCAAGGTGTTGTAAAGTCAAAAGTTTCGGGGTCTCAAAAGTCATGATTGTCACGTATTCATGCAGAAGTTGATCCCTGTGGCATTTATCGACTTGTTACCGAAACGTGTGGTTGAAGCATTGACAGAGCTTTTTAATTTCTTCAGAGATCTATGCTTGACGGAGCTTCAGGTCAAAGACATAGATAAAATGGAGATGCAGATAGTGGAAATAATGTGCAAGTTAGAAATGATATTCCCTCCATCATTTTTTGATTCAATGGAGCATTTGCCTATTCACTTGCCATACGAAGCTAAGTTTGGTGGTCCCGTACAATATAGATGGATGTATCCATTCGAGAGGTAATGACATTAATATTTTTAATACGGTTAAATGTTCATTATTTTTTGCTAATCTATATATCACATAGGTATATGTGACGTCTAAAGCAAAAGGTGAAGAATAGAGCCCGTGTAGAGGGGTCAATTGCTGAAAGTTATGTTATGGAGGAACTTGTTAATTTTTGCTCGTTGTACTTTGAGCCGAATATTCAGACGAAGCACAATCGCTTACGTCAGAATGAGGCTGTTGCGCACGAGAAAAATGGAGAATTAACGGCCTTTAGTCATGCTGTACGCCCATTCGACGGTAAAAAAAGGCGATTCTTGACCGATAGTGAGTATGCAGCTGCCACATTGTATGCACTTGTCAACATGAATAAAGTAGCACCATACATTAAGTACGTAGTCATAACTTTTCAAATGTTGTCTTGTGTTACTGCGCCTATAAGTTCCTTCCATACACATTATGTATATATAACTATATTGCAGTCAATATGATGCTGAGATACGTGAAGCGGATCCGATTATATCGGATGGGGATTTACAAAATTTGAGGAATAGAGAATTTGTGCAATGGTTTAAAGATCATGTAAGTTTAACCGATTTGTAGTTCAATGAATCTACCATCACAAACATAATCTTATGGCGTAATTAACTTTATAATATGTTATGTTCATGTACATTAGGTCCTCACAGATGAGTTAGCTGACATTTGACTAAAGCTTATAGCCGACGACCCTTAAAGATCTGTAAATACTTATACATGCTGCATTGTCAACGGTTATAGATTTAAGTGTTGCGATATTGGGGAAGTCGCTTCTTCTGATTCTGGTGTTGTGGTTAAAGATAGCTGCTACGATAATGTTTGGGATGACTGGTATGGACGATTGCTAGAAGTTGTCGTTCTCAAATATTGGGGTCATAAAGAGTTAGCTTGCTTCAATTGTCATTGGTTTGATGTTGAGAATGGAGTTAGAGTAGATAAAAATTCAGGACTGGTGACTGTTAATGTTAAGTCAAAACTAAACTCAAACGAGCCTTTTATTTTAGCAAGTCAAGCAACACAGGTGTACTACGTGCGAAGTGTTAAAACTCCTGCAAGCCCATGGTATGTTGTAATAACCACCAAAGCCCGTGGTTTTCAAGGCACAGCTCCTCGTCCAGACGATGAACCTTTATAAGTCGAGTCTACTAGTGTCACACCTGTTGATGTGACAATTATTAGTGAGTCTAGTGGAGAAGAGGATGATGTCGTCGCTGTCGAAAGTGAAGATGATGTTCTTGAGGAGGTAGATATAATTGAAGAAATCGTTGAGAATGATGAAGATGGTGATGACAATGATATTGAAGATTTACTGCTCGAAGATGACGATTCTGATATTGATGGCTTTGACAATATAAATGATTAGGAGTATGTACTCTTTGTGTCCTTTTAGTTGTTTTAGGTTACTATTTATGTTGTATCCTTTTAAAATGCCTATTTATGTTGTGTCCTTTTAGTTGTATTCAAATGTAATTATTTATTTTAGGTTGCTATTTATGTTGTATCATTTTAAAATGACTATTTATGTTGTATTCTTTTTGTTGTATCTGTATGTTATCCTCTTTGTTACTGTTCAAAAATATTGTGCATACGAATGTCTAATAATATTTTGTTGATGATTTGACAGTATATATACATATGGCGCGTACACCACACGGCGATCGTGGTGGGCGTGCAGGTCGTGGGGGCCGCGGAGGTAGTGGGGGTGATGAGCAGGCCGGGTCGTCAGGTATAATTACATGTTTTGTTGGGATACATCTTATTATTTTTTATTTTATATAGTATTGTCATTATATTCTTTTATATAAATAATGATGTATTTCACTACATAGGTGATCGTCGTAGGCCTCCGCGGGGACTAGCACGTGGCTTGCTAGGGAATCTCCCTCAAGCACCGATTATTTGTCGCGTTGGGACTAATAGGTAATTTTATAGTTCTATATAGTATTGACATAGTATTTCGTTCTTATATATTCTTTCTAATTTGTAGTATCCTTGACGCGACGTCGAGGAACACGTTGCTTGGGATCGTCCGTAATCGATTCTCAAGCCCGTGGAGGAGGTGGGCGGATGTGGATGACCGCACACGCCAGCTGATTTTTGCTGAGTTCAGGGTAAGATGTCATTCATTCATATATATGTTTGTTTTATATGCATTCATATTTAGTTTGATTTATGTTGTCTACTAAGTTTCTTGATGTGTAATGTGCAGAGATATTACCGCTTTGAGGACGGGCAGGAAGCCCATGGCATGACTGTTCTACATAAATACTTGGAGGTGAATTGGCACAAGTGGGTCCATGACTGGAAGAAGAAGGCCCAAACGAAGATGACTGATGGACAGACACTTAAGGATGTCCGGCCAGATTTCATCTCTGCTGCGGTATGGGACCAGATGTGCAGCATTTGGGACGGCAAGGCCTTCAAGAAGATGTCGGCACAACGTACAGCTGCCCGACAGCAGAGTCGTCTCCCGCACTGCACGGGGTCTCAGTCGTACGATCTCTACCGGGAGAGACTCGAGGTGAGTCTAAAGCATACACCCTCCCGCTTGGAGTTTTGGTGGCACGCCCACCAGAAGAAAGGTGAAGGTGGTTATATATCTCCTGAGGCAGAACGCATTGCTGTAAGTTATTTAATTCTTTTATTTAGTATGTAATTAAAATTCGATTATTCTTTTGAATTTTCTTGTTTTATATTTTGCGTATCATTTATTAATGTGTTTTTTTCAGCGACGATTCGAGGACCTTTTTGTGGCCCGGAGCAGCCAAAGAGGTGACACTGCATTCGATGGTTCTACGCGTGTGGATGAGGAGATGGAGGACTGGTTGCAGGCTACAGGAGGACCGAAGAAGGGTAGAGTTTTGGGCATTCCCCATGTCCCAACCTACACCCTAGTCCCTGCTGCAAGATCTCGGCGGCGCCCACCCACTGGAGGTAGTGGTGCGAGTGGATCGGGCGCCAGCCCTTCATTATCCGACGATTTCTTTCGGCGGATTATAGAGGGGTGCATGGCGAGCAGTGTGGTGCAGTCAGGAGCACCATCACGCGAGCGGATCTACCCGCTGGCTCAAGAGGTTGTCCACGGCTCCATAGATCCTACAGCTGTCGCTGACGACCTCATGGGTGTAGTACAGGAGGAAGCCATCCGTGTATGTGCGGTTGTCTTGGCCAATATCTTCCCACCACATATTCGACAGGTAAAAATAATTATTGATGTATTTGTTTATTTAATTTACGAAATTTGTAATTATATTACCCGAAAAAGAGACCAGAACCCGCGTCGGTAGTCCAAACGCCATGCAAACACACACATAGTACCGCGTAGGTATCAGACACGCGCAGCAACTGACGGGACTCGATTCCGACATACGGAAGCCGAGTTATCGCCTAGTTTGTAAAACTCGTCAACACTTAGGTAAAAAGCCGAAAAAGAGACCAAAACCCGCGTTGGTAGTCCGAACGCCACGCAAACACACACATAGCACCGCGTAGGTATTAGACACGTGTTGCAACTGACGGGACTCAATTCCGACATACGGAAGCCGAGTTATCGCCCAGTTTGCAAAACTCGCCAACACTTAGGCAAAAACCCGAAAAAGAGACCAAAACCCGCGTCGGTAGTCCGAACGCCACGCAAACACACACATAGCACTGCGTAAGTATTAGACACGTGTTGCAACTGACGGGACTCGATTCCGACATACGGAAGCCGAATTATAGCCCAGTTTGCAAAACTCGCCAACACTTAGGTAAAAAGCCGAAAAAGAGACCAGAACCCGCGTCGGTAGGTATTAGACACGCGTAACAACTGACGGGACTCGATTCCGACATACGGAAGCCGAGTTATCGCCCAGTTTGCAAAACTCGCCAACACTTAGGTAAAAAGCCGAAAAAGAGACCAAAACCCGCGTCGATAGTCCGAACGCCACGCAAACACACACATAGTATAGTGTAGGTATTAGACACGTGTTTCAACTGACGGGACTCGATTCCGACATACGGAAGCCGAGTTATCGCCCAGTTTGTAAAACTCGTCAACACTTAGGTAAAACCCGAAAAAGAGACCAAAACCCGCGTCGGTAGTTCGAACGCCACGCAAACACACACATAGTACCTCGTAGGTATTAGACACGCGTAACAACTGACGGAACTCGATTCCGACATACGGAAGCCGAGTTATCGCCCAGTTTGTAAAACTCGCCAACACTTAGGCAAAAAGCCGAAAAAGACACCAAAACCCGCGTCGGTAGTCCGAACGCCACGCAAACACACACATAGCACCGCGTAAGTATTAGACACATGTTGCAACTGACGGGACTCGATTCCGACATACGGAAGCCGAGTTATCGTCCAGTTTGCAAAACTCGCCAACACTTAGGTAAAAACCCGAAAAAGAGACCAAAACCCGCGTCGGTAGTCCGAACGCTACGCAAACACACACATAGCACCGCGTAGGTATTACACACGCGCAACAACTGTCGGGACTCGATTCCGACATACAGAAGTCGAGTTATCGCCCAGTTTGCAAAACTCGTCAACACTTAGGTAAAAAGTCGAAAAAGAGACCAAAATCCGCGTCGGTAGTCCGAACACCACGCAAACACACACATAGCACTGCGTAAGTATTAGACACGTGTTGCAACTGACGGGACTGGATTCCGACATACGGAAGCCGAGTTATCGTCCAGTTTGCAAAACTCGCCAACACTTAGGCACAAAGCCGAAAAAGAGACCAGAACCCGCGTCGGTAGTCCGAACGCCACGCAAAAACACACATAGCACCACGTAGGTATTAGACACGCGCAGTAACTGACGGGACTCGATTTCGACATACGGAAGCCGAGTTATCGCCCAGTTTGCAAAACTCGCCAACACTTAGATAAAAAGCCGAAAAAGAGACCAAAACCCGCGTCGATAGTCCGAACACCACGCAAACACACACATAGTATAGTGTAGGTATTAGACACGTGTTTCAACTGACGGGACTCGATTCCGACATACGGAAGCCGAGTTATCGCCCAGTTTGTAAAACTCGTCAACACTTAGGTAAAACCCGAAAAAGAGACCAAAACCCGCGTCGGTAGTTCGAACACCACGCAAATACACACATAGTACCTCGTAAGTATTAGACACGCGTAACAACTGACGGAACTCGATTCCGACATACGGAAGCCGAGTTATCGCCCAGTTTGTAAAACTCGCCAACACTTAGGCAAAAAGCCGAAAAAGACACCAAAACCCGCGTCGGTAGTCCGAACGCCACGCAAACACACACATAGCACCGCGTAAGTATTAGACACATGTTGCAACTGACGGGACTCGATTCCGACATACGGAAGCCGAGTTATCGTCCAGTTTGCAAAACTCGCCAACACTTAGGCAAAAACCCGAAAAAGAGACCAAAACCCGCGTCGGTAGTCCGAACGCTACGCAAACACACACATAGCACCGCGTAGGTATTAGACACGTGCAACAACTGTCGGGACTCGATTCCGACATACAGAAGCCGAGTTATCGCCCAGTTTGCAAAACCCGTCAACACTTAGGTAAAAAGTCGAAAAAGAGACCAAAATCCGCGTCGGTAGTCCGAACGCCACGCAAACACACACATAGCACTGCGTAAGTATTAGACACATGTTGCAACTGACGGGACTGGATTCCGACATACGGAAGCCGAGTTATCGTCCAGTTTGCAAAACTCGCCAACACTTAGGCACAAAGCCAAAAAAGAGACCAGAACCCGCGTCGGTAGTCCGAACGCCACGCAAAAACACACATAGCACCACGTAGGTATTAGACACGCGCAGTAACTGACGGGACTCGATTTCGACATACGGAAGCCGAGTTATCGCCCAGTTTGCAAAACTCGCCAACACTTAGGTAAAAAGTCGAAAAAGAGACCAAAACCCGCGTCGGTAGTCCGAACGCCACGCAAACACACACATAGCACCGCGTAGATATTAGACACGTGTTGCAACTGACGAGACTCGATTCCGACATACGGAAGCTGAGTTATCGCCCAGTTTGCAAAACTCGCTAACACTTAGGCAAAAAGCCGAAAAAGAGACCAAAACCCGCGTCGGTAGTCCGAACGCCACGCAAACACACACATAGTACCGCGTAGGTATTAGACACGTGTTGCAACTGACGGGACTCGATTCCGACATACGGAAGCCGAGTTATCGTCCAGTTTACAAAACTCGCCAATACTTAGGTAAAAAGCCGAAAAAGAGACCAGAACCCGCGTCGGTAGTCCGAACGCCACGGAAATACACACATAGCACCGCGTAGGTATTAGACACGTGTTGCAACTGACGGGACTCGATTCCGACATACGGAAGCAGAGTTATCGCCCAGTTTGCAAAACTCGCCAACACTTAGGCAAAAAGCCAAAAAAGAGACCAAAACCCGCGTCGGTAGTCCGAACGCTACGCAAACACTCACATAGCACCGCGTAGGTATTAGACACGCGTAGCAACTGACGGGACTCGATTCCGACATACGGAAGTCGAGTAATCTGCCCGTTTGTAATAATTGTAGAACATAAACTACGATAATTTAAATATGCTCTATTTTCGACTTCGTAATTAATATTTTTACTTTTATAGGGTATTGTTGATGAGACTCATGGGGGTGGAGGCTGCGGCACAGGCGATGCCCGTGGGGCAGAGATGGTGATGACCGCCGAGCTGATGCTGATGAGACTATAGAGGGTGGGACCGCAGGTGGGACAGGCGATTGTACGATAGATGGCAGTGATGATGACACTGAAATTCCTGATCTTGGGTTGTAGTTAGTTTATGTTTATATTTTGACTTTCATGTATGTATTTATATAACTTTTGAGTTGTACAGACCAGAGTTTTGTATCTAACTAAATTGATTGTTGATATGCGTGCATTGTCATTATTAGTCTTTCTTTAATTTATAACAGGTACAATTATGTATATGTAAATGAACAGGGAAATTTTGCAATTTTTAAATTTTTTTTTTAAGCAGGTCATTGGTGACGGGTCATTGGCGACGAGGGTGCCGTCGGCAATGACTTACAGGTTATTGGCGACAACACTCCACACTCATTTGCGACGGTATGCCGTCGGTAATGACAGTAATTTAAATTTATAATATGTTTATTAACGACAGCATGTCCGTTGCTAGTGCCGTCGGTAATAACACATTAGCGACGGTAGGCCCGTCAGCAATGACCCCGTCGGCAATGATATTCTTCCCGACGGAGAGCGACGAGAGTCACGGGCGACGACCTCTGGGGCGACGGTCTGTGCCGTCGCAAATGACCTTACTGCCGACGGCAATAGAGTCATTGGCGACGGGAATTGCCATCGGCAATGACCTTTTTTTTGTAGTGAAGTCTGCAAAATGTTCAAAGGGGAGGGCCTGCAAGAAAAAAGAATTCAGCATAAGGGATCTAAAAAGCAAAGAAAGGATGTCAAGTAAAGTATTTGAGCTTGAAGTACTCACCATGTCAAAGAGGAATGTTCGAGAGTTAAGCTTCAAAACACCTGAAAAGAAGAAGAAACAATATCAGAAAGAGTTAGGGAGTACATTTATGCAAGAAAAAATTCCCGAAAATTTTTGACAAAACTTCGGACATCCAAAAGGCATCCTTCGAAGCTTTTTTTGGACTTCTAACAACATATGTTATGGCCAAAGGCGATGACTTTTGTAGGGCTCGTCGATACGGTCGTTTTGATATATTACGGGCCCCAAAACTCCAAATGGATCAAAAGTTACGCTCTAAATAGTAACTACTCGTCCCAAACTTCATTTTTTTCGCCCAAAACGTAGATTACCCCCTAAGGTTCGCCCCCTTAGGGTTCGAAGTCCTAGGGTTCCACCCCCTAGGGGTTTGGCCATCTGGAACGGTTTCACTGCATGTAGAGCATTTTTTCTTCCTTTGTGTTCTTCGTGGACAAAACGTCAAGTCTTTCTTTATTATCTGAGGGAAAAAATCGAGACGTAATCAAGGTAATGGGGCTCAGAAGACAAAAGAAAGATTAGAGAGTCCTGAAAAAAAAATTGTGTAGGGTTCAGCCCCCCTAGGGTTCGGCCCCGCTCAACCCCCTAAGGGTTGTTCCCTCTCTTCATTCCTTTGATGAGGTCCTGTTGCTCCACAAATCAACTGCTTGGAACGAGTGCTCCTTCACCGCGAAAAATATAGTTTTTCTCTGATGAATTCCGAGGGAAAAAACCAAGATATGATCAAGGTGATGGGGCTCGCGGAAGCACAGAAAGACTACAATTGCCTGATATATATATATATATATATATATATATATATATATATATATATATATATATATATAGAACTAGAAGAAACAAGTCAAGAAAAATAGAAGAAGGAATGAAACTCCAAGGCTCGGGTTCCCCATAGGGTTCGGTGTAAAACCCCAGATTTTATGAATAAAGATTTAATTTTTCGAAATATTTTTTTTAAATATTATGGTGTGAATTTGAGATAATGTTATAGTTGTGGGTAGTATTTATAAATTTTGCAAAGTATGCAAGTTGTTGTATTATATTCGATTGGTCGGAGAATATTATTTTTGTCGGGGAATATTCGTACGACGACACAATTATTGGTGGACCCCACAACGGAATTATTGTCGGATTGAGAAAACGATAAAAATATTTTATAAAAATAACGACGGAAGTTTTACCGTTAATACTGTTGAACTACTCGGTAGTAAAAGTACAGTAATACGTGTGGTTGCATAGTAGCATACGGTATTGATTATTGAGGCTTACGTGATTAGTCACTCAGTTTGATTCAATTATTGTCAATTAATAATATGAATTATTTAGCGATAATGAAGTTTTGTTTTATTCGTATTATTAACGTAATAAAACAGAAACATCTTTTTATATAAAACAGAATACTTTATTAAAGTTATTCTATAAATAGAATATATTATATTTTATTTAAAAGATTTTTCTTTAAATATGGACCGTCAGATTAAAGTAAATCAATCTGGACCGTTCATGGATTAGTTACTATGCATTCCATTTTCCTATAAATAGAAGCTCATTCCTTCATTATTTTCTTACGAATCAATCTTGAGCGTATTTCTTTAGAGTTTAAGAAAGCTTTGAGCGTAGTACAAGTTTCTTCGAGTATATTCTCGCCCTACCAGTCGGAATACTCTTCTTTCAAAGGTAAGGGATATTATTTGTTGTACTCGTAAGGGGTATTATTTCTTTTTTATTCATGGAGAGAACTTCTGGTATTCCATTCTTTATTATTCTGTTGGAATAACCTGTATATGCGGAATACCCTATACTTGGTGACATTCTTCTATTATTCCGTCTTTATTATTCTGTTGGAATATCATATCTGTGTGTTTTACACCAGACCTGGTTCCGTCTTTATTATTGTTTTTATTATTCTGTTGGAATATCTTGTCTGTGTGTTTTACGCCGGACCTGGTTCCGTCTTTATTATTCTGTTGGAACATCCTGTCGGTGCGTATTACGCCTAACCTGGTTCCGTTATTTAGTATTCTGTTGGAATAACCTATCTATGCGAAGTACCGCATGCATGGTGATTTCTTTTGTTATTCCATTCTTTATTATTCTGTTGGAACATCCTGTCGGTGCGAATTTCGCTTGACCTGGTTCCGTTATTATTATTCTGTTGGAATAACATGTCTATGCGAAGTACCGCATGCATGGTGATTTCTTTTGTTATTCCATTCTTTATTATACTCAGTTGGTTAAAGTTTTGACTTCTATACTCCATGAAATTAGTGGAATATCTTTGATATTTGCGCTTCATCCAGTATCTTTTCATGGAAATATTCTTCTGAGCATTCTTTAATTTTACTCCACAAAGCAGTATCATATTGACAATTTGGACGTTGTTAATTCCTGGATAAATTAATTTTTGAACTTGTTTTTATTGAATTCTTATATCATTGTCATCATCCTCATGTTTATATTTTGTTGAAAGTCATCTATGACATGTAGTGCATAGATGGACTTGGTATGATTATGACCAAAGATTATTCGGTGTAATCATGACCGTAATATTACAAATGATGTGAAAAAAGTCCTCATTGGCCCGTAGTGCATTGATGTACAGTTTTTGGTATGATTATGGCTATGAATTCTCTTTGGCCGTAGTGCAGAGATGAATTGTTTTATGGCATGATCAGGACCGTTGATGAAAACATGATTATCTTTAGCCGTAGTGCATGGATAATTCGTGGTCGTGATACTAAAGAATATCCTTGGCCGTAGTGCAGGAGTGATTCGATGATGTGGATTATTTATTAAGTTGAGTCCCAGTGATAAAAGTCATGAAAAACCTTTTAAATCATAAAAGATAGTAGATTTTATTCTCTACTTGACTCTTTTAATGGATTGCTTGATCCGCTGCAGTTAAACTTGATGTCTATTGTATTTTATCAGTTTAACATTGTTGAAGACTAATGATAATTTATTATGCATTATCTTAGTCATAATATTTCTTATTGGACTAGTTGAGCTCACCCTTTCTTTCACGGTTCTCTTCAGGAAATGAGAATATAGCTGGGACGAGTCGGGAAACGGAGTGATGGACCAGATGATAGCATTAGTAGTCCTCACTATTCTATGTAATAGTGTGATAATAATTGTAATGGGGACTCCTTTTGAGTATGAATACTCTCTAGAAGATAATATTTGTATTTAAACTCACAGTTTATGTTCTGTCGTATTGTACACGATAGTTGTATTATTAAGTTGTATTTGAATTCTGTACCATGTATCTGGCGACCCAAGATGGGTGATGTATACCTAATTTTGGGGGCGTCACATTCGGCCTTATAGGGTTCAACCCCTAGGGTTCGGCCCTATAGGGAGGAATCCTCTTTGTTACCTCTCGCTCGGATTGAGGAATGTCCTCTTGCTGCTCCCTTGAGGATCTTCCTGGCTCGTAGGAAGAAAGAAAATCCAAAATGAAGCAAGATAAGCAAGGAGGCGTGAATGGCTTGGGAGATGCATACATATGAATACATGTATAACCCAAAAGTATGCTTGCAACAGAAAAGGAAGCAATCACTCTTTTTCCATTAAGAGAAGGATTCAAGCTGATTTCCAAAAGATAAGTATCTTTGAATTTATTTCTAAATAGAAATATATAAAGATATTATTTTCTAAGTATGAAAAAAAAGAAGCTTTGATTTTCTCCCAATAAGGGGAAATTTCAAAAATTAAGTTTTTCCTTCTAAATAATATTAATATTGATAAGGAAGGATATTGTCTTCAAAATCAATTAAAGAAAAATTTTATTTCCAAAATAAAATTAAGATTTGATTTGATTTGATAAAAAGAAAATATTTAGTTTACCAAAAGAAAGATTTTATTAGATTGAATTTTATTTGGTAATATTTGATGATCTTCCTTGTCTTAATTTCCAGAAAAATAAGGAAACAAATTTTGGGCAAACCGTGAAAAGATTTTCAAAAGATTTTTCAGTATGTTCATGGAAGAGCCCTGCTAGGTTCTGCCTACTGAGGGTTTAACCCTAAGAGTTTGGTTCCCTAGGGGTTCCCTCTTTTAGGATCTTTGCCTTCAAGACCTGTAAAGTAAAATCCCGCAAAAAAAAATCGTTCAAAGGCTTAAAAGTATTCTTGCACGATCGTCTATTGGGGAATGCGACTCTCGCAAAGGGGGCAAATGTGGGCCCAGGTGTAACGACCCCAAAATAGGTTCATTCCATCCAACCTATTCTGAGTCGCCAAATACATGGTACAGAAAATAACTACAACTTTATTACAACAATTGTCGTGCAAAATACAACAACACATATGCTGTGAGTTTGGATACAAATATATACCAAATGTGACTCATGTCCCAATCGTGGACAGCACCTCACAATGATACCATACATAAAGGTATAGTCAAAAAGTGTTTTAGAAATTAGAATCTTTGGGAAGTGCTCAAGGAAACCTTCGTACATGGGAGGTCATCCTTCTATGTTATGATAGATATCATATGGCCACAGAATTATCCTTGGTTGACCCAATAGACCCCAAAGAAAAATGAGAAGTTTACTAACATATTCTTCCCAATGGTGAGTCTTCTCTTGACATATCATTATCTCCACCGTCTCTAATTGAAAATTATACTTCAAACAAACACCAAGATTATATAGGTAGTGCTCGTAAAGATACTCAACAAGTGGATGAGCACAACCCTGTCTTATGATGACACGAGGTTGTATGTCATTAGACATCTTGTATGATAGTGACCAAACACCCTTCCAACGTTGGGTTCGTCTCACCCTATTTTCTTCACCAAATATAACTACTAAATGATGACCACCGTTCTATTCCCTTGTTACCCCCGCTCGACCCAGCTACACTCTTATTACCTGAAAGGAATTGTGAAACAAAAGGGTGAGCACAACTAGCCCAGTAAAGAATATCATGACTAAAGATAAATAAATTATCAATAGTCTTCATCAATAATAAATCAGAGATTTAGAACATATGGTAAATGATAAAAATTTTAACCATAGTTGCAGCGGAACGAACAATCCATTAGAAGAGTCAAATAGACCATAAAGTCTATTATCTTCTCCACATTAAAAGTCCACCAACAATATTTTATCCCTGTAACATTAATCAACAGTTCCTTTCCACAATTATATGAATAACTCATAATCATAATTGTAATTCTAAATTCCTCTTCGCATCCAGGACGAAGATAATTTTCATCACATGTCTTTACCTGAAACATCAAAGATCATGGTTATACCAAATCACAGTTCCTGTTTATAATCATACTAACAATTTCATCTTTGCACTACGACCAAAGATATTCATCAACAGACCATCTTTGCACTACAGGCCAAAGATATTCAACAACAGGTCATCTTTGTATTACAAGCCGAAGATATTCATCAACAACTCATCTTTGCACTACATGCCAAAGATATTCAACAACAAGTCATCTTTGCATTACGAGCCAAAGATATTCATCAATAATTCATCTTTACACTACGGGCCAAAGATATTCATATCTCAAAGAAATATATAATCATTTCAGAATTTATATAAACAATAATTATAACCATGTTAATCAATTCATCTTTACACTTAAGCTAAAGATATTCAATTATAAATTCAATGGTCATGATCATACCAGTTAACAATTCATCTTTATACTACTGGCCAAAGAGAACCCATAGTCATGATCATACCAATAATCTACCCATCTTTACACTCAAGTGAAAGAGAATTTCAACATCAAGGTTATAAAAATGTTATATATGATAATAAAAATAATATGATCAAAATATAGATTTAATTTCAAGAGTAATATTCATAAATTAACTATAATTTGGTCAGAAAAAGAAACTAATTTTATCGTGAATAGTAACTAGTAACTCATGAATAGTAACTCGTGAATAGTAACTCGTGAATAGTAACTCGACATGAAAAAGGTAAAAATTCCACAATAAAATTCATATCAATATTTCGGTATAATGATATTGAAAGAATAATATTTCTTAAGCTTATAAACAATTTATTTTAATTGTTTACACTTTATTAAATAATGCATTTAATCATCCTAAAATGCCAAACTCATAAGATTTCATCACCAATAACCAAAAACCCTCATCAAAAATCTGCACATATCTCATATAGGATTCTCAAGCCATAAAATCATATTTTTTAATTTTCTTACTTCACATAACATATTTAATTTATTTACTCATAACTAGTCTATTTTCATGAAAAATACCAAATCAGTTTCAAAAATATTTCTTTTCTGAGATTTAGCAGAATATAGTTCCATATTGAACATATATTTTTCTCAGAATTTTTAAAATTCATTTACTATTTTTCATATGGCCAAAACCGCCGAATATTTAGACATTTATCATAAATTGTACTTTTATCCAAAAATTCCAAAACTCACAGAGTATACTAATATTATATAGATATACTTCCAATAAAAATTTCATCAATTTTGGAGTTAACCACAAGGAGTAATAAGCGGTTACTTTTAAAATAGTCTTTTCTCATAAATTTCATAACTCTTAATCTATACATCAAAAAATCACCATTTTTTGACACAATCAATAAAACTCATCAAAATATCATTTCAAATTTTTTCAGAATTTTCTGAAGGTCAGAAAAATTATGAAACTGAAAAACATAACAACCTTTAAAATCCTTTACCTCAAAAGAGCAGTACTTCTGACTTGAATATCGGATATAACGCTGAGCAACACTTAAGATATCTAAATACTCACAAAATACACTTAATAATCTAGAGAGAGAAAGAGAGAAAACTTATGAATTTTGGTGTGATTTTCAATTCTAATTTAGCCCTCTATTTATAGAAAAATGTTAGCACGCCGAAGCAGAGTTGACCTGCAACCTGATGGCTTTACTTGCTGCTATTGTCATCCACCATATTTGAAATAAAATTCAGCACATTTCTTCACCAACCACAAGTGGGGCCCACAAATTCTAGAATTTTCCACCAAAATGATAAACTCCGAAAATTCAATAATTTTTGAACCAGTCATCTCGTAAAATTCATAATAAATCAAGCGTTCATTTTTAACGGTTCAAAATTTGTGGACATATACTCAACTTATATATGTATAATATATCCAAAAATCACCACGATCCAACGGTCGGATTAAAAATTATAACCACCGCAAAATATCTCAAAAATCCTGATTTTTAATACCTCCATTCCGACAAAAATACTGATAAAAACCTTAACATTAACTCCTTCATTTTTAATCACAAAAAAATATATCCCTCATTTATATCCACATAAAATAAATATTTCCTTATCATATGAATCAATAATTAATTATTCACAAATAATATTACAGAATCACATTTATGACAACCAGGCCGTTCAGAGGAAAGAGGGGGCTTTCCAATAAGAATTTTTTCTTACTGGCGCGCAATTAGATGACCAAATCTCTCCTTAGACAGAACTTTCTAGACATTGCCAATAATGTTATCTAATAATATTATTCAAATAATATGAATTATTGATCTGATAATGAAAAATACTGCGCAGTGACAATTATTGAAACAACAATAATATAAAATATCAATGCAGCAATTATTGAATCAATAAAATAAAATATTGAACAGTAACTACTGTAACAATTATTGAGTAGTGTCTTCTTACGTAAGAATCAATAATTCAACAATACTGTGCAATACCGTGTGCTACTGTGCAACCACGCATATTACTGTATTTTAATCACCGGGTATTCCAACAGTGTTAACGGTAACAACTACGCCGTTTATTTATAAACAACTTATACTTGTCGTTTTCTTCATCCAATCGCTTTCCGTTATGGGGCCCACACAAGGCTGCGCCGTTGTAAGACCCCAATTTTTATAAATAAAGATGAATTTTCTATAAATATCATTTTTGAATATTATGGAGTTAATTTGATATAATGTTATAGTTGTGGGTAATATTTATAAATTTTGCAAAGTAAGCAAGTTGTTATAAAATATTCGTTTGGTCGGAGAATATTCTTTTTGTCGGGGAATATTCGTACGACGGCACAATCATTGGTGGACCCCACAACGGAATTATTGTCGGATTGAGAAAACGACAGAATTATCTTTCTATAAAAATAACGGCTGAGGTGTTACCGTTAAAACCGTTAAAACTGTTGAACTACTCGGTAGTAAAAGTACAGTAATACGCGTGGTTGCATAGTAGCACACGGTATTGATTATTGATGCTTACGTGAGAAGTCACTCAGCTATACTCAATTATTGCTACAGTAATTGCTGCATCATATCTCTTAAATTATTGTCATAGTATCATCTGTATAATATGTTATATTATTAAATCAATAATTGAGACGTTGTGGTAAGTTTGGTTATTTTATGGGGGGCCATATGTCATCATCTAAGAGTCTCTTCGTCAATAGTAATTACCGTCGTCAATAGTAATTACCGTCGTCAATAGTATTTACCTTGGTCAATAGTAATTACCTTCGTCAATAGTATTTACCTTGGTCAATAGTAATTACCTTCGTCAATAGTATTTACCTTGGTCAATAGTAATTACTTTCGTCAATAGTAGTTGTCCCTTCAATATTACCAAGAGTCATTTGACCCTTCGTTAAGACCAAGAGTCATTTGACCCTTCGTTAAGACCAAGAGCCACCCTCAGTTTTTCTATAAATAGAGGCCTAGGGCTTCATTATTTTTCACGAATTCATTCAAGCTATAGAGAGAGAAAGTATAGAGAGAATAAGAGAGAGAGAGATAAAAGTATTCTGCTACATCACTTTTTCAATATCCAGTTCTTTTAAGGTAGGGAATATTATTTCTTTTATATTCATGAAGAGAACTTCTGTTATTCCATTTGTTATTATTCTGTTGGAATAACCAGTATACGCGGTCTACCCTATACTTGGTGACATTCTTCTATTATTCTGTTGGAACATCCTGTCTGTGTGTTTTACACCGGACCTGGTTCCGTTTATTATTCTGTTGGAACATCCTGTCTGTGTGTTTTACACCGGACCTGGTTCCGTTTTATTATTATTCTGTTGGAATATCCTGTCTGTGTGTTTTACACCGGACCTGGTTCCATTATTTATTATTCTGTCGGAATATCCTGTCTGTGCGTTTACGCCGGACCTGGTTCCATTATTTATTATTCTATTGGAATAACCTGTATGTGCGGTCTATCGCATGCATGGTGATTTCTTTTGTTATTCCATTCTTTATTGTACTCAGTTGGTTAAGTTTTGACTTCTATACTCCATGAAATTTGTGGAATATCCTTGACATTTGCGCTTCATCTAGTATCTATTCATGAAAATATTCTCCTGATCATTCTTGAATTTTACTCCACAAAACAGTATCATGTTGACAATTTGGACATTATTAATTCCTGGATAAATTAATTTTTGAACTTGTTTTATTGAATTCTTATATCATTGTCATCATTCTCATGTTTATAAAATGTTGAAAGTCATCTGTGGCCTGTAGTGCATAGATGGACTTGGTATGATTATGACCAGGGATTATTCGGTGTAATCATGACCGTAATGTTATAAATGATGTGGTAAAAGTCCTCATTAGCCCGTAGTGCATTGATGGACAGTTGTTGGCATGATCATGACCATTAATGAATATACGAATATCCTTGGCCGTAGTGCAGGGGTGATTCGATGATGTGGATTATTTTATTATGCTGAGTCCCAGCGATCACAGTGTTGGAAAATCTTTTAAATCATAAAAGATAGTAGAATTTATTTTCTACTTGACTCTCTTAATGGATTGCTTGTTCCGCTACAGTTAAACTTGATGTCTATTATATTTTATCAGTTTAACATTGTTGAAGGCTAATGATAATTTATTCTGCATTATCTTAGTCATAATATTTCTTACTGGGCTAGTTGAGCTCACCCTTTCTTTCACTGTTCTCTTCAGGAAATGAGAACGTAGCTGGGGCAAGTCGGGGAACGGAGTGATGGTCCGAAGAATAGTATTAGTTAGTAGTCCTCACTATTCTATATAATGGTGTGTTAATAAATGTAATGAGGACTCCTTTTGAGTATGAATACTCTCTAGAAGATAATATTTGTATTCAAACTCACAGTTTATCTTTTGTCCTATTGTACACGACAGTTGTATTATTAAGTTGTATTTGTATTCTGTACTATGTATCTGACGACCCAAGATGGGTGATGTATACCTAATTTTGGGGGCGTCACAGCCGTCGTACGAATATTCTCCGACAGCAAGAATATTTCACGACCAAACGAATATTCACCGACCAAAAATGAATATTTTATAACCACTTACGTATTTTAAAAAAATTTCACATTTCACCCATAACTTTAAATTTTTATCAATTTAACCATGTACTGAATTGAAATTATAAGAAAAATTGAATACTTTTATTTCATAAAATTCGGGGTCTTACACTAGGTACAAAATTAGGGTTCATATGACCTAATTAAATGCGCAAATTAGGGTTCACATAACCTAATTGAATGAAGACAGAGAAGTTAGAAATAAATGTGCTAGACCCGGGAGAAGCCTTCACGTGTCCCGAGGCAGAAGGCTCGTGGAGGCGGCTCATTTTAGAAATTGATTGAGAGATTAGATTGGTGGCTAGAAGGACAGGACGATATGGGCATTATTCTAATGACTAAAGAGTATTTCTGAAATTTTTTTGAAGACATGTGTCTGGCATATGATTACCTAAATTTCAGGAAGCTCTATCAACCGTTAACAAAATTTTAACTTGTTATTTTGATAATTTCATCATACGTACAAAATTTAGCATTAACACAACGTATAACAATTGACACATTAATTATCCATGCTAGTACTATATGGTACTAGATAGCTAGTTCTTCAAATTAATACAAACTCTAGCTAGATAACACAGACGCATCATGCATGCATGTAAAATTAATGCAAATGGGAAGTTCCTTAAACGAGAAATTTTACCAAAATAGCCCTTCACCCATAAAGGAGAGAAACCGTAAAGTGCAAAAAGAAACCTTCACGAGAGAGCATGGAATCTAATCCGCCCCCCGCCCCCCTCCCCCTCCCCCTCCCCCTCCCCCTCCCCCCTCTCCACTCTTCCAAGTATGAACCACATACACCAAGGTCAGCAACCACCTCAACAAACATTCGCTCTCTAAAAAAATAATAATTCCCTAAATCTCATAACAGAAAAAAATCATATACACTAATCCTTAGCTATGTGAAAAATAAAAATAGAAATCAAAGCCGAATCAAAAAGTCCACATTAAAAATAAAAGCAAACGCAACAAAGAAGCAACAACAAGTACTTACTTGATCACCTTTACGAGTGGCACCTTCTCCACCATGATACCATGACCACCACGCAGTTTCCCCAGCCGGAGCCCCAACAACCACCGCCATCCCCCCCCACCGTTCGCAAACTCATCATTGAACTTATCGACGCTCGTGATCTCCTTCCCAAAGACGGTCTCGGCAGCTCCAGTGCATATGTTGTCGTAGACTTCGACGGCCAGAAGAAGAGAACGTCCACTGTGTCCCGGAACTTGAATCCAGTATGGAACGAGAGCCTCGAATTCATAGTCTCCGATCCCAAAACTATGGAATTCGAAGAGATCGAAATCGAAGTCTTCAACGACAAGAAACTGAGCCACGGCAATGCCAGAAAGAATCATTTTCTAGGAAGGGTGAAGTTGTATGGTAGCCAGTTCGCCAAGAGAGGTGACGAAGGATTGATTTACTTTCAGTTGGAGAAGAAGAGTGTGTTTAGTTGGATTAGAGGAGAGATAGGTTTGAGAATTTATTACTATGATGAGATAGTGCAGGAACAGATTCAGGAGAGTGGTCAAAATAATACTAATCCTAATAATGAGCCACCACCTGCGGCGGCGCCCACGCCTGATCAGAAGCCGCAGTTGATGGTAGGGAATGTTTTGGAGGCTCAGATGCCTCCAATTCTTATGGAAGGTTCACAGTCTCCGCCACTTGTGACGATTCAGGAGTCTCCGCCGGCTGTGACGGTGCAAATGGAGCATCATCATTTTCATCAGCAGCAACAGCAGCAGCCGAATTATCAGGATGTACCGCCGGTAATTCAGCCAGAGATTCCACCAGAGATGAGGAAGATGAGTAACGAGAGAGTTAGAGTCCTGAGACGACATAACGGAGGAGAATACTCGCCTAGAGTCATTTCTGGAAAATTATCCGGTGAAAAGGATAGAATTCTGGCATACGATCTGGTGGAGCCTATGCAGTATCTTTTCATTCGAATCGTAAAAGCTCGGGGACTTTCACAGAACGGAAGTTCTTACGTGAAGATTCGCACATCCAGCCACTTTGTTCGGTCCAAGCCGGCGTGTTTCAGACCGGGAGAGCCATCGCCAACTCCTGAATGGCACCAGGTGTTTGCTCTCGGCTACAATAAGACGGAAACGGCCAATTCGACGCTGGAGATCTCAGTTTGGGATGGACCGTCGGAGCAATTTCTAGGCGGAGTTTGCTTCGATCTCTCCGATGTCACCGTTCGTGATCCTCCGGACAGTCCTCTAGCTCCTCAGTGGTACCGCCTCGAAGGCAGCGACGATCCAAACTCCGGCAGGGTTTCCGGCGACATACAACTTTCAGTTTGGATCGGGACTCAAGCCGACGATGCATTTCCCGAGTCATGGAGCTCAGATGCACCATACGTGGCTCACACACGCTCAAAAGTTTATCAATCACCGAAATTATGGTATCTGAGGCTAACAGTAATCGAAGCTCAAGACCTTCAAATTGCTGCCAATTTGCCTCCTTTAACGGCGCCAGAGGTGAGAGTGAAAGCACAGCTAGGGTTCCAGTCGGTGCGGACTAGGCGAGGTTCCATGAACCATCATAGTTCTTCATTCTATTGGCACGAAGACCTCGTTTTCGTCGCCGGCGAGCCACTGGAAGACACTCTGATAGTCCTGGTTGAAGACCGTACAGGAAAGGATCCTGTGCTTCTCGGTCATGTTGTTGTTCCTGTGGGATCCATTGAGCAGCGGCTGGATGAGCGCCACGTGGCAACTAAATGGTTCGGTATGGAAGGTGGATCCGGTGGATCATACACCGGGCGGATACACCTAAGGATGTGCCTTGAAGGTGGGTATCACGTGCTTGACGAGGCAGCGCACGTGTGTAGCGATTTCAGACCCACAGCTAAGCAGCTTTGGAAGCCACCTGTTGGGATTTTAGAGCTGGGTATACTCGGAGCTCGTGGATTGCTCCCGATGAAATCGAATACCGGAGGCAAAGGCTCCACCGATGCTTACTGTGTCGCCAAGTATGGTAAAAAATGGGTTCGTACAAGAACAATTCCCGACAGTTTTGAGCCACGTTGGAATGAGCAGTACACGTGGCAGGTATATGACCCTTGCACCGTCTTGACCATTGGTGTGTTTGACAACTGGCGTATGTTTGCTGACACCTCAGAAGAAAAGCCCGATTGCCGTATAGGAAAAATACGCATACGCGTATCTACACTGGAGAGTAACAAGGTGTACACCAATTCTTATCCTTTACTGGTTTTGCAAAGGACCGGATTGAAGAAAATGGGTGAAATTGAGATTGCGGTTCGGTTTGCCTGCCCGTCATTGTTGCCCGATACATGTGCGGTTTACGGGCAGGCGTTGCTTCCGAGGATGCACTATCTACGCCCGCTTGGGGTGGCTCAACAGGAGGCGCTACGCGGGGCTGCCATTAAAATGGTGGCTGCTTGGCTTACGCGATCGGAGCCGCAATTGGGCCCTGAGGTGGTTCGGTATATGTTGGATGCGGACTCGCATACATGGAGCATGAGGAAGAGTAAGGCTAATTGGTTTCGGATTGTAGCGGTGCTTGCTTGGGTTGTCGGGTTGGCAAAGTGGTTGGATAGTATTCGTAGGTGGAAGAACCCGGTTACCACGGTTTTGGTTCATATGTTATACTTGGTGCTAGTTTGGTATCCTGATTTGATTGTGCCAACTGGATTTTTGTATGTGTTTATGATTGGTGTATGGTACTATCGGTTCAAGCCCAAGATACCAGCTGGGATGGATACCAGGATATCACAAGCGGAAGCGGTTGATCCGGATGAGTTGGATGAAGAATTTGATACGTTTCCAAGTTCAAGACCACCCGAGATAATTAGGATCCGATATGACCGATTGAGAACATTGGCAGCAAGGGTGCAGACCGTGTTGGGTGATTTTGCAACCCAAGGGGAGAGGGCGCAGGCGCTAGTGAGTTGGAGGGACCCAAGGGCTACGAAATTGTTCATAGGAGTGTGCCTTGCTATAACAATTGTGCTCTATGTGGTTCCACCAAAAATGGTGGCAGTGGCACTTGGCTTCTACTACTTGCGGCATCCCATGTTTAGGGACCCCATGCCTCCGGCTAGCTTAAACTTTTTTAGAAGACTTCCAAGCCTGTCTGATCGATTAATGTAATGTAGTTTTTTGAAAACAATATTAAACCACAAGTACTAGATAAAAAAAAAAGGCCCAAAATTTGTGGGACTGATTGGGAAAGAGAGAGTTACACAGTTGTTATTACGCTGTTGTTGGTGAAATGTGATGAAAAAATGTGGCTTAACAACATGGGAAGATGTGAAAAAGTGGGGTGAAGAAAGGAGGTGGGGCATGTTTTTTGTATTTGTTGACCGACTGTTGAAATAAGGGGAGAGGAGGGCCTATGAGGGTAGAAATTTGGTTGCAAGGTTGAAGGAGGGAGAGTGATTTACTGTAATTTTGTTCCCAAAAGCATTAACATTGATTTGCATTCTAACATTTAAAATTGCATTTCTCATGTCATGATTTCCTATTTTCCTTCGCCGTACTTGCTTGGACTTTCTTATTTTTTCAATTTCTTTTTGATATGCTATGATAACCAGATTTCTTATTATTTATTTATTTTTAAATAAAAGTTGCCTTTTATTAGCTAGCTAATGGATTAAAATGTAGTGTACTTACTATAAACAGTTGAAAGAGCCATTTATCATTCGAGTAGGAGGGGGTTTCATGCAAGCAATTATTAAGAAGATCATTTAAATAATGGAAGAAGAAGAAAAGAATTCAGTATTTCTTTCACTAACAAATTTTGATTCTATCCAAGCTTTTAATATGCATAAAAATGCCTATAAAACACTAAATTAAGAAAATCAGTTTTGGACACAAGGAGAAGGAGTGTTATATAGTATAACTTATAAGGGTTACTCGACAATTTCTTAGTTTGTCAAAGGATGTGTATGTTTGAATAACTAACAGTCGCAAGTTGTGGGTGTCAAAGATGTAAGAGCATTAGATTCGGATCAAGCAAATTTAAGGGCGTTCACATTTGTGGCTAAAACAACACTAGTATCCTTTTCCATTAATTTTGTGAGGTTTCCCTTTGCCCTTCTTTTTACACCCCCTAAATTTTCATTTCAGTACAAAAAGCTATGATTTAAAAACCCTTCCCTGGCCTGCAACTTGTCCAGTATTTCTATACTTGTCTCGAGAGCCCAAAATATTGAAATTCCAGGTCTGTCTGTCGTCTGATTTTCACTACGCCTTGTAGATTTAATTTTAATTTTAGTTTGATAGCAATAAATATAGTTTTTAAGCTGTGAAATTTAATTTGATGGCCTTGATTTCCTTGTAAAGGCTTTTATTTTATTTACATCTAGGTTGTTAATGACAAATGCATCATTTAAGTTATACGCAGCACATTTCCCAAATGCGAATTGTTAAATTCACACTATTTTTTGTTATTTCCACAATAAAAGTATCGCTATAGATGTATAGCGACGGTGAAAATAAGCTTTGTGCATTATAAATCTTGTTCCACCTCTGGCCATGATCTTTTGTGGTCGATGAAGTCAGTCTTCTTGGACCGGACCAGACCGGTCCAGTCATATGCAGAATGACCTTCAATTTATCAAAGAAAATTATATATATATATATATATATATATATATATATATATATATATATATATATATATATATATATATCCTTTGACAAAATCACTTTTTTCATCAACCAGACAATGTGAAAAATTATTAATTATTTACAAAGTAGCATGTTATTATTTCTAGCCAGCTAAAGTATCCGACATTTTTTAGGTGTATATAGGTATTGATTTGTTTTGTATATATAACAAGAAATCGTTTCACACTCCTTTAGCAGTTTTATCAGTAGAGGCCAGGCCTTCAACATCAGTTTCATCAAGCTGACGGGATCGAAATTTTTGAATTGCACAGATTTGGATCTATATATCCAATCACGTTTCAACATTACTAAAATGTGATTGATAATGTATTTTTATTTCAGTATCTTCATCTTCAATGAGCCTTATATAGTGATGTGATATTAACATTCAAGAGGCCTGCCTAATCATCAGCCCTGTTTCAGGAATGGGAGAGACGGATGGTTCAGAAAAAAATGACACTGCAGCCAAAGACAAACACGAAAAGAAAGAGGATGGAAAAGGAGAAAAAGGCGAGGAGAAGGGGAAGGATAAGAAGAAGAAAGATAAGAGTGGTAAAGAAGGCAAGGAGGATGGTGGAAAGGGAAAGGAGAAGAAGAAAAAGAACCCTGAAGATAACAAGGATCCAGCACAACTAAAGCTTAAGCTCGAAAAGATCGACGCCAAGATGCAAGCCTTGGCTGCAAAGAGAGAAGAAATCCTCAAACTACTGAATCAAGTTGAGGCCAATCCACCCGCCACCCGCCACCCCTAATTAAGAAATCTTTGTTATACATGAAAAGAAAGAATCAAGTTAATAATAGACTTCTGGTGTAGGAGTGATGTATTTAGATGTTCAAATATGTATACAAGTACTAATGCCTGAAATTTTGCTATGCAACGGATGCAATAGGTCCTCCATGCTTCAGAAACGCAATGTTTATTTTACCAAAACTAACAGAAGAAGATTATAGAGTAAAACTAGATGTATCTCCTTATTTTGATTTGATGAACCAATATTCATCTCATAGTATCATAACATGAACCTGTTTAATGGAAATCAGAACTGTGTTTTTTTACGGGCACAAGTAGCCAGACAGAACCATCTCATGATGAAGAATCACAAGTATTTATTTAAGAAATCTTCAAGATTCTATGTACAACAACCAACAAATTGATGACTATAACCATTGAGATCAAACCAAACAGAGCAAACACCTTAAACAACTGAAAGCAGTATGTGAATACCATATTCTGATCCAAAAATCTGCAAACAAGCTTAAAATTGCAAACTAGGAACCAATATGTATTACATTAATTTAGATTTGAACTTCTGGAAACAGGCCGGAAAGGGTATACCAATCAATGTGGGACAGAAGAACCCTGAAGAAGTCCATCACGGATCTGAGCAGCAACATCACGAACTGCACCAGGACCGTGAGGAATGAAAACGGCAGAGGATTTAGAGCTGGCACCGATTTCCTTCATGGTGTCGAAGTACTGGGTGACGAGGACCATGTCCATTACGTCCTTTGCAGTTGTTCCAGGCACGTTAACTGAGAAGCCTAGCACACTGTCTCTCAAACCATCCACAATTGCTTGGCGCTGGCGTGCAATACCCACTCCTGAGAGGTACTTAGACTCGGCCTCACCTTCAGCTCGTTTTATTTGAAGTATTTTTTCAGCCTCGGCCTTCTCTGTAGCTGCCATCCTCAGCCTTGCAGCTACAGAAAATATGAGTTGTTTAGAATTGAACACTAAATTAAATGTCAGCTTTTCAATTGGTAAATAATGTTTTACAGAGAGAGATTACTAACTCCCTTCTTGGATACAGGCACCCTTGTACCCAAATAAATATTGTAGTAAAGATTTTCTATTAGACAGATGAGATGAAATTAATAAGATTGATATATTTATTCAATGAACAGTGTACACCAAATTAGTATAGCTAATACCGATACTGGACTGCACAAACAACAAATTTTTTTTTTATATAAGTATGACTGGAGAAACAACAAATTTAATTTTGAGTCAGATGGTTTTATTAGCAGAAATGAGCCAACTCAGTGGGATGGCATAAAATAGTCTCCCAAGTCTTAGGAATTCAGAAATGATTCCCATAGAACTAGAGAAGGGGTATATTTCCGCCACAGTATGCAATTATGCTTTCTAGCCAATTGAGGAACTAAAACAGGTATAAATACTAGGTGTAATCAAGCAGAGATACAGTACTTTACCAGCATTGATTTCATTCATTGCTTTTTTGACATGCTCATCAGGTTCTATATCAACTATTAGAGTCTGAACGATCTCAAACCCATAATGAGACATGGCCTGCAAACAAGCACAAAACAAACATTGTCATGCGAGTCATGACCAGGCCAAGAGTTGGGGTTCACAGCAATAAATGAATGCCTCTATTCAAATAGCTTACCTTTTCGAGTTCTTCTTCAACAGCCTTGGCAATATCATTCTTTTGCTCAAAAGCAGCATCCAGGTTGAGCTTTGGCACAGTACCTCTGATAACTAAATAGAAGGAGAAGGCAAACTAAATTTAAATAATGATATAACTCCCAATAGGCTAAAAGTATCAAAATACAGATATCTATCTAGTACAAAAATAGTTACGTATATTTCAAGCATCGATTTTTAGGTCCGTACCATCAAAGACATAGGCCTGAATCTGGGACCTTGTGTTTGTAAGTCGGTAAAAAGCATCATTTGCCTTCTCTGCAAGGGCGCGGTACTGTATGGATGCTACAACATTGACAAATACATTGTCCTAAAAACCAACAAGAATCATTTCAGTTGCAGTAATGTATAAACAAAACGGAACAACTCAGCTTCTAAAAAACTAAACATCTGGCATCTGTATACATAATACAAAATCATCATTGGTTTCTCTGATGACATCCAATACTGCGGGTAGGCAACAAAACTGCGGAAAAAGAGGTAATATCCTGCTAACATGTACTACCTCCGTTCTTAAAAATTGTCGTTTAAAATTTTTGCACATGAATTAAGAAAGTCATTTAATACTATCATATAACAATTAAAATTTGTTTAAAATCCCATCACTACCCTTTTATGGGAGATTGAAAACTGTTAATACAAAAAAAAAATTGAAAACTGTTAATACAAAAAAAAATTATTGGGACAATGAGAGAAGGTATAGGTATGAGTGATATAGGAAAGTAAATAATTTATTCTCGTAGAAAGTTGTAAACAACAAATAAATTGAAACAAATTTTTTCTTCTATAACGACAATAGTAGCAATTTAGGAATGAGTAAAGAGAGTTAGACCTTTGTCTTGGTTTCACATCGCACATCCAATTGCTGGACCCTTAGAGAGAGATGGCCAGCCACCTGAAACCCAAGGAACCATGGTAGGCAATGGCAACCCGGATCAAGAACATCATTAAATTTCCCAAACTGCTCTTTAATAGCAACGGTGGACTGATCAACTTGAACGCAACATAATAGATTACCCATATCCTGTAGCAAATGCAATTAAAGAATTTAAAAGTAGCTCTTCCAAATTTTTAGGCCTTAATTCATGATGAATCTGCTAGTCAAGTGAAGAAACGATTTTCTCGATCGAATTAAGATGTAAATCTGATGTACAGTAATGATTAGAACTCATATTCCACAAAAGATGCAGGCTACAATAAATACGCGCGCGCGCGCGCGCGTGTGTATATATATATATATATAATACATGAAAAGAGAGACTTACAGTAGAGCAATGAAGCAAATGGGTAGGAGGAAAACTAAACGAAGCAGAAACTAATTAGTAATACTAATGGCTGGCTGGGAATGATTAGACCAACAAAGTAAACGTTATTTATATAGCAGCGAGCAGAGTCCATTTACAACTCATCTTTTCTATTCTTTAATAAGTACTAAAATGAGAAAGAAAAAAAATAAAAGTAAATAAAAAAAAAATAGAGAAAACGTCTGTTTCAGGGAAATTATGTTTTTCTTTGTTTTTTTTTCCCAAAAAATAAAACTCTAGCATCCTTAAATTTTTTATTGATTAATACAGAAGAAAAAAACATATAAATATAAAATAATCTTACGAAGTCAACAACAAGAAGGTATGGATAAACACAGATACAGCCGCGGGCGAAATTCTTGAGTACCTTCTTCAGTTTGTGCCTAGTATACAGTGTGAACTCAAATTAGGACAGTATATTTTATATATAAAATATTTTTAGTTTAAGGATAGGGACAACATTTTAATTTTGTTAATTGTTAGATTCGACTGCTCATTTATTATATTCAATTTAAAGATAATATATTAATTAGCTTACTTAAAACAAATTAGCAAAGCTAGCACTCTTTGGTTTTAACAACTTAGTTTTTCGTGTTCTTGATGCTTTTTTCTTGTTTTAGTTTTGTTTATTTAATTTGGGTAGCCGCGGTATTTTGTATCATATTTATACAATTTCCCTTGCTTATTATTGTAATATATATATATATATATATATATATATATATATATATATACACGTCAAATCCTCCGCTATTTCGTCCGGTTCTTACGTGTTGCTCCATGGAAAGGAGTTACGACATTTGAAAAAAGAGGAAAGCTCAATCCTCGATTCATCGGTCCATTTTTAATCCTCGATCGAGTAGGAACTGTGGCTTATAGACTCGCTTTACCGCCATTTATGTCTCGTGTTCATAACGTTTTTCACATATCCATGTTACGCAAATATGTGGAAGATCTGAACCACATTATTGAGTTAGAACCGGACGAAATAGTGGAGGATTTGACGTATGAAGAAGTTCCTGTTCAAATCTTGGATAAGAAGGAACATATTCTACGCTCCAAGGTTATACCTCAAGTCAAAGTTTTGTGGAGAAACCACGATGTTGAGGAAATGACCTGGGAGTTAGAATCTGAAATGAAATCAAGGTATCCTTACCTCTTCGACATACCAGGTATGTACCCTAATTTCGAGGGCGAAATTTCATAAGAAAGGGAGGTTGTAAGACCCCAACTTTTATAAATAAAGATGAATTTTCTATAAATATCATTTTTGAATATTATGGAGTTAATTTGATATAATGTTATAGTTGTGGGTAATATTTATAAATTTTACAAAGTAAGCAAGTTGTTTTAAAATATTCGTTTGGTCGGGAAATATTCTTTTTGTCGGGGAATATTCGTACGACGGCACAATCATTGGTGGACCCCACAACAGAAGTATTGTCGTAGTTAGAAAACGATAAAAATATTTTATTAAAAATAACGGCTGAGGTGTTACCGTTAAAACCGTTAAAACTGTTGAACTACCCGGTAGTAAAAGTACAGTAATACGCATGGTTGCATAGTAGCACACGGTATTGATTATTGATACTTACGTAAGAAGTCACTCGGCTATACTCAATTATTGCTACAGTAATTACTGCATCATATCTCTTAAATTATTGTCATAGTATCATCTGTATAATATGTTATATTATTAAATCAATAATTGAGATGTTGTGGTAAGTTTGGTTATTTTTTTATGGGGGGCCCATATGTCATCATCTAAGAGTCTCTTCGTCAATAGTAATTACCGTCGTCAATAGTAATTACCGTCGTCAATAGTATTTACCTTGGTCAGTAGTATTTACCTTGGTCAATAGTAATTACCTTCGTCAATAATATTTACCTTGGTCAATAGTATTTACCTTGGTCAATAGTAATTACCTTCGTCAATAGTATTTACCTTGGTCAATAGTAATTACTTTCATCAATAGTAGTTGTCCCTTCAATATTACCAAGAGTCATTTGACCCTTCGTTAAGACCAAGAGTCATTTGACCCTTCGTTAAGACCAAGAGCCACCTTCAGTTTTTCTATAAATAGAGGCCTAGGGCTTCATTATTTTTCACGAATTTATTCAAGCTATAGAGAGAGAAAGTATAGAGAGAATAAGAAAGAGAGAATAAAAGTATTCTGCTACTTCACTTTTCTAATATCCAGTTCTTTTAAGGTAAGGGGTGTTATTCTTTCTTATTCATGAAGAGAACTGTTGTTATTCCATTTCTTATTATTCTGTTGGAATAACCTGTATACGTGGTCTACCCTATACTTGGTGACATTCTTCTATTATTCTGTTGAAACATCCTGTCTGTGTGTTTTACACCGGACCTGGTTCCGTTTTTATTATTATTCTGTTGGAACATCCTGTCTGTGTGTTTTACACTGGACCTGGTTCCATTATTTATTATTCTGTCGAAATATCCTGTCTGTGCGTTTACGCCGGACCTGGTTCCATTATTTATTATTCTGTTGGAATAACCTGTCTGTGCGGTCTATCGCATGTTTGGTGATTTTTTTTGTTATTCCATTCTTTATTGTACTCAGTTGGTTAAGTTTTGACTTCTACACTCCATGAAATTTGTGGAATATCCTTGATAATTGTGTTTCATCTAGTATCTTTTCATGAAAATATTCTTCTAAGCATTCTTGAATTTTACTCCACAAAGCAGTATCATGTTGACAATTTGGACGTTGTTAATTCTTGGATAAATTAATTTTTGAACTTGTTTTATTGAATTCTTATATCATTGTCATCATCCTCATGTTTATAAAATGTTGAAAGTCATCTGTGGCCTGTAGTGCATAGATGGACTTGGTATGATTATGACCAGGGATTATTCGGTATAATCATAACCGTAATGTTACAAATGATGTGGTAAAAGTCCTCATTGGCCTGTAGTGCATTGATGGACAGTTGTTGGCATGATCATGACCATTAATGAATATACGAATATCCTTGGCCGTAGTGCAGGGGTGATTCGATGATGTGGATTATTTTATTAAGCTGAGTTCCAGCGATCACAGTGTTGGAAAATCTTTTAAATCATAAAAGATAGTAGAGTTTATTTTCTACTTGACTCTCTTAATGGATTGCTTGTTCCGCTACAGTTAAACTTGATGTCTATTATATTTTATCAGTTTAACATTGTTGAAGGCTAATGATAATTTATTCTGCATTATCTTAGTCATAATATTTCTTACTGGGCTAGTTGAGCTCACCCTTTCTTTCACTGTTCTCTTCAGGAAATGAGAACGTAGCTGGGGCAAGTCGAAAAACGGAGTGATGGTCCGAATGATAGTATTAGTTAGTAGTCCTCACTATTCTATGTAATGGTGTGTTAATAAATGTAATGAGGACTCCTTTTGAGTATGAATACTCTCTAGAAGATAATATTTGTATTCAAACTCACAGTTTATGTTTTGTCGTATTGTACACGACAGTTGTATTAGTAAGTTGTATTTGTATTCTGTACTATGTATCTGACAACCCAAGATAGGTGATGTATACCTAATTTTGGGGGCGTCACAGTTGGTATCAGAGCTTAGGGATATGATCCCTGGCTAAGATGTGAGAATAGAATTAGGAGGGGAGAGACGGGAAATTCCTTCGCTAGTATGACCTGCCTAAGTTTATTTGCATGGTATTTAATTGGTCGGTCATAATATAAGGATACAATATGACATATCAATTAATTCTTATTTTGTGGCAGTATCTGAAAATGACATCTGAGAATGTTGAGAATAGCAATGGAGCACAGGCGACTGTTGATTTATCACATATCAATAATCAGGATAATGTGCATCAGGAAGGTGACAATCCTCATGCAAACAACAACACTGACCAAATGATGAATGATCAAATGTTCAGAGGCTTTATGCAATTTATGCAACAACAGGTGAAAGCGGCTCCTGTCCACAACGTAGGTGGAAATACTGGAAACTCTCTGGCGGTCACCGCTAAATAGTTTAAGGAGCTGGGACCACCGGAGTTTAAGGGAGAACCCAAACCACTTGTAGCTGAAACATGGATAAAGCAGATCACCAAGATATTTGATGTCTTGGGTTGCTCCGAGGAGCAAAAGGTTCCCTTTCCCGCCTTTATGTTGCGAGGAGAGGCAGATTACTGGTGGGAATCGATAAAGCGTACTCAACCTGCCGCACTGAAGATATCCTGGGAGAAGTTCCAAGAGCTGTTTAACGACAAATACTTTCCCGAGAGTATTCGTCACATGAAGGAGGTGGAATTCATCAAATTGGAGCAGAATAATATGACCGTGTCGCAGTACGAGGCAAAATTTACGGAGTTATCCCGGTTTGCGTCCCACCTGGTGGATAATGAAGAAAGAATGACGTGGATGTTTTTAAGAGGTTTGAAGCCGGAGATACGTCAACATCTTGTTTCTCATAAACTGTGTTTGTATTCAGATGTTTTAAATAGGGCTCAGTTGGTGGAGCGCGATAACGAGACAACGCAACCAAAAGAGAGCAGCCGGCAAAATGATAATACCAGTGAGAGCAGTCATCGATGTAAGACCCAACTTTTATAAATAAAGATGAATTTTCTATAAATATCATTTTTGAATATTATGGAGTTAATTTGATATAATGTTATAGTTGTGGATAATAGTTATACATTTTACAAAGTACGCAAGTTGTTATATAATATTCGATTGGTCAGAGAATATTCGTTTTAACAGGGAATATTCGTACAACGGCACAATCATTGGTGGACCCACAACAGAATTATTGTCGGATTGAGAAAACAACAAAAATATTTTATTAAAAATAACGGCGGAAGTTTTACCATTGTTACTGTTGAACTACTCGGTAGTAAAAGTACAGTAATACGTGTGGTTGCATAGTAGCACACGGTATTGATTATTAATGCTTATGTGAGAAGTCACTCAGTTTGATTCAATTATTGTCAGTTAATAATATGAATTATTTAGCGATAATGACGTTTTGTTTTATTCGTATTATTAACGTAATAAAACAGAAACATCTTTTTATATAAAACAGAATACTTTATTAAAGTTATTCTATAAATAGAATATATTATATTTTATTTAAAAGATTTTTCTTTAAATATGGACCGTCAGATTAAAGTAATCAATCTGGATCGTTCATGGATTAGTTACTATGCATTCTATTTTTCTATAAATAGCAGCTCATTCCTTCATTATTTCTTATGAATTCACTGAACTCTAGAGAGAGAAGCTATAGAGAGAAACTATAGAGAGAGAGAAGAAGAGTATTCTGCTACTTTACTACTTCCTTACTTCAGCTCTTCTTTAAAACGGTAAGGGGTGTTATTATTTCTTATTCATGAAGAGAACTGTTGTTGTTCCATTTCTTATTATTCTGTTGGAATAACCTGTATACGCGGTCTACCCTATACTTGGTGACATTCTTCTATTATTCTGTTGGAACATCCTGTCTGTGTGTTTTACACCGGACCTGGTTCCGTTTTTATTATTATTCTGTTGGAACATCCTGTCTGTGTGTTTTACACCGGACCTGGTTCCATTATTTATTATTCTGTCGGAATATCCTGTCTGTATATTTTACACCGGACCTGGTTCATTTTTTATTATTATTCTGTTGGAACATCCTGTCTGCGTATTTTACACCGGACCTGGTTCCGTCTTGTTATTATTCTGTTGGAATATCCTGTCTGTGTGTTTTACACCGGACCTGGTTTCATTATTTATTATTCTGTCGGAATATTCTGTCTGTGCGTTTACGCCGGACCTGGTTCTATTATTTATTATTCTGTCGGAATATCCTGTCTGTGCGTTTACGCCGGACCTGGTTCCATTATTTATTATTCTGTTGGAATAACCTGTCTGTGCGGTCTATCACATGCATGGTGATTTCTTTTGTTATTCCATTCTTTGTTGTACTCAGTTGGTTAAGTTTTGACTTCTATACTCCATGAAATTTGTGGAATATCCTTGATAATTACGGTTCATCCAGTATCTTTTCATGAAAATATTCTTCTAAGCATTCTTGAATTTTACTCTACAAAACAGTATCATGTTGACAATTTGGACGTTGTTAATTCTTGGATAAATTGATTCTTAAACTTGTTTTATTGAATTCTTATATCATTGTCATCATCCTCATGTTTATAAAATATTGAAAGTCATCTGTGGCATGTAGTGCATAGATGGACTTGGTATGATTATGACCAGGGATTATTCGGTATAATCATGACCGTAATGTTACAAATGATGTGGTAAAAGTCATCATTGGCCCGTAGTGCATTGATGGACAGTTGTTGGCATGATCATGACCATTAATGAATATACGAATATCCTTGGCCGTAGTGCAGGGGTGATTCGATGATGTGGATTATTTTATTAAGCTGAGTCCCAGCGATAACAGTGTTGAAAAACCTTTTAAATCATAAAAGATAGTAGAGTTTATTTTCTACTTGACTCTTTTAATGGATTGCTTGTTCCGCTGCAGTTAAACTTGATGTCTATTATATTTTATCAGTTTAACATTGTTAAAGGCTAATGATAATTTATTCTGCATTATCTTAGTCATAATATTTCTTACTGGGTTAGTTGAGCTCACCCTTTCTTTCACTGTTCTCTTCAGGAAATGAGAACGTAGCTGGGGCAAGTCGGGGAACGGAGTGATAGTTCGAATGATAGTATTAGTCAGTAGTCCTCACTATTCTATGTAATAGTGTGTTAATAAATGTAATGAGGACTCCTTTTGAGTATGAATACTCTCTAGAAGATAATATTTGTATTCAAACTCACAGTTTATATTTTGTCATCTTGTACACGACAGTTGTATTAGTAAGTTGTATTTGTATTCTGTACTTCGTATCTGACAACCCAAGATGGGTGATGTATACCTAAATTTGGGGGCGTCACAATCGAAGCGGTGACAACAAGCGTGGAGGGAATCAACAGG
Organism: Panax notoginseng; assembly: GCA_016801055.1. Lineage (NCBI taxonomy): Eukaryota > Viridiplantae > Streptophyta > Magnoliopsida > Apiales > Araliaceae > Panax > Panax notoginseng. Next base: position 278,208,262 of record CM029012.1, read on the forward strand.
CCAGAAATGGTAACCACTTCGGTGGTAATCAGGGCCAAAACAATAAGAATGGGCATTTCAAGAATAGGAGATTCAACAATGATGGAAAGACGTCAGCACCAGCACCTGTCGTTAAGGAAGGAGAATGACCACCTATCATATGTTTCAAATGCGGAGGGGAGGGGCACATCAGTCCAAACTGCTCGATGCCGTCCAAAGCATGTTATAATTGTGGAAGAGAAGGTCATTTAGCCCGATTTTGTCGTTTACCGAAGATAAATTCAGCTAGGATGGAGGCACCAAAGGCCGTCTCAGAAAAGTCAAAATCGGTTGTGCAAGGGAGAGCGTTTGTTGTGAACTCCCAGAAAGCAAGGAACCCGAATGAGGTCATCACGGGTAAGCTTATCATAAACTCTAACGAAATCTATACTTTATTTGATACCGGTTCTACCCATTCTTTTATTTCTCCTACTTGCGCTCATCGATTAAATTTGATTCCGGGGAAATTAGACTTTGACTTAGCTGTTGAAACTCCATTGGGAGAAACCATCATTACATCCACGGTTTATAAGTCTTGTTTGGTTCAAGTTGGTACCCACACATTACCTGTCGATCTGATTTCATTAAAAATACTTGCATGTGACGTGATTCTAGGGATTGATTGGTTAACTACTCATCATGCAAAAATTAATTATTTTCGTAAGGTTGTTAGCTTTCATATTCTTAATCGACCTATTATGCGAATTCAAGCAACCAAACCATTAAAATCAATCGCTGTCATCTCAAGCCATAAAGCTATTCTTTTATTGAAAAACGGATGTCAAGCTTTCTTAGCTCATGTCACAGATCTAAACAAAAATACGTCAGCTTTAAATGATATTTTTGTTGTTAATAAATTTCCTGACGTATTTCCCGAAGAACTTCCTGGCTTACCCCCAGAGCGTGAAATTAAATTTTGTATCGATCTTGAACCCGGTACAAAACCCATTTCTAAAGCCCCATATCGAATGGCTCCTATTGAACTTCAGGAGTTAAAGACCCAACTGCAGGAATTGTTAGACATTGGTTTTATTCGTCCTAGTACTTCTCCTTGGGGTGCTCCTGTTCTGTTCGTGAAGAAGAAATATGGGAGTATGCGACTTTGTATTGATTATCGGGAGTTGAATCATGTCACCATCAAAAATAGGTACCCATTGCCACGTATTGATGACATGTTTGACCAGTTGCAAGGAGCACAAATCTTCGTTCTGGATATCATCAGCTGAAGGTTAGAACTGAGGATATTCCAAAGACTGCCTTCAGAACTCGGTATGGGCATTATAAATTCTTAGTTATGTCTTTTGGATTGACTAATGCTCCTGCTGCCTTCATGGATATGATGAACAGGGTATTCAAGGAATATTTGGATCACTTTGTGGTCGTCTTTATCGATGACATCCTTATTTATTCCAAAAGCCGTAAAGATCATGAGCAACACTTGAGGCTGGTACTCCAAAAGCTTCGTGAATACAAACTTTATGCCAAGTTGAAGAAATGCGAGTTCTGGTGGGAAGAGGTAGCATTCCTTGGGCACGTAGTATCAAGTCGTGGAATATCGGTTGACCCGACAAAGATTGAAGCTATTCAAAGCTGGGAGCAACCTAAATCAGTAACCGAAGTACGTAGCTTTCTCGGTCTAGCTGGTTATTATCGGAGATTCGTTGAAGGATTTTCTCGAATCGCTACTCCATTAACTCAGCTGACTCGGAAAGATACAAAGTTCGGTTGGAGCGAAGAATATGAGCAGAGTTTTCAAGAACTCAAGAGGAGACTCATTTCAGCACCTGTTCTAACAATACCATCTGGCTCGGAGGGATTTGTCATCTACAGTGATGCTTCGAGCAAAGGGTTGGGATGCGTTCTCATGCAACATAGAAAAGTCATAGCCTATGCATCAAGACAACTCAAGGAATATGAGAGGAATTATCCTACTCATGATCTAGAGTTGGCAGCTGTTGTCTTTGCACTTAAAATTTAGAGGCATTACTTGTATGGGGAGAAGGTGGAGATCTTTACGGATCATAAAAGCCTCAAATATTTCTTCACTTAAAAGGAACTCAACATGCGACAACGACGTTGGCTTGAACTGTTGAAAGATTATGATCATACCATTCAATACCATCCTGAAAAAGAGAACGTGGTAGCTGACGCATTGAGTAGAAGATCATATGCGGGTACAAGTGCAATATTAACAACGCAAAGGCCCATTTTGTGTGACTTGCAAAGGATGGAGATAGAGTTAAAGACTCCAGGGACCCATGTGATGATGTCGAATATACGAGTAGAACCAACTTTAATCGATAAGGTTAAAGCTGATCAAGCTACAGACCTGGAGCTGATGCATATGAGGAAGAAAGTGCAAGAAGGTGTTATGCCGGAAGCAAGAATCGATGAAGAAAGAATACTTCGAGTCAACTCCAGACATTGTGTTCCTAACAACCCTGATTTAAAGTATGAAATCATGATGGAGGCGCACAACACACCGTTTACAATCCATCCTGGAAGTACCAAAATGTATCATGATCTTCGTCATACATTTTGGTGGAGCAATATGAAGAGAGAGATAGCGTTGTTTATCTCAAGGTGTCTAACTTGTCAACGAGTCAAAGCGGAGCATCAAGTACCAAAAGGTCCATTGCAACCACTTAAAATTCTAGAATGGAAGTGGGAGCACATTACCATGGATTTCGTTACCGGTCTTCCTAAGATTCTCAAGGTATAGATGCGATTTGGGTCATTGTTGATAGATTGACCAAGTCTGCTCATTTCTTACCGATACGAGTAACTTATACACTTGAACGTCTTGCTCGTATGTACATAAACGAGATTGTAAGATTGCATGGTATGCTAGTATCCATAGTTTCTGATCGAGACCCAAGATTCACTTCACGATTTTGGGTTAGTTTACAAAAAGCTATGGGCACAGATTTACGATTTAGTTCGGCATATCATCCTCAGACGGACGGACAATCAGAGAGGACTATTCAAACTCTAGAAGATTTATTAAGACTCTGTGTCTTTGGCTTCAAGGGAAGTTGGGACAAGTTCTTACCATTGGTGGAGTTTTTCTACAACAACAGTTATCAAGCAAGTATTGGCATGGCTCCATTCGAAGCATTGTATGGAAGAAAATGTCGTTGTCCAGTATGCTGGGATGAGGTGGGTGAAGCAAAGTTGTTGGGACCGGAGTTGGTACGTATGACTACAGAAAAGATTCAAACGATCCGACAACGTATAAAAACCTCACAAGATCGACAAAAGAGTTATGCTGATCTTCATCGAAAGGACGTGGAATTTGATGTAGGAGATCATGTGTTCTTACGTGTTGCTCCATGGAAAGGAGTTACGAGATTTGGAAAAAGAGGAAAGCTCAATCCTCGATTCTTCGGTCCATTTTTAATCCTCGATCGAGTAGGAACTGTGGCTTATAGACTCGCTTTACCGCCATGTATGTCTCGTGTTCATAACGTTTTTCACATATCCATGTTACGCAAATATATGGAAGATTCGAACCACATTATTGAGTTAGAACCGGACGAAATAGCAGAGGATTTGACGTATGAAGAAGTTCCTGTTCAAATCTTGGATAAGAAGGAACATATTCTACGCTCCAAGGTTATACCTCAAGTCAAAGTTTTGTGGAGAAACCACGATGTTGAGGAAATGACCTGGGAGTTAGAATCTGAAATGAAATCAAGGTATCCTTACCTCTTCGACATACCAGGTATGTACCCTAATTTCGAAGGCGAAATTTCATAAGAAGGGGAGGTTGTAAGACCCCAACTTTTATAAATAAAGATGAATTTTTTATAAATATCATTTTTGAATATTATGGAGTTAATTTGATATAATATTATAGTTCTGGGTAATATTTATAAATTTTGCAAAGTAAGCAAGTTGTTTTAAAATATTCGTTTGGTCGGGGAATATTCTTTTTGTCGGGAAATATTCGTACGACGGCACAATCATTGGTGGACCCCACAACAGAAGTATTGTCGTAGTTAGAAAACGACAAAAATATTTTATTAAAAATAACGGCTGAGGTGTTACCGTTAAAACCGTTAAAACTGTTGAACTACCCGGTAGTAAAAGTACAGTAATACGCATGGTTGCATAGTAGCACACGGTATTGATTATTGATGCTTACGTAAGAAGTCACTCAGCTATACTCAATTATTGCTACAGTAATTGTTGCATCATATCTCTTAAATTATTGTCATAGTATCATCTGTATAAGATGTTATATTATTAAATCAATAATTGAGATGTTGTGGTAAATTTGATTATTTTTTTATGGGGGGCCCATATGTCATCATCTAAGAGTCTCTTCGTCAATAGTAATTACCGTCGTCAATAGTAATTACCGTCGTCAATAGTATTTACCTTGGTCAATAGTATTTACCTTGGTCAATAGTAATTACCTTCGTCAATAATATTTACCTTGATCAATAGTATTTACCTTGGTCAATAGTAATTACCTTCGTCAATAGTATTTACCTTGGTCAATAGTAATTACTTTCATCAATAGTAGTTGTCCCTTCAATATTACCAAGAGTCATTTGACCTTTCGTTAAGACCAAGAGTCATTTGACCCTTCGTTAAGACCAAGAGCCACCTTCAGTTTTTCTATAAATAGAGGCCTAGGACTTCATTATTTTTCACGAATTCATTCAAGCTATAGAAAGAGAAAGTATAGAGAGAATAAGAGAGAGAGAATAAAAGTATTCTGCTACTTCACTTTTCCAATATCTAGTTCTTTTAAGGTAAGGGGTGTTATTCTTTCTTATTCATGAAGAGAACTGTTGTTATTCCATTTCTTATTATTCTGTTGGAATAACCTGTATACGTGGTCTACCCTATACTTGGTGACATTCTCCTATTATTCTGTTGGAACATCCTGTCTGTGTATTTTACACCGGACCTGGTTCCGTTTTTATTATTATTCTGTTGGAACATCCTGTCTGTGTGTTTTACACCGGACCTGGTTCCGTCTTGTTATTATTCTGTTGGAACATCCTGTCTGTGTGTTTTACACTGGACCAGGTTCCATTATTTATTATTCTGTCGGAATATCCTGTCTGTGCGTTTACGCCAGACCTGGTTCCATTATTTATTATTCTGTTGGAATAACCTGTCTGTGCGGTCTATCGCATGCATGGTGATTTCTTTTGTTATTCCATTCTTTATTGTACTCAGTTGGTTAAGTTTTGACTTCTACACTCCATGAAATTTGTGGAATATCCTTGATAATTGTGTTTCATCCAGTATCTTTTCATGAAAATATTCTTCTAAGCATTCTTGAATTTTACTCCACAAAGCAGTATCATGTTGACAATTTGGACGTTGTTAATTCTTGGATAAATTAATTCTTGAACTTGTTTTATTGAATTCTTATATCATTGTCATCATCCTCATGTTTATAAAATGTTGAAAGTCATCTGTGGCCTGTAGTGCATAGATGGACTTGGTATGATTATGACCAGGGATTATTCGGTATAATCATGACCGTAATGTTACAAATGATGTGGTAAAAGTCCTCATTGACCCGTAGTGCATTGATGGACAGTTGTTGGCATGATCATGACCATTAATGAATATACGAATATCCTTGGCCGTAGTGCAGGGGTGATTCGATGATGTGGATTATTTTATTAAGTTGAGTTCCAGTGATCACAGTGTTGGAAAATCTTTTAAATCATAAAAGATAGTAGAGTTTATTTTCTACTTGGCTCTCTTAATGGATTGCTTGTTCCGCTACAGTTAAACTTGATGTCTATTATATTTTATCAGTTTAACATTGTTGAAGGCTAATGATAATTTATTCTACATTATCTTAGTCATAATATTTCTTACTGGGCTAGTTGAGCTCACCCTTTCTTTCACTGTTCTCTTCAGGAAATGAGAACGTAGCTGGGGCAAGTCGGGGAACGGAGTGATGGTCCGAATGATAGTATTAGTTAGTAGTCTTCACTATTCTATGTAATGGTGTGTAAATGTAATGAGGACTCCTTTTGAGTATGAATACTCTCTAAAAGATAATATTTGTATTCAAACTCATAGTTTATGTTTTGTCGTATTGTACACGACAGTTGTATTAGTAAGTTGTATTTGTATTCTGTACTATGTATCTGACAACCCAAGATGGGTGATGTATACCTAATTTTGGGGGCGTCACAATGTATTTTTGGAGAAACCTCATTTTAAAATCCAACTTATACCAAAGGGGTTAGCTTGCTTCCAAATGCATCACATGAAAATTCATCAATTCTAGCTCTCTACTAACCCATAGTATGAGTTTCTTAAAAGTGAATCCTAGACAGGAGGTACCTCCAAGTATACACCACCTTAAAAGCTTACATGTAAGGAAAATGTTATGAGAATCTAAACTATAAAAGAGACAACCCACTATGTATTAGTTTTTCAAAACCATGTCATATGACTCATACCTAACAGCTCACACTAGTTGATGATCAATAAATCAAAAATTATTTGAACTAGTCAGTAGCTTGTTGAATAACTATGCCTATATTTCAGTTTTTTTTGGTTAATAAGTCCTATTCTACAGGACTAGTAGTTGCTTTGAAATAGTCATCTAGTAGTGCCACGTTTATAGGATAGTTAGACGTGGTTGTTATTCTTTGAGTTTTCTGTTTTTGTTGTATGGCTATATAGGCCAGTGTTCTGCTTTGAATTTGAGTAGTGAGAAGTTTCTTTCATCAGCTAGTGTTTGTGTTTACATTAAATTAGATACTTTATAATTTGGTATCAGAGCATCCACTGGGTCTGATAAAAGAAAAAGAGTGAAAAGTTGTGACTCTTGAGAGAAACAGAGAAAAGGATGAGTGAAGAAAAGAGTAGCTTGATGAAGATTCCACACTTCGATGGTCGTCACTATGACCATTGGAGTGAATTGATGGAAAACTTCCTCAGGGCAAAAGGATTATGGAGCTTGGTGGAGAACGGCTTCGAGGAGCAAACAGAAGAAAAAGTGTTAACCGATGCACAACAAGTGCAGCTCGATGATGCGAGGACCAAAGACTACAAAGTCAAGCACTATCTGTACCAAGCCATTGACAGGGGCACTTTTGAACAAGTCCTAGACAGGAGCACTTCAAAAGTTATCTGGGACTCTTTGAAGCGGAAGTTCGATGGCAATGAACGAGTGAAAAAGTCCCTTCTCAACACCTTAAGAAGAGATTTTGAAGTACTAGAAATGAAGAAAGGAGAGACAATCACCGCATATTTCGCAACAGTTATGGTCGTGGCTAATCAGATGAGAACCAATGGAGAGGACATGCTTGACTCAAAGGTGGTCGCGAAGATTTTGAGGACGTTGACGGAGAGATTCACCTATGTGGTGGTATCTATTGAAGAGTCAAAAGATATCGGCACAATGACCATTGATGAGTTGCAAAGCTCACTAGTAGTCCATGAGCAGAAGTTCAAGAGGTTGGATAGAGAAGAGGATCAAGCTTTGCGAGCTTCAATTGGTGATGAGAAACTTGGAAACAGAGGAAGGGGTCGTGGCTCGTTCCGCGAGCGAGGAAGAGGCAGAGGTAGGCAGCCCTTCAAAAAGGAACTTGTGGAATGCTACAAGTGCCACAAGATGGGGCACTTCCAATACGAGTGTCCAAGCTGGGATACCAAGGCCAACTATGCAGAGTTAAACGAGAAAGAAGAGTTACTTCTGATGGCACATGTGGAGCTACATGATTCAAAGAGAGAAGACGTGTGGTTCTTGGATTCAGGATGTTCGAATCATATGTGTGGGGAAAAAAAATGGTCCTCACATTTGGATGAAAGTTTTTAGCAGTCTGTCAAGCTCGGGAATGACACAAGGATGGTTGTTACCGGCAAGGGAAATGTAAGATTGGAAGTTAGAGGACTGATGCAAGTAATTACGGAGGTGTACTACATACTAGAACTCAAGACTAACCTACTTAGTATGGGACAACTTCAAGAGAAAGGGCTGACCATTTTGATTCATGGAGGAGAATGCAAGTTGTATCATCCACGTCGGGGGTTGATTATGCAGACGAGGATGACTGCAAACCGAATGTTTGTGCTTTTAGCTTCTGTCTCACCTAAGAAAAATTCGGTATCTTTTACTCCTACTTATTTTCAAGCTGCTACAGAAGATGCGTCCCATTTATGGCATTGTAGGTTTAGCCACTTAAATTACAAAAGTCTGCAGACAATGCAATATAAGAAGATGGTAACTGGCTTACCTACACTCAAAACTCCTAGTAAAGTGTGCACTCACTGTTTGATTGGAAAGCAGCACCGAGGAAAAATGCCAAAGAAGAGTTCGTGGAGAGCAACTAGGAAGCTACAGTTGATACATGCAGACATATGCTAACCAATCACTCTGATGTCAATCAATGGAAAGAGGTATTTACTGAGTTTCATTGATGATTTCAGCCGAAAAATTTGGGTTTATTATTTGTGTGAGAAATCAGAAGCTTTTGGGATGTTTAAAAAATTTATGAAATATGTTGAGAAGGAGTGTGGAGAGTCTATAACATGTTTACGTACAGATAGGGGATGGGAGTTTACTTCTCTTGAATTCAATGATTTTTATATGGAGAATGGCATTAGAAGGCAGTTGATGGCTGCCTATACTCCCCAACAAAATGGGGTAGCTGAACGAAGGAATAGGACTATAATGAATTCTGTTCGTAGCATGTTGTCTGAGAAGAAAGTGCCCAAGGATTTTTGGCCCGAAGCAGTTCAGTGGTGTGTGCATGTGATGAAGAGAAGCCCAACAGTAGCAGTTAAAGACAAAACTCCGGAAGAATCATGGAGCAATGTCAAGCCAACAGTGGATTACTTTCGTGTATTTGGGTGTGTAGCCCATGTACATATTCCTGACCAAAGAAGAATTAAGTTGAGTGACAAGAGCTTCAGTTGTGTATTGTTCGAGGTAAGTAGTGAGTCCAAGGCCTATAGACTTTATGATCCTGCTTCTAAGCGCATTGTGGTAAGCAAAGATGTTGTATTTGAGGAAGACAAGTGTTGGGAATGGGAAACAAGCCTAGAAGAAATGAACAAGGTGCTAGAATGGGGAGATGGTGAAGAAGAATACAGTGAAAGTAAAGATGGTGAGCACGAAGAAGAAGCAATTGTAAACGAAGAAGAGGAAGCAATAACAATAGAAGAAACAGTGCAAACAAATCAGAACACACGTGGTGAAGATCAAGGGAGGACTAGAAGAACCCCAAGAGCTTCGGTCTGGTTAGGAGATTACGAGAGTTGTGACGCCCCCAAAATTAGGTATACATCACCCATCTTGGGTCGTCAGATACATAGTACAGAATATAAATACAACTGATTAATACATCTGTCGTGTACAATACGACAAAACATAAACTGTGAGTTTGAATATTATCTTCTAGAGAGTATTCATACTCAAAAGGAGTCCTCATTACATTTATTAACACACCATTACATAGAATAGTGAGGACTACTAACTAATACTATCATTCGGACCATCACTCCGTACCCCGACTTGTCCCAGCTACGTTCTCATTTCCTGAAGAGAACAGTGAAAGAAAGGGTGAGCTCAACTAGCCCAGTAAGAAATATTATGACTAAGATAATGCAGAATAAATTATCATTAGCCTTCAACAATGTTAAACTGATAAAATATAATAGACATCAAGTTTAACTGTAGCGGAACAAGCAATCCATTAAAAGAGTCAAGTAGAAAATAAACTCTACTATCTTTTATGATTTAAAAAGTTTTTCAACACTGTAATCGCTGGGACTCAGCTTAATAAAATAATCCACATCATCGAATCACCCCTGCACTACGGCCAAGGATATTCGTATATTCATTAATGGTCATGATCATGCCAACAACTGTCCATCAATGCACTACGGGCCAATGAGGACTTTTACCACATCATTTGTAACATTACGGTCATGATTATACCGAATAATCCCTGGTCATAATCATACCAAGTCCATCTATGCACTACATGCCACAAATGACTTTCAACATTTTATAAACATGAGGATGATGACAATGATATAAGAATTCAATAAAACAAGTTCAAGAATTAATTTATCCAGGAATTAACAACGTCCAAATTGTCAACATGATACTGCATTGTGGAGTAAAATTCAAGAATGCTTAGAAGAATATTTTCTTGAAAAGATACTGGATGAAACGCAACTATCAAGGATATTCCACAACTTTCATGGAGTATAGAAGTCAAAACTTAACCAACTGAGTACAATAAAGAATGGAATAACAAAAGAAATCACCATGCATGCGATAGACCGCACAGACAGGTTATTCCAATAGAATAATAAATAATGGAACCAGGTCCGGCGTAAACGCACAGACAGGATATTCCGACAGAATAATAAATAATGGAACCAGGTTCGGTGTAAAACACACAGACAGGATATTCCAACAGAATAAAAATAAAAACGGAACCAGGTCCGGTGTAAAACACACAGACAGGATGTTCCAACAGAATAATAAACGGAACCAGGTCCGGTGTAAAACACACAGACAGGATGTTCCAACAGAATAATAGAAGAATGTCACCAAGTATAGGGTAGACCGCGTATACTGGTTATTCCAACAGAATAATAACAAATGGAATAACAGAAGTTCTCTTCATGAATATAAAAGAAATAATATTCCCTACCTTAAAGGAACTGGATATTGGAAAAGTGATGTAGCAGAATACTTTTATTCTCTCTCTCTTATTCTCTCTATACTTTCTCTCTCTATCGCTTGAATGAATTCGTGAAAAATAATGAAGCCCTAGGCCTCTATTTATAGAAAAACTGAGGGTGGCTCTTGGTCTTAACGAAGGGTCAAATGACTCTTGGTCTTAACGAAGGGTCAAATGACTCTTGGTAGTATTGAAGAGACAACTACTATTTGCGAAGGGGTAATTAACCCTTGGAAAACCGAAGAGGCAATTAACTCTTGGTAATATTGAAGGGACAACTACTATTGACGAAGGTAATTACTATTAACGAAGGTAATTACTATTGACGACGGTAATTACTATTGACCAAGGTAAATACTATTGACGAAGGTAAATACTATTGACCAAGGTAAATACTATTGACGACGATAATTACTATTGACGACGGTAATTACTATTGACGATGGTAATTACTATTGACCAAGGTAAATACTATTGACGACGGTAATTACTATTGACGACGGTTATTACTATAGTGAATAGTAACCGGGTGAATAGTAACTCGTGAATAGTAACTCATGAATAGTAACTCGTGAATAGTACTCCGACACGAAAAGTGTCCCGACTACCCCATTGAACAATATATCATATTATGCAGATGATACTGTAACAATAATTGAATCAATAATATGAGATATATGATGCAACAATTACTGTAGCAATAATTGAGTATAACTGAGTGACTTCTCACGTAAGCATCAATAATCAATACCGTGTGCTACTATGCAACAACGCGTATTACTGTACTTTTAACACCGGGTGTTTCAACAGTTAACGATAAAACTTCCGCCATTATTTTCATAAAGTATTTTTGTCATTTTTTTTTTTCAATTCGACAATCATTCTGTTGTGGGGTCCACCAATGATTGTGCCGTCGTACGAATATTCTCCGACAAAAAGAATATTCTCCGACCAAACGAATATTTTATAACAACTTGCTTACTTTGCAAAATTTATAAATACTACCCACAACTATAACATTATATCAAATTCACACCATAATATTAAAAAAATTATTTCTAGAAAATTTAAATCTTTATTTATAAAATCTGGGGTCTCACAATCTCCCCTCCTTATGGAATTTCGCCCTCGAAATTAGGGTACGTACCTGGTATGATAAAGAGGTGAGGATACCTTGAATACCTTTATAGTTGAAAACATTAAATTCATATTTGCAATCCTGCCAAAGATATTCATTAACAATTCATCTTTGCACTACAGGCCAAAGATATACAACTGTAAAACCAATAATGCTGAGACTCAGCTTAATAGTATCACGACCACGAATTATCCATGCACTACGGCCAAGGATAATCGTGTTTTCAATTACGGTCATGATTATACCGAACAATCCCTGGTCATAATCATACCAAGTCCATCTATGCACGTAAGCCACAGATGACTTTGAACACATCCATGAATTAATATTTCATTGCTGAGACTCAGCTCAATAATTAATCCACATCGTCGAATCATCCTTGCACTACAGGCCAAGGATATTCTTTAGTATCACAACCACGAATTATCCATGCACTACGTGCTAAAGATAATCGTGTTTTCAATTACGGTCATGATTATACCGAACAATCCTTGGTCATAATCATACCAAGTCCATCTATGCACGTAAGCCACAGATGACTTTCAACACAATATAAGCATGAGTATAATGATATAAAGAATCAATCAAATGAGATAAATGATAAATATTAAACATTTATAATATAATTTATCCAGAGTTCATGAATATCCCAATGTTATCAATCACTTAATAATCTCACAATATTTTAATCACTTCTTAAACTTATAAATAATTTATTTCAATTGTTTACGCTTTACCATATAATGCATTTAATCATTCAAAAATACCATACTCATAAGATATCATCACCAATGATCAAATCCCTCATAAAAATATGCATATACTCTATATAGAATTCTCTAGTCATAAAATCCTATTTTCTAATTTTGTTACTTCACATAACATATTTAACTCATTTACTCAAAACTAGATCATTTTCATGAAAAATACCAAATCAGTTCCAAAAATATTTCTTTTCTGGGATTTAGCATAATATAATCCCATAATGAAAATATATTTTTCTCGGAATTTTTAAAATTCATTTACTATTTTTCAAAAATCAATTTCTAATTAATTCTTTAAGAAATTAACTACCTCAAGGTTAACTCCAAAAATTCTCAAATCTTGGCAGAATCTTATACATGTTAACGTGAGCTTCCAGTTTAAATTTCATGATCATCGGAGTTATAGAACCTCAGTTATAGCGTTTTTCGTCGGAAAAACCTAAATATTAAAATGGTCATAACTTGCTCATTTTAAGTCAGAATGAGCTCTTTTTTGGACAGGAGGTTCTTTATACCATATGCTATCATGTCCCAAAAGGGTAGAATTTTTCTCACAAATTAAGTGGCCAAAAATGCCCTTTTAAATTTTCTTGCAGCAGCTTTTTGGCACTTTTTAGTTTTTGACTCATTTACTAAAATCAGTCCACACAAAAATCTACAACACCTTTTCTAGTGATTCCACTTGGATAAGTTACAAAACTCATAGATCTAACTTTATAACTTGACCATACTTAAAAATTCAAAATATAATAGGAGATATGGTTAATTGAATTTCATGTTACGTTTTTACCAAAATCTGATTTTTCAACCCTTTGTTATTTCTAAGAAACTTTCATGTTTTCACATAATAACCAATATAACACATTATAACACTTACTAATACCACGTATACCCATGATTTTCATTAGTCAAATGCTTTTATTAGGACTTTCATCATAATCCACGTAAACAGATCCTTTTAGTTGAAGAAATATTTGAGGGTTTTAGAAATGGGTTTTGTACTGGGGTCAATACAAAATTCGATTTCATGCTCTAGGGGTAGTTTAAGAAGTCTTCAAGAATACGTCAGGAAATTTATTAACAATAAAAATATCATTCAAAACTGTGACTCTCATCCAAGACTTGGATAACACATGAAATGAAGGTTTCTCCTAACGGAGTTTCAACCGATAGGTCAAAATCTAACTTCTTTAGAGTCAAATTTAAACGTTGAACGCAAGCAAGAGAGATAAAAGAATGGGTAGAACCGATATCTAATAGGGTATAGACTTCGAAAGAATTTATAATTAACTAACCCGTGCTAACTTCGTTCGGTTTATTCGCTTTCTGAGAAGTCATGAAAAACGCTCTTCCTAAAACCAACGACTTTGTTTTGTCCGTATCCGCCTTTGGTGCCACCGTCCCAGCTGGACTTAACTTTGGTGCATGACAAAATCGGGCTAAATGACATTCTCTTCTTGTAATTTCCACTTCTAATATCTTTGCCAAGATTACCACCGAAGTGGTTATCATTCTTGGCATGATAATTTCCCCCACGATGGTTATCATTGTTCCGATAGCCGTTGCCACCAGTATGATTATTATCGTGTTGTTGGTCGTTACCTTTTGCTTGAACTGAATCAACACTCTCATGTGCTTCATTGCTTATCTCAGCATTTTCAGATGTCATTCTCAAACACTATCACAAAACAAGGGTTAATTAACATATCACATATTATCCCTATACTCTGACCGACCAATTAAATATCAAATAAACTTAGGTAGGTCATACTAGCGAAGGAATTCCCCGTCTCTCCCCTCCTAGTTTTTATCTCACATCTCAGCCAGGGATCATATCCCTAAGCTCTGATACCAACTGTGACGCCCCCAAAATTAGGTATACATCACCCATCTTGGGTCGTCAGATACATAGTACAGAATATAAATACAACTGATTAATACATCTGTCGTGTACAATACGACAAAACATAAACTGTGAGTTTGAATATTATCTTCTAGAGAGTATTCATACTCAAAAGGAGTCCTCATTACATTTATTAACACACCATTACATAGAATAGTGAGGACTACTAACTAATACTATCATTCGGACCATCACTCCGTACCCCGACTTGTCCCAGCTACGTTCTCATTTCCTGAAGAGAACAGTGAAAGAAAGGGTGAGCTCAACTAGCCCAGTAAGAAATATTATGACTAAGATAATGCAGAATAAATTATCATTAGCCTTCAACAATGTTAAACTGATAAAATATAATAGACATCAAGTTTAACTGTAGCGGAACAAGCAATCCATTAAAAGAGTCAAGTAGAAAATAAACTCTACTATCTTTTATGATTTAAAAAGTTTTTCAACACTGTAATCGCTGGGACTCAGCTTAATAAAATAATCCACATCATCGAATCACCCCTGCACTACGGCCAAGGATATTCGTATATTCATTAATGGTCATGATCATGCCAACAACTGTCCATCAATGCACTACGGGCCAATGAGGACTTTTACCACATCATTTGTAACATTACGGTCATGATTATACCGAATAATCCCTGGTCATAATCATACCAAGTCCATCTATGCACTACATGCCACAAATGACTTTCAACATTTTATAAACATGAGGATGATGACAATGATATAAGAATTCAATAAAACAAGTTCAAGAATTAATTTATCCAGGAATTAACAACGTCCAAATTGTCAACATGATACTGCATTGTGGAGTAAAATTCAAGAATGCTTAGAAGAATATTTTCTTGAAAAGATACTGGATGAAACGCAACTATCAAGGATATTCCACAACTTTCATGGAGTATAGAAGTCAAAACTTAACCAACTGAGTACAATAAAGAATGGAATAACAAAAGAAATCACCATGCATGCGATAGACCGCACAGACAGGTTATTCCAATAGAATAATAAATAATGGAACCAGGTCCGGCGTAAACGCACAGACAGGATATTCCGACAGAATAATAAATAATGGAACCAGGTTCGGTGTAAAACACACAGACAGGATATTCCAACAGAATAAAAATAAAAACGGAACCAGGTCCGGTGTAAAACACACAGACAGGATGTTCCAACAGAATAATAAACGGAACCAGGTCCGGTGTAAAACACACAGACAGGATGTTCCAACAGAATAATAGAAGAATGTCACCAAGTATAGGGTAGACCGCGTATACTGGTTATTCCAACAGAATAATAACAAATGGAATAACAGAAGTTCTCTTCATGAATATAAAAGAAATAATATTCCCTACCTTAAAGGAACTGGATATTGGAAAAGTGATGTAGCAGAATACTTTTATTCTCTCTCTCTTATTCTCTCTATACTTTCTCTCTCTATCGCTTGAATGAATTCGTGAAAAATAATGAAGCCCTAGGCCTCTATTTATAGAAAAACTGAGGGTGGCTCTTGGTCTTAACGAAGGGTCAAATGACTCTTGGTCTTAACGAAGGGTCAAATGACTCTTGGTAGTATTGAAGAGACAACTACTATTTGCGAAGGGGTAATTAACCCTTGGAAAACCGAAGAGGCAATTAACTCTTGGTAATATTGAAGGGACAACTACTATTGACGAAGGTAATTACTATTAACGAAGGTAATTACTATTGACGACGGTAATTACTATTGACCAAGGTAAATACTATTGACGAAGGTAAATACTATTGACCAAGGTAAATACTATTGACGACGATAATTACTATTGACGACGGTAATTACTATTGACGATGGTAATTACTATTGACCAAGGTAAATACTATTGACGACGGTAATTACTATTGACGACGGTTATTACTATAGTGAATAGTAACCGGGTGAATAGTAACTCGTGAATAGTAACTCATGAATAGTAACTCGTGAATAGTACTCCGACACGAAAAGTGTCCCGACTACCCCATTGAACAATATATCATATTATGCAGATGATACTGTAACAATAATTGAATCAATAATATGAGATATATGATGCAACAATTACTGTAGCAATAATTGAGTATAACTGAGTGACTTCTCACGTAAGCATCAATAATCAATACCGTGTGCTACTATGCAACAACGCGTATTACTGTACTTTTAACACCGGGTGTTTCAACAGTTAACGATAAAACTTCCGCCATTATTTTCATAAAGTATTTTTGTCATTTTTTTTTTCAATTCGACAATCATTCTGTTGTGGGGTCCACCAATGATTGTGCCGTCGTACGAATATTCTCCGACAAAAAGAATATTCTCCGACCAAACGAATATTTTATAACAACTTGCTTACTTTGCAAAATTTATAAATACTACCCACAACTATAACATTATATCAAATTCACACCATAATATTAAAAAAATTATTTCTAGAAAATTTAAATCTTTATTTATAAAATTTGGGGTCTCACAAGAGTGGAGCTGGTTTGGGCCTCTCAGATGAAGAAGCAGAAGTTAGTAACCTTGTGTTCTTTACTGCTTTAGATCCCATTAATTTTGAAGAAGCTGCGAAGAGTGAGAAATGGCAAGAAGCTATGGATCTTGAGATCCAAGCAATTGAGAAAAATGAAACTTGGGAATTGATGGAGCTGCCGGCTGGTGCTAAGAAAATTGGTGTAAAATGGGTTTTCAAAACAAAATTTAACGAGTTTGGTGAAGTAGACAAGCACAAAGCACGTCTTGTGGCGAAAGGGATGCTCAAAAAAAGGGAATTGATTACAATGAGGTGTTTGCGCCAGTTGCGAGATGGGACACAATCAGATTGGTAATAGCTCTTGCAGCACATAAAGGTTGGAATCTTTTTCAGCTAGATGTTAAGAGCGCTTTCCTCCACGGAGAGTTACTTGAGGAAGTGTTTGTTGATCAACCACCGGGGTTTGTACAGAAAGGAGAAGAACACAAAGTGTACCGGTTGAAGAAGGCCTTGTATGTTCTTAAGCAGACTCCAAGGGCGTGGTACAGTCGCATTGAGTCCTACTTCATGAAGGAAGGTTTTGTAAGGTGCCCTTCTGAACATACACTCTTTATTAAGTCTGATTCAATGGGTAGAATTCTTGTGGTTAGCCTTTATGTAGATGATCTTATATTTTACGGGAAATGATGTGGGAATGTTTGAGGAATTTAAGAGGTCCATAATGCATAAATTTGAAATGACTGATCTTGGAAGGATGAGATATTTCCTCGGGGTAAAGGTGTTGCAGAATGAAGAGGGCATATACATTAGTCAAACAAAATATGCTAATGAAGTGCTTGAGAGGTTTGGCATGTTGGAATGCAATTCTGTCAAAAATCCCATTGTGCGGGGGTCGAAACTTGTGAAGGATGATAAAGGAGTCAAGGTTAACTCTACTACTTACAAATAAATGGTTGGTAGCCTTCGTTATTTAACAGTAACAAGGCCCGACTTGATGCTTGCTGTAGGTCTAGTTAGTAGATATATGGAAAATCCCACTGAGCTTCACTTTCACACTGTCAAGAGGGTGCTTCGATATATAAAGGGGACTTTACAGCTGAGAATATTTTATAAAAGAGGTGGAGATGGAAATTTCATTGGCTACACAGATAGCGACTACACAGGGGATCTTGATGACAGGAAGAGTACTTCAGGATATGCATTCTTGTTTGGAGAAGGAGATGTGGCTTGGTCATCGAAGAAACAACCGGTGGTGACTCTATCCACCACTAAAGCTGAATTTGTGGCAGCAGCCTCATGTGCATGTCAAGGAGTCTGGATGAGGAGGATTCTTGATGCTCTTAATCATTCTCAAAGGGAGAGCACAACGGTGTACTGTGACAATGCCTCCACCATCAAACTCTCAAAAAATGTTGTGCTATATGGAAGGAGCAAACATATTCATGTAAGGTACCACTTTCTTCGTGAGCTAACTCGAGATGGAATTATTGAGCTTATTCATTGTGCAACTGAGAATCAGACAGCTGATATCATGACCAAGGCTCTGAAGCTCAAGGCATTTGAGAAGCTTAGAAAACAACTTGGAGTACGTGAAGTACCAAAGATAAACTGTCTGCAGACTACAAAACAGTTTAAGGGAGGAGATGTTTGAATTGCTGAATAACTATGCCTATATTTCAATTTTTTTTGGTTAATAAGTCCTATTCTACAGGACTAGTAGTTGCTTTGAAATAGTCTTCTAGTAGTGCCACGTTTATAGGATAGTTAGACGTGGTTGTTATTCTTTGAGTTTTCTGTTTTGGTTGTATGGCTATAAAGGCCAGTGTTCTGCTTTGAATTTGAGTAGTGAGAAGTTTCTTTCATCAGCTAGTATTTGTGTTTGCATTAAATTAGATACTTTACAAAAATATCATTAGGGACACCCAGTAAATTTGAGAAACAGGACGATTAGAGATTTACAGACTAACCTGAATTCAGTCATTTTCTCTGCTCTGCTCTGTGCATGGCGTAACAGTACACCTTTTTGTAAATTTTCTCCATCACTGATAAATACAGAGCAAACAACAATCCGGCGCCGATTGTGGTGGGTCAGTTTACCCCTAAAAAATTAGATCTAAAATTTGAGAAACGGAGTATTTATATACACATTACCTATAGAATTTCATCTTAATTTGCTCTAGATCTCTCTATCAATGGAGATTTAAAATTTGCTCTAGTATTTATATACCCAAATGAATAACAGAGTATTCATATACCCAAATTAAGCAAATAACTCTGTTAAGATGAAATTAAGCAAACATATTCCAGTATTTATATACCCAAATTTGCTCCAAATGAATAACAGATGGTGATGGTGGGGGTGGGAGACAGATTTGCTACTGTATAGAGACATACGAGGCTTCTTGTTGTTTGGTGACGGAGCTGGGTCGGCAGGAGGAGTCGCGAGAGTCGAGGAGGAGGAGGTGATCGATGGTCGGATTTGGGTTTTTTTTTTATTGTAAATGAAAAAATGGAGGAAAGAGATGAGAGAGAGGAAAGAGGAAGAAACAAAAAAGTTTTTTTTTATTTATTTTTATTCTTGGCACGTGTCAGTCACGTCAAAAATAAATTAACATCTGTTTGTTTAGTTGACATTTTTTTAACGGGAATGATACATTTGAGCTACGTTTTATAACGTTAAGGGTATTTTTGAAAAAAAAATTAGTTTAAGGTGGAAGTGGGACATCCGTGTAAATATCAAGGATATTTTTGCATATTTACCCTATATATATATATATATATATACAGAAAGGATCAAGAGTAGAACTCTTAAGTAGTAGAACTACCTTAAATAATAGAATTGTATCAAAACGACGTAGTTTTGATAAGACGAGGTGGTATTTTTGTAAATACCATGCCACCGCGTATTTACAAAAATGCCACCGCGTCTTATCAAAACTACGTCGTTTTGATTCAATTCTATTATTTAAGGGAGTTCTATTACTTAAGAGTTCTACTCTTGATATATATATATATATATATATATATATATATATATATATATATATATATATATATATATATATATATATATATATATACGGTCCGGATCTTAAGCTCACCCCTTATTCAACTCACCCGAGCTCACCCCTCCTTTAGCGACGGACCCGATAACGATTCGGTCATACAACCGTCGTCTATACTTTTAGCGACGTTATATGTTATCCGTCGCTAAAAGTATGATGCTTACGGTTGTATGACCGAATCGTCGCCGGGTCCGTTGCTAAAGGTGGGTGAGCTCGGGTGAATTGGATAAGGGATGAGTTTAAGATCCGGACTCTATATATATATATATATAGCTGCTAGTTTGTATGTTTATTATGTTGTTTTGCTAAGATGTAAACAATAAGCAGTGATGATCGATTCAAAATTTTAAATTGACGTGCGGGAGTTAATATTATAAATTATTATATTAAAATGTATTACTAAAATATAAAATTATAAATAAATTCATATCATTAATTAAATCTTAGAGTTTAACAAATTGAATAAGATCAAAGTTGTGGGCACTGGGCAGGGAGCGAGGGGGCATAAATGTTCTATTATCAAACTTAAGGGGGTCTAATGTAATGTACGTAATAATTTTTTTCGCAGATAGCGTTGTGCGAGTTTTGATTGGTGAATATCATGGATCAAAAGATTGCAGAAAGGAAGTTTTAGATCCCAAGGAAATTCAGAGGGAGGGACAGAAATTCTTCCCAAAATTGGAAGGTTTGTGCACTAATCAATGGCGGCGACAGCAACTTCCTCACTTGCTTTGCTTAGAAACGTTGAGCAAAGTTTGTTTCCCTCCAGGTCTACAGTTCCTCGTCTCCGTCCCGCCAAACAATCCCCAAGATTTATTGCCATGGCACCCAAAAAGAAGGTACTTTTATGTGCACGTATATACATAGTTATAAATATATACAGTTTTAAAAACTCCTTGTATCTCCAACCATGGTATGTAATTAGTTGGGATAATCAAACAGTTTCCCCCTGTTTGGTTGCCTATAAAGGGTTGATGCTGTAAGAAAGTAAAATCCTAATTGGGAGGTTGCCTAGAACTTATGAATTTAGTTGATTTCTATGGAAAGAAGATTTAAAATTTGTAATTTTCCACATTAATGAACAGCTAAGCTAAGTAACTGTGTAATGTTTTGTGGTTCTTATCATAGTTTCTTTTCCAAAATCTGTACATGCATCCTTTTGGTTACTGATATCCTAGGTAAACTGAGATTCTATTGACTGACGATTGTTATCAGGAACATTAATTGTTCTCCCTCCGTGCCAAAATCGAAATGAGTCTGTTTTTTTTTTGGAAAAACAAAATTCACACAATTTTTTTTTATTATCAGGTTTAGAATTAATGTCAACTTCCCCTTAAACCTTCTATTTAAATAGTAACCACTCTTACTAGCCTAGTTACTAGTTAGCAAAAATGACTCATTTTGGGACAAAGGGAGAATACCCGTGTCATCATTTTTTCCCCAGAAAATTTGGTGGAAGAAAATATCAAAGAATTTTTGTGGTACGAGTAATATTTAATCCTTACTCCTTTATCCAGCTTTTCAAGTCTCACACTTTCTAAGCTAACCAAATGAAATCTCAAAGCTGGTTTTTGGACACTGTCATGACCACACTAGTATACTCGTCTTCTACTTCTTCTTTTTTTGGGTGTGCACATGTGCTTATAGGTCACTAGAGCACTCTGTTGACAGAGTACTCTAATTTGTCTGCATTAATACAGGTGAACAAATTTGATGATAACTGGAAGAAGCAGTGGTTTGGGGCAGGAATATTTTATGAAGGAAGCGAAGAAGTCGAGGTGGATGTCTTCAAGAAGATAGAGAAGCGAAAAGTGCTCAGCAACGTTGAAAAGGCAGGTCTATTGTCGAAAGCTGAGGAGCTAGGATTTACTCTCTCATCCATTGAGAAGTTGGGGGTGTTCTCTAAGGCTGAAGAGCTTGGGCTCCTGAGCCTGCTCGAAAAGGCTGCGAGCTCCTCGCCATCGACCTTGGCCTCAGCAGCGCTGCCAATTCTTGTAGCAGCCATTCTGGCTATTGTGTTGATTCCAGATGACTCTGCAGGTCTTGTGGCATTGCAGGCTGTACTGGCAGGTTCCCTTGTAGTTGGTGCAGCTGCATTGTTTGTTGGGTCATGGGTTTTAGATGGATTACAAGAGACGGATTGAGTAGTTAACCACTTAGGCTACCATCAGGTCACACTTAATTGAGTTCACGCGTGATTACCTGATGTACTGAGTCTGTCTTCTAAGGCTTTACGCATTGGCATGCTTCACTCAATCATTCTAAGGTCACAAGCTCTTTTGGAAAGACCTTCATATAATTTTGTACAGATTCTCTTTGTAATTCTCATGTTTAATTCCGTTTCTGGATTCTTTTTTTTTTCTCTGTTGTTATTACAACAAAAGGTAAGTAGGGATATGTAACTACTCTTATCTTCAGTCCAGGAAGAATTTTGGAAACTTTTGAAGAGCTAGTAGCTCGTGATTTGTTAAGCAATAAGGATTTGTGTATATTTAACTTTCTTGTGAATTAGGGCACAGGTGTTGTTTATTTTGTCTGCTTTATTGTATTACTACAAGGAGGGTAGATGGGATTAAAAGGAGTTTTAAGATGGGGAGTGAATATTGAATTTTAAGAAAATGGTTTAATAACAATATCCAAACGTGGTGTTAATTGAGTTTACCTACCTTTAAATTGATGAAGTAGAGAGCAAATTAATAGGGATAACTGAAGGGAGCAGCCAAAATACAATAAGTCTTGCCGGACAGGAAAATTGGACCGGTTCAATTTTTTTTTTTTTTTTATTATGACTCTCAAAAAATGTATAGTATTTATTCTAACAGAAATTTTTATAAAATATAGTGTTTTAGGTGTAATTTGGATACACATACAAATACAGGATTATACAGTCTGTATAACCCTGTATTTGTATGTGTATCCAAATTACACCTAAAATACTATATTTTATAAAAATTCCTATTTTGAAATAAATACTATATATTTTTTGAGAGTCACAATAAAAAAAATAAAAAAATGAACCGGTCCTATTTTCAGATCCCAATTTTCTGTCCGCGTAGCACTAATCGCCAAAATAATATGTAAAGAAAGTTTATGATATGAGAGTAAACAGTCACCTCAAGTCAAAATAAACTTTATGGTATTTACAAGATCAATCCAAAATTATCAAGTTCTCACTCATTACTTTCTAAAATTAGAGGTACAATTTAATTTTAAAGATTAAATAACGACATATTAAATTTTAAAATTAACATGACTCATAAAAATTTAAAATAAAATAAATTTTATGATTACTAATTTTTATTGTATACTATACAATTATAATAATTGTATCGAATAAAATTAAATAAATTCAAATAAATTTAAAATATAATATGTTATTGTTAGATATCAAAAGTCAAATTATAGTACACAGATGAATAGAGACAAAAGTTTACATACAGCAGGCATCACAATTGCAGAGACCCAAAAAACGGTTACCCAAAATTCTATATTAATTCAAAATTTTAAATAAAAAATATAAATGGAGATGCGGGGTATCGATCCCCGTACCTCTCGCATGCTAAGCGAGCGCTCTACCATCTGAGCTACATCCCCAATGTCAGTGAGAGTCAATATATATTTAATAATTAAAACAAAAAAGAAGAATTCATGATCATTCTTCGCGATCCTTGTCCAGACTCCAGATGCCGTCCTCATCCTAATTTGAAGCATCAAGGTAGGTCCTCCCTCTCTAGTACTCATATTTACTTCATAGACATTGACCCCTCATGCGTATTTGTGAATTTTGTTTGCTTTCTTACGTTGTACTGTTCCTTCTTTGTACAAATTTGGCTCACCTCTATTCTGTGTTTTCTTTTTCATTCAAATCACTGAAACCTGAAGGGGAAACTAATTGTTATATACTCTTATATATCCAATGGATTTTTATAATTTTGCTGTAGATGTTCGAATTAATGCCAATTAGTGAGGAATACGTGGGGCTTCATTTCATATTACTAGTTGTTTATCAAATTTGTTGCTATAAACTTTTTCTTGCATATTTTTCCCTACACAATCCTATTGCCTTTTCCATCCACTAATTTACTGAGAAAGTTACTATTTTTAGATGGTTAACATTTGGTGTTTGATGAGTAGTGTTAATTGGTTTATTTCTTCCATAATGTACTCACCCTACTTTTCGCAAGTGGATTGGCATTCATATTGATGTAACTTTCACTGTTGAAAATCTTGAAAGTGGTGTGGACGCTTCTTCCAAAAAAGTGTCTGTGTGAAGCATTTGTTGGACATTAATACCTCTTTAACACTCCACTGCCTTATTTTCAGCTTAAAATGTGTACACTTATTTAAGTAGACATTGCCATAACCAAAGCCAAGCAGACCACACCGCATAATTATTGGATATTCAGTTTCATGTCCGTTTAAAAGCCTAGTGTATATTTAAAAGTCCGAATAAAAATTATGATTATCTGTACAAGTTTGGTATAGACCCATAATCTTGACTCTTGAGTGCTAATAATTTCAATTTCCAAGCATAGTTCCTTAACAAAGTAGATGATGATAACATGATTCTTCATGGTATTCCTACATAGACACACTTACAATGCTGAAGATCAAAATTCCTGGAGAATTGTGATAAGAGATGCATAATATGCATCATCTAGGTTGATGACTCACCATTATGACTATTTACTGATTTAATCTTCTACTGGCCTTAGCTTACTAGAAAGACCATATTAAATAAGTTACATGATAGGGATGATTTGACCTCTCATGACATGCACATTACTTGTATTTCCTATTGATTATCAGGCCTTGTTGATTTGTATTTATGGCAGTCGGCCCAAGCGAGATAATGTAAGAAGTTCAATCTGCTTAATACGCACATCAACCAGTAAAATCTTTCTAGGTGATAATGATTTATGTTGCTGCATAGAGCCATGTTGCGTGCCAAAAGTTACTGGTGACATGGTTCAGTATTGATACTAGCACCGAGCTGAGATAGTACTCCATAGCCATTTAGGCCCAGGAGAGAGATGTTGCCAAAGATCTCATGCTAAGTGGAGCCTATGTGAAGAAGAATTCCATCATGCCAGCTAAGCTGAAAAGATCAGTGGATCCAAGGAACAATTATTGCATGGCGACCCAAAGGAATGTAATAGGTAGAGGTTCGGTGGAATTCAGTAGACCAGATTGGGCTGCCGCCTTTTTTCACTTCATTTCGACCAGAGCTGCAGCTGTCATGGCCACAACAGAGAGGAATAGCCCAGTTCCCATCCGTTGGAGATGAGTGATACCCATTTCAGTTCTGGTTACCTTCCTGGCAGATGGGATGATAACATGATTGTACACCGGTGCAAGGACATGATGCAGAGGACAGGAAATACAGGGAGAGAAGCTGGTGGAACCTTTAACAAGCCAATCTTAGTGTTCATGGTGGCTGCTTGTTGAACGTAAAAGGTGGAAAGCTGAGCAAGGCAGCAGTTGAGCATAATGGTTGACATGAAGATTGCAAGGATATCAAGTACTATCTTCACCTGTTCTACTGCTTATTGGTTACTGCTCTATTGAGGAACTTGAAGTGTTCTGCTGTTGTCTGATCTGGTTCTTTTTCTTTATTATGGACTTCTTCCTCACAATATTTGGTTGCGGTCATCACTATAGCGTAGTGAGGAATCTTAAGAAAGCAAGTGTTGAAAACTGCTGCAGTCGAAACTTGTTGCAAACAGAGCTATGCAGTCCTAAAGCTATGTGTAGATCCGCTATGTGATTTCTAGAGCTAGACTAAAGCTAAATAAATGGATCCTACCTTGAACATTGTTGTAATAGGGATTCCTCTGGGAATTCTGTTCCTGTATCTAGTGGAGCGAAGGAGAAAGATTGGGATGGATATTTGAAACAACCTGGGTCAAATCTCGAGTTCGGAACAAATCTTGGGTCAAATCCCAAATCCAAATCAAATCAATCAAAATAAGGCCTCAAACTACTGGCCCAATAGTATCTTCTTGGGTCATCTAAGCTCACCACAGGCTCCCAAAAGGTCATGACTTGAAGGTACTATTGGTAGTTACTTAATTCCTCATATACAGATAAATTTTCTCCCTATCTTTCGATGTGGGACTGGGGTACTAATATATATATATATCTCTTTTATATCAGAATGTATATAGGTAATACATATAAAGTCTATAATAATAATAATAATAATAATAATAATAATAATAATAATAATAATAATAATAAAATGAGTTTATTAACGGGTTAAAGATGGAAGAATATTGTAAGACCCCGAATTTTATGAAATAAAAGTATTCAATTTTTCTTATAATTACTATTTAGTAAATGGTTAAATTGATAAAAGTTTAAAGTTATGGGTGAAATGTAAATTTTTTTTCAAAATAAGCAAGTGGTTATAAAATAATCATTGTTGTCGGGGAATATTCGTTTGGTCGTGGAATATTCTTTCTGTCGGGGAATATTCGTACGACGGCGCAGCTATTTGTGGGCCCCATAACGAATAACTGTCGGGTGAAGGAAAACGACAAATTTGAGTTTTTACAAATAACGGCGTAGTTGTTATCGTTAACACTGTTGGAATATCCGGTGGTTAAAATACAGTAATACGCGTTATTGCACAGTAGCACACGGTATTGCATAGTATTTTTGAAATTATTGATTCTTACGTAAGAAGGCACTACTCAATAATTGTTACAGTAATTACTGTTCAATATTTTATTTTATTGATTCAATAATTGCTACGTTGAAATTTTGTATTATTGTTGTTCAATAATTGTTGCTGCACAGTATTTTCTATTATCAGATCAATAATTCATATTATTTGAATAGTATTATAGATAACATTATTGACAATGTCTAGAAAGTTCTGTCTAAGGAGAGGTTTGGTCATTTAATTGCGCGCCAGTAAGAAAAAATTCTTATTGGAAAGCCCCCTCTTTCCTGGGAACGGCCTGGTTGTCATAAATGTGATTCTGTAATATTATTTGTGAATAATTAATTATTGATTCATATGATAAGAAAATATTTATTTTATGTGGATATAAATGAGAGATATATTTTTGTGGTTAAAATTGAAGGAGTTAATGTTGAGGTTTTTATCAGTATTTTTGTCGGAATGGAGGTATTAAAAATCAAGATTTTTGAGATATTTTGCGGGGGTTATAATTTTTAATCCGACCGTTGGATCGTGGTAATTTTTGGATATGTTATACATATATAAGTTGAGTATATGTCCATAAATTTTGAACCGTTAAAAATGAACGTATGATTTGTTATGAATTTTAAGAGGTGGCTGATTCGGAAATCAGGTTATAAATCATTTTTGGTGGAAAATTCTAGAATTGGTGGGCCCCACTTGTGGTTGGTGAAGAAATGTGCAGAATTATATTTCAAATGTGGTGGGTGGGAATAGTAGCAGGTAAAGCCATCAGGTTGCAGGTCAAACCTACCAAAATTTTCCTATAAATAGAGGGCTAAGTTAGAATTGAAAATCACACCAAAAACATAAGTTTTCTCTCTTTCTCTCTCTATATTATGAAGCATATTTTGTGAGTTTTTAGATACTTGGTGAGTTGCTATTCATTAGTGCAAGTTTCCTTCAGCATCATATCCGATATCCAGTCAGAAGTACTGCTCTTTTGAGGTAAGGGATAGTAATGGATTTTAAGGGTTGTTATGATTTTCAGTTTCGTAATTTTTCTGATCTTCAAAAATTATGGAAAAATTTGAAATGATATTTTGATGAGTTTTATTGATTGTGTCCAAAAATGGTGATTTTTGGATGTATAGATTAAGAGTTATGAATTTTACGGGAAAAGACTATTTTAAAAGTAACCGCTTATAATTCCTTGTGGTTAACTCCAAAATTGATGAAATTTTTATTGGGAGTACATGTGTATGATAGAAGTATACTCTGTAAATTTTAGAATTTTTGGACAAAAGTATAATTTTTGATAAATGTCTAAATATTCGGTGGTTTTGGCCATATGAAAAATAGTAAATGAGTTTTAAAAATTCTGAGAAAAATTTATGTTCAATATGGGACTATATTATGCTAAATTCCAGAAAAGAAATATTTTTGGAACTGATTTGGTATTTTTCATGAAAATGGACTAGTTATGAGTAAATGAATTAAACATGTTATGTGAAGTAAGAAAATTGGAAAATAAGATTTTATGGCTTGAAAATCCTATATGAGGTATGTGCAGATTTTTGATGAGGGTTTTGATTATTGGTGATAAAATCTTATGAGTTTGGTATTTTAGAATGATTAAATGCATTATGTAGTAAAGTGTAAACAATTAAAATAAATTGTTTATAAATTTAAGTAATGTTATTATTTCAATATTATTATACCGAAATATTGGTATGGATTTTATTGTGGAATTTCTATCTTTTGTGTCGGGGTTACTATTCATGAGTTACTATTCACGATTTACTATTTATGAGTTACGAATATTTCTTTTGAGATTAAAACTATATGTTGATCATATTATTTTTATCATCATATATAACATTTTTATAACCCTGATGTTGAAATTCTCTTTCACTGGAGTGTAAAGATTGGTAGATTATTGGTATGATCATGACTAGGGTTCTCTTTGGCCTGTAGTGCAAAGTTGAATTGTGACTGGTATGATCATGACCATTGAATTTATAAGTGAATATATTTAGCTTAAGTGCAAAGGTGAATTGATCAACATGGTTATAATTATTGTTTATATAAATTCTGAAATGATTAAATATTTCTTTGAGATATGAATATATTTGGCCTGTAGTGCAAATATGAATTGTTGATGAATATCTTCGGCATGTAGTGCAAAGATGGCCTGTTGATGAATATCTTTGGCCTGTAGTGCAAAGATGAACTGTTGTTGAATATCTTTGGCCCGTAGTGCAAAGATGGTTTGTTGATGAATATCTTTGGCCCGTAGTGCAAAGATGGATTTGTTAGTATGATTATAAACAGGAACTGTGATTTGGTATAACCATGATCTTTGATGTTTCAGGTAAAGACAGGTGATGAAAATATTCTTCGTCCTGGGTGCGAAGAAAAATTTATAGTCACAATTATGATTATGAGTTATTCATATGATTGTGGAAAGGAACTGTTGAGTGATGTTACATGGATAAAATATTGTTGGTGGATTTTTAACATGGAGAAGATAATAGACTTTATAGTCTATTTGACTCTTCTAATGGATTGCTCGTTCCGCTGCAACTATGGTTGAAATTTTTATCATTTACCATATGTTCTAAATCTCTGATTTATTATTGATGAAGACTGTTGATAATTTAATTATCTTTAGTCATGATATTCTTTACTGAGCTAGTTGTGCTCACCTTTTTGCTTCACAACTCCTTTCAGGTAATAAGAGTGTAGCTGGGTCGAGCGAGGGTAACGGGAAAATAGAACGGTGGTCTCTAGCTGTGGATGTTCTCCCGAAGCAGTATAGAAAAGTTCATTTAGTAGTTATATTTGGTGAATCCAATAGGGTAAGGTGTACCCAACGTTGGAAGGGTGGTTTGCCACTATCATACAAGATGTCTAACGACATACAACCTCGTGTCATCATAAGACAGGGATGTGCTCATCCACTTGCTGAGTATATATACGAGCACTACCTATATAATCTTGGTGTTTGTTTGAAGTATAATTCTCAATTAGAGATAGTAGAGATAATGATATGTCAAGAGAAGACTCACCATTGGGAAGAATATGATAGTAATCTTCTCGTTTTTCTTTGGGGTCTATTGGGTCAACCAAGGATAATTCTGTGGCCATATGATAGCTATCATAACCTAGACGCGTGGCCTCCCATGTACGAAGGTTTCCTTGAGCACTTCCCAAAGATTCTAATTTCTAAAATAGTTTTTGACTATACCTTTATGTAAGGTGTCATTGTGAGGTGATGTCCACTGTTAAAACATGAGTCACATTTGGTATATATTTGTATCCAAACTCACAGCATATGTGTTGTTGTATTTTGCACGACAATTGTTGTAATAAAGTTGTAGTTATTTTCTGTACCATGTATTTGACGACTCAGAATGGGTTGGGTGGAATGGACCTATTTTGGGGTTGTCACAAATATTTTTACGAGTGTACTTATATTTATTATTATTTTGTTTAATTAGCTCGGACGGAAGAAATTTAACGAGTCGAATTTGGAATATAAATTTGGGTATTACATTGCTTAATCTAGGTACGGATTTCGTACTTTTTCAGCTAGACTCTTTTGAATATAATTCGTTCGTTTTATTATTCGTTTAAAAATTTGGTATTGCTTCTTAGGATTATTCCTTGTTGTCCAATTTATTGTGATAGTTTCGTTTTGGTGTTGATAATTAAATTCATATTTGTACTCCTTGAACTAGTTAATCGTATCAGTATATTTTGGAGACTTTATTCGTTTGTACCATTGTTCGTATATTTTCGTTCACATTCGGGAGTCATTTTGATCATTGATATATTGTGATAATCAATAATATTTGTATTTGATAATTCGATCTCATTTGAATATGGTCATGTAAGCCTTGTGATTTGAACCTCTTTTGGCTTACATTTTGTAGTTTGATCCTTAGGGTATACTTGAGCTAACCACCTGTGGGGGTACCACAGGCATGTCCTCTTGACACAAGGGCATGACACCTTCCGTGGCGGTGTGATTAGTCCACGGCGTATCCTTTTGTATGCTCTGGGTATGAGCTTTGGCCATTTGATATATTTGTTCAGGATACGTATGGGTCGACCCAGTATTTGATTTGATTCGATTTGTTTGGCGGATTAGTGACGTATGTGTCGTGCGTACTATCCGATTTGATTTGTATACATCATGGTATCGATGTATTTTGTTAGCCTTTGGCTATTTGTGTTGGAGCTCAGTATGAAATTGTTACCGTATAACCATTTGATTCAGCCCTATTTGTTTGGGATTCTTTTGGATATAATTATTCGATTGACAGTGTTAGTCATTTGTAAATAGACTCTCAAATTTTGATCTATTCGTAATTCGTTTGTAATTCGCATGTGTTCATTCATTCAACTCTTTTAGATTCATTACTTATTGTAATATATTTATTCATCTTCATATCCGTACTGGGCGATTAGCTCACGCTGTATTCTTTTTTCCGACAGGTAATCAGGGGTGATCAGGATTTATGGGATGAGAGCTACCTTTGATCCAAATGAGTAGATTAGCTTTTGAGATTATTATTAGACTTGATTTTTCTAAGATTTTGTAATTGGATGTTTTGGGGCCTATTTTGACATTTATTTCTTATCAGTAGATACTATGTAAATGTGGAGTTCCTTCTATTTAAATTGGAGTATGTGACATTTGGTATTAAATTTTATTGGAGATATTTTGAGATTTATTAGAGGTTTGTATTTATTATGTTTGTACGTGACATCCCTTTTTCCTTTTGGGAAAGGGGGTGTTACAATATTAATATTATTGCAGTGGAGATTCCAAATCCTCATTGCCAGCCTTTATTGTCCTCAATCCATACCACAAAAGTCACTGCAATTAATGTCCCACAAGAGTGGCAAAAGAAGAAATATTTAAAGAATGTTGATCTCTTCTTTCTTCCCTCTGAAAAGTTCTCATCAAACTGCTCAACTCCATGTGTGGGAAGTGAACCTTTAATCCCACCAACACCCAACACCACCAGATAGAAGCCTGCGAGCAGCATTGCTGCTTTTGCACCTTCTAGTTCCTGGCATGAAGTGTTTCTTTTGGTGAACCTGCAGCTTGGTGGTCTCAGCGAAGTTATGTGTGCTTGCACTGTCTGGATTAAAAGACCCTGTTCCAAAGTTCAAAATCAGCTAAGAGAACCTGTGTAAAGATCTTGTATGGTTTTGATGTCAAACTAAGGATAAGTTATTTCACTATCTAGTTTCATGAGTCATGACAATAATGCATGTATTGAAAACATGTGATTTTTATCTGTCAGGGAAGTTTGGCTAATTCAACTGTGTAGAACAACTAGAATATGATGGACATACAGTTAATGTGCATAATCACCCTGTCTCTTGGAAAACAATGTTGACCTTTAACGAATATATTCTGCTACATGAATTTGTTATGTATGTTTCTTTATCAGTTACTATTCATTATGAATATGGTTATGTCCCTACAAGTGGTTTGGACATTTCATTCATAATCAGCACCGGCCTTGGGCTAAAGCCCAAGGTGCCCGGGCTTTAGGCCCAAAAATTTTTAGGGCCCCCTTAAATAGCATATTGGTCAGATAATCTCCTTCACAGTTCGTCTCCTTCATAATTGCCCGGGCTTTTAGTTTGTCTCCTTCATCTCAGATAGTCTCCTTCACAGACTCAGTTCACACAAATAGTTCGTTTTCTAGACTCCTTCACACAAATAGTTCATCTCCTTCACACAAATCAATCAATCTGAAAAGTAAATAATCAATTGAGCTTCTCCAGCAGCGGACTTCGTCTCCTTTAGTCCTTCATCACTGTTTAATTTCAGGTATTAATTCTATTTTTTAGGGTTTTAAAATTAATTGTTTTGTTTATGAGATTTAGAAGCATTGTTTAATTTAATTGGGCTTGATTACTGATTGAGTAGATTTGTTTATGCTACTATGGAATTGTTTATGCTATTATGAATTTGTTCCAAAGCTCTCTTATTTTCCTTCATTCTAAAATTTATTTCCAAGCATACAAGAAGGAGTTGGAGTTGTCAATTATTGGGGAAGGACTAGAAATCAATTGCAGCAAAAGAAGCTACTTTTGATCACCATCAGTCTTGATAATTGCATCAAGCAAGGTAAGATAACATCTATTTATAAAATTTATGAAAAATTGAAGAACATAATGTTGGAAATTGTTGTTATTGCTATATTGTTGTTGTGATTGGGTTGTGATTGGGTATGTAGGGGATATTATGCAGGCGATGCGGAGTAATAAGGAAGGAATTATATGGCTGAACCATATATTAATACATATGAAAGCTGTTTTTAAAAATAACGCACTTAGCATGTTTGAGAAAATGCTTCTTAGGGGCTGTCAAGCTTAAAATGGAGAATTGCTCCATGTTATAAGCAAGATGACATATATGCATGTTATATGAGGTAATTCAAGTGGTTTGGGTAAGCCAATGTAATTCAAGTGGTTTGGGTTTGGTTAAAAAATTGTTCAACTGAGAAGTTTCAAGCCCTTGTAAAAACGGATATTATATGTAAGACCCCAACTTATTAATGAATAAAATCAAATTTTCTCTAAATATTATTGTGAATAATAAGGGGTTAATTTGATATAATACTTTGGTTATGGGTGAAATGTGCAAATTTTACAAAATAAGCAAGTGGTTATAAAATATTCATTTTGTCGGGGAATATTCGTTTGGTCGTGGAATATTCTTGCTGTCGGGGAATATTCGTACGACGGCGCAGCCTTGTGTGGGCCCCATAACGGAAAGCGATTGGATGAAGAAAACGACAAGTATAAGTTGTTTATTAATAACGGCGTAGTTGTTACCGTTAACACTGTTGAAATACCGGTGGTTAAAAATACAGTAATAACGCGTGGTTGCACAGTAGCACACGGATTGCACAGTATAGTTGAATTATTGATTCGTACGTAAGAAGGCACTACTCAATAATTGTTACAGTGATTACTGTTCAATATTTTATTTTATTGGTTCAATAATTGCTGCATTGATATTTCATATTATTGTTGTTTCAATAATTGTTACTGCACAGTATTTCCCATTATCAGATCAATAATTCATATTATTTGAATAATATTATTAGATAACATTATTGACAATGTCTAGAAAGTTCTGTCTAAGGAGAGGTTTGGTCATCTAATTGCGCGCCAGTAAGGAGAAATCCTTATTGGAAAGCCCCCTCTTTCCTGAGAACGGCCTGGTTGTCATAAATGTGATTCTGTAATATTATTTGTGAATAATTAATTATTGATTCATATGATAAGGAAATATTTATTTTATGTGGATATAAATGAGGGATATATTTTTTTGGTTAAAAATGAAGGAGTTAATGTTGAGGTTTTTATCCATATTTTTGTCGGAATGGAGGTATTAAAAATCAGGGTTTTTGAGATATTTTACGGGGGTTATAATTTTTAATCCGACCGTTGGATCGTGGTAATTTTTGGATATGTTATACATATATAAGTTGAGTATATGTCCACAAATTTTGAACCGTTAAAAATGAACGTATGATTTATTACGAATTTTACAAGATGACTGGTTCAGAAATTGTTGAATTTTCGGAGTTTATCATTTTGGTGGAAAATTCTAGAATTGGTGGGCCCCACTTGTGGTTGGTGAAGAAATGTGCTGAATTATATTTCAAATGTGGTAGGTGGGAATAGTAGCAGGTAAAGCCATCAGGTTGCAGGTCAAACCTACCAAAATTTTCCTATAAATAGAGGGCTAAGTTAGAATTGAAAATTACACCAGAAACAAGTTTTCTCTCTTTCTCTCTCTAGATTATTGAGTGTATTTTGTGAGTATTTAGATACTTTGAGAGTTTCTATTCATCAGAGCAAGTTTCTTTCAGCCTTATACCGGTATTCCGACCAGAAGTACTGATATTTTGAGGTAAGGGATATTATTTTCTTCTTAATGATATTATTTTCTTCAATATCATTATGCTGAAATATTGATATGAGTTTTTATCAAATTTGGAACTTTTTGTGTCGGGGGTTACTATTCACGTATACGGCACTATTCACGTATACGGCACTATTCACGAATACGGCACTATTCACCGAAAAATAAAATTTTTCCTTTTTATCCAAGATGTCTATTATGGTTACTATCTTTGATTGTATCCATGTTTTGATCTTTATTTTTGAATTCTGCTTCACAATTGATTATTATGAAGTATTATTGATCTTGGATAAACTGTTATACGAATCCCTACTATTTGTCCTTCTGTCTCATTGGATTCGTTCTCTTTAAGATATTTTTCATCATCCTCAGTCCTAAATGATGATATTACTGAATATCTTTGGCCTGTAGTGCAAAGATGTATAATTACTTGATGAATATCTTTGGCCTGTAGTGCAAAGATGAACAGGTGTTGAGATGAACATGACCGACTGATGATACAAATGAATATCTTTGGCCTGTAGTGCAAAGATGAATATTTGGTTAAAGATGATTATTAATTGATGTTACAGGGATAAAATATTGATGATGGACTTTTAAATCTTAGAAGATAGTAGAATTCTTTCTCTACTTGACTCTTCTAATGGTTTGTTGTTTCCGCTGCAGTTGTTGATCTAAAACTTGTTGTCGATTATATTTTATCAGATTTTTCCCTGTTGAAGACTAACGATAATTTGTTGTATATTATCTTAGTCATAATATTCTTTACTGGGCTAGTTGAGCTCACCCTTTTCCTTTTTGTTCTATTTTTCTTCTCAGGAGGTGAGAACATAGCAGGATCTAGTCGGGGTATGGAGTGATGGTTCTAGAAAGATGTATTAGCAGTCCTCACTATTTCTGTAAAATAGTGTTTGAATAATTGTAATGAGGATTTATTTGAGTGTGGATATTGTCTAGAAGACAATATTTGTATTTAAACTCACAGTATGTGTTGTCGTATTTTGCACGACAATTGTATTATTGAAGTTGTAGTTTGCTTTCTGTACCATGTATTTGGCGACTCAGAATGGGTGTTGTATACCTATTCTGGGGGCGTCACAGTTGGTATCAGAGCTTAGGGATATGATCCCTGGCTGAGATGTGAGACAAGAACTAGGAGGGGAGAGACGGGAAATTCTTTGGCTAGTATGACCTGACTAAGTTTATTTGGTGTTTATTTGGTCGGTCAGAGTATAGGGATAATATATGACATGACTATTAACCCTTGTTTTATGGCAGTATTTAAGAATGGCAGCTGAGAACGTTAATAATGGAGTAAATCAGACCATGGAGACACCTTTGATCACTACCCAGAGGAACGTGCAACAGGAAGGCAATATTCCTCCTGTAAACAACGTTACCGAGCAAACGATGAATGATGGAATGTTTAGGAGCTTTTTGCAGTTCATGCAAAATCAAACGAGGGAGACTCGTGTGCAGAATACGGGTGGAAATGATAACAACGCGCGGTTTGTCACAGCTAAGCAGTTCAAAGAATTGGGACCACCAGAATTTAAGGGAAAGCCGGATCCGATCATGGCGGAAACGTGGGTCAAGCAAATTACCAAGATATTTGATGTCTTGGGATGCACGGAGGAACAGAAGGTTCCATTCGCCACATTTATGTTCCGCGGTGAGGCAGACTACTGGTGGGAGTCTGTGAAGCGTACCCAGCCTGACGCACTCAACATGTCCTGGGAAACATTTCAAAAACTGTTCAATGACAAGTACTTTCCTGAAAGTATTCGTCATATGAAGGAGGTTGAGTTTATTAGACTGGAACAAAACAACATGACGGTGTCCCAGTACGAGGCGAAGTTTGCAGAGTTATCCAGGTTTGCACCTCATTTGGTCGAAAATGAGGAACGAATGACGCGGATGTTTCTGAGAGGTTTAAAACCTGAGATTCGTCAATACCTTATCTCTCATAAATTTTCTTTGTATTCAGACGTTGTCAACAGGGCCCAATTATTAGAGAGAGATAATGAGTATACTCAACCGAGGGACCACAACCAGGGTCATACCGGTGACAGCAATCATCAGAGCGATGATAACCAACGAGGAGGGAAAAATACGAACAAAGGCGGTAACCACTCGGGTGGTCATCGTGGCCATGATAATAGGAGATGTGAGTCAAGTGGAAATTTTAGAAAGAGGAGATTCAACAATGACGGGAAGACATCAGCAGCAGCACCAGCACCAGCACCAACAACAAATTTTAGGGGAGGAGAACGACCGCCAGTTAGATGTTACAAATGCGGGAAAGAGGGACACATCAGCCCAAACTGTCCACAACAATCCAAGGTGTGTTACAACTGTGGGAAGGAAGGCCACATCGCTCGAGATTGTACTATAGCGAAACCAAGTTCAGCGGGAGTGGTGATTCCAAGGGCTGTCCCGGATAAGGCGAAATCAGCGGTTCCTGGAAGAGCGTTTGTCGTAACCGGTCAAAACGTAAGAAACCCGAACGAGGTGATCACGGGTAAGCTAATCTTGAATTCTTGCGAAGTTTATACTTTACTAGATACCGGTTCTACCCATTCTTTTATCTCTCCTGCTTGTGCTCAACGTTTAAACTTGACTCCGGAGAAATTGGACTTTAACTTATCTGTTGAAACTCCGTTGGGTGAAACCTTCGTTACATCTACAGTTTATAAATCTTGCATGATCCAAGTTGGCACTATCACATTACCTGTTGATCTTATCTCTTTAAAGATACTTGCTTTTGATGTGATTTTAGGAATTGATTGGTTAACCACTCATCATGCTAAAATTGATTGTTTTCGTAAGGTTGTTAGTTTTCATATTCCTAACCAACCTGTCATACGAATTCAAACTACTAAACCACTAAAATCAGTCACTGTCATATCAAGCCACAAAGCTATTCGTTTATTGAAAAACGGATGTCAAGCTTTCTTAGCCCATGTTATGGATTTGAACAAAGACAAGTCAGATTTGAATAATATTTCTATTGTTAGAGAATTTTCCGATGTATTTCCTGAAGAACTTCCCGGTCTACCCCCGGAACGAGAAATTGAATTCTTTATTGACCTTGAACCCGGTACAAAGCCCATTTCTAAAACCCCATATCGAATGGCTCCTATTGAACTTCAGGAGTTAAAAGTCCAACTACAGGAGTTGTTGGACATCGGTTTTATTCGTCCTAGTACGTCTCCTTGGGGTGCTCCTGTTTTATTCGTAAAGAAGAAAGACGGGAGTATGCGACTTTGTATTGACTATCGAGAATTGAACCATGTCACCATCAAGAATAGGTATCCGCTACCTCGCATTGATGACCTGTTTGACCAGTTGCAAGGAGCACAATTCTTTTCAAAGATCGATCTTCGTTCTGGATATCATCAGCTGAAGATTAAAACTGAGGATATTCCAAAGACTGCCTTCAGAACTCGGTACGGGCATTATGAATTCTTAGTAATGTCTTTTGGATTGACTAATGCTCCTGCTGCCTTCATGGATATGATGAACCGTGTATTCAAAGAATATTTGGATCAGTTCGTTGTTGTCTTTATTGATGACATCCTCATCTATTCCAAAAGCCGTGAAGATCATGAGCGCCATTTGAAGCTGGTACTGCAAAGGCTTCGTGAAAATAAGCTATATGCCAAACTGAAGAAATGCGAGTTCTGGCTTGAGGAAGTAGCATTCCTTGGGCACGTGGTGTCAAAACATGGAGTATCTGTCGACCCGGCGAAGATTGAAGCCATACAAAGTTGGGAGCAACCGAAGTCGGTAACCGAAGTACGTAGCTTTCTGGGCTTAGCTGGTTATTATCGGAGATTTGTGGAAGGATTTTCTCGAATCGCTACTCCGTTAACTCAGCTGACTCGGAAAGATACAAAATTCGTATGGAGTGAGGAATGCGAGAAGAGTTTTCAAGAACTTAAGAGGAGACTCATTTCGGCACCTGTTCTGACAATACCATCTGGTTCGGATGGATTTGTTATCTACAGCGATGCTTCAGGCAAAGGGTTAGGATGTGTTCTCATGCAACATGGGAAAGTCATAGCCTATGCCTCGCGACAACTCAAAGAATATGAGAGGAATTATCCTACTCATGATTTGGAGTTGGCAGCAGTCGTTTTTGCGTTGAAGATCTGGAGACACTACCTGTATGGGGAGAAAGTGGAGATCTATACAGATCATAAAAGCCTCAAATATTTCTTCACCCAAAAGGAACTCAACATGCGGCAACGACGTTGGCTTGAGCTGTTGAAAGATTACGATCATACCATCCAATACCATCCTGGAAAAGCAAACGTAGTAGCTGACGCATTGAGTAGAAGATCATATGCGGGTACGAGTGCAATATTTTTAACACAAAGGCCCATTTTGTATGACTTGCAAAGGATGGAGATAGAGATGAAGGCTCCAAGTACCCACATGATGATATCAAATATACGAGTAGAACCGACTTTAATCGATAAAGTTAAAGCTGCTCAAGCTACGGATATAGAGCTGATGCGTATGAAGAAGAAAGTGCAAGAAGGTGCTATTCCAGAAGCAAGAATCGATGAAGAAGGAATACTTCGAGTCAACTCCAGACTTTGTGTTCCTAACGATTTTGACTTGAAGCATAGAATAATGATGGAGGCACACAACACACCGTTTGCAATCCATCCTGGGAGTACCAAAATGTATCACGATCTTCGACATACATTTTGGTGGAGCAATATGAAAAGAGAGATCGCGGAGTTTATCTCGAGGTGTTTAACTTGTCAACGTGTAAAGGCGGAGCATCAAGTGCCAAAGGGTCCATTGCAACCACTTGAGATCCCGAAATGGAAGTGGGAACACATTACTATGGATTTTGTTACAGGTCTTCCCAAGGTTTCTCAAGGCATAGATGCGATTTGGGTTATTGTTGATAGATTAACCAAGTCCGCTCATTTCTTGCCGATACGTGAGACTTATTCCCTTGAACGTCTTGCTAGTATGTACGTGAACGAGATTGTGAGATTGCATGGCATGCCAGTATCCATAGTTTCGGATCGTGACCCAAGATTCACTTCACGATTTTGGGTTAGCTTGCAGAAAGCTATGGGCACGGATTTACGATTCAGTTCAGCATACCATCCTCAAACGGACGGACAATCAGAGAGGACTATTCAAACTCTTGAAGATCTATTAAGACTTTGTGTCTTAGATCTCAAAGGGAGTTGGGATAAGTACCTACCATTGGTGGAATTCTCCTACAACAACAGTTATCAGGCGAGCATAGGTATGGCTCCATTTGAGGCGTTGTATGGAAGAAAATGTCGTTCTCCAGTATGCTGGGACGAGGTGGGTGAAGCAACATTGTTGGGACCAGAATTGGTACGCATTACTACAGAGAAGATCCAAACGATTCGACAACGTATACAAACGGCACAGGATCGACAAAAGAGTTATGCGGATCTTCATCGGAAGGACGTGGAATTTAATATTGGGGATCATGTATTGTTACGTGTTGCACCATGGAAGGGAGTTACAAGATTTGGGAAGAGAGGAAAGCTCAATCCAAGATTTGTTGGTCCATTTGAGATTCTTGAGCGAATAGGAAATGTGGCATATAGACTCGCATTACCTCCAAGCATGTCTCGTGTTCATAATATTTTTCACATATCTATGCTTCGTAAATATGTTAAAGACCCGAACCACATTATTGAGTTAGAACCAGACGAGATAGCTGAAGATTTAACGTACGAGGAGGTACCTGTTAAGATCTTGGATAGGAAAGAGCATGTCCTACGCACGAAGGTTATACCACAAGTTAAGGTTTTGTGGAGAAACCATGCTATTGAAGAAATGACCTGGGAGTTGGAATCAGAAATGAAAGCGAGGTATCCTCACCTTTTTGAAACATCAGGTACGTACGTCAATTTCGAGGACGAAATTTCATAAGGAGGGGAGGTTGTAAGACCCCAACTTATTAATGAATAAAATCAAATTTTCTCTAAATATTATTGTGAATAATAAGGGGTTAATTTGATATAATACTTTGGTTATGGGTGAAATGTGCAAATTTTGCAAAATAAGCAAGTGGTTATAAAATATTCATTTTGTCGGGGAATATTCGTTTGGTCGTGGAATATTCTTGCTGTCGGGGAATATTCGTACGACGGCGCAGCCTTGTGTGGGCCCCATAACGGAAAGCGATTGGATGAAGAAAACGACAAGTATAAGTTGTTTATTAATAACGGCGTAGTTGTTACCGTTAATACTGTTGAAATACCGGTGGTTAAAAATACAGTAATAACGCGTGGTTGCACAGTAGCACACGGATTGCACAATATAGTTGAATTATTGATTCGTACGTAAGAAGGCACTACTCAATAATTGTTACAGTGATTACTGTTCAATATTTTATTTTATTGATTCAATAATTGCTGCATTGATATTTTATATTATTGTTGTTTCAATAATTGTTGCTGCACAGTATTTCCCATTATCAGATCAATAATTCATATTATTTGAATAATATTATTAGATAACATTATTGGCAATGTCTAGAAAGTTCTGTCTAAGGAGAGGTTTGGTCATCTAATTGCGCGCCAGTAAGGAGAAATCCTTATTGGAAAGCCCCCTCTTTCCTGGGAACGGCCTGGTTGTCATAAATGTGATTCTGTAATATTATTTGTGAATAATTAATTATTGATTCATATGATAAGGAAATATTTATTTTATGTGGATATAAATGAGGGATATATTTTTGTGGTTAAAAATGAAGGAGTTAATGTTGAGGTTTTTATCCATATTTTTGTCGGAATGGAGGTATTAAAAATCAGGGTTTTTGAGATATTTTGCGGGGGTTATAATTTTTAATCCGACCGTTGGATCGTGGTAATTTTTGGATATGTTATACATATATAAGTTGAGTATATGTCCACAAATTTTGAACCGTTAAAAATGAACGTATGATTTATTACGAATTTTACAAGATGACTGGTTCAGAAATTGTTGAATTTTCGGAGTTTATCATTTTGGTGGAAAATTCTAGAATTGGTGGGCCCCACTTGTGGTTGGTGAAGAAATGTGCTGAATTATATTTCAAATGTGGTAGGTGGGAATAGTAGCAGGTAAAGCCATCAGGTTGCAGGTCAAACCTACCAAAATTTTCCTATAAATAGAGGGCTAAGTTAGAATTGAAAATTACACCAGAAACAAGTTTTCTCTCTTTCTCTCTCTAGATTATTGAGTGTATTTTGTGAGTATTTAGATACTTTGAGAGTTTCTATTCATCAGAGCAAGTTTCTTTCAGCCTTATACCGGTATTCCGACCAGAAGTACTGATATTTTGAGGTAAGGGATATTATTTTCTTCTTAATGATATTATTTTCTTCAATATCATTATGCTGAAATATTGATATGAGTTTTTATCAAATTTGGAACTTTTTGTGTCGGGGGTTACTATTCACGTATACGGCACTATTCACGTATACGGCACTATTCACGAATACGGCACTATTCACCGAAAAATAAAATTTTTCCTTTTTGTCCAAGATGTCTATTATGGTTACTATCTTTGATTGTATCCATGTTTTGATCTTTATTTTTGAATTCTGCTTCACAATTGATTATTATGAAGTATTATTGATCTTGGATAAACTGTTATACGAATCCCTACTATTTGTCCTTCTGTCTCATTGGATTCGTTCTCTTTAAGATATTTTTCATCATCCTCAGTCCTAAATGATGATATTACTGAATATCTTTGGCCTGTAGTGCAAAGATGTATAATTACTTGATGAATATCTTTGGCCTGTAGTGCAAAGATGAACAGGTGTTGAGATGAACATGACCGACTGATGATACAAATGAATATCTTTGGCCTGTAGTGCAAAGATGAATATTTGGTTAAAGATGATTATTAATTGATGTTACAGGGATAAAATATTGATGATGGACTTTTAAATCTTAGAAGATAGTAGAATTCTTTCTCTACTTGACTCTTCTAATGGTTTGTTGTTTCCGCTGCAGTTGTTGATCTAAAACTTGTTGTCGATTATATTTTATCAGATTTTTCCCTGTTGAAGACTAACGATAATTTGTTGTATATTATCTTAGTCATAATATTCTTTACTGGGCTAGTTGAGCTCACCCTTTTCCTTTTTGTTCCATTTTTCTTCTCAGGAGGTGAGAACATAGCAGGATCTAGTCGGGGTATGGAGTGATGGTTCTAGAAAGATGTATTAGCAGTCCTCACTATTTCTGTAAAATAGTGTTTGAATAATTGTAATGAGGATTTATTTGAGTGTGGATATTGTCTAGAAGACAATATTTGTATTTAAACTCACAGTATGTGTTGTCGTATTTTGCACGACAATTGTATTATTGAAGTTGTAGTTTGCTTTCTGTACCATGTATTTGGCGACTCAGAATGGGTGTTGTATACCTATTCTGGGGGCGTCACAGTTGGTATCAGAGCTTAGGGATATGATCCCTGGCTGAGATGTGAGACAAGAACTAGGAGGGGAGAGACGGGGAATTCTTTGGCTAGTATGACCTGACTAAGTTTATTTGGTGTTTATTTGGTCGGTCAGAGTATAGGGATAATATATGACATGACTATTAACCCTTGTTTTATGGCAGTATTTAAGAATGGCAGCTGAGAACGTTAATAATGGAGTAAATCAGACCATGGAGACACCTTTGATCACTACCCAGAGGAACGTGCAACAGGAAGGCAATATTCCTCCTGTAAACAACGTTACCGAGCAAACGATGAATGATGGAATGTTTAGGAGCTTTTTGCAGTTCATGCAAAATCAAACGAGGGAGACTCGTGTGCAGAATACGGGTGGAAATGATAACAACGCGCGGTTTGTCACAGCTAAGCAGTTCAAAGAATTGGGACCACCAGAATTTAAGGGAAAGCCGGA
Organism: Panax notoginseng; assembly: GCA_016801055.1. Lineage (NCBI taxonomy): Eukaryota > Viridiplantae > Streptophyta > Magnoliopsida > Apiales > Araliaceae > Panax > Panax notoginseng. The sequence continues at coordinate 278,251,866 of CM029012.1, forward strand.
TCCGATCATGGCGGAAACGTGGGTCAAGCAAATTACCAAGATATTTGATGTCTTGGGATGCACGGAGGAACAGAAGGTTCCATTCGCCACATTTATGTTCCGCGGTGAGGCAGACTACTGGTGGGAGTCTGTGAAGCGTACCCAGCCTGACGCACTCAACATGTCCTGGGAAACATTTCAAAAACTGTTCAATGACAAGTACTTTCCTGAAAGTATTCGTCATATGAAGGAGGTTGAGTTTATTAGACTGGAACAAAACAACATGACGGTGTCCCAGTACGAGGCGAAGTTTGCAGAGTTATCCAGGTTTGCACCTCATTTGGTCGAAAATGAGGAACGAATGACGCGGATGTTTCTGAGAGGTTTAAAACCTGAGATTCGTCAATACCTTATCTCTCATAAATTTTCTTTGTATTCAGACGTTGTCAACAGGGCCCAATTATTAGAGAGAGATAATGAGTATACTCAACCGAGGGACCACAACCAGGGTCATACCGGTGACAGCAATCATCAGAGCGATGATAACCAACGAGGAGGGAAAAATACGAACAAAGGCGGTAACCACTCGGGTGGTCATCGTGGCCATGATAATAGGAGATGTGAGTCAAGTGGAAATTTTAGAAAGAGGAGATTCAACAATGACGGGAAGACATCAGCAGCAGCACCAGCACCAGCACCAACAACAAATTTTAGGGGAGGAGAACGACCGCCAGTTAGATGTTACAAATGCGGGAAAGAGGGACATATCAGCCCAAACTGTCCACAACAATCCAAGGTGTGTTACAACTGTGGGAAGGAAGGCCACATCGCTCGAGATTGTACTATAGCGAAACCAAGTTCAGCGGGAGTGGTGATTCCAAGGGCTGTCCCGGATAAGGCGAAATCGGCGGTTCCTGGAAGAGCGTTTGTCGTAACCGGTCAAAACGTAAGAAACCCGAACGAGGTGATCACGGGTAAGCTAATCTTGAATTCTTGCGAAGTTTATACTTTACTAGATACCGGTTCTACCCATTCTTTTATCTCTCCTGCTTGTGCTCAACGTTTAAACTTGACTCCGGAGAAATTGGACTTTAACTTATCTGTTGAAACTCCGTTGGGTGAAACCTTCGTTACATCTACAGTTTATAAATCTTGCATGATCCAAGTTGGCACTATCACATTACCTGTTGATCTTATCTCTTTAAAGATACTTGCTTTTGATGTGATTTTAGGAATTGATTGGTTAACCACTCATCATGCTAAAATTGATTGTTTTCGTAAGGTTGTTAGTTTTCATATTCCTAACCAACCTGTCATACGAATTCAAACTACTAAACCACTAAAATCAGTCACTGTCATATCAAGCCACAAAGCTATTCGTTTATTGAAAAACGGATGTCAAGCTTTCTTAGCCCATGTTATGGATTTGAACAAAGACAAGTCAGATTTGAATAATATTTCTATTGTTAGAGAATTTTCCGATGTATTTCCTGAAGAACTTCCCGGTCTACCCCCGGAACGAGAAATTGAATTCTTTATTGACCTTGAACCCGGTACAAAGCCCATTTCTAAAACCCCATATCGAATGGCTCCTATTGAACTTCAGGAGTTAAAAGTCCAACTACAGGAGTTGTTGGACATCGGTTTTATTCGTCCTAGTACGTCTCCTTGGGGTGCTCCTGTTTTATTCGTAAAGAAGAAAGACGGGAGTATGCGACTTTGTATTGACTATCGAGAATTGAACCATGTCACCATCAAGAATAGGTATCCGCTACCTCGCATTGATGACCTGTTTGACCAGTTGCAAGGAGCACAATTCTTTTCAAAGATCGATCTTCGTTCTGGATATCATCAGCTGAAGATTAAAACTGAGGATATTCCAAAGACTGCCTTCAGAACTCGGTACGGGCATTATGAATTCTTAGTAATGTCTTTTGGATTGACTAATGCTCCTGCTGCCTTCATGGATATGATGAACCGTGTATTCAAAGAATATTTGGATCAGTTCGTTGTTGTCTTTATTGATGACATCCTCATCTATTCCAAAAGCCGTGAAGATCATGAGCGCCATTTGAAGCTGGTACTGCAAAGGCTTCGTGAAAATAAGCTATATGCCAAACTGAAGAAATGCGAGTTCTGGCTTGAGGAAGTAGCATTCCTTGGGCACGTGGTGTCAAAACATGGAGTATCTGTCGACCCGGCGAAGATTGAAGCCATACAAAGTTGGGAGCAACCGAAGTCGGTAACCGAAGTACGTAGCTTTCTGGGCTTAGCTGGTTATTATCGGAGATTTGTGGAAGGATTTTCTCGAATCGCTACTCCGTTAACTCAGCTGACTCGGAAAGATACAAAATTCGTATGGAGTGAGGAATGCGAGAAGAGTTTTCAAGAACTCAAGAGGAGACTCATTTCGGCACCTGTTCTGACAATACCATCTGGTTCGGATGGATTTGTTATCTACAGCGATGCTTCAGGCAAAGGGTTAGGATGTGTTCTCATGCAACATGGGAAAGTCATAGCCTATGCCTCGCGACAACTCAAAGAATATGAGAGGAATTATCCTACTCATGATTTGGAGTTGGCAGCAGTCGTTTTTGCGTTGAAGATCTGGAGACACTACCTGTATGGGGAGAAAGTGGAGATCTATACAGATCATAAAAGCCTCAAATATTTCTTCACCCAAAAGGAACTCAACATGCGGCAACGACGTTGGCTTGAGCTGTTGAAAGATTACGATCATACCATCCAATACCATCCTGGAAAAGCAAACGTAGTAGCTGACGCATTGAGTAGAAGATCATATGCGGGTACGAGTGCAATATTTTTAACACAAAGGCCCATTTTGTATGACTTGCAAAGGATGGAGATAGAGATGAAGGCTCCAAGTACCCACATGATGATATCAAATATACGAGTAGAACCGACTTTAATCGATAAAGTTAAAGCTGCTCAAGCTACGGATATAGAGCTGATGCGTATGAAGAAGAAAGTGCAAGAAGGTGCTATTCCAGAAGCAAGAATCGATGAAGAAGGAATACTTCGAGTCAACTCCAGACTTTGTGTTCCTAACGATTTTGACTTGAAGCATAGAATAATGATGGAGGCACACAACACACCGTTTGCAATCCATCCTGGGAGTACCAAAATGTATCACGATCTTCGACATACATTTTGGTGGAGCAATATGAAAAGAGAGATCGCGGAGTTTATCTCGAGGTGTTTAACTTGTCAACGTGTAAAGGCGGAGCATCAAGTGCCAAAGGGTCCATTGCAACCACTTGAGATCCCGAAATGGAAGTGGGAACACATTACTATGGATTTTGTTACAGGTCTTCCCAAGGTTTCTCAAGGCATAGATGCGATTTGGGTTATTGTTGATAGATTAACCAAGTCCGCTCATTTCTTGCCGATACGTGAGACTTATTCCCTTGAACGTCTTGCTAGTATGTACGTGAACGAGATTGTGAGATTGCATGGCATGCCAGTATCCATAGTTTCGGATCGTGACCCAAGATTCACTTCACGATTTTGGGTTAGCTTGCAGAAAGCTATGGGCACGGATTTACGATTCAGTTCAGCATACCATCCTCAAACGGACGGACAATCAGAGAGGACTATTCAAACTCTTGAAGATCTATTAAGACTTTGTGTCTTAGATCTCAAAGGGAGTTGGGATAAGTACCTACCATTGGTGGAATTCTCCTACAACAACAGTTATCAGGCGAGCATAGGTATGGCTCCATTTGAGGCGTTGTATGGAAGAAAATGTCGTTCTCCAGTATGCTGGGACGAGGTGGGTGAAGCAACATTGTTGGGACCAGAATTGGTACGCATTACTACAGAGAAGATCCAAACGATTCGACAACGTATACAAACGGCACAGGATCGACAAAAGAGTTATGCGGATCTTCATCGGAAGGACGTGGAATTTAATATTGGGGATCATGTATTGTTACGTGTTGCACCATGGAAGGGAGTTACAAGATTTGGGAAGAGAGGAAAGCTCAATCCAAGATTTGTTGGTCCATTTGAGATTCTTGAGCGAATAGGAAATGTGGCATATAGACTCGCATTACCTCCAAGCATGTCTCGTGTTCATAATATTTTTCACATATCTATGCTTCGTAAATATGTTAAAGACCCGAACCACATTATTGAGTTAGAACCAGACGAGATAGCTGAAGATTTAACGTACGAGGAGGTACCTGTTAAGATCTTGGATAGGAAAGAGCATGTCCTACGCACGAAGGTTATACCACAAGTTAAGGTTTTGTGGAGAAACCATGCTATTGAAGAAATGACCTGGGAGTTGGAATCAGAAATGAAAGCGAGGTATCCTCACCTTTTTGAAACATCAGGTACGTACGTCAATTTCGAGGACGAAATTTCATAAGGAGGGGAGGTTGTAAGACCCCAACTTATTAATGAATAAAATCAAATTTTCTCTAAATATTATTGTGAATAATAAGGGGTTAATTTGATATAATACTTTGGTTATGGGTGAAATGTGCAAATTTTACAAAATAAGCAAGTGGTTATAAAATATTCATTTTGTCGGGGAATATTCGTTTGGTCGTGGAATATTCTTGCTGTCGGGGAATATTCGTACGACGGCGCAGCCTTGTGTGGGCCCCATAACGGAAAGCGATTGGATGAAGAAAACGACAAGTATAAGTTGTTTATTAATAACGGCGTAGTTGTTACCGTTAACACTGTTGAAATACCGGTGGTTAAAAATACAGTAATAACGCGTGGTTGCACAGTAGCACACGGATTGCACAATATAGTTGAATTATTGATTCGTACGTAAGAAGGCACTACTCAATAATTGTTACAGTGATTACTGTTCAATATTTTATTTTATTGGTTCAATAATTGCTGCATTGATATTTCATATTATTGTTGTTTCAATAATTGTTACTGCACAGTATTTCCCATTATCAGATCAATAATTCATATTATTTGAATAATATTATTAGATAACATTATTGACAATGTCTAGAAAGTTCTGTCTAAGGAGAGGTTTGGTCATCTAATTGCGCGCCAGTAAGGAGAAATCCTTATTGGAAAGCCCCCTCTTTCCTGAGAACGGCCTGGTTGTCATAAATGTGATTCTGTAATATTATTTGTGAATAATTAATTATTGATTCATATGATAAGGAAATATTTATTTTATGTGGATATAAATGAGGGATATATTTTTTTGGTTAAAAATGAAGGAGTTAATGTTGAGGTTTTTATCCATATTTTTGTCGGAATGGAGGTATTAAAAATCAGGGTTTTTGAGATATTTTACGGGGGTTATAATTTTTAATCCGACCGTTGGATCGTGGTAATTTTTGGATATGTTATACATATATAAGTTGAGTATATGTCCACAAATTTTGAACCGTTAAAAATGAACGTATGATTTATTACGAATTTTACAAGATGACTGGTTCAGAAATTGTTGAATTTTCGGAGTTTATCATTTTGGTGGAAAATTCTAGAATTGGTGGGCCCCACTTGTGGTTGGTGAAGAAATGTGCTGAATTATATTTCAAATGTGGTAGGTGGGAATAGTAGCAGGTAAAGCCATCAGGTTGCAGGTCAAACCTACCAAAATTTTCCTATAAATAGAGGGCTAAGTTAGAATTGAAAATTACACCAGAAACAAGTTTTCTCTCTTTCTCTCTCTAGATTATTGAGTGTATTTTGTGAGTATTTAGATACTTTGAGAGTTTCTATTCATCAGAGCAAGTTTCTTTCAGCCTTATACCGGTATTCCGACCAGAAGTACTGATATTTTGAGGTAAGGGATATTATTTTCTTCTTAATGATATTATTTTCTTCAATATCATTATGCTGAAATATTGATATGAGTTTTTATCAAATTTGGAACTTTTTGTGTCGGGGGTTACTATTCACGTATACGGCACTATTCACGTATACGGCACTATTCACGAATACGGCACTATTCACCGAAAAATAAAATTTTTCCTTTTTATCCAAGATGTCTATTATGGTTACTATCTTTGATTGTATCCATGTTTTGATCTTTATTTTTGAATTCTGCTTCACAATTGATTATTATGAAGTATTATTGATCTTGGATAAACTGTTATACGAATCCCTACTATTTGTCCTTCTGTCTCATTGGATTCGTTCTCTTTAAGATATTTTTCATCATCCTCAGTCCTAAATGATGATATTACTGAATATCTTTGGCCTGTAGTGCAAAGATGTATAATTACTTGATGAATATCTTTGGCCTGTAGTGCAAAGATGAACAGGTGTTGAGATGAACATGACCGACTGATGATACAAATGAATATCTTTGGCCTGTAGTGCAAAGATGAATATTTGGTTAAAGATGATTATTAATTGATGTTACAGGGATAAAATATTGATGATGGACTTTTAAATCTTAGAAGATAGTAGAATTCTTTCTCTACTTGACTCTTCTAATGGTTTGTTGTTTCCGCTGCACTTGTTGATCTAAAACTTGTTGTCGATTATATTTTATCAGATTTTTCCCTGTTGAAGACTAACGATAATTTGCTGTATATTATCTTAGTCATAATATTCTTTACTGGGCTAGTTGAGCTCACCCTTTTCCTTTTTGTTCTATTTTTCTTCTCAGGAGGTGAGAACATAGCAGGATCTAGTCGGGGTATGGAGTGATGGTTCTAGAAAGATGTATTAGCAGTCCTCACTATTTCTGTAAAATAGTGTTTGAATAATTGTAATGAGGATTTATTTGAGTGTGGATATTGTCTAGAAGACAATATTTGTATTTAAACTCACAGTATGTGTTGTCGTATTTTGCACGATAATTGTATTATTGAAGTTGTAGTTTGCTTTCTGTACCATGTATTTGGCGACTCAGAATGGGTGTTGTATACCTATTCTGGGGGCGTCACATTATAGACTATTCCTGTTACGGTTGCTTCTGGAGAAAGAAGTTTTTCGAAGTTGAAGCTAATTAAGAACTACCTCCGCTCAACTATGTCATAAGAAAGGTTGAATGGATTATCCATCCTATCCATTGAACATGAGATGGCGGATAAGATTGATTGTGCGGATATTATTAATACTTTTGCTGCTAAAACTGCAAGAAGGATGATATTCAATTGATGTCTTTGAACTTATAACTTTTTTGACTTAGTGATACTGTGATATCTAAATGATGCTTTGGAAATATTGAAATAGTCGGTTATTATATTTGGTATTCTTTCGTATTGATGCTCTTTTGTTCAGGAAAAGTTCTTCGTTTTTTATGTCTATCTTAATAGCAATTCGCAAAAGGCCCATTTTTTTGTTGTCCGCTTTAGGCTCTTCAAAACTCAGGGTCGGCCCTGTTCATAATAATATTGATTACTATGTTTGTTGGTCATGAGATATGTTGTCAGTCTAAGTTTGTGGATGTGTTTAGTCCTAGCCTCAACGAAAGTCATTGTACCGGTCATGCTTGTACAAAACTGCTTATGAATCATATTCACATATTGACCTTTTTTCCCTTCTTAACAGGTTATCCAGAGAAGGGGCCTGTTGCCTGTTGGATCTGGCTTGCCAGCTTGCATCGCTATTGAATTTGAGTAATGGCCACCTTGGAATGTGTCTGTTGTTTTCTCCTGGAGGTAAGTTTTACCTTGCCTTTTGAGCAAATGGAGTTTCTATACCTCTCAAGTTTCTTTTTTTGCTAGTTCTGGGGAAGATAACTAAGAAAAGAAACTTTGGAAGAGTGTGAAGATGATTAATCCAAGTAGTATAATTTTAAGTACAAATGTGTGACCAAATTAGATTAGAGCACTTAAAGATATATGAAATAGGTGGTGAAGAGAGCATCAGATAAGAAGCCACCAAGGACAGATTAGGTTAACATGTTTCCGGAAAAAAAATAGAGAAAAGGTTAATAATATGTAGTTAATTTCTTGACAAGAAGAAAGAGAAAGAAAAAATAATTTAGTAGTATAATTTTTGTGCCATTGAACATGTTTGAGGGTAGTATGGGGAGAAGTCAGTTTTTTAGCATTCTCAATCGATTAATCTCAACTTCAATGTAGTTTTGAATCTTATTATCCCCTCTAGAAGGAGGGGTAGTGTTTTGGCCTCATATGAAGAAGGATTGAAGATTGTGATATTAGTCCTTTGAGACTGCTTATCTAAACCAAGGTTTTACCATAATTTATTTATGATATTTTGATTACGTTATCAAGATGCTTAAATTATACACTATTTTTCAGAAATTTAGCGGTAAGGGGCAGATAAATAAAGAGGGTGAGACTTGAGAAAGGAATTTTAGGTTAGGTTGGGTAACGCTCAAATATATATTCCTTATTTTAATTTATGTGGAGGAAGAAAGACTAGTAGTATTTCATTTCATGTGAAAATAATATCAATTTCTAGGCATTGACTGACCTTTCATTAGTTTGAGCCCTAATGATATGAGCTTATATATATATATATATATATATATATATATATATATATATATATACGAGCTCGTTCAAGGACATCCACCTTAAAGAGCAATAAGGCCTTAAATAACATCCACTTTTAAAAAACACGGCTTTTTAATATCTCTCTCCTCACTTAGTCTATTTCCATTCGGCTTTTTACAATCTCTCTCCTCATTCAGTCGACTGAAAATCCCTCACCAACAAAATCGACTTCCTTAAAAATCCACTCCGTCAAAATCGATCCCCTAGAAAATCCACTCCTGCAAAATCGAAGCCCTAGTCCATCGCCATTGCTGCAACTGAGGGAACGAAGCCCTAGAAACGCGATCTCATTCATCTCAACGTGACCTAGAATCGTTCTCTCATTCATCTTAACAGTTCGAATCGGTAAGGGCTTTCAATTTGGTACTTTTATTCCAATTTGGTATGTTTCTACTAACAAACCTTGTAAACTAGTAACAAGCAGTAAGGGATTATGATATGTTCGTATTGTAAGGGATTATTGTAAACTAATAGCAAGCAGTATGTTCGTATTCTACTTCATTGATTATGGTATGTTCGTATTGTAAGGGATTGGTAAGGGCCTGCAATTTTGAATTTATTAAAGTTATAGTCTTCAGAAGTTTTGTTAGCTTTGTTACCTGTTTCCCCAATACTTTTATCAAAATCACCAGACTCCATTTCATACTAACACACTTTGAGGCATTTCTTTTTTTCTGTTTTCATGAAACTACAGAGAAAGGACATCTTTAATGAGTCTATTTTAATACTAACACACCCAACAGAGAAAGGACATCTTTATTGAGACTTAGTATTTAAAGTTTAATGATGTCGTATATATTCATGAAAACAGAAAAAAAATGCCTCAAAGTGTTTTGTAGCTGTTAAAAGGACATCTTTTGTTTAGTTTTCCTGTTTCTCCTATGTGTTTTGAGATAATAACAACTTCCTGGAAACAAATGTTTTTTGAAATAATAACAGTTTTGATTATGTTGCATGCACCACATCCCAACACCGGAAAGAGTCAAGTTAAATGGCCGCAGTTAACCACTGTCATTGTCATCGCCCGGCTATATTGATAACTTCTTGGACTGATTTGAATCCTGGTCGTCGATTCTATAGATGTCAAACTGCAAGAGTAAGTAATTTATATTCAATTTCCTTTAATATGAAGTTTGTTCTCAAAAAATTCTTTTTTGACAGCCTCATGGTTGCGAGTATCCTCCGATGCAACCGAGAGCTATTCAAGTGATTCCTGGTTTGTTGAGGAAGTTGAGGACTCTTGAAAATGAAGCGCAAAATGTTAGACGCAAACTGTGGATTTACAAGATAATCATATGGGTTTCCTTAATTTTTCTACTTTGGAATTTCTTTGGAACCATCTCTGTGCAAGAAGTTGCTTAAATTCGAGAAATTTGTACTTAGAATTTGGGAGATGGAAAGTTGATTACTACTAGTTAGGTTGTGTAATCTTTCCATATTTGAAATGTAATGAATTGATTGAAATGTAATCTTGATAATTTAAAAATATACTTATTAAGATAGTTTTCTATCACTTTTTTTTCGCTTTCAATTTGGTTCCAAGTTCCTAAAGTACCCATTGTGTTCTAAAATATTATCCTTGCACATCATGAATCTGCATTACCAGAAGGTAAAACTGCATTACCAGAAGCATATGGTGGATATAAATATTAACCACCACAAAATTGTAAACCAAATGTTAAATATTAGAACAAAATGCTAGCAAAAAGCCTTACAACTGGAATCCTGATTTCTGTAACCAACTTAGACTATCCCAATCTTCTTTGCCACATCCAAAGCATCATAGTCAGGTGTCAACCTAACATAGGCTTTCTTTGTCCCATCAGGCCTAATAAAATATAACACATGGTTTAGCTATTGAACCAAGTGTATATTTTTTACATGCTATGTTCACCATAATACATATAATCTAAAAACATTTAATAAAAGTCATAAGTGGCATTAAAGTAAGAAGTCACAGAACATAAGTGTCACAAGAACACAGTTGGCATAGTGTCATAAGCCATAAACTTTAACAGCCATACACATCATAAAGCAGACTTTTTTACAACTGAACATAGCATAAAAAATTTTAGCATCAGAAAACAACACATAGCAGCACCCAGCAGCAGCATTAAGTCCATAGACAACACCCATCCATACACTGCACATACAGCAGCCATACACTGCAGCAGCCATACAGTACCATTGAGTCCATAGACAACACATAGCAGCACCCAGCAGCACTGCACACACAACAGCCATACACTGCAGCATTAGACAGCAGCACTGCACATACATCAGCAGCAGCAATCACACAGTCATTCAGCAGACTCCCAACAAGAAAAATAACTGCAGCATCCCAGCAACAAGTTGAAATAAGCAGTTAGAGACATCTATGCAGTAATTAGTGAAACAGAACAGTTTGCTGACTTTTAACAGATAACAAAGCAAGCAGTCCACAAAATAATTTTTATATAACAAAACAATTAGTGAAAGAGGCACAACTACCTGACTTGTAACTGATACCATAAGTCACTCCCATGATTAGTTCAATTTTGAAGGACCACCTGTTGGTGAATCACAATCATCATCTACACTTGGATCCTGAGTAGCATCAACATTTGATTCTCCAATTCTATATTTAAACAAATAGCAATGTCAAATTTAAACAAATAGCAACGTCAAATTGAATCAAATAACAAAGTCAAAATAAGTAAACTTGTTTATCGATTATTAAGAGCAGGACAGTTTCTTTTGTCGTGTGTGACACCAACTTTGCTACATCCATGACAACGTCTCCCCTTGGTGTTTTTTGTTTTCCCCAAAGCTCTTTCTTTGCCTCCCTTCAGCCTTTTCCCACACCCTTTTGCACGCACTTGGTTCGGCTCAATGTAATTATGTTGTGAAGTCCCAGTCATGTTAACTGACATGGATGCACTCATTCCACCAGACTCAATTTCATTATTTCATTTGGAACCATTATTCCCAATTATTTGCTTGATATTTTCATATCCAATATCAAAACATTCCTTTAACACATTTGTGGCTTCTTCATTTGTGAGAGCACTATCAATCATCTCTAGCGATTGCTGAATCAATTGGCTTCGCAAGAGTAAGTATGCCTTATCATCTTTTATCTCCACACCATTATCATCAACTACACCACTTGATTTTACTCCTTTTGTCCACCTTTGTAAAATGTATGTTGAAGGCAATTTGTCAAGATCATGATACTTATGCAAATAAGCTATCACATGCCGACATATGATTCCCAAACTTTTAAACTTTTTGCAAGTACATGTTGCATAATCCAAAGATTTGTCATATTGAATTTCTCTTACTTTAAATTTGCTGACATTTCTTCAGTAAATCTTATATACACTGTGATTGACATCCTCCGTCAAAAGTTCAAACCTATAATTCAAGCTCTCACACAACTCTTCTTCAAATTTATAATATATAGAGTGTGTATAAATGTCAACCATTTGAACTAAGAAGTCATAACGATATTTCATTCTCGGCCTCTCAACCAAATCTTTGTTATCCTAAACCAACTCATTGTGTCGTTGATGTTGAAGCCCCCGACCAAATTGAATCATAAAATCCACTAAAGAATTCTTTTTCGAAACAAACTTTTTAAAAAATGCATGACAACTCTCCGCTCTTTGGCTACTTGACATGCCAGCTGAGAAAACATGATTCAGATGTGCGGGTACCCATCTACGACGGATGTCATACATTGATTGCAGCCATTTATTAGCATTCAACCCACTTTTATCCATTAACGATACCCAAGTAGAGTCAAAATCTTCCACATTCTCCGAATTCCAAATGTAATCGGCAAACTTTTTAAAATAAGCACTATATTTGACTGAGTCAATCTTCTCTGAAAATTTGGTTAATATGTGCCAACTACAATACCTATGAAATGTATTAGGAAGAATATGTGAAATGGCATTCGTCATATCTGGATCCTGATCGGTGATAATCATCCCAGGCGCATCGCCTGGCATTGCTTCCAAAAAGCACTTGAAAAGCCATTCAAAACTAGCTATGGTCTCATCACTTAAGAAAGCACAACCAAATACAGTAGTTTGCCCATGATTATTAACCCCCATTAGTGGTGCAAATATCATTCCATAACGATTAGTATTGTATGTGGTATCAAAATTGACAACATAACGATTAGTATTTTTGGGCAATTGACACATTACGATGCGATCTTAACAAATGCCTCTTATATGGAGTTGACAATAGATGACAACGACCCTCCTCAATTTTAGTAATTACCCACAAGTCATTTCTCTTTAACACTAGTATTTTTGCACCACAACCTTCTTTTGTAGATCCACGTTTTCTTTTTACAACCACATCGGCTAATAATTTGCCCTTTCCTTGCTTAGAACACACATACTCCTTCCTATAAATCTCATCGTTACCCGCACTTTTTTTCTCTTTCCACTTTCGTACACTAAATCCAGCATGTATTGAATATGTATTGTAAAACGTGTGAATATCATCTAATGTTTGAAATTCTTGACCAAGCTTAGGCGTAACCTCATCTGCTACTTTAGGATAATAGACAACAGTATTAGTATTGTTCGCATTCAACCCCTCTCCACTCGAGTCATCCCCATCCATTTCTATTTCCAAATTCCTTTCTACATTATCCCCGCAACTCCCTACGTCATTGTATATGTCATCCATTTGATTTACACCTGGACAAACATATGTAGACTTGAACATATGAAATCACCAACTAAAAAACAATTGTAGTTCATAGACTCCAGGAGACTGTTAACAGGTAAATTAAGAGACTGTTAACAGGTAAATTAATTCTACACTTGCTAAAAAATTCTAATGCTAAAAAATTCTAAAAAATTCTACACCTGTACGTTCACTCTACGATTAATTCTACACTTGCTAAAAAATTCGTTTGAGAAATTCACATGTTTAGTCCATAAGCTCCGTACCTCAGGAACCCCAATCTCTAGCCAAGGCTTAGCCGGTTCACTGAAATGTATAACCGCTACATTCTCTAGGCTAGCTTGAATGAATGAGAGAACGATTCTAGGTCACGTTGAGATGAATGAGATCGCGTTTCTAGGGCTTCGTTCCCTCAGTTGCAGCAATGGCGATGGACTAGGGCTTCGATTTTGCAGGAGTGGATTTTCTAGGGGATCGATTTTGACGGAGTGGATTTTTAAGGAAGTCGATTTTGTTGGTGAGGGATTTTCAGTCAACTGAATGAGGAGAGAGATTGTAAAAAGCCGGATGGAAATAGACTAAGTGAGGAGAGAGATATTAAAAAGCCGTGTTTTTTAAAAGTGAATGTTATTTAAGGCCTTATTGCTCTTTAAGGTGGATGTCCTTGAACGGGCTCATACATACATACATATATATATATATATATATATATATATATATATATATATATATATATATATATCCTCTTTTTCATTAAAGCCGGAGAGAAGGGATGGGATGGATGCCTTTGTTCTTGAGAGAGTCTCTCTCATACATACCAAAAGTATATTAAGAAATTTGTCACGCGCGTGTAAAAAAATTAGTCTCTCAACTCACTCAAGTAATGAGACTCTTCACTTTCCCTTGTTTTTATAATCATCGACTTTAATTAAAATTTATGCGGTAAGGATCAAGAGTATTTTTTTTAAATAGTATTCATCTTTAAATAACATTCTTTTATTAAAACGACGTCGTTTTGGAAGGACGCAGTGACATTTTTGTAAATACGCGGTGGTATTGTATTTACAAAAATGTCACCGTGTCCCTCCAAAACGACGTAGTTTTAATAAAAAAATATTATTTAAGGAGGAATACTATTTAAGGAGAATGCTCTTGATCCTTACCGAAAATTTATGTATTCAAAGAATTAATACTATATTGACAACTAATTATGTTCAAGTATTCCTTTCAAAATTATAGTAGGAAAAAAGGAAAAAGGGAGAGTCAAAAAAAAACCTTATATAGCCATTGATCTCATTTCACTTTCATTTTTAATCATTTCGGTTTAAAATATATTTATTATTTTAATTCTTTGAAATATCTTTAAATTTAAAATAAACTTTAATAGTATAAATTATTTTAAAAGTTGTCATATTGTGAACAGTCCCTCGACGTTCCTCCTTTTTCTGAGTAATAGCAATAATAATAATAATAATAATAATAATAATAATAATAGTACTTGCACCAAAAAAATTAATTAAGTGTATAATAGTACTAAAATCTAAGGTAGTAATAAGTGTTTGAAAAGACACAAGGATTATAATTGGGATATATGACTATTAATTTCAAGTGTCATATTTATTTTTAAATTTGAGTTTGGAATCTATAAATTATAAAATATCTTAAGATGTGAGATTATTTAATGCCATGTTCTACTATGTATTATAATCCCTACTATTTGAGATTAAAAATTACTAGATAAAATTAACATCAATTTTTTTTTAAAATAACCATAATATCATGTTCTATCCGTTTATCAGTCTCAATAAATTATATAATTTAAATTATAACAAGTAAAGTGCAAATTATGAAATAAATAAAATGGACAAATTGACTGCATAAAAAAGCTTCTTTCACATTGGCTTGATAACTTTTAGTTATATCATCCAAAAAAAATCTTATTGTATTTAATATAAATAAAATAAAATGGACAGCTCCTCTCTTTAAAAAATCTTATTGTATTTAATATGACCAAAATTATATGAATGACTAATCACTTCGTTTTAAATTATTTATTTTATAAGTTTTGTCAATGTAAATTTAAAAAATATTACTACTAAATAGGACATTTTTTGGTTTTAAAATTTTCAATAAATGATACCAATTTATATTTAAAAAATGTATCAAAATGATATTTAAAAAGTCAATATCTCTTCAATGAAAATTAAAAAATAAGGATAGGCAGATTTTTCAAAATGTTATTCTTAAAAAAATGATATGATTATCTAATTTATTTTAAAATAAAGTGCAAGAAAACAATCCAAGACTATAACAAATGTTAAAACTTAAACGATAGTATCTTCATTAATTTAAATTACGTGTGTACAACATAAATTGTTTCGATAAAATTATAACTTTATTTAAAATTAAATTATATAATTGGTACCTGTGAACATTTGATTGAATAATATAATCACTTATTTAAAAGTTTCTAATTAATTATTTATTATTTTTTGATGTATAAACAAGTTTAAAATATATTATTATTGGTAAGGGTATAATAATCCAAACAATATCTGTTTATCCAATCTTTTAATTAATATTAAAAAAACATAACATGAGATTATTTTTAGTTATCTCATGAATAATCTCATAAAAAATAAACATGTGACTAAAACGATTTAATTAATAGTCTTGAGATTATAATCATTGCAAACAAACATTTTCAATGTCTTTTATATAAGTGTGTGACTCATTTACAATATATATGAGAGATCTTGTGGAATTAATACTTTTAATTGTATAAATATCAATTCCCTTAATTTATTGACTTATTGGTTTGTATAGTATTTATCTTGTACTAGTTGGTAGCCCGTGCAACGTACGGGCTAATTTGAATAATAGATTTAATAATTTGTTCATTTATATCAAAAAAAAACTTGAAGTAAACAATTCATGTAAATTAATTATGCCCTTCAAAGCTTCCTAATCAGTTTATGGGATAGTCAACACAAAACATGTATAAACTGAGGTTTCTTTTCCAGTATATAATGTACTATCTAATGGCTAAATGCTTGTGCAGATGTACTATGTAAGACCCCAACTTATTAATAAATAAAATCAAATTTTTTCTAAATATTATTGTGAATAATAAGGGGTTAATTTGATATAATACTTTGGTTATGGGTGAAATGTGCAAATTTTATAAAATAAGCAAGTGGTTATAAAATATTCATTTTGTCGGAGAATATTCATTTGGTCGTGGAATATTCTTGCTGTCGGGGAATATTCGTACGACGGCGCAGCCTTGTATGGGCCCCATAACGAAAAGCGATTGGATGAAGAAAACGACAAGTATAAGTTATTTATAAATAACGGCGTAGTTGTTACCGTTAATACTGTTGGAATACCCGGTGGTTAAAATACAGTAGCACACGGTATTGTACCAATTATTGATTCTTACGTAAGAAGGCACTACTCAATAATTGTTACAGTAGTTATTGTTCAATATTTTATTTTATTGATTCAATAATTGTTGCGTTGATATTTTATATTATTGTTGTTTCAATAATTGTTGCTGCACAATATTTTCCATTATCAGATCAATAATTCATATTATTTGAATAATATTATTAGATAACATTATTGGCAATGTCTAGAAAGTTCTGTCTAAGGAGAGGTTTGGTCATCTAATTGCGCGCCAGTAAGGAGAAATCCTTATTGGAAAGCCCCCTCTTTCCTGGGAACGGCCTGGTTGTCATAAATGTGATTCTGTAATATTATTTGTGAATAATTAATTATTGATTCATATGATAAGAAAATATTTATTTTATGTGGATATAAATGAGGGATATATTTTTGTGGTTAAAAATGAAGGAGTTAATGTTGAGATTTTTATCAGTATTTTTGTCGGAATGGAGGTATTAAAAATCAGGATTTTTTAGATATTTTGCGGGGGTTATAATTTTTAATCCGACCGTTGGATCGTGGTAATTTTTGGATATGTTATACATATATAAGTTGAGTATATGTCCACAAATTTTGAACCGTTAAAAATGAGCGTATGATTTATTATGAATTTTACGAGATGACTGGTTCAAAAATTATTGAATTTTCGGAGTTTATTATTTTGATGGAAAATTATAGAATTGGTGGGCCCCACTCTTGGTTGGTGAAGAAATGTGCTGAGATTTTTATTCAAATGTGGTGGGTGGGAATAGTAGCAGGTAAAGCCATCAGGTTGCAGGTTAAGTCTGCTTTGGCGTGCTAACATTTTCTTATAAATAGAGGGCTAAGTTAGAACTGAAAATCACACCAGAAACAAGTTTTCTCTCTTTCTCTCTTTCTCTCTCTAGATTATTGAGTGTATTTTGTGAGTATTTAGATACTTTGAGAGTTTCTATTCATCAGAGCAAGTTTCTTTCAGCCTTATACCGGTATTCCGACCAGAAGTACTGATATTTTGAGGTAAGGGATATTATTTTCTTCTTAATGATATTATTTTCTTCAATATCATTATGCTAAAATATTGATATGAGTTTTTATTAAATTTAAAACTTTTTGTGTCGGGTTACTATTCACGTATACGGCACTATTCACGTATACGGTACTATTCACGAATACGACACTATTCACCGAAAAATAAAATTTTTCTTTTTTGTCCAAGATGTCTATTATGGTTACTATCTTTGATTGTATCCATGTTTTGATCTTTATTTTTGAATTCTGTTTCACAATTGATTATTATGAAGTATTATTGATCTTGGATAAACTGTTATACGAATCCCTAATATTTGTCCTTCTGTCTCACTGGATTCGTTCTCTTTAAGATATTTTTCATCATCCTCAGTCCTAAATGATGATATTACTGAATATTTCATCGTATGAATGAAATGGTTCATGATATTGCAGGGCCAGATTTTGATTGGGAGCAAGGCAGAGAACAACCTATGAATTCTGATGCCAAAGACTTCTTTAAGTTGTTAAACGAGGGTAGCGAGCCATTGTGGCATGGTTGCACCAAACACACTACATTGTCTGCAGTGGCGACATTACTTAACATCAAGGCTGATCACAACATGAGCCATGAGTGTTTTGAGTCGCTCTTGAAGGCCATTAAGAGTATGTTTTTTGACGGTGAGAAATTACCTTGTAACTATTACTTTTGTAAGAAAATGGTGAAGAAGTTGGGTCTTGGATACCAAAAGATCGATGCATGTCCCAACGATTGCATGTTGTTTTATAAGGAAAATGAACAGATGACAAGGTGCACATTTTACAGTCATGATCGGTTTAGGCCTAATAAAGAGGGTGTGACTACAAAAAAATCAAGTATACTGTTTAAGATTCTAAGGTATTTTCCAATAACACATCGGCTAAAAAGATTGTACATGTCTTCAAGAACAGCTGAACATATGAGTTGGCATGCGAAATCTCCAGCTAAAGATGGAGAACTAAATCATCCCGCAGATGGGAAGGCTTGGAAAGATTTCAACTTAGCACATCCTGGATTTGCATTGGAACCTAGAAATGTGAGGTTTGGATTGTCCACCGATGGTTTCAATCCGTTTGGCCACTCAGCTGTTCCGTACTCATGTTGGCCTGTGATTGTTACTCCGTACAACTTGCCTCCTTGGATGTGTATGAAACAGCCATACTTGTTTCTTTCACTCGTGGTTCCTGGTCCTAAGAGTCCTGGAAAGAACTTAGATGTTTACTTGAGACCTCTTATAGACGAGTTGAAGGTATTGTGGGAGGATGGAGTACAGACTTGGGATGTTGCAACGAAAACAAATTTCAACCTTAGGGCAGCGGTTATGTGGACTATAAGTGACTTCCCAGCTTATGGTATGTTAGCTGGATGGAGTACACACGGGAAGTTGGCTTGTCCGTATTGTATAGAGCATACAAAGTCGTTTAATCTATCAAAAGGTCGAAAGCCTTGTTGGTTTGACTGTCATCGTCAGTTCTTACCGGTAGATCACCCATTTCGAAGAAATAGAGAACACTTCAGGAAAGGGAAAGTAGACAATGATATGCCTGCACCGCGATTTTCGGGAATGGAGATGTGAGATCGTGTGATGAAATTGCCGGTTATCCCATTTGGTAAGGTTGATGCCACAAATATAATCAATGGGTTTGGCGAATCTCATAACTGGGTTCGGAGAAGCATCTTTTGGGAACTGTCTTATTGGTCTACAAATTTGATTCGTCATAATCTAGATGTGATGCATATTGAGAAGAATGTGTTTGATAATGTGTTTAACACTGTGATGAATGTTACAGGGAAGACAAAAGATAACGATAAGGCACGTTTGGACATGAAAGATATTTGTAAGCGTCCCGGATTAGAACTTTACGAATCTCCTAATGGTAAGATTGTTATAATGAGCTTGGTCGTGCCTTTTATGGGGAGTTGGAGGAAATCGTAGAGTTGTCATACAAGGGCACGTACGGGGGTCATATTCACTTGTTCAAGTGCCATTGGTTTGATTCAGAAAAAGGGGACATGGAATCGTCGATATTGACCTCCATAGGTCTGCGTACTCCAACGAACCGTTTGTATTACCAACTCAAACAATACAAGTATACTACACTCCTAGTCCAGTTAGGAAAAGGGATAGACCGCCTACAGATTGGCAAGTTGTAATTCATACTCCCGCGCGTAGTCGTGTCCAAGTAATAGACGGGGATTTCTACCAAGAGAAAATGCTTCAGAGACCTCCTATAATAAATATAGAGGACAACAATGATGTAATCCAGTTAGAGGGTGGAGATGAACCTGATGAATTGGATCCCGAGACAGTTATTGTGCAAGATGACAGTGATATTGAGGAAGAGTTATTGACTGACACTGACACAGAATCTGAAGAAGATGATTATGAATCTCCGATACTTGTACAAAATGATTCTGACTCATCAGACAACGATTTTCATTAAAATATATGTTTAGTTTTAATTGTACAAAATGTATGTTTATGTTCATGTTCATGTTTAGTTCATAATTATGTACCTTTCATTTATGTTCTCTATATAGGAATGTTCTCTATATCCTTAACTATATCATTTGTAGTTGTTGTAGTTAACTATTTTGCAGTCATGTTTATGTACCTTTCACTTATGGTAATCGTAGTTAACTATTTCATACAATTAATTGTCATTCATAATTTCATACTAACATCCTAATTTTTTTTATTTATAGATGTCTTCTGAACCTATTGCACGAAAGCGCGGGTTGGGTCGGGGCCCTAATCATGTGCCAAAGGCCCCGGCTAATCCGGATGATCGCATTCTTATACAGATCCGTCCTCCTCCAGAAAGCACGTAAGTTAAACATCGTGTATATATAAGGGTTTAATATTTCCATTGTTATAAATATATTTTAATGTAAATTATTGTATATTGTAGTGATTTTCAAGATAGTAAAATTGTGAAGTGCATTTCACAATTATGCTAGAACTAGCCTACGCCAGTGATTACATGGGCGAGCACACCTCTCGCCCATAAGGATGCAGTTTGGGCTGAATTTCAGGTATATTTATTTAATCACTCTGATAGATAATACATAATTAATCAACTAATAGTTTAGTAATGTTGGATTATGGTAATATAATAGTTTTAATATTATTATTGTTGTTTTATTTGCAGAAGCGGTATAGATGGGACGACGCACATGCATCAGTTATTCAGGCACTGTTCTGGCAGAAGTGCGCCGTCCGGACTAAAGATAATCTAAACAAAGAACGACAGAAAGCCCTGCACAATGCTGAGATTGACCATCCAGGACAGGGTGAGCAATATATGCATGAGCATTGCCCCTGGTGGTGCGCACATCCTATATGGGTGCAGATGTGTAAGCAGTGGAGAGCTGAGAGCTGGGTCAAGAGACGTAAGACTGCCGCCTCGAACAGATCCTCAGGTGTATCTGAAGGCGAAAAGGCAAAAGGCACGTACAAGGGCGGCAGTATATCTCAACTGCAACATATTGCTGCTAGGGTACGTATGTATAACAAGCTTATTGGCTTAGTTATTTGTCTTTATGTTTACAGTCATGTTTTGTAGTTAAAATATCATATGTTTACATATTAATATGAGAACATAAACTGTAGGAGTCTGAGTCTGAGTCTCAAGGTCAACCTATCAATTGGTTGGATGTGTATGTGGCCACCCGTGATGGTCTGCCTGATGCTGTTCAGATAGCGGTAATAAGTTAACTTTAAACATATTATAGTCATGTTTTTTAGCATTTCGTATTTATTTTTAACTATTTATTTGTTGACCTTCTGACAGGACACTTATAAGGGCTTAATGAACGAGCGCTATCCTGAAGGCACCCCGCGTCCGGCGATTGATTAAGAATTGTGGGAGAGGGCGTCCGTCGTGAAAAAAAATTATGTTAAAGGCCAAGGACAAAGACGACGCCCGACCATCAGTGGCACAGGCAGCTCTGCTACCCAGTCTACACAGTCATCAGATCATCTAGCCTATCATACTCCTGCTGACTGTGTGAGAGCGATCTGTCAAAATCGTGATCTTCTTCTTATACTGGGCGGGCATCTGCATTCTCTGAATCCTGATGACTTGGCGAAGGCAGTGGCGGAAGCAGCAACATCACAGCATCAGGGTGGCGACCAGGTACTTTTAATGTTTCATTACGTACATTGTCTATTATTTAGCTTTCCCCAAGTCATAGCAGTATCAACACATGTAACATATATGTTTTATTCTTTTGTTAATTACAGGGTACTAATTTGAATGATCCATGAAGAGCTAGACCAGTCATGCATGTTAGATTTGTAAAGCCTTGTTAGACTTGTTTTTTAGATTTTTAAAGCCTTGTAATCTTTTAAACTACTTATCTTTGGACTGTATTGGTTTACGATTCTATTATATGGATGTTTACGATTGTATTGTGTTGTGTTGATTTAGATTCATTCTTTGGACTGTATGTATGGATGGATGTTTATCATATAGTAGTTATCATGGATGGATGGATGCTTATATATACTGCTGTGTGTTGGGATAAAAAACAGGTACAAAGCAGGTTATTTTTGAGAAATCAATAAAACAGGAAAAATATTTAAAAAAAAAAATCAGCGACCGCACGCGGTCGCTGATACAGTATTAGCGACCGAGTAAGGTGCTTCTACTTCAGGGACCGCCTGCGGTCGCTATTACCGGTCGCTGACACGTGTGCCACATCACGTCTGACACATGACTCAGCATGAGTAGAATAGCGACAGCTGAGGTCGCTGATTGCGGTCGCTAAAAATGCGGTCGCTATTCTTGGTCACTGATGTCATTTTAGCGACAAGATTTTCTGCGACTACTATTAGCGACTGCATCCGGTCGCTGATACCCATCTGCGACTATATGCGGTCGCAGATGTGCGGTCGCTGATAAGCCTTTTTGTTGTAGTGCAAGTACCCACATGATGATATCAAATATACGAGTAGAACCGACTTTAATCGATAAAGTTAAGGTTGCTCAAGCTACGGACATAGAGCTGATGCGTATGAAGAAGAAAGTGCAAGAAGGTGCTATTTCAGAAGCAAGAATCGATGAAGAAGGAATACTTCGAGTCAACTCTAGACTTTGTGTTCCTAACGATTTTGACTGGAAGCATAGAATCATGATGGAGGCACACAACACACCGTTTGCAATCCATCCTGGGAGTACCAAAATGTATCACGATCTTCGACATACATTTTGGTGGAGCAATATGAAAAGAGAGATCGCGAGGTTTATCTCGAGATGTTTAACTTGTCAACATGTAAAAGCGGAGCATCAAGTACCAAAGGGTCCATTGCAACCACTTGAGATTCCGAAATAGAAGTGGGAACACATTACTATGGATTTTGTTACGGGTCTTCCCAAGGTTTCTCAAGGCATAGATGCGGTTTGGGTTATTGTTGATAGATTAACCAAGTCCGCTCATTTCTTGCCGATACGTGAGACTTATTCCCTTGAACGTCTTGCTAGTATGTACGTGAACGAGATTGTGAGATTGCATGGCATGCCAGTATCCATAGTTTCGGATCGTGACCCAAGATTCACTTCACGATTTTGGGTTAGCTTGCAAAAAGCTATGGGCACGGATTTACGATTCAGTTCGGCATACCATCCTCAAACGGACGGACAATCATAGAGGACTATCAAACTCTTGAAGATCTATTAAGACTTTGTGTCCTAGATCTCAAAGGGAGTTGGGATAAGTACCTACCATTGGTGAAATTCTCTTACAACAACAGTTATCAGGCGAGCATAGGTATGGCTCAATTCAAGGCGTTGTATGGAAAAAAATATCATTCTCCAGTATGCTGGGACGAGGTGGGTGAAGCAACATTGTTGGGACCAGAGTTGGTACGCATCACTACAGAGAAGATCCAAACGATTCGACAACGTACACAAACGGCACAGGATCGACAAAAGAGTTATGCGGATCTTCATCGGAAGGACGTGAAATTTAATATTGGGGATCATGTATTATTACGTGTTGCACCATGGAAGGGAGTTACAAGATTTGGAAAGAGAGGAAAGCTCAATCCAAGATTTGTTGGTCCATTTGAGATTCTTGAGCGAATAAGAAATGTGGCATATAGACTCGTATTACCTCCAAGCATGTCTCGTGTTCATAATATTTTTCACATATCTATGCTTCGTAAATATGTTAAAGACCCGAACCACATTATTGAGTTAGAACCAGACGAGATAGCTGAAGATTTAACGTATGAGGAGGTACCTGTTAAGATCTTGGATAGGAAAGAGCATGTCCTACGCACGAAGGTTATACCACAAGTTAAGGTTTTGTGGAGAAACCATGCTATTGAAGAAATGACCTGGGAGTTGGAATCAGAAATGAAAGCGAGGTATCCTCACCTTTTTAAAATATCAGGTACGTACGTCAATTTCGAGGACGAAATTTCATAAGGAGGGGAGGTTGTAAAACTCCAACTTATTAATGAATAAAATTAAATTTTCTCTAAATATTATTGTGAATAATAAGGGATTAATTTGATATAATACTTTGGTTATGGGTGAAATGTGCAAATTTTGTAAAATAAGCAAGTGGTTATAAAATATTCATTTTGTCGGAGAATATTAGTTTGGTCGTGGAATATTCTTGCTGTCGGGGAATATTCGTACGACGGCGCAGCCTTGTGTGGGCCCCATAACGAAAAGAGATTGGATGAAGAAAACGACAAGTATAAGTTATTTATAAATAACAGCGTAGTTGTTACCGTTAATACTGTTGGAATACCCGGTGGTTAAAATAGAGTAGCACACGGTATTGCACCAATTATTGATTCTTACGTAAGAAGGCACTACTCAATAATTGTTACAGTAGTTATTGTTCAATATTTTATTTTATTGATTTAATAATTGTTGCGTTGATATTTTATATTATTGTTGTTTCAATAATTGTTGCTGCACAGTATTTTCTAATATCAGATCAATAATTCATATTATTTGAATAATATTATTAGATAACATTATTGGCAATGTCTAGAAATTTCTGTCTAAGGAGAGGTTTGGTCATCTAATTGCGCGCCAGTAAGGAGAAATCCTTATTGAAAAGCTCCCTCTTTCCTGTGAACGGCCTGGTTGTCATTAATGTGATTCTGTAATATTATTTGTAAATAATTAATTATTGATTCATATGATAAGGAAATATTTATTTTATGTGGATATAAATGAGGGATATATTTTTGTGGTTAAAAATGAAGGAGTTAATGTTGAGGTTTTTATCAGTATTTTTGTCGGAATGGAGGTATTAAAAATCAGGATTTTTGAGATATTTTGCGGAGGTTATAATTTTTAATCCGACCGTTGGATCGTGGTAATTTTTGGATATGTTATACATATATAAGTTGAGTATATGTCCACAAATTTTGAACCGTTAAAAATGAACGTATGATTTATTATGAATTTTACGAGATGACTGGTTCAAAAATTGTTGAATTTTCGGAGTTTATCATTTTGATGAAAAATTCTAGAATTGGTAGGCCCCACTATTAGTTGGTGAAGAAATGTGCTGAGATTTTTATTCAAATGTGGTGGGTGGGAATAGTAGCAGGTAAAGCCATCAGGTTGCAGGTTAAGTCTGCTTTGGCGTGCTAACATTTTCTTATAAATAGAGGGCTAAGTTAGAATTGAAAATCACACCAGAAACAAGTTTTCTCTCTTTCTCTCTCTAGATTATTGAGTGTATTTTGTGAGTATTTAGATACTTTGAGAGTTTCTATTCATCAGAGCAAGTTTCTTTCAGCCTTATTGTAAGACCCCAACTTATTAATGAATAAAATCAAATTTTCTCTAAATATTATTGTGAATAATAAGGGGTTAATTTGATATAATACTTTGGTTATGGGTGAAATGTGCAAATTTTACAAAATAAGCAAGTGGTTATAAAATATTCATTTTGTCGGGGAATATTCGTTTGGTCGTGGAATATTCTTGCTGTCGGGGAATATTCGTACGACGGCGCAGCCTTGTGTGGGCCCCATAACGGAAAGCGATTGGATGAAGAAAACGACAAGTATAAGTTGTTTATAAATAACGGCGTAGTTGTTACCGTTAATACTGTTGGAATACCCGGTGGTTAAAATACAGTAGCACACGGTATTGCACCAATTATTGATTCTTACGTAAGAAGGCACTACTCAATAATTGTTACAGTAGTTATTATTCAATATTTTATTTTATTGATTCAATAATTGCTGCGTTGATATTTTATATTATTGTTGTTTCAATAATTATTGCTGCACAGTATTTTCATTTATCAGATCAATAATTCATATTATTTGAATAATATTATTAGATAACATTATTGGCAATGTCTAGAAAGTTCTGTCTAAGGAGAGGTTTGGTCATCTAATTGCGCGCCAGTAAGGAGAAATCCTTATTGGAAAGCCCCCTCTTTCCTGAGAACGGCCTGGTTGTCATAAATGTGATTCTGTAATATTATTTGTGAATAATTAATTATTGATTCATATGATAAGGAAATATTTATTTTATGTGGATATAAATGAGGGATATATTTTTTTGGTTAAAAATGAAGGAGTTAATGTTGAGGTTTTTATCCATATTTTTGTCGGAATGGAGGTATTAAAAATCAGGGTTTTTGAGATATTTTACGGGGGTTATAATTTTTAATCCGACCGTTGGATCGTGGTAATTTTTGGATATGTTATACATATATAAGTTGAGTATATGTCCACAAATTTTGAACCGTTAAAAATGAACGTATGATTTATTACGAATTTTACAAGATGACTGGTTCAGAAATTGTTGAATTTTCGGAGTTTATCATTTTGGTGGAAAATTCTAGAATTGGTGGGCCCCACTTGTGGTTGGTGAAGAAATGTGCTGAATTATATTTCAAATGTGGTAGGTGGGAATAGTAGCAGGTAAAGCCATCAGGTTGCAGGTCAAACCTACCAAAATTTTCCTATAAATAGAGGGCTAAGTTAGAATTGAAAATTACACCAGAAACAAGTTTTCTCTCTTTCTCTCTCTAGATTATTGAGTGTATTTTGTGAGTATTTAGATACTTTGAGAGTTTCTATTCATCAGAGCAAGTTTCTTTCAGCCTTATACCGGTATTCCGACCAGAAGTACTGATATTTTGAGGTAAGGGATATTATTTTCTTCTTAATGATATTATTTTCTTCAATATCATTATGCTGAAATATTGATATGAGTTTTTATCAAATTTGGAACTTTTTGTGTCGGGGGTTACTATTCACGTATACGGCACTATTCACGTATACGGCACTATTCACGAATACGGCACTATTCACCGAAAAATAAAATTTTCCCTTTTTGTCCAAGATGTCTATTATGGTTACTATCTTTGATTGTATCCATGTTTTGATCTTTATTTTTGAATTCTGCTTCACAATTGATTATTATGAAGTATTATTGATCTTGGATAAACTGTTATACGAATCCCTACTATTTGTCCTTCTGTCTCATTGGATTCGTTCTCTTTAAGATATTTTTCATCATCCTCAGTCCTAAATGATGATATTACTGAATATCTTTGGCCTGTAGTGCAAAGATGTATAATTACTTGATGAATATCTTTGGCCTGTAGTGCAAAGATGAACAGGTGTTGAGATGAACATGACCGACTGATGATACAAATGAATATCTTTGGCCTGTAGTGCAAAGATGAATATTTGGTTAAAGATGATTATTAATTGATGTTACAGGGATAAAATATTGATGATGGACTTTTAAATCTTAGAAGATAGTAGAATTCTTTCTCTACTTGACTCTTCTAATGGTTTGTTGTTTCCGCTGCACTTGTTGATCTAAAACTTGTTGTCGATTATATTTTATCAGATTTTTCCCTGTTGAAGACTAACGATAATTTGTTGTATATTATCTTAGTCATAATATTCTTTACTGGGCTAGTTGAGCTCACCCTTTTCCTTTTTGTTCCATTTTTCTTCTCAGGAGGTGAGAACATAGCAGGATCTAGTCGGGGTATGGAGTGATGGTTCTAGAAAGATGTATTAGCAGTCCTCACTATTTCTGTAAAATAGTGTTTGAATAATTGTAATGAGGATTTATTTGAGTGTGGATATTGTCTAGAAGACAATATTTGTATTTAAACTCACAGTATGTGTTGTCGTATTTTGCACGACAATTGTATTATTGAAGTTGTAGTTTGCTTTCTGTACCATGTATTTGGCGACTCAGAATGGGTGTTGTATACCTATTCTGGGGGCGTCACACTTATACCGGTATTCCGACCAGAAGTACTGATATTTTGAGGTAAGGGATATTATTTTCTTCTTAATGATATTATTTTCTTCAATATCATTATGCTGAAATATTGATATGAGTTTTTATCAAATTTGGAACTTTTTGTGTCGGGGTTACTATTCACGTATACGGCACTATTCACGTATACGGTACTATTCACGAATACGGCACTATTCACCGAAAAATAAAAATTTTCCTTTTTGTCCAAGATGTCTATTATGGTTACTATCTTTGATTGTATCCATGTTTTGATCTTTATTTTTGAATTCTGCTTCACAATTGATTATTATGAAATATTATTGATCTTGGATAAACTGTTATACGAATCCCTAATATTTGTCCTTCTGTCTCACTGGATTCGTTCTCTTTAAGATATTTTTCATCATCCTCAGTCCTAAATGATGATATTACTGAATATCTTTGGCCTGTAGTGCAAAGATGTATGATTACTTGATGAATATCTTTGGCCTGTAGTGCAAAGATGAACAGGTATTGAGATGAACATGACTGACAGGTGATACAAATGAATATCTTTGGTCTGTAGTGCAAAGATGAATATTTGGATAAAGATGATTATTAATTGATGTTACAGGGATAAAATATTGATGATGGACTTTTAAATCTTAGAAGATAGTAGAATTCTTTCTCTAATTGACTCTTCTAATGGTTTGTTGTTTCCGCTGCAGTTGTTGATCTAAAACTTGCTGTCGATTATATTCTATCAGATTTTTCCCTGTTGAAGACTATCGATAGTTTGTTGTATATTATCTTAGTCATAATATTCTTTACTCGGCTAGTTGAGCTCACCCTTTTTCTTTTTGTTCCATTTTTCTTCTCAGGAGGTGAGAACATAGCAGGAGCTAGTCGGGGTATGGAGTGATGGTTTTAGAAAGATGTTTTAGCAGTCCTCACTATTTCTGTAAAATAGTGTTTGAATAATTGTAATGAGGATTTATTTGAGTGTGGATATTGTCCAAAAGACAATATTTGTATTTAAACTCACAGTATTGTGTTGTCGTATTTTGCACGACAATTGTATTATTGAAGTTGTAGTTTGCTTTCTGTACCATGTATTTGGCGACTCAGAATGGGTGTTGTATACCTATTTTGGGGGCGTCACATACTATACACAATAAAATCCATCATTGTAGAAATCATCAATATCTAAACGTGTGTAAAGCAAACCATTTAATTCCATAAGTTTCTACACAAATTTCTTTGAATACATTTTTTTGACATTGTTCAACAAAATCATCAATACAACTACAACCAAAAGAACAAATTACAGTAACAAAATTGAGATGGGCTTTTTCTCAAACAAATGAAGTTCATTGAAATTTGTCTAGAGAAAAGTGAAGAGAAGCCCATGGAAGAAATTGTCAATCAGAGATCAAAATAGATAGTAATAACCCCACCAAAACAGTAAATTGGTATGTGAAGCTGATAATGTAATGCAACTGTTTAAGTATTTTTTCATAGCTTGCACGACTAACTAAAGAAAAAGCCAAGAAAAAAACATCAGTGACTCGGTAGCTTAATGGCCTTAATTTGTTGTAATCTTCTTGCCCTGTGAATTAGATAGGAAATCAATACATCCATAAACAAAACTTCCCAAATTAGGAAAGTTGCTTTCCTTTGAATCCAGATTTATGAAATAATCATGCTTATTTAAGAAAATACTCAAAAGATTCTAGTTGTGACAATATTACCCAAAGGCCTAAGTTGACAGTAATGCCTTCAATTACCACATTTGCACTAAAGTTGTCGAAGACTGTTGGGATAGTCCTGAATGACAATAATAGTATCAAAATTTGAATATTTTAATAAAAACATAATTCTATGACAAATCAAAAGAAAGAACAAAGGAGAGGGATAGAGAAGTGAAGAACCCTAGAGAAAAATATATTAAAATAAATAAAATTCACAATTTGGGAAGCAGAAACTACAAAGTCCCATAAGTTAAAGCAAAACCCAAATAATTAGACGAATATTAGGCATAAAAGGATAAATTCCAAATACCCACATCTTAATTTCAAAGAACAAATAAAAATCATAAAAAAACATTAAAAGTAATCGAAAGTTTGATGAACAATTACCCATATATGTGAAGATCGTACGTGGAATCGAGTGAAATAGGAGAGATAATGACCAGCTTTTTTGTGGATCAACACATGTGCAACATGAGCATATCTACCTTCTATATAAGTATTCGTGCTTCATATATACTTTATCTGTTCCCAAAATAAAACTCCACTTACAAAAACAAAGGCCAAGTGATCTAATATTTTGGAATGAATGTAGTATATTACAGTATTCAAATATTATAAAAATTGTGACACCCCCAAAATAGATATACATCACCCATTCTGAGTCGTCAAATACATGGTACAGAAATAAATACAACTTCATTAATACAATTGTCGTGCAAAATATGACAACGCATATACTGTGAGTTTAAATATAAATATTGTCTAATAGACAGTATTCAAACTCAAAAGGAGTCCTCATTACAATTATTGATACACTATTTTACAAAATAGTGAGGACTACTAAAACAACTATCCTGAACCATCACTCCACACTCCGGCTAGTTCCTGCTATGTTCTCACCTCCTGAAAAGAAAAAATGGAACAAAAAAGAAAAGGGTGAGCTCAACTAGCCCAGTAAAGAACATTATGACTAAGATAATATACAACAATTTATCCTTAGTCTTCAACAGGAAAAATTTGATAGAATATAATAAACAATAAGTTTTAGATCAACAACTGCAGCAGAAACAACAAACCATTAGAAGAGTTAAGTAGAGAATGAATTCTATTATATTCTAAGATTTAAAAGCCCATCAACGATATTTTATCCCTGTAACATCAATTAATATACATCTTGAATCAAATATTCATCTTTGCACTACAGGTCAAAGATATTCATTTGTATCGCCAGTTGGTCATGTTCATCTCAACCTCTGTTCATCTTTGCACTACGGGCCAAAGATATTCATCAGTTAATCATTCATCTTTGTACTACAGACCAAAGATATTCAGTAATATCATCATTTAGGACTGAGGATGATAAAAAATATCTTAAAAAAAATGAATCCAATGAGACAGAAGGACAAATATTAGGGATTCGTATTACAGTTTATTCAAGTGCAATAATACTCCATAATAACCAATTGTGAAGTAGAATTCAAAAATAAAGATCAAAACATGGATACAATCAAAGATAGTAACCATAATAGCCATATTGAAAAAAAAGAAAAATTTTTATTTTTCGGTGAATAGTGTCGTATACGTGAATTGTAACCCCGACACAAAAAGTTTTAAATTTGATAAAAAGTTCATATCAATATTTCAGCATAATGATATTAAAGAAAATAATATCATTTACGAAGAAAATAATATCCCTTATCTCAAAAGAACCGTACTTTCGGCTGAAATATTAGGTATAAGGCTGAAGGAAACTTGCACTGTTGAATAGCAACTCACAAAGTATCTAAATACTCACAAAATACGCTCGATAATATATATATATATATATATATATATATATATATATATATAGAGAGAGAGAGAGAGAAAAAACTTGTTTCTGGTGTGATTTTCAATTCTAACTTAGCCCTCTATTTATAGGAAAATGTTAACACGCCGAAGCAGACTTGACCTGCTACCTGATGGCTTTACCTGCTACTATTCCCACCCACAACATTTGAAATAAAATTTCAGCACATTTTTTCACCAACCATAGGTGGGGCCCACTCATTCTAGAATTTTCCACCAAAACGACAAATTTAAAAACTTCAACAATTTTTGAACCAGTCACCTCTTAAAATTCATAACAAATCATACATTCATTTTTAACGGTTCAAAATTTGTGGACATATCCAAAAATCACAACGATCCAACGGTCGGATTAAAAACTATAACTCACGCAATATATCTCAAGAACACTGGTTTGATCTAATAATACCTCAAATCCGATAAAATACTGATAAAACACTTCATCATTAATTCCTTCATTTATAACCACATAAATAAATCCATCATTTATATCCGCATCAAATAAATATTTCCTTATCATATAAATCAATAACTAATTATTCACAAATAATATTACAGAATCACAATTATGACAACCAGGTCGTTCCCAGGAAAGAGGGGGCTTTCCAATAAGGATTTCTCCTTACTGGCGCACAATTAGGTGATCAAACCTCTCCTTAAACAGAACTTCCTTAGACATTGCCAATAATGTTATCTAATAATATTATTCAAATAATATGAATTATTGATCTGATAATGGAGATACTGTGCAGTGATCATTATTGAAACAAAAATATCAACGCAGCAATTATTGAATCAATAAAATAAAATATTGAACAGTAATTACTGTAACAATTATTGAGTAATGCCTTCTTACGTAAGGATCAATAATTTATCAATATTGTGCAAAACCGTGTGCTACTATGCAATCACGCGTATTACTATATTTTAACCACCGAGTATTCTAACAGTGTTAACGGTAACAACTATGCCGTTATTTGTAAAAACTAAAATTTGTCATTTTTTTCATCCGACAGTTTTCCGTTATGGGGCCCACAAATGGCTGCACCGTCGTACGAATATTCCCCGACAGCAAGAATATTCCACGACCAAACGAATATTCCCCGACAACAATGAATATTTTATAACCACTTGCTTATTTTGAAAATTTAGCACATTACACCCATAACTACAACATTATATCACATTAACACCTTATTATTCACAATAATAATTAGAGAAAAATTTGATTTTATTCATTAAAAAGTTGGAGTCTTACAACAATTGTCAATTTAGGTCATATAGATTTGTGTCTTGGTTGCAAATTTAGGTTTCAATCTAAAATCTATGTAACGACCCCAAAATAGGTCCATTCCATCCAACCCATTCTGAGTCGTCAAATACATGGTACAGAAAATAACTACAACTCTATTACAACAATTGTTGTGCAAAATACAACAACACATATGCTGTGAGTTTGGATACAAATATATACCAAATGTGACATTGGACACCATCATGTATCAGCACCTCACAAAGGTACCTTACATAAAGTTACAGTCAAAAACTGTTTTAGAAACTAGAATCTTTGGGAAGTGCTCAAGGAAACCTTCGTACATGGGAGGCCACGCATCTAGGTTATGATAGATATCATATGGCCACAGAATTATCCTTGGTTGACCCAATAGACCCCAAAGAAAAACGAGAAGATTACTATCATATTCTTCTCAATGGTGAGTCTTCTCTTGACTTATCATTATCTCCACTGTCTCTAATTGAGAATTATACTTCAAACAAACACCAAGATTTTATAGGTAGTGCCCATAGATATACTCAGTAAGTGGATGAGCACAACCCTGTCTTATGATGACACGAGGTTGTATGTCATTAGACATCTTGTATGATAGTGACAAAACACCCTTCCAACGTTGGGTTCGCCTCACCCTATTTTCTTCACCAAATATAACTACTAAATGATGACCACCGTTCTATTCCCTTGTTACCCACGCTCGACCCAGCTACACTCTTATTACCTGAAAGGAATTGTGAAGCAAAAGGGTGAGCACAACTAGCTCAGTAAAGAATATCATGACTAAAGATAATTCAATTATCAATAGCCTTCATCAACAATAAATCAGAGATTTAGAACATATGGTAAATGATAAAAATTTCAACCATAGTTGCAGCGGAACGAGCAATCCATTAGAAGAGTCAAATAGACTATAAAGTCTATTATCTTCTCCATGTTAAAAATCCACCAACAATGTTTTATCCATGTAACATCACTCAACAGTTCCTTTCCACAATCATATGAATAACTCATAATCATAATTGTGACTATAAATTTTTCTTCGCACCCAGGACGAAGAATATTTTCATCACCTGTCTTTACCTGAAACATCAAAGATCATGGTTATACCAAATCACAATTCCTGTTTATAATCATACTAACAAATCCATCTTTGCACTACGGGCCAAAGATATTCATCAACAAACCATCTTTGCACTACGGGCCAAAGATATTCAACAACAGTTCATCTTTGCACTACAGGCCAAAGATATTCATCAACAGGCCATCTTTGCACTACATGCCAAAGATATTCATCAACAATTCATATTTGCACTACAGGCCAAATATATTCATATCTCAAAGAAATATATAATCATTTCAGAATTTATATAAACAATAATTATAACCATGTTGATCAATTCACCTTTGCACTTAAGCTTAAGATATTCAATTATAAATTTAATGGTCATGATCATACCAGTCACAATTCAACTTTGCACTACAGGCCAAAGAGAACCCTAGTCATGATCATACCAATAATCTACCCATCTTTACACTCCAGTGAAAGAGAATTTCAACATCAGGGTTATAAAAATGTTATATATGATGATAAAAATAATATGATCAACATATAGTTTTAATCTCAAGAGTAATATTCGTAACTCATGAATAGTAACCCCGACACAAAAGATAGAAATTCTACAATAAAATTCATACCAATATTTTGGTATAATGATATTGAAAGAATAACATTACTTAAATTTATAAACAATTTATTTTAATTGTTTACACTTTACTAATTAATGCATTTAATCATCATAAAATGTCAACTCTTACAATTTCATCATCAATAACCAAAACCCTCATCAAAAATCTGCATATACCTCATATAGGATTCTCAAGCCATAAAATCCTATTTTCTAATTTTCTTTCTTCACAAAACATATTTAATTCATTTACTCATAACTAGACTATTTTCATGAAAAATACCAAATCCGTTCCAAAAATATTTCTTTTCTGGAATTTAGCATAATATAGTCCCATAGTGAACATATATTTTTCTCAGAATTTTTAAAAGTCATTTACTATTTTTCATATGGCCAAAATAGCCGAATATTTAGACATTTATCAAAAATTATACTTTTGTCCAAAAATTCTGAAATTTACAGAGTATACTTCTATCATATACATGTACTCCCAATAAAAATTTCATCAATTTTGGAGTTAACCACAAGAAATTATAAGCGATTACTTTTAAAATAGTCTTTTCTCATAAAATTCATAACTCTCAATCTATACATCCAAAAATCACCATTTTTGGACACAATCAAGAAAACTCATCAAAATATCATTTCAAATTTTTCCAGAATTTTTGAAGGTCAGAAAAATTACGAAACTGAAAATCATAACAACCCTTAAAATCTCTTACTATCCCTTACTATTCCTTACAATCCCTTACTATCCCTTACTATCCCTTACCTCAAAAGAGCAGTACTTCTGACTGGATATCGGATATGATGCTGAAAGAAACTTGCACTGATGAATAGTAACTCACCAAGTATCTAAAAACTCACAAAATATGCTTCATAATATAGAGAGAGAAAGAGAGAAAGCTTATGTTTTTGGTGTGATTTTCAATTCTAACTTAGCCCTCTATTTATAGGAAAATTTTGGTAGGTTTGACCTGCAACCTGATGGCTTTACCTGCTACTATTCCCACCCACCACATTTGAAATATAATTCAGCACATTTCTTCACCAACCACAAGTGGGGCCCACCAATTCTAGAATTTTCTACCAAAATGATAAACTCCGAAAATTCAACAATTTCTGAACCAGTCATCTCGTAAAATTCATAATAAATCATACGTTCATTTTTAACGGTTCAAAATTTGTGGGCATATACTCAACTTATATATGTATAACATATCCAAAAATTACCACGATCCAACGGTCGGATTAAAAATTATAACCCCCGCAAAATATCTCAAAAACCCTGATTTTTAATACCTCCATTCCGACAAAAATACGGATAAAAATCTCAACATTAACTCCTTCATTTTTTAACCACAAAAATATATCCCTCATTTATATCCACATAAAATAAATATTTTCTTATCATATGAATCAATAATTAATTATTCACAAATAATATTACAGAATCACATTTATGACAACCAGGCCGTTCCCAGGAAAGAGGGGGCTTTCCAATAAGAATTTCTCCTTACTGGCGCGCAATTAGATGACCAAACCTCTCCTTAGACAGAACTTTCTAGACATTGACAATAATGTTATCTAATAATATTATTCAAATAATATGAATTATTGATCTGATAAAGGAAAATACTGTGCAGCAACAATTATTGAAACAACAATAATATAAAATATCAACGCAACAATTATTGAATCAATAAAATAAAATATTGAACAGTAACTACTGTAATAATTATTGAGTAGTGCCTTCTTACGTAAGAATCAATAATTTCAAAAATACTATGCAATACCGTGTGCTACTGTGCAATAACGCGTATTACTGTATTTTAACCACCGGGTATTCCAACAGTGTTAACGGTAACAACTACGCCGTTATTTGTAAAAACTCAAATTTGTCGTTTTCTTCATCCGACAATTATTCGTTATGGGGCCCACAAATAGCTGTGCCGTCGTACGAATATTCCCCGACAGAAAGAATATTCTACGACCAAACGAATATTCCCCCATAACAATGATTATTTTATAACCACTTGTGTATTTTGAAAAAAAATCATATATCACCCTTAACTTTAACATTTATCAATTTAACCATTTACTGAATAGTAATTATAAGAAAAATTGAATACTTTTATTTCATAAAATTCGGGGTCTTACAATCTAGGTCTCAAAAACTCCAGTTAACAAACTTCCAGCACACAAATGTATTAATATATGAATTAAGGATAATTAAAATACATATATATGTTTGTCAAACACATAACACTCAATATAACTCTAACTTTGGCCAGATTATTATGAATATCAGCAAATCCATATAACTTGTACAATAAAAGTAATCAAATTGTGAATGTAATCAAAATTCCACAATCTAAACAACAATAGATTCAAAATATTAACCAAAATAAACAAACCCATCAAAATTATACTCAAAAAGCAATCAAATTTGGAATGTAAAAACAAAATCATACCTTTTTCTTTCCAGCTAGCAAATGATCTTGCTTTCTAGCCATTCATTCCAACCCCAATGGCTCCATAATTCGTCAACAAAAAAATTACCTAATCTATGCAAACTAATCCTAATCAGCGGGCAGAACCAATTTTTGCATCACAACCCATTAAAGTCAAAAATGTCAATTTATAACTTATCAAACATGCGGTGAGGAAGAACTATGTTCTCTATTAGTACATAACAACTCGGAAAACAATACCACATTACAATCCGAATAATAAAATCAATAACCCAAACTGAAATTCGATTCATATGAACACAATTATATAACATAAACAGAATTAAAATCTCATAGAAACCTATATTAAAATCATACCTAACATGACAAAAGTTTCAGAAGTTTGGTTGTTAAAAAAAGTCACTATAGTTCAAATATCATTAATCTATTATATCATGAAAAATTCTAAAGCAATTCCTGCGTAGGGAATTATTTTCATTTCAAGGAATATTAGATGACTAAGTGTATTTTGAACAATCATTATGATAACGTCCAGGTTATATAACACACAAAGTCTCAAACATGGATTTAGTTGTCCAAAAGGTCACCATTTTCTGAATTTACGCCAAACAAATAGCACTTTTAACTAAAATTTTCACTATTAAGCCTCGAGTTATGCAAGTGAAAATGTACTATACGCTACGCAGGGAAAACTTACCGATTCAGAATATCAAATGTGGGAATTGCATTGAGTTTTAACTTCAGGATTCAGAACCATCAAATGGTGATAGTTGAGACTGAAGGTTCTTATACTAATCAGACCACATTAGACTCTCTTGATGTGCATGTTGGCCAGTCCTATTCTGTTCTTGTTACTGCCAATCAAGAAGATGCTGATTACTACATTGTAGCTTCTCCCAAAATGCTTAACACTACAGAAGCACTATATTAGATGATGTGGCTATGACTATTGAGTCATGTGTCAAAGCAGGCTGCTTTAAATCATTTCCCACTAAAATATTGAATCCAAAACTAAACTGGGTACAATATAGAATTATCATTTATCACACACTAATACTGGACACGAACAGAATACCTTATGATCATCTTCTATCCTAGCTACTTGTACATGAATGCCATCTACAATCTCCCTAAGAGGAGACATTGTCGGATACCTGGCCTCGTCCCAGACAAACCTGCAATCATGAAGTTCAAAACTTCCAATTTAAAATTCCTTATTTATAATAAAATCACTCATCAAATCCATTACCATTTATAATAACTTGGTAAGGTACGAATCAACAAGAACCCCATCCACCGTTAAAGAACTACTAAGAGTACCCGAAACCCTCTCCAAATCCTCGATCTAACGTCGTATCTTGTGAGATACACCTTCAATGAAGCTATTCGACTGCGCAAATTCCACACATCAATAAATACAAGCAATTGATTGATTATACAGAATTGACTTCAAGTTTTTTTTTCTTACTAAAAAATTCACCTTTAGAAGATCATCACTGAGTGACAGAAGTGAATCAAATGTCCCGATGCGAAGATTCGGAATATTGAACTGCAAAATTCAAAGGGAAGTATTGGCGATCTGTAAGGGTGAATTCAAGTTGTTTAAGTCCAATCCCTAGCTAAATCTGGAGAAAGAATGAAGGTTAATAATTACGTACCCTGTAAGACCCCAACTTATTAATGAATAAAATCAAATTTTCTCTAAATATTATTGTGAATAATAAGGTGTTAATTTGATATAATGCTTTGGTTATGGGTGAAATATGTAAATTTTACAAAATAAGCAAGTGGTTATAAAATATTCATTTGTTGTCGGGGAATATTCGTTTGGTCATGGAATATTCTTGCTGTCGGGGAATATTCGTACGACGGCGTAACCTTGTGTGGACCCCATAACGGAAAGCGATTGGATGAAGAAAACGATAAGTATAAGTTGTTTATAAATAACGATGTAGTTGTTACCGTTAATACTGTTGGAATATCCGGTGGTTAAAACACAGTAGCACACGGTATTGCACAAATTATTTATCCTTACGTAATAAGGCATTACTCAATAATTGTTACAGTAGTTACTGTTCAATATTTTATTTTATTGATTCAATAATTGCTGCGTTGATATTTTATATTATTGTTGTTTCAATAATTGTTGCTGCACAATATTTTCTATTATCAGATCAATAATTCATGTTATTTGAATAATATTATTAGATAGCATTATTGGCAATGTCTAGAAAGTTCTGTCTAAGGAGAGGTTTGGTCATCTAATTGCGCGCCAGTAAGGAGGAATTCTTATTGGAAAGCCCCCTCTTTTCTGGAAATGGCCTGGTTGTCATAATTGTGATTCTGTAATATTATATGTGAATAATTAATTATTGATTTATATAATAAGAAAATGTTTATTTTATTTGGATATAATTGATGGATATATTTATTTTATGTGAAGGAATTAATGTTGAGGTGTTTTTATCAGAATGGAGGTATTAAAAATTAAATCACTGTTCTTGAGATATATTGTGTGAGTTATAATTTTTAATCTGACCGTTGGATCGTTGTGATTTTTGGATATGTTGTACATATATAAGTTGAGTATATGTCCACAAATTTTGAACCGTTAAAAATGAACGTATAATTTGTTATGAATTTTAAGAGGTGACTGATTCAGAAATTAGGTTTATAAATAATTTTGGTAAAAAATTCTAAAATTGAGTGGGCCCCACTTTTAGTTGGTGAGAAATGTGCTGGAATTTTTATTCAAATGTGGTGGGTGGGAATAGTAGCAGGTAAAACCATTAGGTTGCAGGTCAAGTCTGCTTCGGCGTGCTAACATTTTTCTATAAATAGAGGGCTAAGTTAGAATTGAAAATCACACCAGAATTCATAAGCTTTCTCTCTTTCTCTCTCTATATTATCGAGCGTATTTTGTGAGTATTTAGATACTTTGAG
Source organism: Panax notoginseng (assembly GCA_016801055.1). Lineage (NCBI taxonomy): Eukaryota > Viridiplantae > Streptophyta > Magnoliopsida > Apiales > Araliaceae > Panax > Panax notoginseng. The sequence continues at coordinate 278,291,721 of CM029012.1, forward strand.
AGTTGCTATTCAGTGCAAGTTTCTGTCAGCACTATATCCGAAATTCAGTCAGAAGTACGATTATTCTGAGGTAAGGGATGTTATTTTCTTCTTAAATGATATTATTTTCTTCAATATCATTATGTCGAAATATTGGTTTGAACTTTTTATCAAATTTAGAACTTTTTGTGTCGAAATTACTATTCATGAATACGGCACTATTCACGAATACGGCACTATTCACCGAAAAATAATTTTTCCCCTTTTTGTCTAAGATGTCTATTATGGTTACTATCTTTGATTGTATCCATGTTTTGATCTTTATTTTTGAATTCTACTTCACAATTGGTTGTTATGGAGTATTATTGCACTTGGATAATGTGACGCCCCCAAAATTAGGTATACATCACCCATCTTGGATCGTCAGATACGTAGTACAGAATACAAATACAACTTAATAATACAACTGTCGTGTACAATACGACAAAACATAAACTGTGAGTTTGAATACAAATATTATCTTCTAGAGAGTATTCATACTCAAAAGGAGTCCTCATTACATTTATTAACACACCATTACATAGAATAGTGAGGACTACTAATTAATACTATCATTCGGACCATCACTCCGTACCCCGACTTGTCCCAGCTACGTTCTCATTTCTTGAAGAGAACAGTGAAAGAAAGGGTGAGCTCAACTAGCCCAGTAAGAAATATTATGACTAAGATAATGCAGAATAAATTATCATTAGCCTTCAACAATGTTAAACTGATAAAATATAATAGACATCAAGTTTAACTGTAGCGGAACAAGCAATCCATTAAAAGAGTCAAGTAGAAAATAAACTCTACTATCTTTTATGATTTAAAAGGTTTTTCAACACTGCGATCGCTGAGACTCAGCTTAATAAAATAATCCACATCATCGAATCACCCCTGCACTACGGCCAAGGATATTCGTGTATTCATTAATGGTCATGATCATGCCAACAACTGTCCATCAATGCACTACGGGCCAATGAGGACTTTTACCACATCATTTGTAACATTACGGTCATGATTATACCGAATAATCCCTGGTCATAATCATACCAAGTCCATCTATGCAATACAGGCCACAGATGACTTCTAACATTTTATAAACATGAGGATGATGACAATGATATAAGAATTCAATAAAACAAGTTCAAGAATTAATTTATCCAGGAATTAACAACGTCCAAATTGTCAACATGATACTGCATTGTGGAGTAAAATTCAAGAATGCTTAGAAGAATATTTTCTTGAAAAGATACTGGATGAAACGCAACTATCAAGGATATTCCACAAATTTCATGGAGTATAGAAGTCAAAACTTAACCAACTGAGTACAATAAAGAATGGAATAACAAAAGAAATCACCATGCATGCGATAGACCGCACAGACAGGTTATTCCAATAGAATAATAAATAATGGAACCAGGTCCGGCGTAAACGCACAGACAGGATATTCCGACAGAATAATAAATAATGGAACCAGGTCCGGTGTAAAACACACAGACAGGATATTCCAACAGAATAATAATAAAACGGAACCAGGTCCGGTGTAAAACACACAGACAGGATGTTCCAACAGAATAATAAACGGAACCAGGTCCGGTGTAAAACACACAGACAGGATGTTCCAACAGAATAATAGAAGAATGTCACCAAGTATAGGGTAGACCGCGTATACTGGTTATTCCAACAGAATAATAACAAATGGAATAACAGAAGTTCTCTTCATGAATATAAAAGAAATAATATTCCCTACCTTAAAAGAACTGGATATTGGAAAAGTGATGTAGCAGAATACTTTTATTCTCTCTCTCTTATTCTCTCTATACTTTCTCTCTCTATAGCTTGAATGAATTCGTGAAAAATAATGAAGCCCTAGGCCTCTATTTATAGAAAAACTGAGGGTGGCTCTTGGTCTTAACGAAGGGTCAAATGACTCTTGGTCTTAACGAAGGGTCAAATGACTCTTGGTAATATTGAAGGGACAACTACTATTGACGAAAGTAATTACTATTGACCAAGGTAAATACTATTGACGAAGGTAATTACTATTGACCAAGGTAAATACTATTGACCAAGGTAAATACTATTGACGAAGGTAATTACTATTGACTAAGGTAAATACTATTGACGACGGTAATTACTATTGACGACGGTAATTACTATTGACGACGGTAATTACTATTGACGAAGAGACTCTTAGATGATGACATATGGCCCCCCATAAAATAACCAAACTTACCACAACGTCTCAATAATATAACATATTATACAGATGATACTATGACAATAATTTAAGAGATATGATGCAGCAATTACTGTAGCAATAATTGAGTATAGCTGAGTGACTTCTCACGTAAGCATCAATAATCAATACCGTGTGCTACTATGCAACCACGCGTATTACTGTACTTTTACTACCGAGTAGTTCAACAGTTTTAACGGTTTTAACGGTAACACCTCAGCCGTTATTTTTATAGAAAGATAATTCTGTCGTTTTCTCAATCCGACAATAATTCCGTTGTGGGGTCCACCAATGATTGTGCCGTCGTACGAATATTCCTCGACAAAAAGAATATTCTCCGACCAAACGAATATTTTATAACAACTTGCTTACTTTGCAAAATTTATAAATATTACCCACAACTATAACATTATATCAAATTAACTCCATAATATTCAAAAATGATATTTATAGAAAATTCATCTTTATTTATAAAAATTGGGGTCTTACAACCTCCCCTTCTTATGAAATTTCGCCCTCGAAATTAGGGTACGTACCTGGTATGTCGAAGAGGTAAGGATACCTTGATTTCATTTCTGATTCTAACTCCCAAGTCATTTCCTCAACATCGTGGTTTCTCCACAAAACTTTAACTTGAGGTATAACCTTGGAGCGTAGAATATGTTCCTTCTTATCCAAGATTTGAACAGGAACTTCTTCATACGTCAAATCCTCCGCTATTTCGTCCGGTTCTAACTCAATAATGTGGTTCGGGTCTTCCACATATTTGCGTAACATGGATATGTGGAAAACGTTATGAACACGAGACATACTTGGCGGTAAAGCGAGTCTATAAGCCACAGTTCCTACTCGATCGAGGATTAAAAATGGACCGATGAATCGAGGATTTAGCTTTTCTCTCTTTCCAAATCTCGTAACTCCTTTCCATGGAGCAACACGTAAGAACACATGATCTCCTACATCAAATTCCACGTCCTTTCGATGAAGATCAGCATAACTCTTTTGTCGATCTTGTGAGGTTTTTATACGTTGTCGGATCGTTTGAATCTTTTCTGTAGTCATACGTACCAACTCCGGTCCCAACAACGTTGCTTCGCCCACCTCATCCCAGCATACTGGAGAACGACATTTTCTTCCATACAATGCTTCGAATGGAGCCATGCCAATACTTGCTTGATAACTGTTGTTGTAGGAAAACTCCACCAATGGTAAAAACTTGTCCCAACTTCCTTTGAAGTCAAAGACACAGAGTCTTAATAGATCTTCAAGAGTTTGAATAGTCCTCTCTGATTGTCCGTCCGTCTGAGGATGATATGCTGAACTAAATCGTAACTCCGTGCCCATAGCCTTTTGTAAACTAACCCAAAATCGTGAAGTGAATCTTGGGTCTCGGTCAGAAACTATGGATACTGGCATACCATGCAGTCTTACAATCTCGTTTATGTACATACGAGCAAGACGTTCAAGTGTATAAGTTTCTCGTATCGGTAAGAAATGAGCAGACTTGGTCAATCTATCAACAATGACCCAAATCGCATCAATACCTTGAGAAATCCTAGGAAGACCGGTAACGAAATCCATGGTAATGTGCTCCCACTTCCATTCTGGAATTTCAAGTGGTTGCAATGGACCTTTTGGTACTTGATGCTCCGCTTTGACTCGTTGACAAGTTAGACACCTTGAGATAAACAACGCTATCTCTCTCTTCATATTGCTCCACCAAAATGTATGACGAAGATCATGATACATTTTGGTACTTCCAGGATGGATTGCAAACGGTGTGTTGTGCGCCTCCATCATGATTTCATACTTTAAATCAGGGTTGTTAGGAACACAAAGTCTGGAGTTGACTCGAAGTATTCCTTCTTCATCGATTCTTGCTTCCGGTATAGCACCTTCTTGCACTTTCTTCTTCATACGCATCAGCTCCAGGTCTGTAGCTTGAGCAGCTTTAACTTTATCGATTAAAGTCGGTTCTACTCGTATATTCGCCATCATCACATGGGTCCCTGGAGTCTTCAACTCTATCTCCATCCTTTGCAAGTCACACAAAATGGGCCTTTGCGTTGTTAATATTGCACTTGTACCCGCATATGATCTTCTACTCAATGCGTCAGCTACCACGTTCGCTTTTCCAGGATGGTATTGAATGGTATGATCATAATCTTTCAACAGTTCAAGCCAACGTCGTTGTCGCATGTTGAGTTCCTTTTGAGTGAAGAAATATTTGAGGCTTTTATGATCCGTAAAGATCTCCACTTTCTCCCCATACAAGTAATGCCTCCAAATTTTAAGTGCAAAGACAACAGCTGCCAACTCTAGATCATGAGTAGGATAATTCCTCTCATATTCCTTGAGTTGTCTTGATGCATAGGCTATGACTTTTCCATGTTGCATGAGAACACATCCCAACCCTTTGCTCGAAGCATCACTGTAGATGACAAATCCCTCCGAGCCAGATGGTATTGTTAGAACAGGTGCTGAAATGAGTCTCCTCTTGAGTTCTTGAAAACTCTGCTCACATTCTTCGCTCCAACCAAACTTTGTATCTTTCCGAGTCAGCTGAGTTAATGGAGTAGCGATTCGAGAAAATCCTTCCACGAATCTTCGATAATAACCAGCTAAACCAAGAAAGCTACGTACCTCGGTCACTGATTTAGGTTGCTCCCAGCTTTGAATAGCTTCAATCTTTGCCGGGTCAACCGATATTCCACGACTTGATACTACGTGCCCAAGGAATGCTACCTCCTCCAGCCAGAACTCGCATTTCTTCAACTTGGCATAAAGCTTGTATTCACGAAGCTTTTGGAGTACCAGCCTCAAGTGTTGCTCATGATCTTCACGGCTTTTGGAATAAATAAGGATGTCATCAATAAAGACGACCACAAAGTGATCCAAATATTCCTTGAATACCCGGTTCATCATATCCATGAAGGCAGCAGGAGCATTAGTCAATCCAAAGGACATGACTAGGAATTCATAATGCCCGTACCGAGTTCTAAAAGCCGTCTTTGGAATATCCTCAGTTCTAACCTTCAGCTGATGATATCCAGAACGAAGATCGATCTTTGAAAAGAATTGTGCTCCTTGCAACTGGTCAAACAGGTCATCAATACGTGGCAATGGGTACCTATTTTTGATGGTGACATGATTCAACTCCCGATAATCAATACAAAGTCGCATACTTCCATCTTTCTTCTTCACGAATAGAACAGGAGCTCCCCAAGGAGAAGTACTAGGACGAATAAAGCCAATGTCTAACAATTCCTGCAGTTGGATCTTTAACTCCTGAAGTTCAATAGGAGCCATTCGATATGGGGCTTTGGAAATGGGTTTTGTACCGGGTTCAAGATCGATACAAAATTCAATTTCACGCTCTGGGGGTAGGCCAGGAAGTTCTTCAGGGAATACGTCAGGGAATTTATTAACAATAGAAATATCATTCAAAACTGACGTATTTTTGTTTAGATCTGTGACATGAGCTAAGAAAGCTTGACATCCGTTTTTCAATAAACGAATAGCTTTATGGCTTGAGATGACAGCGATTGATTTTAATGGTTTGGTTGCTTGAATTCGCATAATAGGTCGATTAGGAATATGAAAGCTAACAACCTTACGAAAACAATCAATTTTTGCATAATGAGTAGTTAACCAATCAATCCCTAGAATCACGTCAAATGCAAGTATTTTTAATGAAATCAGATCGATAGGTAATGTGTGGGTACCAACTTGAACCAAACAAGACTTATAAACAGTGGAGGTAATGAAGGTTTCTCCCAACGGAGTTTCCACAGATAAGTCAAAGTCTAATTTCTCCGGAATCAAATTTAATCGATGAGCGCAAGTAGGAGAAATAAAAGAATGGGTTGAACCGGTATCAAATAAAGTATAAACTTCTTTAGAGTTTATAATAAGCTTACCCGTGATGACCTCATTCGGGTTCCTTGCTCTCTGGGAGTTCACAACAAACGCTCTCCCTTGCACAACCGGTTTTGACTTTTCTGGGACGGCTTTTGGTGCCTCCATCCTAGCTGAATTTGTCTTCGGTAAACGACAAAATCGGGCTAAATGACCTTCTCTTCCACAATTATAACATGCTTTGGACGGCATCGCGCAGTTTGGACTGATGTGCCCCTCCCCTCCGCATTTGAAACATATGATAGGTGGTCGTTCTCCTTCCTTAACGACAGGTGCTGGTGCTGACGTCTTTCCATCATTGTTGAATCTCCTCTTCTTGAAATGTCCATTCTTATTGTTTTGGCCCTGATTACCACCGAAGTGGTTACCATTTCTGGCCTGTTGATTCCCTCCACGCTTGTTGTCACCGCTTCGATGACTGCTCTCACTGGTATTATCATTTTGCCGGCTGCTCTCTTTTGGTTGCGTTGTCTCGTTATCGCGCTCCACCAACTGAGCCCTATTTACAACATCTGAATACAAACACAGTTTATGAGAAACAAGATGTTGACGTATCTCCGGCTTCAAACCTCTTAAAAACATCCGCGTCATTCTTTCTTCATTATCCACCAAGTGGGACGCAAACCGGGATAACTCCGCAAATTTTGCCTCGTACTGCGACACGGTCATATTATTCTGCTCCAATTTGATGAACTCCACCTCCTTCATGTGACGAATACTTTCGGGAAAGTATTTGTCGTTAAACAGCTCTTGGAACTTCTCCCAGGACATCTTCAGTGCGGCAGGTTGAGTACGCTTTATCGATTCCCACCAGTAATCTGCCTCTCCTCGCAACATAAAGGCGGCAAAGGGAACCTTTTGCTCCTCGGAGCAACCCAAGACATCAAATATCTTGGTGATCTGCTTTATCCATGTTTCAGCTACAAGTGGTTTGGGTTCTCCCTTAAACTCCGGTGGTCCCAGCTCCTTAAACTGTTTAGCGGTGACCGCCTGAGAGTTTCCAGTATTTCCACCTACGTTGTGGACAGGAGCCGCTTTCACCTGTTGTTGCATGAATTGCATAAAGCCTTTGAACATTTGATCATTCATCATTTGGTCAGTGTTGTTGTTTGCATGAGGATTGACACCTTCCTGATGCACATTATCCTGATTATTGATATGTGGTGAATCAACAGTCGTCTGTGCTCCATTGCTATTCTCAACATTCTCAGATGCCATTTTCAGATACTGCCACAAAATAAAAATTAATTGATATGTCATATATTATCCTTATATTATGACCGACCAATTAAATATCATGCAAATAAACTTAGGTATGCCATACTAGCGAAGGAATTCCCCGTCTCTCCCCTCCTAGTTCTATTCTCACATCTTAGCCAGGGATCATATCCCTAAGCTCTGATACCAACTGTGACGCCCCCAAAATTAGGTATACATCACCCATCTTGGATCGTCAGATACATAGTACAGAATACAAATACAACTTAATAATACAACTGTCGTGTACAATACGACAAAACATAAACTGTGAGTTTGAATACAAATATTATCTTCTAGAGAGTATTCATACTCAAAAGGAGTCCTCATTACATTTATTAACACACCATTACATAGAATAGTGAGGACTACTAATTAATACTATCATTCGGACCATCACTCCGTACCCCGACTTGTCCCAGCTACGTTCTCATTTCCTGAAGAGAACAGTGAAAGAAAGGGTGAGCTCAACTAGCCCAGTAAGAAATATTATGACTAAGATAATGCAGAATAAATTATCATTAGCCTTCAACAATGTTAAACTGATAAAATATAATAGACATCAAGTTTAACTGTAGCGGAACAAGCAATCCATTAAGAGAGTCAAGTAGAAAATAAACTCTACTATCTTTTATGATTTAAAAGGTTTTTCAACACTGCGATCGCTGAGACTCAGCTTAATAAAATAATCCACATCATCGAATCACCCCTGCACTACGGCCAAGGATATTCGTGTATTCATTAATGGTCATGATCATGCCAACAACTGTCCATCAATGCACTACGGGCCAATGAGGACTTTTACCACATCATTTGTAACATTACGGTCATGATTATACCGAATAATCCCTGGTCATAATCATACCAAGTCCATCTATGCAATACAGGCCACATATGACTTCCAACATTTTATAAACATGAGGATGATGACAATGATATAAGAATTCAATAAAACAAGTTCAAGAATTAATTTATCCAGGAATTAACAACGTCCAAATTGTCAACATGATACTGCATTGTGGAGTAAAATTCAAGAATGCTTAGAAGAATATTTTCTTGAAAAGATACTGGATGAAACGCAACTATCAAGGATATTCCACAAATTTCATGGAGTATAGAAGTCAAAACTTAACCAACTGAGTACAATAAAGAATGGAATAACAAAAGAAATCACCATGCATGCGATAGACCGCACAGACAGGTTATTCCAATAGAATAATAAATAATGGAACCAGGTCCGGCGTAAACGCACAGACAGGATATTCCGACAGAATAATAAATAATGGAACCAGGTCCGGTGTAAAACACACAGACAGAATATTCCAACAGAATAATAATAAAACGGAACCAGGTCCGGTGTAAAACACACAGACAGGATGTTCCAACAGAATAATAAACGGAACCAGGTCCGGTGTAAAACACACAGACAGGATGTTCCAACAGAATAATAGAAGAATGTCACCAAGTATAGGGTAGACCGCGTATACTGGTTATTCCAACAGAATAATAACAAATGGAATAACAGAAGTTCTCTTCATGAATATAAAAGAAATAATATTCCCTACCTTAAAAGAACTGGATATTGGAAAAGTGATGTAGCAGAATACTTTTATTCTCTCTCTCTTATTCTCTCTATACTTTCTCTCTCTATAGCTTGAATGAATTCGTGAAAAATAATGAAGCCCTAGGCCTCTATTTATAGAAAAACTGAGGGTGGCTCTTGGTCTTAACGAAGGGTCAAATGACTCTTGGTCTTAACGAAGGGTCAAATGACTCTTGGTAATATTGAAGGGACAACTACTATTGACGAAAGTAATTACTATTGACCAAGGTAAATACTATTGACGAAGGTAATTACTATTGACCAAGGTAAATACTATTGACCAAGGTAAATACTATTGACGAAGGTAATTACTATTGACTAAGGTAAATACTATTGACGACGGTAATTACTATTGACGACGGTAATTACTATTGACGACGGTAATTACTATTGACGAAGAGACTCTTAGATGATGACATATGGCCCCCCATAAAATAACCAAACTTACCACAACGTCTCAATAATATAACATATTATACAGATGATACTATGACAATAATTTAAGAGATATGATGCAGCAATTACTGTAGCAATAATTGAGTATAGCTGAGTGACTTCTCACGTAAGCATCAATAATCAATACCGTGTGCTACTATGCAACCACGCGTATTACTGTACTTTTACTACCGAGTAGTTCAACAGTTTTAACGGTTTTAACGGTAACACCTCAGCCGTTATTTTTATAGAAAGATAATTCTGTCGTTTTCTCAATTTGACAATAATTCCGTTGTGGGGTCCACCAATGATTGTGCCGTCGTACGAATATTCCTCGACAAAAAGAATATTCTCCGACCAAACGAATATTTTATAACAACTTGCTTACTTTGCAAAATTTATAAATATTACCCACAACTATAACATTATATCAAATTAACTCCATAATATTCAAAAATGATATTTATAGAAAATTCATCTTTATTTATAAAAATTGGGGTCTTACAGATAAACTATAATACGAATCCCTAATATTTGTCCTTCTGTCTCACTGGATTCGTTTTCTTTAAAATATTTTTCATCATCCTCAGTCGTAAATGATGATATTACTGAATATCTTTGGCCTGTAGTGCAAAGATGAATGATTAACTGATGAAAATCTTTGGCCCGTAGTGCAAAGATGAACAGGTGTTGAGATGAACATGACCGACTGATGATACAAATGAATATCTTTGGCCTGTAGTGCAAAGATGAATATTTGATTAAAGATGGTTATTGATTGTTGTTACAGGGATAAAATATTGATGATGAATTTTTAAATCTTAGAAGATAGTAGAACTCATTCTCTACTTGACTCTTCTAATGGTTTGCTGTTTCCGCTACAGTTGTTGATCTAAAACTTATTGTCTATTATATTTTATCAGATTTTTCCATGTTGAAGACTAATGATAATTTGTTGTATAATATCTTAGTCATAATATTCTTTATTGGGCTAGTTGAGCTCACCCTTTTTCTTTTTGTTCCATTTTTTTTCTCAGGAGGTGAGAACATAGTAGGATCTAGTCGGGGTATGGAGTGATAGTTCTAGAAAGATGTTTTAGCAGTCCTCACTATTTCGGTAAAATAGTGTTTCAATAATTGTAATGAGGACTTATTTGAGTGTGGATATTGTCTAGAAGACAATATTTGTATTTAAACTCACAGTATTGTGTTGTCGTATTTTGCGCGACAAGTATTTTAATAAAGTTGTATTTATTTCTGTACCATGTATTTGGCGACTCAGAATAGGTGATGTATACCTATTTTGGGGGGCGTCACATACCCTGTAGAGAGGAGTTTCAAAAGAGTGCTTGGAGATGGACTCTTGCAAGTGGCTCCAGTGAGAAGAGTGTTTTCTCTTCTATTTCTTGTGATTGGTACGCCATTATTGAATGGGGAAGCGGAAGAGGAAGATGAAGGATTGGAAAATATGAAGAGACGAACGGTTTTTTTGATTGAAGGCGAGATTGATCTGGCGTGAGTATTTTTCCAATTGAGCGAGTTAACTCCTTATTGATTTAAAATTGACTCAGATTAGGATCGTCTTTGCTGCCTTTATATATAAGGTATTGATGTGGTAGTTGTTCATTGTAGGTCAATTTCCAGCTATGTAAAAAAGTAAGGATAATAATATATACTGTGAATGTTTTATGTCGATAATTTAATTACAAATTATGTGAATAAATATTAGTGATAATTTATTTGAAAATATGTATAATAAGTGGGATTTTTTTTATAATTATTACAAATTCATGTATCGATAATCTCGCAAATGTAAGTCAATTTATTGCCCATTTCATTTTTAAACTTTTTTACAATTTTTTCTTGAAAAATATTTGTTCCATATTTATTATTAAATTTAATTAGTGTTTAATTTAATGACGAGGACATGATAATTACACTATATTAAAGAATTTATGTCATTTTGGATTAATAATAAAATATAAAACTTAGATTTTTGAATAAATTTTTACTTTTATTGATTTATGGGTAGTATTCATAATTAAAAATAGTAGCAAAATTGTTATATTTACTAAACTATATGTCCTACATGTTTTACTAACAATTTTATCCCATCCATTTCTATTTCATGAGAAGAAAAATCTCCATGTGACAATTAAAAATAATAATAATAATCTCCCTCCTCCCACCTCCCTCCTCTCCCCTCTCTCTAAAAATCTAAGAATCCAAGCTACCAGAGAGTTTCAATTCTGACAACTCTCCCACAATTCCAAGCCTCTCTTCTCTTTCTTCCCCTATCCCCAATCCATCAAAAAAGAAAAAGAAAAAAAACGCTCACAATTTTGGGTGTATACTGCTATTTTCTGGGTGTGATGATGGGAGCTCACAGCAGGTGTTCACATACTTCGCATATCACAGGGATCATCATCACCAGTTTTTTCCGTCACAAGCTCTAGAACAAAAAAAATAAAACATCAACCTTTATATATATATATATATATATATATATATATATATAGCAGAATATATAATTATAACATCGGGTTATTGAAATCAGAGTCGTCTGATCTTCGTTTAACCAATCGTCTATGCCAGATTAAAAAAACCCACCATAACAAAATATATCGCTACTTTCCATGGCAGGTCGGAGGTTACTCTACGGCGGTGCTGTTGGATCCAATATGAATCAAAGGGCTCCTTCTTCTTCTGATTCCTTCTTCCTTTCTGCCTCTTCTCCTTCTTTCCTCGGTAAATTTCACTCTCCCTATATACACACGTTTCTTGAATATTTGTGTTCTTTCATTTCTTTGTTTTTGTAGTTGTAGTTTGATAGTGGTTTTTACTAATTATGCAACTGGAAAGTCTTGAATTCAATCTTAATATCTGTATCTTCTTAATTCTTTGCTATTCATTACAGTGATGTTTCTGGGTCCATTTATATATAATTGTTTGCGATTGTTTCAGTTTTCTCTGGTGTGTGTTAGTGTCTCAACTCAGTTCATAATTAGCAAGAGAACTTTATTCTCATTCTATTCCTTCTTTTTGTATCTTTGTATCTGTCATTAATACAGTATTAGATACTAGATAATCTTCTTCTCCTAATCCTTTAAATTATTCTTATGACTTCAATCTTATCGGGTAATGTTGTCTTTGAAATTTTTTGACTTGAAGGAATGAAATAGGCAAATAGTAAATTATGGGCAGCACTTCACTGGGTTGACCTTTACCTTTCTTATCCCCCCCCCCTCCCATGTTTGATTCTACTTTACTGTGCGGCAAGTAGGATATGTATGTCTATTAAATCTTTCATACTACAAGACTTTGACTCATCCAAATGCGGATAATATAAATAATATTGGGAGTCTAATGGCTGCTGCATTGGTTGGTTCTTCTGATTAGTTGCAAAGAATCCTTGTAGTGACAGTGATGTTTTTGTTCAGGGTCGAGATCTCTGGTTAGCTTTGAAGATGTTAATCGGAGAAATCGTTCTGCCAGGTTATTCTTTCGGTCTTTTGATCAAGATGAGTTTGGGGATGAGGACTTTAATGAGTACTTTCATCAACCTGAGAAGAAGAGGCGGCTTAAGGCTGATCAAATCCAATTTCTGGAGAAGAGTTTTGAGGCAGAGAACAAGCTTGAACCAGAAAGGAAAATTCAGCTTGCGAAAGACCTTGGTTTGCAGCCTCGGCAGGTTGCAATATGGTTTCAGAACCGCCGAGCACGTTGGAAGACTAAAACAAAAGAGAGAGATTATGAGGTATTGCAAGATAGCTACAACAGCCTCAAAGCCGACTATGACAACCTCCTTAAGGATAAGGAGAAGCTAAAAGCTGAGGTGATGACCTCGTTTTATGAAAAAATTCATATTTTCTTGTACTCTTTAAGTTTTGACACTGCTGATGAAATGGCTCAATGATTTTCAGGTTCTTGACCTGACAGAAAAGCTGCTTCTCAAAGAAAAAGAGAAGGGGGGCTTGAAATTTGTTGATAAGCAAACACTGTCTGAAGCACCGCAACAAGAACACATTGGAAATGAGGTTTCTGATTGTGAAGCTATCGAAGACATAATTGTGGTTTGCAAGCTGGAGGATCTTAACTCGGTCAAAAGTGATGTATTTGAATCGGACAGTCCACATTACACCTATGGAATTCACTCCCCTCTCTTAGAGCCAGGTGATTCCTCGTATGTATTTGAACCTGACCAGTCAGATATGTCTCAAGATGAAGAAGATAACTTGGGCAAGAACTTGTTGCCTTCACTAGCTTATGAGTTCCCGAAAAATGGAAGCAATAATTGCCCTGACCCGCCTGCAAACTCTTGTTATCTTGGCTTCCCAGTTGAAGAAGATCACCCCTTTGGTTTCTGGGCTTACTGAGTTATCATGGCTATCGGTATATATCTTGTGTCACCCTTTATCTTTGTCGGTGTAAGCAGGCAATTGTAAGCAAATAAGTCCAACCTGCGTCAGGATTGTGGTTAAAAATAATGGTTTTTCTCATTCTGTACACTTTCTTTTCTTTTTTTCCTTTACCTTTTCCTGTATTTTCACTTTTCTTATTATTGTATGGAATATATAGCAAGAACTTAATTAGTATGGCAGTGTTGAGAATTGGGTCTCTGGTTCTGATATTCTGAAGGGCAAAAGAGGCTCATGAATAGCCGAGAGTGAAGTATGCATTAAGTTGGTAGTAACTACATTATGTGCAAGTGATGGCCACAACTTTCCCAGCACCCATATCGGAAAAACATTGTTAATCTAAAAGCTGAGCTTATTAGACTAATTAACATTGTTGTTGGGAATAATTACCTTTTGTCTGAATGCTTTTCAGTTCATACCCGTCATACTCTCTAGGGGTAAATTACTTGTTGATTTGACTGTTGTACACCATACTTGTAGGTGAGTTTCAATTTAACTGTCTCTCCGGTTGGGGGCATAGCCAAGTGTAAGGATTGAGCACTGTACAGATTTAATTGTTTCTGGTATCTATCTATTTATCTATCTATCTAGTCCGGAGCTTAGCTACTAATCTTTCAAACTAATTGTTGCGTCATGCGTGCATGGTGCAAGAAATTCAAATTTCGCATTATGATTTTAGTTTTATTTTAAAGTTGTATTCCAAAGGAACGGATGCCATGTGATTGGGTTTTGGAAGGCCATTGACCAAACTACTACTCCATATACAAGTTTCGTCAATGACTTTTGCTTATTATACATACGTGTATTGTACGAGTGACAGTCACGTTTGATCTGTCGTTTTAGTTTTGGTTTTATTTTTACAACTTTATCTATCCTATTTCAACAAAAGCAAACAAAAATTACTACCAGGCCATACTTATCACGGGAGTGGATACTACCCATTACCCAATGCCCCTTGTGATCTCATTGGTTGATTACTTGATGTTTGTCGCGTCTCAGTAAGATGTTAATTTTGGTCAATTGACTAATATAGTGTCGATACGAAGGTCAGGAGGTAATTATTTTTTTTGTGTGTCAGTATTGTATTGATCAATTGACCAACTTAACATGAAGTTAACTTCATAATAACCGGATCCCTAATTTTTCAAGCTGGAAAGACAACTACGATCAATTATTAAAATTTGAGTAATTAAATGTAACTAAAGGATGGAGTTCAGTAATTATAAAAATTAAAGACAATATTATTAAAAGTCACTTGATAACACGTTTCTTTTTTTCTTGTATCTTTTGTTTTCAATATTTTTCTTATAAAAAAATTAATTTATGATCCAATGGTACAAGTCAAATGGGGCACATCTTCAATTCTCTTAAGCTAAAATACAATGGCTGGGTTTATATTGGAAGAAATTAACTTTTATCAAAAATATATCAAGGGCAACTGTGCCTAGACCAATCCCCAGCCTGAACTCCTCAATATTGATAAATATTACACAAGTCCAAACTAAGCCCATAAATACATAACACTTTATTGTTGGGCTTGGCACACGTTGGTTTTATGGTTGGGCTTGGCAAAATTATCTCACTGTCTCAGTATGATAAAAATAAATAAATAAATTGAATATATCATCTTTTAAAAAAAATCACAATTCTTAGTAGAATTAAGAAAATTATACTCCATTAAATTAAAAAACAGTACCAACATATTAGGTAAAAGGTCGAGGCAAATAATGGGCCAGCGTAACTTCTTTTCCTGTTATTGTTACTAGTTCTTGTCCCACTAAATTTTTATTTATTTTCAGAAAAATATTAAAATAAAATAAAAAAGGGGGAAAATAATAATCTGTAAAACATTAATATAGACATCACATCACCATTAAGGCTGTGAATGTGATGACCTTCCATCTCCAGATAGGGTTGAGTTAATGATTGATCAGGTGCTATATCCTCCATCAACAACAAGGTCATGGCCTGTGACAAATGACGAATCGTCGGAGACCAGGAACAAAACAGCATCCGCAACGTGCTTCGTCTTCAGCGCAACATCTTTCAAGCTAGTAAATGGCTGGTATATTTTCTCAACATCCTCCCCTCCCTTCTGGTAAACATTGCACATTAAAGGCGTTGCAATCGCGTACGGCGAAACACTATTCACTCTAATTCCGTGATCCCCAAGCTGCTTACTCGCCGATCGAACTAACCCTATTATCGCATGTTTTGACATGAAGTAATCCGTCCGCTTTTGCCCCCCTTTTCTGCCCGCCACGCTCGCCGTACACACTATGTTCCCCTTCACGCGGAGCTTCACCATTGCACGCGCCGCATGCTTCACGCACGCGGCCATGCCGCGCACGTTTACCGAGAAGAGGTGATCGAATTGGGATAAGTCAAGGTCCAGGACCTCCTGACTGGAGCTACTTATTGTTCCGGCATTGCTGAACATGATGTCGAGCTGGCCAAAATTCTGGACCGTTGATTCCACCATGGCCTTGACTTGCTCCTCATCGGTAACATCACAGTGGATGTACCTGCAACGGTGGTGGCCGATTGATTTGGCAACATTTTCACCTAGCCCATCCTGGATGTCTGCTATCACGAGAGCGCGTGCACCATGATCGGCAAAAAGGTGAGCGGTGGCCTCGCCGATGCCGCTCGCACCGCCGGTGATTATGGCTACTTTGCCTTGAAGTTTTTTCTGATAGAGTGAAGACTCTGCCATTTTTTTAACACAACGATGGAGTACTTCCAGAATCTGTATTTATGTGGTTCAAATTAAGATTTGTATATTATAGGTAGTTAGCTGACAATTAAGTCGCAACAAGCTTACATGCAATTTTATACTAGTTTTTTTTTTTTGTTGAGGGGCATAAAGTCAGATGGTCAGATATGGCGTTGGTTTTAATAATTATTTTCTTCATTTATTAAAATTAGAAATTTAATTTAATTTTTATATCAGTTTATGAAAAAAAAGATTTAAAATCAATACATATTTATTTCACAAATTAACTTTAAAAATAAAAATATGCCTCAAATATTGGAAACTAGGGATGAAGTTGCAACTTGTGATAACCGTATACCTCGAGATTTGTATTTATATCAAAGTTGGAAAATTTAATTAAAATTAAAATATTTGTTCGAAGAATGAAAATAAGAAAACATCTTGTAAGTGGTATCCAATCCAAGCCAACATGGTTGAATTTGTGCGTTGATACACATCTCTACATAAAAATAACCGTCTTTTCAGGATCGGGCTTGTTACCATTTCTCAGATTATAACCCCCACAAAGAAATAATACTAACAAATAAAAGGGACTAACTAATTAATTATAGGTCGCATTCTCTTTATAAGTATCAGTTTTTAATCTTGTCACAAATTGTTTTCTTTAAGTTTCTGGACCCGCAAGCTTGACCACGGCAGAAGGTGAAACGCCGTTCACCCTAATTCCATGCACTCCCAGCTGCAGGCTAGCTGACCGCACAAGCCCCAGCACGGCGTGCTTTGTTTGACATGACATAGTCCGTTTGCTTGCTTCCGCCCTTGCTGCCAGCCACGCTCCCCGTGCAAACAATGCTCCCCATCACGCGCTGCTCCACAATGGCGTGTGTAGCGATGCCACGTACGTTGATCGCGAAAAGGCGATCAAATTGTGACAGATCGAGGTTTAAGAGGGTCTGAGTAGAGAGCTACACTTACGATTCCTGCATTGCTGAACATTATGTCGAGCTGTCCACAAGTCTGGACAGTGAATTTTTTCCATGGATTTAACTTGTTTTTCGTCTGCAACATCGCAGTGGAAGTAGGCCTTTTTCATCTTTGGATATCTGCATGCGAATTGCGATGACAACGTGTGCACCATGATCGATCGGTGAAGAGACGCGCGTGCAGTACTTTCCTCCCCGATTCCGCTTGCCCCTCCAGTTATTATGGCCGCTTTGCCTTTCAATTTCTATATACACAAAACTGGGTTTTGTAATCCTCAAAGAGAGCCGTATGAATTTATTAAAAAAAAGCATTAACAGATAGGGGAGGGCGATTAACATAACTCAAAATTTGCAAATAGCCTTGCAACTAGAATATATAATGGTTAATCAGTTCAAACAATGTCCGAGTGGGAGTCATAAAACCCATATCCTGGTCCATAAATATTAGGGTTTGAATCAGTATTGCACCTTCCAGCTATCGCTAGGATCACTTCCACAGCTTCTACATCTGCGTCATTGCACCTTTTGTCTTCCAATCGATTCTCTCTCACTAGGGTATTCATCTGTGAATTTTCCAATACAGGTCAAATCCATATAAATATTATATGAAGCACATAATATTAATTCAAGAACAAATAACTAGTCATTACTAGATATTTTTATAATGTTTAATTTCGTGGAGTATCTGTAATACCCGCAAAGGAAATAGGAATCAAATGTGGAGAACATATATATATATATACCCAACCAACAACATTTAAGCCTTAATTGCTTTACAAAGGTAGGATCAGTAGGCCTCTTCCCGGTTACAAGCTCTAACAAGAGAACTCCAAAGCTATACACATCCGACTTCTCTGTGGCCCTTCCACTTTGCAGATACTCTATTCCACAAGCAGCAAATACTAGAATATTAGTGCTTCTGACATTGCTAGTGAGAAACAGGCAATCCAAATTATGGCAAAACTTTCTATCAAGAAGCATGCTTTCTCCTTATGACTAGTGGGTTCTGATTAGAAGATGAATGAGGCAATTATATATAGTAATGAACGTAATAGCCTTGACCAAAATTCCACAAAACTATCAAGTAATCTTTGAAATATTTTATCAAGCTAACCCTTGGAGAAAGCTTCAAGATAATAAAATGTCCAAGAAAATGAATTGGATGAGATACCGTACCTATCATAAATCAGAATTCAAATAGTGTTATTTTCATGGCACATATATTTCCCCATTATCTATGAGTAATCTTATAAATTGAACATTCTAATTTGTGAAATTTATGTATAGTCATCGATGTATAAATAGAATGAAATCCCTATAAGATATACTTGTGCACCATAATAAATTTATACACAACTATAGGACTAGGAAGGATTGTAGTTGTATATAATGAATAAGGATTGTAGTTGTGATACTATAAATAATTTGGCGGGGTTCGAACTAATTTGTTAATAAATATTTAAAAATTTCTTATATTATAAAAATAATATTAATTAGATTATTAATTATTTTAAAAATATCAGAGGAAGATACATACATCAAGTAGTAGAAATAATATGAAATTGAAAAGGTTACAAAAAATTCAATTTGACCCCGTACATTAAAAATTTTATAAAATTTCAGTTGGATCAATTTATTCATTACGCTTAATATTTTTTAAATTTATCATATATTATAAAATAATTTTTTTTCCCAATTCACCCACTATCTCTAGTTCTCTACCGTGGCTACGCGTAGGTAGGTACATTATTGGATAGATAGCTCATTGCAACCTACTGCTATTTGTAAAACCAGTGCGAATCACGAATTTTGTTACAAAATTATTATATTCTTTATACTTTTTGTACTATAATAATAATAATAGATTAATATTGTATAAAATATATTATTTAATTAATTATTAATAAAAAAAATTAAAAAGATTTAAAAATCTATGATAATATATAGTTCATATATTTATATACTATTCATCTTTAAGCTAATAATTTATTTATTTATACATTCCTATATTCATCTATTTATAACTCAAACAACTATACTTATATAATTTAATAATAAAAATTTATAGAGTTCAATGAAATATATAGAAAGGCGAAAAGAGTTTTTCTTTCCACAAAAGACATCATGTCATTAAAATTAAACTAAACATACATATAATAAATATAAGAATGAATAAATATATTTATAAAATTTAATAAATGAGATTATTTTATGGAATGGATGCACGTAGTATTATTATACATTCCTGAAATATTCCTAATAGATTATTCTAGTGGTGTGAAATGTGAACTGTGAACGTACACACCATGAAGGACAAATAAAAAAGATAAATATATTGTCCCAATTGTGACAGAAAGAGGGAGGCGTATGCGATCCACTTATTTAACAATTGCAACCGTGATTCGCTCCCCAATATAGAGTAAAGTGAGTTAGACTTTAGAACCGGCGGGCACATCAACTTGACCCAAAGCTAGCAGGGACAGAACCGACGTAAGATATGTTTTATGTCTCACTATATATGTGGTGCCTGATCAGAAAATGCCATGGGGGTTCGGGAGGGGAGTTCATTTGGTCCAGAAGGTATAAAGGCATCATATCAAACCTTAAAAAACATGCATTGACAATCAGTTTCTATAAAGATCTTCCAAGTTTTGACTACTAAACTCACGATTACATTTACAGGAGAGCCTCTATATTAATAACATCGTATTAGTATTTTACATAAGTAAACCCACCATACATAACCCACCAAAGAGAACTATTTTTGTAATCGTAGTTTCCCGCTTTTAAAGCAAGCTTTATTTGAAGGAAAATGATATTTTCAGCTCAAAATTTTCTTTTTCAACACAAATGTTGCTATAAACAGTTCAGTTGTGCTATGTGTATCGTGTATTGGTACATATTTGCATTGGAAATTAAATTTTTGGGCTCAACCATCCAAGATTTGACTACTGAACTCGTGATTATATATAGGAGTTAGCGCCTCTATATTCTCATACATCAACATTACAACTTACAATTATTTTGTAACTAAATCATCCATGTGCAATAACCCATTAAACAGAGCTACTACTTTTTTAGCAATTCTACAGTTTAAAGCTTGCTGAATGCAATCTCAACGCCATCTACCGGTTTTGGATGTGAAAGATACGACAGTTTTGCATTTGGATTGACTAGTTCCCACCTGAAAATCAATTGGAACAGTCGCTATAATTTTACTTTACATTGCACGGGTTTTGATCTTTTGATAAGTACTACCGCATCATGTAACACATTACATTACTAAATTAAGATCAATAATATGTAACAAGTGGGCTTTCTTACTTGTATCCCGTGACCAAATGATGAAGAAAGATGCCAAGTTGTAAGCGAGCAAGCATGTTCCCTGCACATATCCTTGATCCTCCACCAAATACTTGGTATGTTCCGGGCTTTGCTCGTTCCTAATTTAATTAGTAGGAAGTAGTATATATTATCAACGAATTATATAAGTGAAGAACATGCCATGTTTTGAAATATATATATATATATATATATATATATATATATATATATATATATATATATATGACTTACATACATTCCATCTATCAGGATTAAAGCACATTGGATTCTCAAAGTATTGTGGATTTGTGTGGAGATATCTATCCCAAACAATCACTTTCCAACCTTTGGGTATCATGTACCCTGCCAGTCATCCAAATTAGGTTAGGTTAGAGCTTTATGGGTATATAATTTTATATTATGTCCCGTATGAAAATCAATATTGATCAATTTGCAAAATATAAAATTTGTAAGCTTGCCTTTGTACACAATATCTTTGGTAGTTGTTCGAAATATAGTTGACGCTATATTTGCCATTCTTAGTGTTTCTTCTACAACCTGTATTCAATAGAGCTTGTTGTAGTGATGTTAATAATTCTAGAGAAACAGACAAGTGTGACATATAAGAGATTTTTGGAGTCCGACACCAATTTCTCTCCATTTTTTGGAGCAAGTACAATGCAAGTTTCTCACTATAAGCAAATTAACAGGTCCCTCGAACAACCTCTATATAACAAAGCAAAAAATTAAGATTATTAACATTTTAAGGTATGCACAAGTATATACCTACCTTGTTGGTATAGATTAGTTTAGTAATGTCATCGTTGGTTGGGAGCTCCCCATGCTTGTTCTTGCTAAAGGACATGTTCTCCTCCTGAAATTCATATTCTGATTCACGCACAAACTAAACACAACTAAAACAAAGAAAAGAAATACCCTTTAAAAAAATACGACCAAATCTACAATCATGAAGACGTACCCGAAGTTTTTGGAGAACGTTAGGGTATTTGGGAAGAAAATAGAGAGCCCACATTATTGATAGAGAAGTGGATTCATAGCCTCCAACAACTAGGCTGAGGATGTTGTCGAGCACCTCAGCATCATTCAGTTGCTTCCCCTCATCATCCTTCAACCGCATCAGCCCATCCATTAGATCATTTGTATTCATGGTATCATCCTGTTCCTTTTTCTTCTTTTCAAGCTCCTTCCTAAAAATCTCCATGGCTTTCTTCTGACACTGTTGAATTATATATTAATGATGTCATATTTATTTTCAGGAATCATTCAAAATACACCATCTATATATGGCTCCTATAGTTTAAGTTTGGCAATAGAGATACATTTTTTAAACCATGACCCTTTAAAAATTTATATTTAACTTTGGAAGGAGGGAGCAATACGGTGAATAACCTGAAGAGCACGGTAATAATCAGTTCCAGGAAATTTGATAGGAAAAGCTCGGACTCCCTCCAATATCCCGACAAACAATGCATCTAGAGTGACCAGAACAGGGCCAGACTCGTAGCTAACGAAAATCTTGCCAATATTTTCAAATGTAACCTGCAAGCATCAAGTATCCCCCACTTAGGTTTTCTTCGGTAATGTACACTTTCTCTAAGTACGTACTTTATAAAATAAATAAGTAAACTTGTGCTAAACTATTTTATCAAACTTGGTTTAGACGTTAATTTGAAAAGGGAATTTATATTTTCACAAAAGAAATTGATAGTCTTACAAGACTCTCATCACATGGATAATAAATAAGACTCGTATTCATGCATGTGAGTGAGTAAAGCCCTATGAAAATATCAAAATTTTCATATGAAAATAACAATTCCCTTTGAAAATTACACTGTCCAGTGAAACCAAAAGTCAAAGCACAGAGAGAGAAGATTAGCTACCACAACTCTCATGAATTACTCAAGGCAATCCATGCATATTACTTGAGAAGGTGAGCCTATGTATTCCGTCACAACTTCAATCAAACACTTGGTGGCAGGGACGGAGCCATTATGGGGTATGGGGGCCGGACTAACCTGGCCTTTTATAATTGATAAAAAAATTGACCCTTTAAATTTTGTTGATTTTTTCTTTAGGCCTTCCAAGTTTTTTTTTTTGGGTAAAAACTAATAACATATAAAAACAATTACTGAAAAATTATCTTAAAGTGAATATTGAAAGAGAAATTACTGAAATTTTTTCTTTAGAATCAATTGAGAAAGAATTAATCTGTATGAAAAAACGAAAAAAATCATAATTCTTTTAAGTTGCAAGGAAGGATGAAAAATGTCAATGTTGAATATATTATCATTATTTTTGTTAAATAAATTTAATATTGTTAATTATTTAAAAAAAATTATACTTACATTTTTTATTATTAAAATTATTTTACATTTAAGCATGTTACAAGTAAATCCAAAAAAAATTCTGGCTTCGTCCTTACTTGGTGGGCATGTAATCAGAAACACCATACTTGCACCCTATACCACCATTAAGCAACTCCAACGTTGGGAAACGTTGGCTGAGAAACTTGCAATATACACTCGACCGTATATGTAATGTCAGATTTAAATGATTATACTCCCTCCCTCCCTCAAAACATGAGTCTCGCGATTCCATAATTTTAGTACTCTTGGATCTTGGTCCCAAAATTTAGAATTCCAAAATTATTTTATAAATAAATGTATTTGATATTTATCCCCACATTAAAATAACATACTCCATCCGTTCCCTTAATATAAGTCGTTTTAGACATGCACACAAGAATTAAGGAAATGATTAAAAAGTATTAACTATACTATCAATTGTCTATAATACCATTCACCTCACTCATCTCATAATGAAAGAATAGTATAGGATAATGATAAATATGGATCAAAGAATTAGGTGGAGTAATAAGGGGCAATTTGGAAAAAATAGTGATCAATTCTCCTAGATAACCACAAACGACAAATAATTAGGAATAACAAAAAAAAGTCTAAAACGACCTACATATAAGAATGGAGGGAGTATAAACGTATAAACAAAGTAACTTTGTCTTAGGATTAAACAAACAATTTTATTTTAATTACTTTCTAATATTTTCCTAAAGTAAACGAACCTTTTTAGCTTCATTGTAAGCTACAATTGTACCCTTGTGAGCCCAAGACTGAAGGGCAGCAATGAGACGAGGCTGTACCATGAGCGCAATTCCTCGTAGAGCTTGGGGCTGGTTTATGGCCCTTGACACAAAATTTCTGAGCCTTGTATGTGCTGCCCCTTGCAAACATATTAAGGAATTGGTTCCAAGAATTTCAGCACCATGCCCGGATACGAACTCTGCTTCGGATTGGGTTATATACTTGCTAACTGCTGGGGACCACGCAATGATCGTCGGTGACCCGAATAGGTGGCTCCGGTATATCTCTACGCCGTCACCATACCTAATCGATCGATCCCATTAATTAACAAACACAATTAAGGTAAATATATAGTAATTAGGAAAAGATTTTTACAATTTCACACTAACTAACATGAACATGATTGTGTTAAACACAGAATGCGGTTATTTTAATTAATGGTGTAACAATTAATTCTATCTTATGTATTGTTTTTGAAAAGAAAAAGGAAAAAAGATTTACTTGGTGCGCTTGGAGTTAATGAAGTCATCTGGACGGCAAAGAAGCTTGAAATACCAAAGGAATTTGAACATTTCCCCGAAAAAGGCAACGCCCATGTGGCCCGGAGGTAGTTTGGTGCCGCTAGGAAAACCTCCCCGGAATTTGAGTTTGAGAGCATACCACTGATCATTCCACCACCACATCACCCACCCTATAAGTGGGACTACTACTAACACAAGTGCCACCCACATATTTGCTGAAATCTCCATCATTTTGCTATATTGTGATGGTGTTTGTCCGTCCTGAACATTGTATATATACCCCCCTCATGTGCCCTACCTATGTTAACATTTACAAAATATGCTTTCTTTGGTTATTCCGACTTCATGAGTTGCTAGTAGACAAACTCACGTTAATATTTCAATGACATTTTAAAAAAAAAAAATATTTATTATGTAAACTTTATCCCTAATACTATTAATAATATATATTCCTCCTAAAGAAAACTAGGACGATTATGTTTTAGGGGTATCACCTACCTTAAGGTCTAAACAATTTAGGATTCCCAAATAAAACAGAATCTTAGGGACCCTACAAAAGCTAAAAACAAAATCATGTATACCATTTTTGAAGAAAGAATATGCCACTTATCTATACTACTCCCTCATTTTCATTATATATAATGTGGTTTTAGAAGAATCTTTTTTTAAAATATAAAACGTTTTATATATATTTAAGAGTAAAAATTTAATTATTTCTTATTTTGTCCTTAAAAAATAGAGTAATTGAGAGAGAGGAGGAAAAGTAATTAATTAGTGAAATTTCAAACCAATATTAATTACCTAACATTAGAATTAATGAGATATTTTATGTTCATATATAACGGAAAGGTGGGAGTATTGAACAAGAAAATCATAAAAAATAATTATGTCCAAGCTAATTGTACAAGTGTGTCTCTATAAAACCTTTTGTATGTTAGAATAAATACAAGTAAACATAGCAAACAATTTATTTTGAACGATTGTATTTATAATTATTATAATAATAATTTGTGTAATTTCAAATTAAAATCAATATGTTTGACAATATATGTGAGAGAGTTTAATAAATAAGAGAAAATTAGATTACCTTTTGAAGTTTGACAATTGGATGTTTACTTTTAAATTGGTTGACGTGAAGTTGTGAGTACAGTAGAACCTCTATAAATTATTAATATTTTTAAAAAAATATTTTTTTTCAATCCCGACTTGGGTTAATGAGATAAATTAATAATTTTGATAAAATAATAATTTTTAAAAAGACTCTTATATAAATATATAGTCCCATCAAAATCATAAATTAATAATTCTTTTAAATTACAAATATTATCTAGGGTAATCTTGTAAAATATGATTCTATTCTCATTTATTTTGTCTTGAAATTCAAATCCATCTTAATTTCATCCTTAATTTTTCTTGAAATTCAAATCTAATTGAATTTCATCCTTAATATATGGTCCCATCAAAATAATGTTTTGTCTTGAAATTCAAATATGATTGAATATAATTTTTTTTTGAAATAAAATGTGAATGTAATTTGAAAAGTGGATACAATGAACATTATTTAATTATTAAAAATAATTAATATCACTTACAATGAATTCTATTATTAGATTAATTTAATAAGTATGATACATTGCATCAAAAAAAATATGATATAAACATCAATAAAATACAATAATTTTAATGTAATTAAATTTATGTTCACCGAATAAAAAAATATTCTTTAAATTAATAAATTATTAATTTATCGATTAAATAATAACTCTCTAAATTAATAAGAAAAAATCAATTTTAACCGTATTAATTTATAGCTACAGATTCTAATGTATATATATATAAAGGAAGAAGAAGATAAGTAAAGAAATAGAAGTTGGATGGTGAGCATTGGAACGAAAGAAGTAGAAGTTGAACTGTGCACAACAATTTTATTATTTTATTAATACTGTTGGGCCAGAATACTTTTCTTACTGGGCCAGGCCGAATGGGCTTGTCTCTTGGACTATATCACCTTTACCATATTGGGTCAAACAACTTGGGCCTCGCTACTTGACTATAATATTGGGCTTAGTCACGGGGTTGGTCCATTACGTAAGGTATTACTTATCTTATCTTTGACTGGTAATCATCACAAAAGCAGTAGTTGACTGTTACGCCTGCCACCTGTCTGCATGGCATTAATGAGGTTGGGACTCCGATTGCCGGCGGGAGGTAACAGTAGTAGCAGGTAGGAAAATACGCTACACACTTTCGGCTGAGATGACCGGGGATGGAAGGAGGTGTCAGGAGGTAGTGGGTGGCACAGTAAACCGGGTCTGGGGAACGTATGGGGCAAGGATAACAAAAGGAAAGGAGGTAACATAACACTACACACAACATTATCATTTCAATACACACTCAGACACTATTCATCATTTTTCCTCCATTGTTAACCTTGTGATCGCCTGTATTGACTCTCACGCCGGAGCTACCCCCGACGGTCCAGCCGTCAAGCTTTTGGTGTTGATCGTGTTTACTGTGCAGGATCAGGGCGTCTTACGTGATTGGGACGTCATCAAAGATCTTGGCGTTAACATTGGCGCTAGAAGGAGGGGGTTCTAGTGTCCTGAGTATTTTTCAATCACACATTGTGGTCGTTCTACGTCGATATTTATGGGGAAGAGTAGAACACCTACACCTGAGGGGCAGCCGAGGGCTGCCAGTGAATCCGTACCGCGAGTATCTGTGAAGGACCGTTTGGGACCTGCACTAAGTGTTCACGCCAGCACGGCGTCCAAACGATCGCATGGAGATTCTCGTCCGAGAGTTGTGAGCAAAGCCAAGCGACAGCTAATTTTTACAGCGGAGAAAGGGTCCGGTCATGGCCGGAAACGAGTAGAAGGCACCTCGCCTAGAACTCGATACCGGGACGACCAAGACGAAAAGGCTGCCCGCTTGGCTAAGATGGCAGATGAAGCTGATAGGGCCATGGAGGCGCTTGTGAAACAACGACGGGATATAGCTGAACAGATGTCTCGAATGGCCGAGTTGAGGGACGAAGCTTCCAGCTATGTACAGTCTGAAGAACGGGGGCATCGGAGCGGGAAGGAGCCTGCTCATTCCGAGCGTGAATATCAGGATCGACCTCGGGAAAGAAGAAGGTCCAGAAGCCCTACTCCTCAAAGATTGAAGAGGGCACATCATCCTGACGGTTATAAGGAGCTGGGTCGAAGCGAACGAAGAGGTCGATCCAAAGAACGTACCCCGGAGAATACTAAGGGGGCACTCATTGTTGCGCATTCCCACCGCGGCAGCCGGGTACTGAGACGAAGCAGATCTAGAAGCCGTACACCCAAAAGTCCACCGAAGGCACTCCGCTCTGTGGACCATCATCGCCACGAAAGCCCCTCGAAAGTTGGGGGTTCTATTGTAAATCGCCGATCCAGCCAGAAGAGGGAAAGGTCACCGGAAAAAGAAGCATCGTCCCTACCCGAGGGCGTGGAATATCTGGTGAAGGAGGTGAAGGAGCTTCGGAGGCAGCTTGCCGAAGTACAGAAAGTGAAGGAGACTTCGGGAAAGAAGGCATCCCCTTTTTCCGCGGAGATTCTGAGAGAGAAAGCTGACCCCACCAAGAGGTTGCCTCATATTGAAAGTTATGACGGATCGGGGGATCCCTACGACCACAGTCAGGCGTTCGATCGACTGATGGATTATTATGACTTTAGCGATGCTGCTAAGTGTCATACTTTTGTCACGACCCTCCGAAAGGATGCCAGACAGTGGATGGGGATTTTGCCTTCAGATTCGATTTCATCCTGGGCAGATATGTGCAGTCAGTTCCACGCCCGCTTCGGGAGCAACAGAAGAAGAGGGAAACCAACTGGCTCATTGGCTCAGGTTCGGCAGTTCTCGAATGAGTCTTTGGGCCAATATGTGAAGCGATTCCGTGAAGCAGTCGGTCAAGTGACAGAGTTGAACGATCTACAAGCCGTGGGACTGTTTCAGAACGGATTAGATCTGGTCAAATCGGAAAAGTTGGTGAAGAAGTTGATGTTTCACCACCCGAAGAGTCTCGCAGAAGCCTTCGACAAAGCAGAAGGCTATATTGTGGTAGAAGAGGCCATGAATAGCCTCAAACGTCCTTCTTCAGAACGACTTAAAGAGACAGATCGGGACAGAGCAGAGGGTGACCAGAGTAGAAATGAAGGAGATAGAGGCCGTCGCGACGACAAATCAAAGAAATACAATAATAATTGGAGGCAGGGTGGAGAACGCTCGTCCGCTCCCGCTCAGAGGGTAAACAGGACGTATACGGCGCTCAACGCCGACAGAGCTGTTATCTTAGAGCAGATCAAGAATCAACCTATTTTCGAGCCACCTCGAGATAACTTTAAGCCCGGGAAAGGGAATTCTCGCAAGTATTGTGACTATCATCAAGCCTCGGGTCACGATACGAACGACTGTGCTAGCCTGAAAGATTTTATCGAGAGAAAGGTGCAGGACGGGGCGTTAGTTCATTATGTGGCTGCCCGAACGAACCAGCAGCAGAATAGAGGACCTGTTCAGGCAGCCCAACCAATTCAGCCAGTGTTCCCTGCTCCCGAACCACCCGCAAGGCAAGTAATAGATGTCATCATTGGGGGCACCTCGGGTAAGCTTGTTGGGAGAAAGTGCCGAAGCTATCTAGATTCGGTCATGTCAGTGGCGGGTACTCTCCCGAGGACCGACAGACCCTTCCCGGGTACTGTAATTTCCTTTACCGATGATTACCCTTCGGAAACCATCGAACCACATGAGGGGTCATTAGTCATAACAGCACAAGTGGGTTCGGTGGACATAAAGCGCATGATGATCGACAACGGGTCTTCTGTGGATATCCTATATGCTCATGCTTATCAGAGGATGCATCTTGATGGGCAGAAGATGGAGATCGGACAGGAGGCCCCTTTATACGGCTTCAGCAACAATCCGGTCAAAGTGGCTGGAACCATTGAACTGCCGGTTATCTTCGGAATGGCCCCCCAACAGGTAGAAATCATTTGTAAATTTTACGTT
The DNA here is from genome assembly GCA_016801055.1 of Panax notoginseng. Taxonomy (NCBI): domain Eukaryota; kingdom Viridiplantae; phylum Streptophyta; class Magnoliopsida; order Apiales; family Araliaceae; genus Panax; species Panax notoginseng. The sequence goes on from CM029012.1 coordinate 278,321,306, forward strand.
GTGAATATAGATTCTGCTTATAATACTATTTTGGGGAGACCCACTTTGATTGCTTTACAAGCTGTAACCTCTATCCCTCATTTCAAAATCAAATTTCCTACGGCTCATGGTGTCGGGGAGGTTAAAGGAGATCTGGATCTGGCCAGAAGGTGTTATAAAAATGCCGTGATCACTTCGGGAGTAGGAGTATCGAAGCAAAAACAGGCCATGGCGATAGAGATCGAACCTTTCACGGAAAGCAGCTCAGAACCGTTGGTCGTGCCAGCCGAAGAGACAGAAGAGATAGAACTCATCCCGGGCAAGGCTAACAAGACCGTGAAAATAGGTTCGGGTCTACCAGAACCTCTCAGAAAGAACCTCATTGAACTCCTGTAGTGCTATGTTGACATCTTCGCCTGGGAGCCTCAGGACATGCCGGGAGTGAGCAGGGATATTGCTGAGCATCGGCTAGAGGTCGATCCGTCGAAGAAGCCGGTTCGGCAAAAGAGGAGGATCTTCGCGCCCGAGCGCCAGAGAATCATCGATGAAGAGATTGCGAAGCTGCTAGCTGCTGACTTCATCTTTGAGATCGACTATCCGCAATGGATGGCAAACGTGGTACTGGTCCAGAAGCAGAACGGGAAATGACGGGTCTGCATTGACTACACAGACCTGAATAAAGCTTGTCCGAAAGACTTCTATCCATTACCCCACATTGACCAGCTCATCGATGCAACTTCGGGGTATGCCTTGTTAAGCTTCATGGATGCCTTCTCTGGCTATCATCAAATCTCCATGTGCAAAGAGGATATACCGAAGACGGTGTTCATTACGCATCGGTCGGTATATGCCTACAAGAAAATGACCTTCGGCCTCATCAACGCCGGGGCCACATACCAGAGGATGATAACTATGTTTTCAGGCGTCAGTTGGGCAAAAATATGGAAGTATATGTGGATGACATGATTGTTAAGAGCATATTGGTACACAAACATCTGGATGATCTGGAGGAATGCTTTCAGACAGTCCGTCACCACAATTTGAGACTGAATCCTACTAAGTGCACCTTCGGATTGGGGGCTGGCAAATTTCTGGGTTACCTGGTCAGTCAGAGGGGAATTGAAGCCAATCCAGAGAAGATTAAAGCGATCTTGAACATGAAGACTCCTCAGTCGTTTAAAGACGTTCAGCGTCTGACTGGAAGGATTGCAGCTTTGAGGAGGTTTATGTCCAAATCGGCAGAAAGGTGTTTGCCGTTTTTTGACACGTTGAAAGGGCCGAAGAATGCCAAGGCGTTCCAATGGACTTCGGAATGCGAAAACGCATTCCAGAGCATCAAGTCCTACCTATCTTCGGCGCCTTTGTTGGTGAAGCCCGCTCCTGCTGAGCCCTTATATTTGTACTTAGCAGCTAGTTCGTTGGCAGTAGGAGCAGTTTTGGTGCGAGAGGTTGGGGGTAAGCAGCACCCGGTTTATTATGTAAGCCATGTCCTTCGGGATGCCGAAACAAGGTACCCAAATATTGAAAAGTTTGCTTTTGCTTTAATAACTGCTAGTAGGAAGCTTAGGCAGTACTTCCAGGGTAGGTTGGTAATAGTATACACAGATCAGCCTTTGAAGAAAATTATGGGCAAACCTGAGGTATCGGGGAGATTAGCGGCATGGACGATAGAGTTATCTCAGTTCTTCGTTGAATATCATCCCCGAACTGCCATCAAGGGGCAGGCCTTGGCTGATTTTATGGTTGAGTGTTCGTTTTCTGAAGCTGATGAGGCTGTAGCAGAAGCTGGAGGATCTGACAGCATAGTTGTGACTCTTCAGCAGAAGCAGAGTTCATGGACGCTGTATGCAGATGGGTCTTCTACCGTAGACGTCAGCGGAGCAGGGATTATTCTGACTAGTCCGGAGGGATTCAAGGTGCAACAGGCCATCAGATTTCAGTTCAAAGCGACGAACAACGAGGCAGAGTACGAGGCAGTGTTGGCGGGTTTGCGACTAGCTAAGAGTCTCGAAGTACAAAGAATAGTTATCTTCAGCGACTCTCAGTTAGTCGTTAAATAAGTCTCCGGGGAATACGAAGCCCGAGGTCATCGAATGATCAAGTATTTGGCGGAATTAAAAGAACGGCTTCAGTATTTCCAGTTTTACGAATTCCAGGGGGTCGAACGTGATGGCAATTCCATTGCCGATGCACTCTCTAAATTAGCCACTACGGATGTTAATGTGTTTGATGGATCAGTCTACTTGGAAATTCTGCAACGTCCTAGTGTTCATCATGAATCGGTAATGTGTGTTGATCGAACCAACTGTTGGCTGACCCCATACCTGGAATATCTGGCAGATGGCGTTCTACCTTCGGATCAGATGCTAGCCAAGAAAATCAAGTACAAGAGTGCTAATTTCGTTCTGATAGATGGGGATCTGTTCCGAAGGGCCTTCTCGTCTCCGTTGCTAAAGTGTTTGACTCCGTCCGAAGCAGAGTACGCCCTTCGGGAAGTTCATGAGGGCATATGCGGTGATCACATGGCAGCTAAGTCACTGGCATACAAAGTTCTTCGGCAGGGGTACTACTGGCCAACGATCTTCAAGGAAGCAACTGAATACGTCAAGAAATGCGAGAAGTGCCAGCTCAACAGTCCGATCCCACATCAGCCACCAGAAGAGCTATACTCGATTCTATCTCCTATACCCTTCGCTGTCTGGGGGGTTGACATACTGGGTCCGTTACCGAAGGCTAAAGGGCAGGTCAGTTTCGTCATCGTCGCTATTGATTATATGACCAAATGGGACGAGGCGAAACCACTCCGGCTGATTACAGAACAGGAGTGTCTGAAATTTATGAAAGAATCCGTAGTGTTTCGCTTCGGGATCCCTCAAGTGGTGATATCAGACAACGGACGCCAGTTTGTGGGATCAAAATTTGAAGGCTTTCTGAAAGAACTGGGAGTCCAGCACAGGAAGACTTCAGTGGCTCATCCACAGTCAAATGGGCAAGTCGAAGTGACCAACAGAACACTTCTAAACGGGATCAAGCGCAGATTGGACGAAGCCAAAGGAAGATGGCCGGAGGAACTGCTCAGCGTATTGTGGGCTTACAGGACTACACCGAGAACAACAACAGGAGACTCGCCTTTCAGACTGGCCTACGGCACTGATGCCCTGATCCCAGTTGAGATCGGATCTCCAATTCTTCAAGTTAGTCAGTTCAGGGAGATCTACAATGACGAAGGACTAAAGGCCAACTTGGACCTGTTAGAAGAAGTCAGAGAAGTGGCTTTGATTAAACTTGCAGCCTACCAAAGGAGAGTTGCCAAGCATTATAACAAAGGGGTAAAGCTCCGAAGATTTGAGGTGGGAGACCTCGTTCTCAGAGAGGCCGAAGCCTCTACACCGCAGAACACCGAGAAGTTAATGCCGAACTGGGAAGGACCGTATGAAGTGGCCGAAGTACCAAAGCCCGGGACGTATCGACTGAAGGCTTTGGATGGATCCAAAATTAAGAACACGTGGCACGCAGGCAGGCTCCGAAAGTACTTTCAATAGAAACTAAGTCAGTCCACTGGGAGTCTGTACATAACCGTTCATCATCAATAAAAAGTCACGTTTTTCACAACTGATCTTCACATTTATCCTAAGGTCACAGTGGAGTAAGGAGGTATGGTAGGACTCGCTGGCCATTCGATGGCAGCCAATTTATTTGATACCCCGCGTGGTAGTCAAATCCTGGATCCCATATTATTTTTTACCAAGGGTGGTAAAATCAATGGTCATCGAAGTAAGGAGGTTCGGGCGGACTCGCTGACCATTCGATGGTAGCCTTATTGGCAGGTGGTCCTTATGGCTTCGTCAGGCCTTCGTGGTAGGCGAACGTCATCAATGTAAGGAGGTTCGGGCGGACTCGCTGACCATTCGATGGTAGCCTTATTGGTAGGTGGTCCTTATGGCTTCGTCAGGCCCTTCGTGGTAGGCGAACGTCATCGATGTAAGGAGGTTCGGGCGGACTCGCTGACCATTCGATGGTAGCCTTATTGGCAGGTGGTCCTTATGGCTTCGTCAGGCCCTTCGTGGTAGGCGAACGTCATCGATGTAAGGAGGTTCGGGCAGGCTTACTGACCATTCGATGGTAGCCTTATTGGCAGGTGGTCCTTATGGCTTCGTCAGGCCCTTCGTGGTAGGCGAACGTCATCGATGTAAGGAGGTTCGGGCGGACTCGCTGACCATTCGATGGTAGCCACATCGGTAGATGTTCCCTAGGACTTTGTCAGGCCCTTCGGGGTAGGCAAGTGTCGTCATTCAGATTTCGTCAGGACCCTCACGGCATCTACCTCACGCTTTGGTAACGAATAAGTATTCCTTTACTTTGTTATTATTGCATATTCTAAGTGTTGAGTTCGGAATGCCAAGTTCTGTAACTTCATCTTATCTGTTATACGACTTACCTGGTTGTTAATTAACAGTTTAAGTTAAGTCCGCAAAGGAGCTCGCACATCTTTTTTAAGATTGGATCGTTATTGAAGTGTTGGTAAACAGTAAATACACCGAAGTCATAGGGAATAATGCTGATATTTTATTTACATAATGCTGTTTACAAAATAGAGGCTTTACAAGAATCCTAACAGCTAAGGGAAAAGAGAGTCATCTTTACGGATCGGCTTCGTCTTCCGAAGAGTCCAGGATGGTCGGGTCAACCTTGGCAGCAACAAGCCTTGCCTTGTCTTTGCTTCGGCATTCGTCGAACCCATCCGAGAACATCTGGATGATCTCCTCGTTCAACTCGGCAGATTTTCGGTATTCTTGTTGAACTTCCCTCCGAAGATCTCCGGTTAGAGGAGGACCCAAATCTCTCAGAGCCCGAAGTTCACGGAGCTCCTCTTCGAGTTTTGCCCGCTCCTTCAGGTGTCTCAGATCCCTGGCCTCAAGGTCGTGTACTTGGACGGCCAAGCTTTTATTGGTCTTCACCATCGTCTCATTCTTCCCAACAAGGACCTCGTTCCGGCGAACCAGATCTATGTTCGTAGTAATGGTCAGTTGGTGGGTGGCTTCGGCTGTCTCCAGTTTCTCTTTTAAATTATTCACATCTTTCTGGAGGCCTTCATTATTGAGGAGAGTGGCACCATGGGCCCTTCTCTCCCTTTCCAGAGCCGAAGCCAGAATGGCCTTCTCCCGCCTAGCCGCATCTTCTTCGGCTCCGGACTCTCTGTACCAGGGGAGAAGTCTCCCGAAGACAGCATTTGCCTGCAGACGGTTAAAGAAAGTTGGTGAATTAGTAGAAGGAACAGATGAAACAAATGATTTCCAAATATTTCAAGTTGAACCAACTAACCTTAGCCTGATAGCTCATGCCTTCTTCGATTAAGTCCCTAATCGAGCTGTTTCCGAACCGATGGTCATCAGTCTCCCGGACAAAAGATTCGAACAGCTGGAAAGGGAAGTTGGCATTAAACTCCGGCCATATGGTGGGAGAGGAGGCGGCTTCTCGCCTGAAGGCGGAAGGAGAAGATCTTGCCGAGGAGGGCACTGATGGTTCAGGGGGCGGTGGTGGTTGATCCTCGGAAGGCTGCTTCCTTTTACGAGACAGAAGAGGAGACTCGGTCGGGTCTTCGAGCTCGTCTTCTGAAACGTGAATCTCTGTAGGAATAATGGTAGGCGGATCGGCTGCAGGAGGAGGAACCCGAAGCTCATCGGCAGACAGAGGAGTCACCTTGGTCTTCCTCTTTTTAATCCGAAGAGCTTGCATTCGCTCGTTCGCAGGCAAGTCAATCAAACTCGCTGTAGAAGCTAATTGAGATCCTTGAGGATTTGACCGGACCTTCCGAACCGCCCTCTTCTTCTGTCGAGGTCGGCTAGGTTCCTCCGCAGCTTCCGTTCCGTCGAAGATTTCCGCGTCATGGGCTTCCGAAGCCGGAAGTTCTTCCTGTGGAACCTCGGTGGAAGGTGATGAAGGCTTACCAGAGAGATACCTATCCAGATCCTTCCGATCGATCGAAGTCGGCTTGATGAGAGACAATTTGTGGTCATACAACCATGCTTGTTTGCTCAAGAGGCCGAAGCTCCACTCCTTCAGAGGTATCTTCTCTATGATGCGCGTCATTTCTCTTATCCGTTCCTCGGATATATCTCCGAAGTCCGCAGAGACGCGATCAGAAGTGGTCCAGTCCGGGACAGAGGAGATTTCGGGCCCGTTGACGAAGAACCATTTATTATGCCATCCTCGGTTGCTCGAGGGAGTGTCTATTAGAGACCGCTTCTCGATTCTGGCATTGGGCTTATGAGCTATCTTACTTAGCACCTTGAAGCCTTTTTCCCGAGATTTCCCTACCGAGAAGAGGGTAAAAAAGGAGTCCACAGCAGGAGGAACCCCTATCTCGTAGCAGAAGGCTATGTAAGCCAGTATGTGTATGTACGAGTTCGGCACCAATTGGGCGAACCCCACTCCAACGAACCCTAGGAGGGTGATCAGGAAGGCGTGAAGGGGGAACCTCACCCCCTTCTCCAGGAAAGTTGCCGGAACGGCGATCCAACCGTCGGGACGCTGGTACATCCTTTCGTCGGAGGCCGCTATCCATACCCTGTGGGTATCCGGTATTTGATAGCGAGCCCGAATGTTGCAGAGCTCAGCCTCATTGACGGTGGAAGGGGTGTTGGCGTGAGGAAAGTCTTCCTCATTTTTAAAAAAATCAGAGGGGTTGGGAAGTGATACCATAGGCGGAGCTTCCTTACTCGGGGCACCGACTTGGGGGTTTGAGCTCGGAACCTCTTTGTCAGGGTTTGAGTGGGGGGGTCACGGTGGAAATGGGGACGACACGAAGGGGAGAGCTTGTATCTGGGTTCTGGGATGCCATTGTTGAGAATTTGCAGAGAAAATGAAGAAATTTGAGGAGGAAAAGACAATAGGCTCTTATGAATTCGAAATAGCAGGGAACCATCCAAGGAGAATGGGTAGCGACTTTTATAGCGAGTGGTCTTTTCAAAATTTACACGAGAGCCGAGGGCGGCGCATTAATTGGGGATAATGATGTGGGAGAGGAAAGGGTAACGTCCGATTTTAGCTTTGGTGGGTTATCCAAGGTGGGCCGGCGCTTAATGGGCCCTTTCTTCCTGTGGACTCGCACTATTTACAGTCAGTCTTCCACTAAACATCCTGTTTAATAAAAGACTGGGGGGCAATGTTGGGCCAGAATACTTTTCCTACTGGGCCAGGCCGAATGGGCTTGTCTCTTGGACTATATCACCTTTACCATATTGGGTCAAACAACTTGGGCCTCGCTACTTGACTATAATATTGGGCTTAGTCACGGGGTTGATCCATTACGTAAGGTATTACTTATCTTATCTTTGACCGGTAATCATCACAAAAGCAGTAGTTGACTGTTACGCCTGCCACCTGTCTGCATGGCATTAATGAGGATGAGACTCCGATTGCCGGCGGGAGGTAACAGTAGTAGCAGGTAGAAAAATACGCTACACACTTTCGACTGAGATGACCGGGGATGGAAGGAGGTGTCAGGAGGTAGTGGGTGGCACAGTAAACCGGGTCTGGGGAACGTATGGGGCAAGGATAACAAAAGGAAAGGAGGTAAGATAACACTACACACAACATTATCATTTCAATACACACTCAGACACTATTCATCATTTTTCCTCCATTGTTAACCTTCTGATCGCCTGTATTGACTCTCACGCCGGAGCTATCCCCCGACGGTCCAGCCGTCAAGCTTTTGGTGTTGATCGTGTTTACTGTGCAGGATCAGGGCGTCTTACGTGATTGGGACGTCATCAAAGATCTTGGCATTAACAAATACGATGCAAATTGAGTCTTTTCGGTACAAAGGTTCTTGTTTTTGAAGTTCATACAAATATTTCTTTTTTCAATATACATTATATTTTAATAATAAATATATACTAAAATTCTTGATGACAAATGATATATTGAGCTTTGAACCAATTTGAGAATACTAAAATTTATGATAAAGAATATAGGAAATTCAAAAAAAGAAGAAAAAAAAACTTTTTAAACTACTGAGTTACCAAATTGAATTGACCGAGGACCGCCAAGCATAGAGTTGTTTTATAACAAGTTTTTGACACCTCCTGATTGGCACATACCTCTCACATACTCCAAAAGGAGTCGGAAACTTTATCTTCATATGGGTGATGATGTTATCGCCCTCAAGTTTGCCAGGGTAGATCTCCCTATGATTGCTTTGTAGGACGAGGCCCCATGTACCACATAAAACTTTACCAATATCCACTTGGCATGGCTTGCAACCAAAAACCACCAGCAGGCTAATAGTCCCTCGGATTGGGACATGGTTGTTTCCAACTCCATACGGAGGGGGTTCCTTGCATGGTTCAATCTCATTACCATCGAGCAGCATTCTGTTGTAGGTTTGGTAGTAAATGATGTCCACCGATGCTGTCAATCAATATATATCTTCTTAATATCAACATGCCTTAATTTCACCAAGCCATAATAAGATTGTTGGGGTTCAGCTTTTACTTTTCTGGAACCTGCCCTTTAATCATAAAAACCTTCTTCACGTATTCCTCTTCGGGGAACCCTGAGGTTGTTCCCCTATCACCACATTGACAACATACCAACCACCAGTAGTTCCCGAGGGTCCGAGAGTAATCTTAAGTGTCGATTGACCCTTAATGTACTGATTCATATGACCCTTTTTACCATGGTCTTTCAATGAAATCCTTCAAAGCCCTACAGTTCTCAGTATCATGGCTGTGATATTCATAATATTTACAAATTTTGCTCTTATTTCTCTTTTCGGCAGGGCATGCATGGTTAGGGTTTCAGGTCGGGTAAAGAACAGCTTAGCCTTCACCTCCTTGAGAATGACGGTACGGGACTTACTGAGGGTTGTATACTGTTCGTAGGGTCTTTTCTTCCGTTTTTTCCTTTCTTCTTCTCGGAAGTATCACCCCCCCTTTCCATTTCACCCACTGCCACCCTTGCCCTGATCTTTCTTCTTACAGGTCCGAGGATATAACGCCCTTTAGAGTGTCATCTACTGAGATATGTTATTGGACAATTTTGTGTATTTCCCCGAGGGTCTGACGGGGCTTTAGTGATGATATCTTTGACAAAATTTCTGTAAGTTCTGATGCCTGCCGTTCCTTTCTGATGTTCGTTACTGATTAGAGCCATTGATGCATAATTAATATGCATTTCTAGCTACCACAAGATTTGATTATTAATCTGAAATCGTAAGGGCCACTTGCTCAAATGAAGGATGCATTGACAAAATGGAAAAGAAAAAGATGTTCAATGATAAGAAAGCAATTATTAGTTAGAAGTTGAAAAATTCATTAACACTTTGATAAAAATATTTTTTTTTGGATAATATATATATATATATATATATATATATATATATATATATATATATATATATATATATATATATATAGCAGCAGCCAAAAGAAGTTTCCCAATCTCCATCCCATAATTAATCCAAAAGTTAATTAGACCAAATTAATGGAGCTGTGATTGCCTTTCATATAGAATTATGCACGAAATTGATCATTGGTTTAAAACTTTAAATCAATCAAGATTCACTGAATATGACACTGAGACTCTGAAAGATCCAATATAATCGGGAGCTTCAACGTGGAACCGTAAAAAGAAAACTACATCTTTAATACTCCATCCATCTCACAAAAAAAGAGTCTTACTAAATTGTTAGTTTAGTGATGGTGTCAAATTATGATGACAAACTTGAGGATATTATGTCGTATACTACTATTCCCTCTATCATTCAAAAATTGACTTAGTTTGACTTTTTAAGTCAAATTATTCATTTTTGTAATCAAAATTTTTATATTATTTTCTTTTAAATATAGGTACAAAAACTACGAACATAAGAAACTATATCAAATTTATTACTACTTTCGATTTTCTCACAAATTTAAAAATATAAATAAATATGCTTAATTAATTTTCAATTCTAAAATTGTTCAATTTGACAGAAAAATTAATAATATTATTATACATAAAAAAAAGATAACAATCTAGACAGATGGGACAAACGGTGGGAGAAGTTATTTCAAATTACTCGTAATGAAACTAGTGAAGTGAATCATTTGGATTTTGAGAACCACACGTGTAGAATACCCAACCCAACCCAACCCAACCCAACAGAGTTAGCTGACCTTTATCTTCTTCATACTCAACCAGTATATAACTAACCATCCTATCCCTGCAGACACAGAGAGAGAGAGAAAGAGAGGATTAATTGTCTGAAGCAATGGAAAAAAATAAGAAAGAAACTATGGATAATAATGAGAAAATAGTGGCAATTGCCGAGGCCGAGATCAACTACAGAGGAGTCAAGGCCATGCCCTTCATTATAGGTCAGTCAGTTTATATCATCTTTTTTATTGATAATTTTTTCATCTAATCGTCAGTTTATATCATTCTCGACAGGTATGAACCGATTTTTGATTTTTTTTTTGTAAGTAATACATTTAAATAGTTTATAATTATATTGATTAAAATTAAATAAATTCTTATAAATTTTGAATTTTAAAATCATCAAGTTAACTTTAAAAAATTATAATGACTTGTATAATTTAAAAAGAGGGATTATTATATACTCTAATTTGGATGGAAAGAGTATATTATTATATTTGTGAATATTCATGAATACTACTAGTTATCGGAGTGAGTGAGTGAGTGAGCTAATTGTGCGTATTTATGAAGGATTCGGTTATCATGAAGTTAACTTTATATTAATAAGTTAGTTAATTGATCAATACTCTAATATTGACACGTAGAGATCACATTCCGACTTGCGTATCAATATTATATTAATCAATTAATTAAAATTAACTTCATACAAACCACTCTCATTTACTACAAAGGTGGACTTGTAGATATGAGTACTGAATCCGAGTTCAAACTCAGTTGGTGATTGATATGACCTGTTTAGAAACAAATTGACTGAAGCCCCACCCCACGCCACCGTACCACCATGTGAGCAGACCAGTTAATGCAAGATCACGATGATGAATGGTCATAAAAACAGAAGATGAATGGTCCAAAATATTTTTATTATTAATTGCTCATTTGATTAGTTATGTATCACAAATGAGTTTTTTTAGGTGGGTATGAAAATTAGAAGTGTATTTAAATTTTATTTATTTATTTTTTTATCTATTATTGGGATCAAAGTATAAATAAATAAAATTTAAATACACTCGCGTTTAATTTTCATGTCCAATGCGCAGATTTTTTGACCACAAATTTAGCTAGTAAAGCAAAAAAACTCGTATTCAAATAATTGCATTTGGGTTGTTTATATTATGATATTCGGGAAGTTTATTTAATGCTAGACAGTCCTGTCATATATTATGAGAGGAAGGGACTAGGGAGTAATTTGAGTCCCATTTCCAATTTCTATTTCTATTTTTTATTTCTCAAGTGTAAATACCATTAAATGCGAGCCAAAAATATGAGCAAGCATATAACAGCAAAATGACCTAAGCTACACATGCTTGCATTTATCTACTTCGATAAGTCTTGGTCGACCGACTTTTGGGACCGGTCTCGCGGCCTACAAATTTTTTTTTATCTTTTAAAAAATATATAGTATTTATTTTAACTAAAATTTTTACAGAATATAATGATTTAGGTGTAATTTTAATACATGTAAAAAAATAGGTTATTATTTTTTACATGCGTCTAAATTATACTTAAATCACTAGATTTTTGTAAAAATTTCAATTTTAATAAATATTATATATTTTTTAAGAATCAAAAAAAAAAAATATTCGGCCGGTCGCTAGACCCTTTGCTTGCACCAGCCACCAGCCAAGTCTAACTAATGGCTGCCTGCTATCTACATCAGATCATATCAGATCCTATCTTCCACCCAAAATAAAAATAATAAAAATAAATAAACATGAGGATATTCACACGTTTATTGCATAGTAGAGTGATGTTTAATTGTATCTGAATGCATCTTTAATAACCTATATCTTTGTATTAAGAGATCTTCTGAATACTTTAGACTTATATTTATATCTTAACTATTCATAGGACCTCTTAATTCAAAGATGTGAGTTGTTTAGATACATTAAGATGCAATCAAATATCACCTAAAATACAAACTAGAATATACATACTTGGAGAAGACTAATTACGAATTTGTATTTGACCAATCAGACAAGACCAACCTAATTTCCCAAAATTTTAATATCTAAAAATGGACGAGTGTATAAAACTCCCCTTAACAAGCACAAACTGATTATATCAATTTAATTTTTAGTTATTTGGGGGAGAATGTTTTTTTTCCTTTCTCGATTATGAGTATATATAATATTGAGAATATATTTTCGTTCAATCAAAATTTAACCTTTCAAGATATTTTTAAAATATTGAACCAAAAAAATTAAAAATACACATTCATTAAGCAAGGTATGGTTGATTATGGAGCAGAGCCTGAGGTTATATGGAGGAGTTTGTTTGTTAAGAGAGGATATACTTTTCTATTTATTGCCTTTATCATCCAGTGCCCCTTTTCTTCTCAGAAATAATAATAATAATAATAATATCTAGTGCTCCTCGCCCTCAATTCATATGCATTCATCCAAAATAGGGGCCCTCAATTCATTCGTACGCATTCATCCAAAATTGCTACTTCAAGCCCCATATTCATATATCAAGACTTTTCCTTTTTCTTTGTTTATTTTTTTGGCTAAACAGTAATTGACGTGGATTATAAGCAACACAATCCATAGGTTTTTCAATTGCATTATTGTGGCTGATAGTCCACATGATTTGTGACATTTACATTTTTTAAAAGCCACTTGATATTTGAAATTTCTCACATTCATGCACCACCCCTCCACCCCAATGTATTATATATTGTTTTCGTTTCAAAATATAAAATTAATTTAAAAAGTTAATTTGTAATTCTAAATTAATTTGACTTTCTTTAATTTATTTGTAAAAATTATAAACCAAGCAAAAAGTCTCACTAATTATTAACTTACAAGTCTAATGGATTGCATCAATTTCAAATTTTAAAATATCTCATATTCATTGATTATTTATAAAATTACTTTAAAACATTATTTAATTCAAAATTGATCTAAAACTTTAATCAATGCTCTAAAAAATACTACTAGTTATATGATTTTTTTATTACATAATTTTTTTTTTTAAAATTTTGAGTTTGAAACAGAATCTCCATTTGTATGCGATAACCGTTTGATAATAATAATAATAAAAAACTCTTGCAGGAAATGAGACATTTGAGAAGCTAGGGACAATTGGGACCTCATCCAACCTATTAGTCTACCTCACTACTGTTTTCAACATGAAATCCATTACAGCAACTAATTTTATCAATGTTTTTAATGGCACTTGCAACTTTGGTACCCTTCTCGGAGCTTTCTTGTGCGACACATATTTCGGACGCTACAAAACTTTAGGATTCGCTTCCATATCGTCTTTCCTGGTACATATGCAAATTGTTTCCTGTTAAAATATTTCCGCCAAATAAATTTTCTAAATTGTCAACATTTTGATCGGCAGGGGATGCTTGTACTAACACTAACAGCTGCAATTCCAACTCTACATCCTCCCGAATGTGGAACAGAAGAAAGTAGCACATGCTCAGGGCCAACAGCATGGCAAATGGCGTTTCTGTTGACTAGTTTCCTACTACTAGTAATTGGAGGTAGCGGTATTAGACCCTGTAACTTGGCCTTTGGAGCAGACCAATTCAATCCCAATACAGATTCCGGGAGAAAAGGAATCAACAGCTTCTTCAATTGGTACTATTTCACTTTCACTTTCGCCATGATGGTATCCATAACAATCATTGTCTACGTACAAGCAGATGTAAACTGGGCTATTGGCTTGGCCATCCCAACATTTCTCATGTTTTTATCATGTGCATTTTTCTTTGTGGGCACGAGAATATATGTCAAAGTTAGACCGGAGGGTAGCCCTTTGACGAGTGTGGTGCAGGTCATAGTCGCAGCAATCAAGAAAAAGAAACAGGAATTTCCAGCTCAACCGTGGCTGTTGATGTTTAATTATGTCCCTGCCAAATCTATCAACTCAAAACTTCCTTACACAGAACAATTCAGGTAACAGTTTTATATTTAGTTCCCAAAAAACCTGACTTCTTGTTACAAGTTAATTTGCTAACAAAAAAGAAGTTATATTTGATTCTAGATTTCTCAACAAAGCAGCAATCCTAACGCCTGAAGACAAGATCAATACAGACGGATCAGCAGCAAATCCGTGGAGGCTTTGCAGCATGCAGCGAGTGGAAGAAGTGAAATGCATTTTGAGAGTGATCCCCATATGGGCTGCAGGAACAATTTATTTTGTTTCCATGGTACAGCAGCAAACATATGTAGTCTTCCAAGCCCTTCAATCCGATAGGCGTTTGGGTAGTGGAAGCTTCAAAATTCCAGCAGCATCTTACTCGGTATTCCAGATGCTAAGCCTTACTATCTGGATACCAATCTATGATAGACTCGTAGTTCCATTTCTGCGAAGACTAACCAAAAAAGAAGCCGGTATCACAGTCCTCCAAAAAATAGGCATTGGCATGCTTCTTTCTGTATTCACTATGCTTGTATCTGCCTTGGTGGAAAACAAAAGGAGGAACATGTCATCTACCAATGCAACATTGGGATTCGTAGCAAGAAAAGGAGCAATTTCTCCGCTGTCTGGTTACTGGTTAGTACCTCAGTTGGCGATTGCAGGACTTTCCGAGGCATTTGCTATTGTTGGACTGGTAGAATTTTACTACAAGCAGTTCCCGGAAAATATGAGAAGCTTTGGAGGGTCTTTCTTGTTTTGTAGCTCGGCGATATCGAGTTATTTGAGTAGTTTCTTGATATCAGTTGTTCATCAGGTTACAAGAGATTCTGCAGGAGAGAATTGGTTGGCGGAAGATCTTAACAAGGGAAGATTGGATTACTTTTACTACTTGATTGCTGGTTTGGAGGTTTTAAATTTGGGATACTTTCTAGTGTGTGCTAAGTGGTACAAGTACAAGGGAACAGGGGACAACACCCATGAAATTGGCATGGAGAATATGAAACCTAATAAGCCTCGCGTATTTACATGAAATAATTCCTGTGATTCATCTCATTACCAAAACAAGCAGAAGTTACACAAAAAGTAATCCGGAGAAATTTCTTCAGGTCCTTGTAATAAGAAAGAAATGCAAACTATGATTAATTAACTAGTTCTAGCTTCATTTAATTTTCCTATCCTGTTCATTTCTAGGGGCAAAAAAAAAAAAAAAAAAAACAGGAACACAGCACATCATTTTAATTAGAAGTGTTGAACATCACTTATTACAGGTTCCACAACGAAGTTCTGAAAAGAATGAACCTTGCAATGAATAGAATTGAGCGTAATGTTATTACAGGGTCCAGAACATGGTCACAATATAATATATCCATTTTTATGGACAGATATTTAAAAGACATACAAGATAAAAATTCATTATAATATTATTCTTACTTAGTTATTATGGTGAATCTTGGACAATTTTAGGCTCCCTATGAGCCAGTTTGTGATTGGAGGACTAAATAGTCGTGTAAGTTGTCACTCCGACTGACCGACCTCATCAAGTTAAGGAAAATTGGTTACACTTTACAAAAGGCCTAATGATTACAAAAACTTTTTAGTTTTCTTTCTTTTCCTCAAGGTGATGATCATTCCGTAGCTACATTTGGGTTTACCACAGAATGAATACGGATGGATGTGCAGTTCACATTTTGTTTGTGTGTAGAGTCTGCTGAGTCCACACGGGGCGGGCGCATGTAACCCTGTTTGGTGTTGGCTATTCATCATCATATTATTAGACTATGGAGTATGGACCATTCCACTCCACTGGACCACTTCTTAAAAAAAAACATGTCTGTCTATAATTTTATATTATTATGATAGGTGGTACGTATCGGATTAGCCAAAATAACTGATTGGGAATCACTTTGGCTTAAATGATGATCATGATGTGTGAGAGATAACAAGCGTCTGTCTCGTATTGAGTAAATTGGATTGTGTGGGGTAGAGTCAAAAATTGAAGTTCAACTATCAAAGCATATAAATATTAATTTCAAGATTCAATGGCCCACATATTCCGTATTAAAATAGAATTGTAATGTACGACTACCCCTCTCAGACCAATTAATTAGGAGTTAAATGCTTTAAAACAATATGATCCCACTATATATATATATATATATATATATATATATATATATATATATATATATATATACACACACACAGAAAGGATCAAGGGCTTACTCCTTGATCCTACATATCCTCTTTAGCGACGGTTCGGTCCGTCGTTATATATTTTTCATCGTTAAAAGTTAAGACGTCCGTCACTAAAGGGGGTGAGCATGGTATGTAAAATAAAGTGGTGAACCTTGGAAATGTAGTGTGTATATATATATATATATATATATATATGAACATATATTATCATGAAAATTTCATATTTAGAATTTTTGTAATAAAAATTAACTTCTAACCATGAGTGCAGAAGTTAGTTACCAGCACAAAAGTCAAATTAAAGCAACGAGTGTCCATAACAATCTCCACTGTTATTCCACATCTCCTGGTCATTTCAATTCCTCAGTTGAACTACTACAAGAATTCCAAATTTATATAACTCTAAAAATAATAATAAAGTATATATTTAATGTGAAGAAATGGACACCAACTTTCTAAGGAATAATCTTCTCATATATAATAAGAGGTTAAGAAAGAAATCAAAGAGAATAGATTTCATATATTAGTAGTAATACACAACATGTGTTTCGGCCGGCCGACTTCATTATTTCATCTCTTTGAGAGAAAATAAAAATAAAAAGTCCGCATGAGGTCATAATTTACTTGGCCAACTTGCCCACACAAAACAATTTATGATTTGTGTACAAAACAGCGTTTAAGAACACCATTGCCGTTGCATTGCATGAAAGAGATATTTATCCATATCACGACAAGTGCCTAGTGTGAACATAACATATACCTATTGTCTTTGCAATTTTTCTGGAAAATAATATATACTAGCAGGAAGCAGCTGACTGAAGATATTAGTAGACAAATTGTTCACGGTTACCATTTAATTATTAATCTCTGCCCTATTTTCAGTGGAAGAGTTTTGTTTTTTTTCTTTTCTTACACATTCGTATTATGTAACCATCAAGATTCACAACAAGACAATGTACTCTCTCAGAGGGAGAAACACACATTATTAATTTAATTTCAACCGACTTAAGTAGAGCTGAAAAATGTGAGAATATAAATGAGCATCCAGCCTTCTTGGAGACGGTAAGTATAACATAAGCATAAGCTGCATGTGTTTTACAGTCTACAACACCACCATAAACCAAACATTTCAGTTTCTTTAACTTGGAGAAAATCCATGGAGAAAAACGAAAAAGTGATTACAGAATTTGTGGAAAAAGAAACTACAAGCAATGAGCCCAACTATAGAGGAATTAAAGCTATGCCTTTTATTGTAGGTACTGGAACAGTGTCTTTTAAGACGCATACATGCAAAAACATACACTATAGTTCTTTCTTCTTTTTTTTCCCTGGTATAGATTAACTTTATACTTTGATAACAAGTATGAATTTTTGACTTAATTGCAGGAAATGAGGCATTTGAGAAGCTGGGCACAATTGGAACCTCGTCAAACTTCTTGGTTTACCTCACTTCTGTTTTTCACATGAAGACCATAACCGCAACAAATCTCAACAATATCTTCCAAGGCACTTGCAATTTTGGTACCATCTTAGGAGCCTTCCTCTCCGACACTTATTTTGGTCGTTATAAAACGCTCGGATTTGCCTCCATCTCCTCTTTTACGGTACAAAATACTCCTAATCTACCAAGATATTCAGTAATTATATAGCATAATGCGATACAGTTAATATGGTTGTCAAGTTACATGAGTTTTTTTTTTTTATGCAGGGGATGCTTCTACTAACTATGACAGCAGCAGTTTCAAAGCTGCATCCCCCTAGTTGTGGAAAAGAAGAGATTGCCACATGCCAAGGACCAACAACAGGGCAAATGGCTTTTCTTTTGAGTTCTTTTGCACTACTAGTAATTGGTGGTTCCGGTATAAGGCCATGTAACTTGGCCTTTGGAGCAGATCAGTTTAATCCCAATACAGAATCTGGGAGAAAAGGAATCACTAGCTTCTTTAATTGGTACTACTTCACCTATACTTTCGCAGTTATGGTGTCCCTGACAATCATAGTCTATGTGCAATCCAGCATTAGCTGGGCTATCGGATTAGGAATTCCAACACTTCTTATGTTCTTTTCATGTGTGTTCTTCTTTGTGGGTACAAGAATATATGTCATAGTATTGCCACAAGGTAGTCCCTTGCTAGGTGTTGTGCAAGTCATGGTGGCTGCTATAAAGAAGAGGCGATTGAGGGCACCGGAGCAACCATGGATTTCCCTTTTCGACTATATTTCAAAGAATTCCATCAACTCAAAACTATCCTATACGGATCAATTCAGGTAACCAACCCTATATAAAAGTACACCATTTATATATAGAGCAACGCTACACCGACGAAAGAATGGCAACTTTTAACAGGATTAAAAAAAAGTCAATGTACACATTCTATTAGATCTTTTGTTGGCGTATCATTTTCTTTATATTTATTGTCAATCAAATGTTTGTTTGTTTTTTGGTAAAATTGTCAATCAAATGTTACTCGGGAAACAAACTGAACAATTATGTTATGCAGATTCCTGGACAAAGCAGCAATTAGATCTCTTGAAGATGAAGTCAATACAGACGGATCAGCAGCAAATCCATGGAGACTTTCCACTGTCCAGCAAGTGGAAGAAGTGAAATGCTTGTTCAGATTGATTCCCATATGGTTTTCAATCCTTACATACCACGTAGCGTTTGTCCAACAAAACAATTATTTAGTCTTCCAAGCCCTACAGTCCGATAGACGCCTTATCAAAGGCAGTACCTTTAAGATTCCAGCTGCAACATACATTGTTATCACCATGTTGACACTTACAATTTGGATTCCCCTATATGATAGAATCATAGTTCCATTTCTCCAAAAACTGACAGGAAAAGAAGGTGGGATCACAGTGCTCCAGAGAATGGGCATTGGCATAGTTCTCTCGGGTCTAAGTCTTATTGTATCAGCCTTGATTGAATCCCAAAGGAGAACATTTGCTCTTACTAAGCCAACATTGGGGATTGAACCAAGAAAAGGCGCGATTTCTTCAATGTCTGGCTACTGGTATATACCTCAGTTGATAGTAGCAGGACTTTCCGAAGGATTTTTTCTAATTGGCCAAAATGAATTGTTTTACAAGCAAAGCCCAGAGAACATGAAGAGTATAGCCGCATCCTTTCTGTTCTGTGCCTCGGGTTTGTCGAGTTATCTGAGTAGTTTCTTGTCGTCAGTGGTCCAAAAGTTAACAAACAGAAGTGGGAAAGAAACCTGGTTGGCTGAAGATCTCAACAAGGGGAGATTGGATTACTTTTATTACCTCATTGTTGGTTTAGAGGTCTTGAATTTGGGTTACTTCATAGTGTGTGCTAAGTGGTACAAGTACAAAACAACAAGCAGAGACACCATTGAAGTTGCTATGGAAGATATAAAATCTGAAATGCCTCTTGTTTGATGCATTAAGTCCATGATGATCACATAAGATTGATTATACTTGCAGCCAACAGATTATGAGCAACTGCAAGACAGTATGTCATGAAAATTGCACGAGCAGTGGAAAAGGACAAGGTGAGAAAAGAGGAGGCTTGAAGTGTCATTTCAAGGGGTGGTTCTGTTAGGTCTTGTTGGATTCACTTGTTAGTGTATCATCATCACTCTTTTGGCTCCACATAGAAACCACTGCTCTTAATAATATCATGTGATTAACTTTTTCAAATCAACATAATCAGTGTATTAGAATATACCGTAAACATTTCACATATCCTTTACTTTTTCTTGATTCCAACTATCCACATGTGAACATGTAGTAGTGTTGTCTAGCTAAACCTGCAGGTATATTTATTATTAAATAAGCTCTGATGCCTGCCGTTCCTTACTGATTTGAGCCAGTGATGCATAATTAATATGCATTTCTAGCTACCACAGGATTTGATTATTAATCTGCAATCGTGAGGGCCACTTGCTCAAATGAAGGATGGATGCAAAATGGAAAAGAAAAAGATGTTCAATGATAAGAAAGCAATTATTAGTTAGAAGTTGAAAATTTCATTAACACTTTGATAAAAATATTTTTTTTTTGGATAATATATATATATATATATATATATATATATATATAGCAGCAGCAGCCAAATGAAGTTTCCCAATCTCCATCCCATAATTAATCCAAAAGTTAATTAGACCAAATTAATGGAGCTGTGATTGCCTTCCATATAGAATTATGCACGAAATTGATTTAAAACTTTAAATCAATCAAGATTCACTGAATATGCCACTGAGACTCTGAATGTAACACCCCAGTCCCATATCGAAAGATAGAGGAAAAATTTGTCTGTATATAAGGAAATAAGTTACTACCAATAGTACCTTCAAGTCATGACCTTTTGGGAGCCTGTGGTGGGCTAAGATTGTGACGCCCCCAAAATAGGTATACATCACCTATTCTGAGTCGCCAAATACATGGTACAGAATTCAAATACAACTGTCGTGTACAATACGACAAAACATAACTGTGAGTTTGAATACAATTATTATCTACTAGAGATTATACAAACTCAAAAGGAGTCCTCGTTACAATTATTGGAGTCCTCGTTACAATTATTGTCACACTATTTAACAGAATAGTGTCACTCCGTTCGACTCGTCCCATCTATATTCTCATTTCCTGAAAAGAACAGTTAAAGAAAGGGTGAGCTCAACTATAATATATAATAAACATCAAGTTTAACTGCAGCGGAACATGCAATCCATTAGAAGAGTGAAGTAGAGAATAAAATCTAATATCTTCTATGGTTTAAAAGATTTTTCATGACTTTTATCACTGAGACTCGGCTTTAAAAATTTAATCCACGTCATCGAATCACCCCTGCACTACGACCAATGATATTTTTTAGTATCACGACCACAATTATCCATGCACTACGGGCCAAGAATATTTGTGTATTCATTAATGGTCATGATCATGCCAACAACTGTCCATCAAAGCACTACGGGCCAATGAAGATTTTTACCACATCACTTGTAACATTACGGTCATGATTACACCGAATAATCCCTGGTCATAATCATACCAAGTCCATCTATGCACTACAGGCCACAGATGACTTTTAACAGAATATAAACATGAGGATGATGACAATGATATAAGAATTCAATAAAACTAGTTCAAGAATTAAGTTATCCAGGGACTAATAACGTCCAAATTGTCAACATGATATTGATTTGTGGCGTAAGATTCAAGAATGCTCAGAAGAATATTTCCATGAAAAGATACTAGATGAAGCGCAAATATCAAGGATATTCCACTAATTTTATGGAGTATAGAAGTCAAAGTTTTAACCAACTGAGTATAATAAAGAATTGAATAACAAAAGAAATCACCATACATGCGATAGACCGCACAGGCAGGTTATTCCGACAGAATAATAAATAACGAAATCAGGTCCGGCGTAAAACACACAGACAGGATATTCCAACAAAAGAATAAAGAATGGAACCAGGTCATGCGTAAAGCACAGACAGGATGTTCCAACAGAATAATAATAAAGACGGAACCAGGTCCGGTGTAAAACACACTGACAGGATGTTCCAACAGAATAATAATAAAGACGGAACCAGGTTCAGTGTAAAACACACAGACAGGATGTTCTAACAGAATAATAGAAGAATGTCAACAAGTATAGGGTAGTCCGCGTATACTGGTTAATCCAGCAGAATAATAAAGAATGGAATAACAGAAGTTTTCTTCATAAATACAAACCCTTAACGTAAAAGAAACTGAATATAAGAGTAGTGAAGTAGCAAAATACTTTTCTATAGTTTCTATATAATTTCTCTCTCTAAAGCTTCAGTGAATTCGTAAGAAATAATGAAAGAATGAACTTCTATTTATAGGAGAATTGAAGGGGTACTGTTCGATCACGGGTGCACCGAATGAAAATTTTACAGATGAAATTGTAGCAGTCATGGATGTTATGCGCAAGAATCTGATTTACCGACATCAAGTAAAACAAAAATAAAATAATAAATATATATATAAGCACATGGTGCTTTGAAAAATAACACTACTCTCCGTGATAATTCATATGACAATTGCTTTCCCCCACCAAAAGTAATATATATATATATATATATATATATATATATATATATATATATATATATACAACAATAGTCGTACACCCTTCCTGCCAAATTTCAACCATTTCTATAAAGTATTCCATCATGTGATCCCCCCCCCACCAACCTTAATCATGCCACCGTATATATATATATATATATATATATATATATATATATATATATATATATATATAGACTTATTTATATATATATATATATATATATAAATTTCTACCGGTTATCCTGAAAATAGGTAAATGGGGGTCCAAAAATACTATATAAAAAAAACTCCTCAATTATTGATTTAATAAAATATAACATATTGACAATAATAGAATCAAATAACGTGAGATATTATGCAGCAATTACTGTAGCAATAATTGAATAAAATTGAGTGACTTCTCACGTAAGCATCAATAATCAATACCGTGTGCTACTGTGCAACTACGCGTATTACTGTACTTTTAACACCGGGTGTTTCAACAGTGAACGGTAAAACTTCCGCCGTTATTTTCATAAAGTATTTTTGTCGTTTTTTCAATCCGACAATAATTCCGTTGTGGGGTCCACCAATGATTTTGCCGTTGTACGAATATTCCCTGTTAAAACGAATATTCTCCGACCAATCGAATATTATATAACAACTTGCATACTATGTAAAATTTATAAATATTACCCACAACTATAACATTATATCAATTTCACTACATAATATTCAAAAATAATATTTATAGAAAGTTGGGGTCTTACAACCTCCCCTTCTTATAAAATTTCGCCCTCGAAATTAAGGTAAGTACCTGGTATGTCGAAGAGGTAAGGATACCTTGATTTCATTTCAGATTCTAACTCCCAAGTCATTTCCTCAACATCGTGGTTTCTCCACAAAACTTTGACTTGAGGTATAACCTTGGTGCGTAGAATATGTTCCTTCTTATCCAAGATTTGAACAGGAACCTCTTCATACGTCAAATCTTCCGCTATTTCGTCCGGTTCTAACTCAATAATATGGTTCGGGTCTTCCACATATTTACGTAGCATGGATATGTAAAAAATGTTATGAACACGAGATATACTTGGCGATAAAGCGAGTCTATAGGCCACAGTTCCTACTCGATCGAGGATTAAAAATGGGTCGATGAATCGAGGATTGAGTTTTCCTCTCTTTTCAAATCTCGTAACTCCTTTCCATAAAGCAACACGTAACAACACATGATCTCCTATATCGAATTCCACATCCTTTCGTGAAGATCAACATAACTCTTTTTCCGATCTTGTAAGGTTTTTATACGTTATCGGATCGTTTGAATCTTTTCTGTAGTCATACGTACCAACTCCGGTCCCAACAACGTTGCTTCTCCCACCTCATCCCAGCATACTGGAGAACGACACTTTCTTCCATACAATGATTCGAATGGAGCCATGCCAATACTTGCTTGATAACTGTTGTTATGGGAAAACTCCACCAATGGTAAGAACTTGTCCCAACTTCCCTTGAAATCAAGGACACAGAGTCTTAATAGATCTTCAATAGTTTGAATAGTCCTCTCCGACTAACCCAAAATCGTGAAGTGAATCTTAGGTCTCGATCAGAAACTATGGATACTGGCATACCATGCAGTCTTACAACCTCGTTTATGTACATACGAGCAAGACGTTCAAGTGTATAAGTTTCTCGTATCAGTACGAAATGAGCAGACTTGGTCAATCTATCAGCAATGACCCAAATCGCATCTATTCCTTGAGAAACATTAGGATGACCGGTAACGAAATCCATGGTAATGTGCTCCCACTTCCATTCTGGAATTTCAAGTGGTTGTAATGGACCTTTTGGCACTTGATGCTCTGCCTTGACTCGTTGACACGTTAGACATCTTGAGATAAACAGTGCTATCTCTCTCTTCATATTGTCCCACCAAAATGTATGTCGAAGATCATGATACATTTTGGTACTCCCGGGATGGATTGCAAACGGTGTGTTGTGTGCCTCCATCATGATTTTATACTTTAAATCAGGGTCGTTAGGAACATAAAGTCTGGAGTTGACTCGAAATATTCCTTTTTCATCGATTCTTGCTTCTGGCATAGCACCTTCTTACATTTTCTTCCTCATACGCATCAGCTCCAAGTCTGTAGCTTGAGCAGCTTTAACTTTATCAATTAAAGTCGGTTCTACTCGTATATTCGTCATCATCACATGGGTCCCTGGAGTCTTTAACTCGATCTTCATCCTTTGCAAGTCACACAAAATGGGCCTTTGTGTAAGACCCCGAATTTTATGAAATAAAAGTATTCAATTTTTCTTATAATTACTATTAAGTAAATGGTTAAATTGATAAAAAGTTAAAGTTAAGGGTGATATATGAATTTTTTTTCAAAATACATAAGTGGTTATAAAATATTCATTTTTGTCGGGGAATATTCGTTTGGTCATGGAATATTCTTTCTGTCGGGGAATATTCGTACGACGGCGCAGCCATTTGTGGGCCCCATAACGAATAACTGTCAGATGAAGAAAATGACAAAATTTGAGTTTTTATAATTAACGGCGTAGTTGTTACCGTTAACACTGTTGGAATACCCGGTGGTTAAAATACAGTAATACGCGTTATTGTACAGTAGCACACAGTATTGCACAGTATTTTTGAAATTATTGATTCTTACGTAAGAAGGCACTACTCAATAATTGTTACAGTAATTACTGTTCAATATTTTATTTTATTGATTCAATAATTGCTACGTTGAAATTTTATATTATTGTTGTTCAATAATTGTCACTGCATAGTATTTCCCATTATCAGATCAATAATTCATATTATTTGAATAATATTATTAGATAGCATTATTGGTAATGTCTAGAAAGTTCTGTCTAAGGAGAGGTTTGGTCATCCAATTGCGCGCCAGTAAGGAGAAATTCTTATTGGAAAGCCCCCTCTTTCCTGGGAACGGCCTGGTTGTCATAAATGTGATTCTGTAATATTATTTGTGAATAATTAATTATTGATTCATATGATAAAGAAATATTTATTTTATGTGGATATAAATGATGGATTTATTTATGTGGTTATAAATGAAGGAATTAATGTTGAGGTATTTTATCTGTATTTTTGTCGGGACGGAGGTATTGAAAATCAAATTAGGGTTTTTGAGATATTTTACGAGGGTTATAATTTTTAATCCGACCGTTGGATCGTGGTAATATTTGGATATGTTATACATATGTAAGTTGAGTAAATGTCCACAAATTTTGAACCGTTAAAAATGAACGTATGATTTGTTATGAATTTTACGAGATGACTGGTTCAGAAATTGTTGAATTTTCGGAGTTAATCATTTTGGTGGAAAATTCTAGAATTGGTGGGCCCCACTTTTGGTTGGTGAAGAAATGTGTTGAAATTTTTATTCAAATGTGGTGGGTGGGAATAGTAGCAGGTAAAGCCATCAGGTTGCAGGTTAAGTCTGCTCCGGCGTGCTAACATTTTCCTATAAATAGAGGACTAAGTTAGAATTAAAAATCACACCAGAATTCATAAGTTTTCTCTCTTTCTCTCTCTAGATTATTGAGTGTATTTTGTGAGTATTTAGATACTTTGTGAGTTTTTATTCATCAGTGCAAGTTTTCTTCGGCCTTATACCGGTCAGAAGTGCTGTTATTTTGAGGTAAGGGATAGTAAGGGATTTTAAGGGTTGTTATGTTTTTCAGTTTCGTAATTTTTCTGACCTTCAAAAATTCTGGAAAAATTTGAAATGATATTTTGATGAGTTTGCTTGATTGTGTCCAAAAATGGTAATTTTTGGATGTATAGATTAAGAGTTATGAATTTTATAAGAAAAGACTATTTTAAAAGTAACCGCTTATAACTTCTTGTGGTTAACTCCAAAATTGATAAAATTTTTATTGGGAGTACATGTATATGATAGGATTATACTCTGTGAATTTTAGAATTTTTAGATAAAAGTATAATTTTTGATAAATGTCTAAATATTCGGCTGTTTTGGCCATATGAAAAATAGTAAATGACTTTTAAAAATTCTGAGAAAAATATATGTTCAATATGAGACTATATTCTGCTAAATCTCAAAAAAGAAATATTTTTGAAACTGATTTGGTATTTTTCATGAAAATGGTCTAATTATGAGTAAATGAATTAAATATGTTATATGAAGTAAAAAAATTGAAAAATAGGATTTTATGGCTTGAGAATCCTATGTGAGGTATATGCATATTTTTGATGAGAATTTTTGGTTATTGGTGATGAAATCTTATGAGTTTGGCATTTTAGGATGATTAAATGCATTATTTAGTAAAGTGTAAACAATTAAAATAAATTGTTTATAAGCTTAAGAAATATTATTCTTTCAATATCATTATACCGAAATATTGATATGTATTTTATTGTAGAATTTCTACCTTTTTGTGTCGAGTTTACTATTCATGAGTTACTATTCATGAGTTACTATTCACGAGTTACTATTCACGACAACATTGGTTTCTTTTTCTGACCAAATTATATTTGGTTTATGAATATTACTCTTGAGATTAAATCTATATGTTGATTATATTGATTTTATTATCATATATAATATTTTTATAACCGTAATGATGATATTTCTCTTTGACTTGAGTGTAAAGATGGGTAGATTTCTGGTATGATCATGACTATGGGTTCTCTTTGGCCAGTAGTGCAAAGTTAAATTGTTGACTGGTATGATCATGACCATTGAATTTATAAGTGAATATCTTTAGCTTAAGTGCAAAGGTGAATTGATCAACATGGTTATAATTATCGTTTATATAAATTCTGAAATGATTATATATTTCTTTGAGATATTAATATATTTGGCCTGTAGTGCAAATATGAACTGTTGATGAATATATTTGGCCGTAGTGCAAATATGAACTGTTGAGGAATATCTTTGGCCTGTAGTGCAAAGATGAATTGTTGATGAATATCTTTGGTCCGTAGTGCAAAGATGACATGTTGTTGAATATCTTTGGCCAGTAGTGCAAAGATGAACAGATGTTGAGATGAACATGACCAACTGGTGATACAAATGAATATCTTTGGCCGTAGTGCAAAGATGAAATTATTAGTATGATTATGAACAGGAAATGTGATTTGGTGTAACCATGATCTTTGATGTTTCAAGTAAAGATAGGTGATGAAAATTATCTTCGTCGTGGATGAGAAGAGGAATTTAGAACTACAGTTATGATTATGAGTTATTCATATGATTGTGGACCAGAATTGTTAATTGATGTTACATGGATAAAACATTGTTGGTGGATTTTTAACATGGAGAAGATAATAGACTTTATAGTCTATTTGACTCTTCTAATGGATTGCTCGTTCCGCTGCAACTATGGTTGAAATTTATATCATTTACCATATGTTCTAAATCTCTGATTTATTATTGATGAAGGCTATTGATAATTTAATTATCTTTAGTCATGATATTCTTTACTGAGCTAGTTGTGCTCACCCTTTTGCTTCACAATTCCTTTCAGGTAATAAGAGTGTAGCTGGGTCGAGCGGGGGTAACAAGGGAATAGAACGGTGGTCATCATTTAGTAGTTATATTTGGTGAAGAAAATAGGGTGAGGCGAACCCAACGTTGGAAGGGTATTTTGTCACTATCATACAAGATGTCTAATGACATACAACGTTGGAAGGGTGTTTTGTGTTGACAATATCGCATTCGCACTTGCATATGATCTTCTACTCAATGCGTCAGCTACCACGTTTGCTTTTCTAGGATGGTATTTGTAAGACCCCGAATTTTATGAAATAAAAGTATTCAATTTTTCTTATAATTACTATTTAGTAAATAATTAAATTGATAAATGTTAAAGTTAAGGGTGATATATGAATTTTTTTTCGAAATACACAAGTGGTTATAAAATATTCATTGTTGTCGGGAAATATTCGCTTGGTCGTGGAATATTCTTACTGTCGGAGAATATTCGTACGATGGCGCAGTCTTTTGTGGGCCCCATAACGGAAAGCGATTGGATGAAGAAAACGATAAGAGTAAGTTGTTTATAAATAACGGCGTAGTTGTTACCGTTAACACTGTTGGAATACCCGGTGGTTAAAATACAGTAATACGCGTTGTTGCACAGTAGCACACGGTATTGCATCAATTATTGATTTTTACGTAAGAAGGCATTACTCAATAATTTTTACAGTAATTACTGTTCAATATTTTATTTTATTGATTCAATAATTGCTGCGTTGATATTTTATATTACTGTTGTTTTAATAATTGTCACTGCACAGTATTTTCTATTATCGGAGCAATAATTCATATTATCTGAATAATATTATTAGATAACATTATTGGCAATGTCTAAAAAGTTCTGTCTAAGGAGAGGTTTGGTCATCTAATTGCGCGCCAGTAAGGAAGAGATCCTTATTGGAAAGCCCCCTATTTCCTGGGAACTGCGTGGTTGTCAGTAATATGATTCTGTAATATTATTTGTGAATAATTAATTATTGATTTTTATGATGACGAAAATATTGATTTTATGTGGATATAGATGGAGAAAAATTTTAATGTGACAATTGTTGAAAATTAATATTTTATTTTTTTTTGATAAAATAATTCATTTAAATATATTATTTTAATAATATATTAATGGTGATATTTTTACAATGAATGTGGGATATATGAGTATATGAGGAGGAAGAGTATTTTTGTGGCATTAAATGATTAACACATGTTTTGTGTGTTGGTGGACACAATTCTTGACCGAAAATTTATTATAGACTGTAAAATCGCCCGTTTATGAATTTCGGTCAATTTTTGTTTGGAATTTGGAAAAACTTTCTTCTGTAAAGTTGTAGAGAATTGAATTTCCTATAAAAACTCGCGAGATTCAAATTTTCTGATCAAAGGAATATTTATTATGAATTATTGAAGTTCCGAAGTTCCGAAATAATTGATTTTTGGGAGTTTAAGTTAATTATTTTGAGAAAAATGTTTTTTTGTGAGATGGTGGGGCCCACTGATTGTTAAAATGTGCTGAATTCAGATCTTCAAAGGTGGGCTTGAAAATTTATATATATATATTAATATTATATTAAATTTTCTGTTTTGGTGTTCTAAGCAATTTTCTATAAATAGGGTGCTTAGGTTAGAATTGAAAATCACACCAGAAACTGAAGTTTTCTCTCTATTTCTCTCTCTATATTATCGAGTGTATTCTTGTGAGTATTTTGATATCTTGAGTGTTGCTATACGGTGCAAGTTCGTTCAGCGTTATTCCAGTCAGGAGTACTGCTCTTTTGAGGTAAGGGATATTGTCGTAAGGGATAGTAAGGGATGTTATTCTTTCGTAAAATGATATTATTTTTTTCAATATCATTATGCTGAATATTGGTTGGAATTTTTTATCAAATTTGGAACTTTTTCATGTCGGGATTACTATTCACGAGTTACTATTCACAAGTTACTATTCATGACAAAATTGGTTTCTTTTTCTAACCAAATTATAGTTGATTTATGAATATTACTCTTGAGATTAAAACTATATGTTGATCATATTATTTTTATTATCATATATAATATTTTTATAACCCTAATGATGATATTTCTCTTTGACTTGAGTGTAAAGATGGGTAGATTTTTGGTATGATCATGACTATGAGTTCTCTTTGGCCAGTAGTGCAAAGTTAAATTGTTGACTGGTATGATCATGACCATTGAATTTATAATTGAATATCTTTAGCTTAAGTGCAAAGGTGAAATGATCAACGTGGTTATAATTATTGGTTATATAAATTCTGAAATGATTATATATTTCTTTGAGATAAAAATATATTTGGCTTGTAATACAAATATGAGTTATTGAGGAATATCTTTGGCCTGTAGTGCAAAGATGAGTTGTTGATGAATATCTTTGGCCCGTAGCGCAAAGATAAAATTATTAGTATGATTATGAACAGGAACTGTGATTTAGTATAACCATGATCTTTGATGTTTCAGGTAAAGACAAAGTGATAAAAATTATCTTTGTTCTGGATGAGAAGAGGAATTTAGAACTACAATTATGATTATGAGTTATACATGTGATTGTGGACAGGAATTGTTGATTGATGTTACAGGGATAAAATATTGTTGGTGGACTTTTAACATAGAGAAGATAATAGACTTTATAGTCTATTTGACTCTTCTAATGGATTGCTCGTTCCGCTGCAACTATGGTTGAAAATTTTATTATCTACCATATGTTCTAAATCTCTGATTTATTTCTGACGAAGGCTATTGATAATTTAATTATCTTTAGTTATGATATTCTTTACTGAGCTAGTTGTGCTCACCCTTTTGCTTTACAATTCCTTTCAGGTAATAAGAGTGTAGCTGGGTCGAGCGGGGGTAACAGGAGAATAGAACGGTGGTCATCATTTAGTAGTTATATTTGGTGAATCAAATAGGGTGAGGAGAACCCAACGTTGGAAGGGTGTTTTGTCACTATCATACAAGATGTCTAATGACATACAATCTCGTGTCATCATAAGACAGTGATGTGCTCATCTACTTACTGAGTATATTTACAAGCATTACCTATATAATCTTGGTGTTTGTTTGAAGTATAATTCTCAATTAGAGACAGTGGAGATAATGATATGTCAAGAGAAGAGTCACCATTGAGAAGAATATGATAGTAATCTTCTCATTTTTCTTTGGGGTCTATTGGGTCAACCAAGGATAATTCTATGGCCATGTGATATCTATCATAACCTAGAAGCATGACCTCCCATGTACGAAGGTTTCCTTGAGCACTTTCTAAAGATTCTAATTTCTAAAACAGTTTTTGACTATACCTTTATGTAAGGTGTCATTGTGACGTGCTATCCAAGGTTGGGACATGAGTCACAGTTGGTATATATTTGTATCCAAACTCATAGCATATGTGTTGTTGTATTTTGCAGGATAATTGTTGTAATAAAGTTGTAGTTGTTATCTGTACCATGTATTTGGCGACTCAAAATGGGTTGGATGGAATGGACCTATTTTGGGGGCGTTACAGTATTGGATGGTATGATCATAATCTTTCAACAGTTCAAGCCAACGTCGTTGTTGCATGTTGAGTTCCTTTTGAGTGAAGAAATATTTGAGGCTTTTATGATCCGTAAAGATCTCCACTTTTTTCCCATACAAGTAATGCCTCCAAATCTTTAGTGCGAAGACAACAGCTGCCAACTCTAGATCATGAGTAGGATAATTCTTCTCATATTCTTTGAGTTGTCGTGAGGCATAGGCTATGACTTTCCCATGTTGCATGAGAACACATCTTAACCCTTTGCCCGAAGCATCACTGTAGATGACAAATCCCTCCGAACTAGATGGTATTATCAGAATAGGTGTTGAAATGAGTCTCCTCTTGAGTTCTTGAAAACTCTTCTCACATTTCTCGCTCCAACCAAACTTTGTATCTTTCCGAGTCAGCTGAGTTAGTGGAGTAGCGATTCGAGAAAACCCTTCTACCAATCTCCGATAATAACCAGCTAAGCCGAGAAAGCTACGTACTTCGGTCACTGATTTAGGTTGCTCCCAGCTTTGAATAGCTTCAATCTTTGCTGAGTCAACAGAGATTCCATGACTTGATACCACGTGCCCAAGGAATGCTACTTCCTCAAGCCAGAACTCTCATTTCTTCAATTTGGCATAAAGCTTGTATTCACGAAGCTTTTGGAGTATCAGCCTCAAGTGTTGCTCATGATCTTCACGGCTTTTGGAATAAATAAGGATGTCATCAATAAAAACGACCACAAAGTGATCCAAATATTCCTTGAATACTCGGTTCATCATATCCATGAAGGCAGCAGGAGCATTATTCAATCCAAAGGACATGACTAGAAATTCATAATGCCTGTACCGAGTTCTAAAAGTCGTCTTTGGAATGTCATCGGTTCTAATCTTCAATTGGTGATATCCGGAACGAAGATCAATCTTTGAAAAGAATTTTGCTCTTTGCAACTGGTCAAACAGGTCATCAATACGTGGCAATGAGTACCTATTTTTTATGGTGACATGATTCAACTCCCGATAATCAATACAAAGTCGCATACTCCCATCTTTCTTCTTCACGAACAGAACAGGAGCACCCCAAGGAGACGTACTATGACGAATAAAGCCAATGTCTAACAATTCCTGTAGTTGGGTCTTTAACTCCTGAAGTTCAATAGGAGCCATTCGATATGGGACTTTAGAAATGGGTTTTGTACCGGGTTTAAGGTCGATACAAAATTCAATTTCACGCTCAGGGTGTAGGCCAGGAAGTTCTTCGGGAAATACGTCAGGAAATTTATTAACAACAGAAATATCACTCAAAGCTGACGTATTTTTGTTTAAATCTGTGACATGAGTTAAGAAAGCTTGACATCCATTTTTCAATAAACGAATAGCTTTATGGCTTGAAATGACCGTGATTGATTTTAATGGTTTGGTCGCTTGAATTCGCATAATAGGTTGATTAGGGATATGAAAACTAACAACCTTACGAAAATAATCAATTTTAGCATGATGAATAATTAACCAATCAATCCCTAGAATCACATCAAATGCAAGCATTTTCAATGAAATAAGATCGATAGGTAATGTGAGGGTACCGATTTGAACCAAACAAGACTTATAAACAGTGGAGGTAATGAAGGTTTCTCCCAACGGAGTTTCCATAGATAAGTCAAAGTCTAATTTCTCCGGAGTCAAATTTAATCGATGAGCGCAAGTAGGAGAAATAAAAGAATGGGTAGAACCGGTATCAAATAGAGTATAGACTTCGCTAGAGTTTATGATAAGCTTACCCGTGATGACTGTGAGATTCCAGATTTTATGAATAAATATTTAATTTTCTCGAAATAATTATGGTGTGGATTTGATATAATATTATAGTTGTGGGTATTATTTATAAATTTTGCAAAGTAAGCAAGTTGTTATAAAATATTCGTTTGGTCGGGGAATATTCGTACGACGGCACAATCATTGGTGGACCCCACAACAGAAATATAGTCGTAGTTAGAAAACGACAAAATTATCTTTCTATAAAATAACGGCTGAGGTGTTACCGTTAAAATCGTTAAAACTGTTGAACTACCCGGTAGTAAAAGTACAGTAATACGCATGGTTGCATAGTAGCACACGGTATTGATTATTGATGCTTACGTGAGAAGTCACTCAGCTATACTCAATTATTACTACAGTAATTGCTGCATCATATCTCTTAAATTATTGTCATAGTATCATCTGTATAATATGTTATAATATTAAATTAATAATTGAGACGTTGTGGTAAGTTTGGTTATTTTTATAGGGGGCCATATGTCATCATCTAAGAGTCTCTTCGTCAATAATAATTACCGTCGTCAATAGTAATTACCGTCGTCAATAGTATTTACCTTGGTCAATAGTATTTACCTTGGTCAATAGTAATTACCGTCGTCAATAGTAATTACCGTCGTCAATAGTATTTACCTTGGTCAATAGTTTTTACCTTGGTCAATAGTAATTACCTTCGTCAATAGTATTTACCTTGGTCAATAGTAATTACTTTCGTCAATAGTAGTTGTCCCTTCAATATTACCAAAAATCATTTGACCCTTCGTTAAGACCAAGAGTCATTTGACCCTTCGTTAAGACCAAGAGCCACCCTCAGTTTTTCTATAAATAGAGGCCTAGAGCTTCATTATTTTTCACGAATTCATTCAAGCTATAGAGAGAGAAAGTATAGAGAGAATAAGAGAGAGAGAATAAAAGTATTCTGCTACTACACTTTTCCAATATCCAGTTCTTTTAAGGTAGGGAATATTATTTCTTTTATATTCATGAAGAGAACTTTTGTTATTCCATTCTTTATTATTCTGTTGGAATAACCAGTATACACGGTCTACCCTATACTTGGTGACATTCTTCTATTATTCTGTTGGAACATCCTGTCTGTGTGTTTTACACCGGACCTGGTTCCGTATTTATTATTATTCTGTCGGAATATCCTGTCTGTGTGTTTTACACCGGACCTGGTTCCATTATTTATTATACTGTTCTTTATTATTCTGTCGGAATATCTTGTCTGTGCGGTTACGCCGGACCTGGTTCCATTATTTATTATTCTGTCGGAATATCCTGTCTGTGCGTTTACGCCGGACCTGGTTCCATTATTATTATTCTGTTAAGAATAACCTGTCTGTGCGGTCTATCGCATGCATGGTGATTTCTTTTGTTATTCCATTCTTTATTATAATCAGTTGATTAAAACTTTGACTTCTATACTCCATGAAATTAGTGGAATATCCTTGACATTTGCGCTTCATCCAGTATCTTTTCATGAAAATATTCTTCTACGCATTCTTGAATTTTATTCCACAAAGCAGTATCATGTTGACAATTTGGACGTTGTTAATTCTTGGATAAATTAATTCTTGAACTTGTTTTATTGAATTCTTATATCATTGTCATTATCCTCATGTTTATAAAATGTTGAAAGTCATCTGTGGCCTGTAGTGCATGGATGGACTTGGTATGATTATGACCAGGGATTATTCGGTATAATCATGACCGTAATGTTATAAATGATGTGGTAAAAGTCCTCATTGGCCCGTAGTGCATTGATGGACAGTTGTTGGCATGATCATGACCATTGATGAATACACAAATATCCTTGGCCCGTAGTGCACGAAATTTGTGGTCGTGACCCTAACGAATATCCTTGGCCGTAGTGCAGGGATGATGTGAATTATTTATTAAGCTGAGTCTCAGCGATGAAAGTGATGAAAATCTTTTTAAATCATAAAAGATAGTGGAGTTTATTTTCTACTTGACTCTTTTAATGGATTGCTTGTTCCGCTGCAGTTAAACTTGATGTCAATTATATTTTATCAGTTTAACATTGTTGAAGACTAATGATAATTTATTCTGCATTATCTTAGTCATAATATTTCTTACTGGGCTAGGTGAGCTCACCCTTTCTTTCACTGTTCTCTTCAGGAAATGAGAACGTAGCTGGGGCAAGTCGGGGAACGGAGTGATGGTCCGAATGATAGTATTAGTTAGTAGTCCTCACTATTCTATGTAATAGTGTGTTAATAAATGTAATGAGGACTCCTTTTGAGTATGAATACTCTCTAGAAGATAATATTTGTATTCAAACTCACAGTTTATGTTCTGTCGTATTGTACACGACAGTTGTATTAGTAAGTTGTATTTGTATTCTGTACTATGTATCTGACGACCCAAGATGGGTGATGTATACCTAATTTTGGGGGTGTCACAGTTGGTATCAGAGCTTAGGGATATGATCCCTGGCTAGGATGTGAGAATAGAACTAGGAGGGGAGAGACGGGGAATTCATTCGCTAGTATGACCTACCTAAGTTTATTTGCATGGTATTTAATTGGTCGGTCATAATATAAGGATAATATATGACATATCAATTAACTTTTATTTTGTGGCAGTATCTGAAAATGGCATCCGAAAATGTTGAGATAAACAATGAAGCACATGAGACCATTGAATCACGAACGATCAATGCTCAGGGTAATGTGTAACCAGAGGACAATAATCCTCATGAAAACAATAACACCGATGAAATGGTGAATGATGAGATGGTCAGAGGCTTTATGCAATTCATGCAACAACAAAATAACTCTCGGTTGGTCACCGCTAAGCAATTCAAGGAGCTGGGACCACCGGAGTTTTTGGGAAAGCCAGAACCACTTAAGGCGGAGACGTGGTTAAAGCAGATCACCAATATATTTGATGTCTTGGGATGCTCCGAGGAGTAAAAGATTACCTTTGCCACCTTTATGTTACGTGAAGAGGCAGATTACTGGTGGGAATCTGTAAAACGTACCGAGCCTGACGCACTCAAGATGTCTTGGGAGAAGTTCCAAGAGATGTTCAATGACAAGTACTTTCTCGAAAGCATTCGTCACATGAAGGAGGTGGAGTTCATCAAGTTGGAGCAAAACAACATGACCGTGTCACAGTACAAAGCCAAGTTTGCCGAGTTGTCCCGGTTTGCGTCCCACTTGGTGGATAATGAAGAACGAATGACGTGAATGTTTTTGCGAGGTTTGAAACCTGAGATACGTCAATATCTTATTTCTCATAAACTGTGTTTGTATTCAGATGTTGTAAATAGGGCTCAGTTAGTGGAGCGCGATAACGAGTCAACGCAACCAAAAGAGAGTAGCCGAAAAAATGATAATACCAGTGACAACAGTCATCGAAGCGGTGACAATAAGCGTGGAGGGAATCAACATGCCAGAAATGGTAACCACTTTGGTGGTAATCATGGCCAAAACAATGAGAATGGACATTTCAAGAAGAGAAGGTTCAACAATGACGTGAAGACGTCGGCACCAGCACCCGTTTCAAAGGAAGAAGAACGATCACCGGTCGTATGTTTTAAATGCGGACAGGAGGGACACATCCGTCCAAACTGTACGCAGCAATCCAAAGCGTGTTTTAATTGTGGAAGAGAAGGTCACCTAGCTCGATTTTGTCGTATGGTGAAGTCAAGTTCAGCTGGGATAGTGATGCCAAAGGATGTCCCAGACAAGCCAAAGCCGGTAGTTTAAGAGAGAGCGTTTTTTTTTCGTGACGAGGAACCTGAATAAAATTATCACGGGTATGTTAGTCATAAACTCTTGCGAAGTCTATACCGTGTTAGATACCGGTTCTACTCACTCTTTTATTTCACCTAGTTGTGTTCAATATTTGAACTTAACTCCGGAGAAGTTAGACTTTGATTTCTCTGTTGAAATTCCGTTGGGAGAAACCTTTGTTACCTCCACTATTTATAGATCTTGTTCAAATCAACACTTTCACGTTACCTGTTGATCTTATCTCTTTGAAAATACTTGCATTGATGTTATTTTTGGAAACGATTGGTTAACTACTCATCATGCTTTTCGTAAGGTTGTTAGCTTTCATATTCCTAACCAATCTATTATGCAAATTCAAAGTAACCAAACCACTAAAGTCAATCATTATCATATCAAGCCATAAGTAAAAATCCCCGTTCCTTTCATTGTTGACTTCCTGGTGTGGAATGCACCGAAGCTAGACTTTCCATAGGAGACGTTGTAAATGACGATGGCAAGTTGATAGGTATCAATGTGACGTGTTATCCAAGTCTTGGATGAGGGTCACAGTTTTGAACGATATTTCTATTGTTAATAAATTTCTTGACGTATTCTTGAAGACTTCTTAGCCTACCCCAGAGCGTAAAATTGAATTTTGTATTGACCCCAGTACAAAACCCATTTCTTAAACCCTCAAATATTTCTTCAACTAAAACGAACGTAACATGCACCAAAGACGTTAGCTCGAGCTGTTGAAGATTACGACCGTACCATTCAATATCATTGTGGAAGAACGAACGTGGTAACTGACGTGTTGAGTAGAAGATCGTATGTGTTTACGAGTGCGATGTTGTTAAAACAAAGACTCATTTCGTATAACTTACAAATGACGAAGATAGAGTTAAAGACTCGAGGGACCCATATGAAGATAACGAATATACGAGTAAAATCAACTTTAATCGATAATGTTAAAGTCGTTCAAGCTACACACCCGGAGCTGATGAATGTGAAGAAGAAGGTTCAAGAGGGCGTTATTCTAAAAGCAAGAATCGATGAAGAGAGGAAATCTCAACTCTCGATTTAATTGGCCCATTTGAAATCCTCGATGAAGTAGGAACTGTGGCCTATAGACTCGTTTTACTGCCAAGTATGTTGCGTGTTCAGAACATTTTTTTACGTATCGATGTTACGTAAATATGTGGACGACCCGAACCACATTATTAATTTAGAACCGGACGAGATAGCGAAAGATTTAACGTATGAGGAGATACGTGTTAACATCTTGGATAAGAAGGATCATATTCGATGCTAAAAGGTTATACCTCAAGAGTTAGAATTTGAAGTGAAGTCAATGTATCCTCACCTGTTCGGCATACCAGGTATGTACGTAAATTTCGAGGGCGAAATTCCATAAGGAGAGGAGATTGTGAGATCCCAGATTTTATGAATAAATATTTAATTTTCTCGAAATAATTATGGTGTGGATTTGATATAATATTATAGTTGTGGGTTTTATTTATAAATTTTACAAAGTAAGCAAGTTGTTATAAAATATTCGTTTGATCGGGGAATATTCTTTTTGTCGGGGAATATTCGTACGACGGCACAATCATTGGTGGACCCCACAACAGAAGTATAGTCGTAGTTAGAAAACGACAAAAATTATCTTTCTATAAAATAACGGCTGAGGTGTTACCGTTAAAATCGTTAAAACTGTTGAACTACCCGGTAGTAAAAGTACAGTAATACGCGTGGTTGCATAGTAGCACACGGTATTGATTATTGATGCTTACGTGAGAAGTCACTCAGCTATACTCAATTATTACTACAGTAATTGCTACATCATATCTCTTAAATTATTGTCATAGTATCATCTGTATAATATGTTATAATATTAAATTAATAATTGAGACGTTGTGGTAAGTTTGGTTATTTTTATAGGGGGCCATATGTCATCATCTAAGAGTCTCTTCGTCAATAATAATTACCGTCGTCAATAGTAATTACCGTCGTCAATAGTATTTACCTTGGTCAATAGTATTTACCTTGGTCAATAGTAATTACCGTCGTCAATAGTATTTACCTTGGTCAATAGTATTTACCTTGGTCAATAGTAATTACCTTCGTCAATAGTATTTACCTTGGTCAATAGTAATTACTTTCGTCAATAGTAGTTGTCCCTTCAATATTAACAAGAATCATTTGACCCTTCGTTAAGACCAAGAGTCATTTGACCCTTCGTTAAGACCAAGAGCCACCCTCAATTTTTCTATAAATAGAGGCCTAGAGCTTCATTATTTTTCACGAATTCATTCAAGCTATAGAGAGAGAAAGTATAGAGAGAATAAGAGAGAGAGAATAAAAGTATTCTGCTACTGCACTTTTCCAATATCCAGTTCTTTTAAGGTAGGGAATATTATTTCTTTTATATTCATGAAGAGAACTTCTGTTATTCCATTCTTTATTATTCTGTTGGAATAACCAGTATACGCGGTGTACCCTATACTTGGTGACATTCTTCTATTATTCTGTTGGAACATCCTGTCTGTGTGTTTTACACCGGACCTGGTTCCGTCTTTATTATTATTCTGTCGAAATATCCTGTCTGTGTGTTTTACACCGGACCTGGTTCCATTATTTATTATACTGTTCTTTATTATTCTGTCGGAATATCTTGTCTGTGCGGTTACGCCGGACCTGGTTCCATTATTTATTATTCTGTCGGAATATCCTGTCTGTGCGTTTACGCCGGACCTGGTTCCATTATTATTATTCTGTTAAGAATAACCTGTCTGTGCGGTCTATCGCATGCATGGTGATTTCTTTTGTTATTCCATTCTTTATTATAATCAGTTGATTAAAACTTTGACTTCTATACTCCATGAAATTAGTGGAATATCCTTGACATTTGCGCTTCATCCAGTATCTTTTCATGAAAATATTCTTCTAAGCATTCTTGAATTTTATTCCACAAAGCAGTATCATGTTGACAATTTGGACGTTGTTAATTCTTGGATAAATTAATTCTTGAACTTGTTTTATTGAATTCTTATATCATTGTCATCATCCTCATGTTTATAAAATGTTGAAAGTCATCTTTGGCCTGTAGTGCATGGATGGACTTGGTATGATTATGACCAGGGATTATTCGGTATAATCATGACCGTAATGTTACAAATGATGTGGTAAAAGTCCTCATTGGCCCGTAGTGCATTGATGGACAGTTGTTGGCATGATCATGACCATTGATGAATACACAAATATCCTTGGCTCGTAGTGCATAGAATTTGTGGTCGTGACCCTAACAAATATCCTTGGCCGTAGTGCAGGGATGATGTGAATTATTTATTAAGCTGAGTCTCAGCGATGAAAGTGATGAAAATCTTTTTAAATCATAAAAGATAGTGGAGTTTATTTTCTACTTGACTCTTTTAATGGATTGCTTGTTCCGCTGCAGTTAAACTTGATGTCTATTATATTTTATCAGTTTAACATTGTTGAAGACTAATGATAATTTATTCTGCATTATCTTAGTCATAATATTTCTTACTGGGCTAGTTGAGCTCACCCTTTCTTTAACTGTTCTCTTCAGGAAATGAGAACGTAGCTGGGGCAAGTCGGGGAACGGAGTGATGGTCCGAATGATAGTATTAGTTAGTAGTCCTCACTATTCTATGTAATAGTGTGTTAATAAATGTAATGAGGACTCCTTTTGAGTATGAATACTCTCTAGAAGATAATATTTGTATTCAAACTCACAGTTTATGTTCTGTCGTATTGTACACGACAGTTGTATTAGTAAGTTGTATTTGTATTCTGTACTATGTATCTGACGACCCAAGATGGGTGATGTATACCTAATTTTGGGGGTGTCACAAAGACCTCATTCGGGTTCCTTGCTTTCTGGGAGGTTACAACAAACGCTCTCCCTTGCACTACCGGCTTTGGCTTTTCTGGGACGGCCTTCGGTGCCTCTACTCTAGCTGAATTTGTCTTCGGTGAACGATAAAATCGGGCTAAGTGACCTTCTCTTCCACAATTATAACATGCTTTGGACGGCATCGCGCAGTTTGGACTAATGTGCCCCTCCCCTCCGCATTTGAAGCATATGATAGGTGGCCGTTCTCCTTCCTTAATGACAGGTGCTGGTGCTGACGTCTTTCCATCACTGTTGAATCTCCTCTTCTTGAAATGTTCATTCTTATTGTTTTGGCCCTAATTACCATCGAAGTGGTTACCATTTCTGGCCTGTTGATTCCCTCCACGCTTGTTGTCACCGCTTCGATGACTGCTCTCACTGGTATTATCATTTTGCCGGCTGCTCTGCGTTGTCTCGTTATCGCGCTCCACCAACTGAGCCCTATTTACAACATCTGAATACAAACACAGTTTATGAGAAATAAGATGTTGACGTATCTCTGGCTTCAAACCTCTTAAAAACATCCGCGTTATTCTTTCTTCATTATCCACCAAGTGAGACGCAAACCGGGATAACTCCGCAAATTTTGACTCGTATTGCGACACGGTCATCTTGTTTTGCTCTAATTTGATAAACTCCACCTCCTTCATGTGACGAACACTTTCAGAAAAGTATTTGTCGTTGAACAGCTCTTGGAACTTCTCCCAAGACATCTTCAGTGCGGCAGGTTGAGTACGCTTAATCGATTCTCACCAGTAATCTACCTCTCCTCGCAAGATAAAGGCGGCAAAGGGAACCTTTTGCTCCTCGGAGCATCCCAAGACATCAAATATCTTGGTGATCTGTTTATCCATATTTCAGCTATAAGTGGTTTGGGCTCTCCCTTAAACTCCGGTGGTCCCAGCTCCTTGAACTGTTTGGCGGTGACCGTCCGAGAGTTTCCAGTATTTCCACCTACGTTTTGGACAGGAGCCGCTCTCGCCTGCTGTTGCATGAATTGCATAAAGTCTCTGAACATTTGATCATTCATCATTTGGTCAGTGTTGTTGTTTGCATGAGGATTGTCGCCTTCTTGATGCACATTATCATGATTATTGATATGTGGTGAATCAACGGTTGCCTGTGCTCCATTGCTATTCTCAACATTCTCAGATGCCATTTTCAGATACTGCCACAAAATAAAAGGTTAATTGATATGTAACATACTATATTCTGACCGATCAATTAAATACCAAAAACTTAGGTAGGTCATACTGGTAGGTCATACTAGCGAAGGAATTCCCCGTCTCTCACCTTCTAGTTCTATTCTCACATCTTAGCCAGGGATCATATCCCTAAGCTTTGATATCAATTGTGACGCCCCCAAAATAGGTATACATTACCTATTCTGAGTCGCCAGATACATGGTACAGAATTCAAATACAACTTACTAATACAATTGTCATGTACAATACGACAAAACATAACTGTGAGTTTGAATACAATTATTATCTACTAGAGATTATACAAACTCAAAAGGAGTCCTCGTTACAATTATTGTCACACTATTTAACAGAATAGTGAGGACTACTAATACTATCATCTGGTCCATCACTCCGTTCGACTCGTCCCATCTATATTCTCATTTCCTGAAAAGAACAGTTAAAGAAAGGGTGAGCTCAACTAGCCCAGTAAGAAATATTATGACTAAGATAATGCAGAATAAATTATCATTAGCCTTCAACAGTGTTAAACTGATAATATATAATAAACATCAAGTTTAACTGCAGCGGAACATGCAATCCATTAGAAGAGTGAAGTAGAGAATAAAATCTAATATCTTCTATGGTTTAAAAGATTTTTCATGACTTTTATCACTGAGACTCGGCTTTAAAAATTTAATCCACGTCATCGAATCACCCCTGCACTACGACCAATGATATTTTTTAGTATCACGACCACAATTATCCATGCACTACGGGCCAAGAATATTTGTGTATTCATTAATGGTCATGATCATGCCAACAACTGTCCATCAAAGCACTACGGGCCAATGAAGATTTTTACCACATCACTTGTAACATTACGGTCATGATTACACCGAATAATCCCTGGTCATAATCATACCAAGTCCATCTATGCACTACAGGCCACAGATGACTTTTAACAGAATATAAACATGAGGATGATGACAATGATATAAGAATTCAATAAAACTAGTTCAAGAATTAAGTTATCCAGGGACTAATAACGTCCAAATTGTCAACATGATATTGATTTGTGGCGTAAGATTCAAGAATGCTCAGAAGAATATTTCCATGAAAAGATACTAGATGAAGCGCAAATATCAAGGATATTCCACTAATTTTATGGAGTATAGAAGTCAAAGTTTTAACCAACTGAGTATAATAAAGAATTGAATAACAAAAGAAATCACCATACATGCGATAGACCGCACAGGCAGGTTATTCCGACAGAATAATAAATAACGAAATCAGGTCCGGCGTAAAACACACAGACAGGATATTCCAACAAAAGAATAAAGAATGGAACCAGGTCATGCGTAAAGCACAGACAGGATGTTCCAACAGAATAATAATAAAGACGGAACCAGGTCCGGTGTAAAACACACTGACAGGATGTTCCAACAGAATAATAATAAAGACGGAACCAGGTTCAGTGTAAAACACACAGACAGGATGTTCCAACAGAATAATAGAAGAATGTCAACAAGTATAGGGTAGTCCGCGTATACTGGTTAATCCAGCAGAATAATAAAGAATGGAATAACAGAAGTTTTCTTCATGAATACAAAAGAAATAATAACCCTTACCGTAAAAGAAACTGAATATAAGAGTAGGAAAGTAACAGAATAATTTTCTATAGTTTCTCTATATTTCTCTCTCTAAAGCTTCAGTGAATTCGTAAGAAATAATGAAGGAATGAACTTCTATTTATAGGAGAATTGAAGGGGTACTGTTCGATCACGGGTGCACCGAATGAAAATTTTACAGATGAAATTGTAGCAATCATGGATGTTATGCGCAAGAATCTGATTTACCGACATCAAGTAAAACAAAAATAAAATAATAAATATATATATAAGCACATGGTGCTTTGAAAAATAACACTACTCTCCGTGATAATTCATATGACAATTGCTTTCCTCCACCAAAAGTAATACATATCATATGTATATATATATATATATATATATATATATATATATATATATATAACAACAATAGTCGTACACCCTTCCTGCCAAATTTCAACCATTTCTATAAAGTATTCCATCTTGTGATCCCCCCCCACCAACCTTAATCATGCCACCGTATATATATATAAGACTTATATATATATATATATATATATATATATATATATATAAATTTCTACCGGTTATCCTGAAAATAGGTAAATGGGGGTCCTAAAATACTATATAAAAAAAACTCCTCAATTATTGATTTAATAAAATATAACATATTGACAATAATAGAATCAAATAACGTGAGATATTATGCAGCAATTACTGTAGCAATAATTGAACAAAACTGAGTGACTTCTCACGTAAGCATCAATAATCAATACTGTGTGCTACTGTGCAACTACGCGTATTACTGTACTTTTAACACTGGGTGTTTCAACAGTTAACGGTAAAACTTCCGCCGTTATTTTTATAAATTATTTTTGTCGTTTTCTCAATTCGACAATAATTCTATTGTGGGGTCCACCAAAGATTGTGTCGTTGTACGAATATTCCCTGTTAAAACGAATATTCCCCGACCAATTGAATATTATATAACAACTTGCATACTATACAAAATTTATAAATATTACCCACAACTATAACATTATATCAATTTCACTCCATAATATTCAAGAATAATATTTATAGAAAATTCATCTTTATTCAAAAAGTTGGGGTCTTACAAAGATGACCCAAGAAGATACTATTGGGCCAGTAGTTTGAGGCCTTATTTTGATGGATTTAATTCGATTCGGACTTGGGATTTGACCTGAAATTTGTTTCAGACTTGAGATTTGACCCGGGTTGTTTCATATAGTATCAAAGTCGACTCTTGAAAGCTCGGGTCGGGTCATCCGATCGGGTTGCCAGAGGTGGGGAC
The DNA here is from genome assembly GCA_016801055.1 of Panax notoginseng. Lineage (NCBI taxonomy): Eukaryota > Viridiplantae > Streptophyta > Magnoliopsida > Apiales > Araliaceae > Panax > Panax notoginseng. The sequence continues at coordinate 278,366,238 of CM029012.1, forward strand.
ACTAAGGTTGGTGGTATTATCTCACAATGGAGAGATGGAGGTCCAGAGGTGGGGACACGAAGCCAGTCGGTATTATCCCACAATGGCTAGACATTATATACTACTACTCCCTTTATCACTCAAAAATTAACTTAGTTCAACTTTTTAAGCCAAATTAACCATTTTTGTAATCAAAATTTCTTTTAAATATAGGCACAAGACATCGAATTTACTACTACTTTCGATTTTCATGAGTTTAAAAATATAAATAAATATGCTTAATTAATCTAAACCGGTTTTTGATTTAGATTTTTAGAGCCACCCATGTAGAATTGGCGCACAGATCATTGATGTTCACATTGTGGTTCGAAGAGATTACTGGAATTTGCGCGTCTACACAAATGGTATTAGAGGGTGTTGGGCCATAATACTTTTCATATTGGGCAAGGCCGAATGGGCTCGTCATTTGGACTATGTTACTTTTGTCATGTTGGGTCAAATGATTTGGGCCCAGTTATTTGACTATGTTATTGGGCTTAGTCATTGAATTGGTCTATTATGCAGATTGTCTCTTATCATATCTTTGACCGGTAATCATCACAAAAGATAATAGTTGACTGTTATGTCTGCCACTTTTCTGCATGGCATTAATGAGGATGGGACTCAGATTACCGGCGGTGGAAAACAGTGGTAGCAGGTAGGGAAGTGAGCTACATACTTTCGGCTGAGATGACCGGGAGTGGGGGGAGGTGTCAGGAGATAGTGGGTGGCACGGTAAACCGGGTCTAGATTACATATGGGGCAAGGATCACACAAGAAAAAGAAGGTAACAAAACATTACACCACACACAATCATATTATTATTCTCTCTCAAGCACTAGACATTATATTCCTCCATTGTTAACCTTGTGATCACCTGTACTGACTCTCACACCGGAGTTATCCCCCAACGGTCAGGCCGTCAAGCTTTTGGTGTTGACTTGTTGAAATGTGCAGGATCAGAGCGTCTTACGTGATTGGGACGTGGGAGAAGATCTTGGCGTTAACATTGGCGCTAGAATGAGGGCTGAGTTCTAGTGTCCTGAGTATTTTTCAATCACAAACTGTGTTTGTTCTACGTCAGTGTTCATGGGAAAGAGTAAAACACCTACACCTGAAAGGCAGCCAATGACTGTCAGTGAATCCACACCACGAGTATCTGTCAAGGATCGTTTGGGACCGGCACTAAGTATTCATGCCAGCACAGCGTCAAAACGTTCACATGAAGATTTTTGCCCGAGGGCTGTGAGTAACGTTAAGCGAAAACTAGTTTTCACGGCAGAAAAAGGGTCTGGCCATGGTCGGAAATGAGTAGAAGGCACCTCGCCCAGAACTCAATACCGAAATGACCAAGACAAAAAGGTCTCCCGACTGGCTAAGATGGCAGATGAGGCAGATAGGGCCATGGAGGTACTTGTAAAGCAACGACAGGATATAGCTGAGCAGATGTCCCGAATGGCAGAGTTGAGGGACGAAGCGTCCTGCTATGTTCAATCCGAAGAACGTGGGCATCGGAGTGGGAAAGAACCTGCTCATTCAGGGCGTGAATCTCGGGGTCAACCTCAAGAAATAAGAAGATCCAGAAGCCCTACTCCTTAATGATCGAAGAGGGCACATCACCCTGTCAGTTCTAAGGAGTAGGGTCGAAGCGAACGAAAAGGTCGATCCAGAGATCGCACTCCTGAGAATACAAAGAAGACACTCGTTGTTGCGCATTCCCACCACGGCAGCCGAGTTCAAAGGCGAAGCAGATCTAGGGGTCATACACCAGAAAATCCACCGAGGGCATTCCGCTCTGTGAACCATCGTCATCGTAAAAGTCCCTCGAAAGTTGGGGGTTCTATTGTAAGAGACCGGTCCACTCAGAAGAAGGAGTCGTCGGAAAAATAAGGATCATCCCAACCAGAAGGCGTGGAGTATCTGGTTGAAGAGTTGAAGGAATTTCGGAGGCAGCTTGCCGAGGTACAAAAAATGAAAGATACTTCGAGAAAGAAGGCATCCCTTTTTTCCGCGGAGATTCTAAAAGAGAAAGCTGACCCCACCAAGAAGTTGCCTCACATTGAAAGCTATGACGGATCGGGGGATCCCTATGACCACAGTCAGACGTTTGACCGACTGATGGATTATTATGACTTTAGCGATGCTGCTAGGTGTTATACTTTTGTCACGACACTCCGAAAGGATGCCTGGTAGTGGATGGGGACTTTGCCTTTGGATTCAATTTCATCTTGGGCGGACATGTGCAATAAGTTCCATGCTCGCTTCGGGAGCAACAAAAGGAGGGGGAAACCAACTGGCTCGTTGGCTCAAGTTCGACAGTATTCGAATGAGTCTTTGGGCCAATATGTAAAGCAGTTCCGTGAAGCAGTAGGCCAAGTGACAGACCTAAACGATCTACAAGCCGTAGGACTGTTTCAGAATGGGTTAGATCTGGTCAAATCAGAGAAGTTGGTGAAGAAGTTAATGTTTCATCACCCGAAGAGTCTCGCTGAAGCCTTCGACAAAGCTGAAGGTTATATCGTGGTAGAAGAAGCCATGAATAGCCTTAAACGTCCTTCTTCAGATCAGCTTAAGGTGACAGATCGGGACAGAACAGAAGGGGACCAGAAAAAGAATGAAGGAAATAAAGACTGCCATGATGGCGGATCAAAGAAATTCAATAATAATTAGAGACAGGGTGGAGGGCGTTCGTCCGCTCCAGCCCAGATGGTAAATAGGACGTATACTGCACTCAACACTGACAGGGCTGTTACCTTGGATCAGATTAAGAATCAACCTATCTTCGAGCCACCTCGAAATAACATTAAGCCTGGAAACAGAAATTCTCGTAAGTATTGTGACTATCATCAAGCCTCGGGTCACGATACGAACGACTGTGCTAGTTTGAAAGATTTTATTGAAAGAAAGGTACAAAGCGGGGCTTTAGTTCAGTATGTGGCTGACAGAACGAATCAACAGCAAGATAGAAGACCTGTTCAGGCAGCCCAACCAGTTCAGCAAGTGTTCCCAGCTCTTGGACCACCAGCAAGGCAAGTGATAGATGTCATCACCGGAGGCACTTCTGGTAAACTTGTTGGGAAGAAGCGTCGAAATTATCTGGATTCAGTCATGTCGGTGATGGGTACCCTCCCGAAGACTGACAGACTTTATCCGGGTACGGTAATCTCCTTCACTGATGAGGATTACCCTTCGGAAACCATCGAACCACATAAAGGATCATTGGTAGTGACTGCACAAGTGGGTTCGGTGGATATGAAGCGAATGATGATCGACAATGGGTCTTCTGTGGATATCCTATATGCCCACGCTTATCAGAGGATGAATCTGGATGGACAGAAGATGGAAATTGGGCAGGAGGCTCCATTGTACGGTTTCAGCAACGATCCAGTCAAGGTGGCTGGAACCATTGAGCTGCCGGTCATCTTCGAAATGGCCCCCCAGCGGGTAGAAATTATTTGTAAATTTTATGTTGTGCATGTAGATTCTGCTTATAATGCTATTTTGGGGAGGCCTACTTTAACTGCTTTACAAGCTGTAACTGTAAAATCCCAACTTTTTGAATAAAGATGAATTTTCTATAAATATTATTTTTGAATATTATGGAGTGAAATTGATATAATGTTATAGTTGTGGGTAATATTTATAAATTTTACATAGTATGTAAGTTGTTAAATTATATTCGATTGGTCAGAGAATATTCGTTTTAGCAGTGAATATTCGTACAACGGCGCAATCATTGGTGGACCCCCCATTTACCTATTTTTCAGAATAACCGGTAGAAAGTTATATATATATATATATATATATATATATATATATATAAGGTGGCAAGATTGAAGTTGGTGGGGGGGGGGATCACATGATGGAATTTTATATGTATTATTTATATATATGTGTAGGAAATGTTTGAAATTTTGGCAGGAAGGGGTGTATGATTATTATTGTTAAATATTTTATGTTCAATTATTTGGTAAAACAAACATTAAGGTTTTGCTTTTTGACTTTGCCAGACAAAGTATTATGGTGAGCTAAAACCGTATATATATAAATTTATATAATATATATAGAGAGATTCAAAGTAGTCACGGGGTGTTACACCCGTGAGTGGTGAATTATTGTGATTGATATATATATATATATATATATATATATATATATATATGTATGTATATTATAAATAGAATATATTATATTTTATTTAAAAGATTTTTCTTTAAATATGGACCGTCAGATTAAAGTAATCAATATGGACCGTTCATGGATTAGTTACTATGCATTCTATTTTTCTATAAATAGCAGCTCATTCCTTCATTATTTCTTACGAATTCACTAAACTCTAGAGAGAGAAACTATAGAAAGAAACTATAGAGAGAAAAAAGAAAAGTATTATGTTACTTAACTACTTTCTTATTTCAGTTCTTTTTTAAAACGGTAAGGGATATTATTTGTTGTACCCGTAAGGGGTGTTATTCTTTCTTATTCATGAAGAGAACTGTTGTTATTCCATTTCTTATTATTCTGTTGGAATAATATGTATACGCGGTCTACCCTATACTTGGTGACATTCTTCTATTATTCTGTTGGAACATCCTGTCTGTGTGTTTTACACCGGACCTAGTTCCGTCTTTATTATTATTCTGTTGGAACATCATGTCTGTGTGTTTTACACCGGACCTGGTTCTGTCTTTATTATTATTCTGTTGGAACATCCTGTCTGTGTGTTTTACACCGGACCTGGTTCCGTCTTTATTATTATTCTGTTGGAATATCCTGTCTGTGCGGTCTATCGCATGCATGGTGATTTCTTTTGTTATTCCATTCTTTATTAAACTCAGTTGGTTAAAACTTTGACTTCTATACTCCATGAAATTAGTGGAATATCCTTGATATTTGCGCTTCATCCAGTATCTTTTCATGGAAATATTCTTCTGAGCATTCTTGAATTTTACTCTACACAAAAGTATCATATTGACAATTTGGACGTTATTGGTTCCTGGACAAATTAATTCTTGAACTTGTTTTATTGAATTCTTATATCATTGTCATCATCCTCATGTTTATATTATGTTGAAAGTCATCTGTGGCCTGTAGTGCATAGATGGACTTGGTATGATTATGACCAGGGATTATTCGGTGTAATCATGACCGTAATATTACAAATGATGTGGAAAAAGTCCTCATTGGCCCATAGTGCATTGATGGACAGTTTTTGATATGATTATGGCTATGGATTCTCTTTAGCCGTAGTGCAAAGATGAATTATTTTATGGCATGATCAGGACCGTTGATAAAAATACGATTATCTTTGGCCCGTAGTGCATGTATAATTCGTGGTCGTGATACTAAAGAATATCTTTGGCCGTAGTGCAGGGGTGATTCGATGATGTGAATTATTTTTTTAGCTGAGTCTCAGCGATAAAAGTCATGAAAAATCTTTTAAATCATAAAAGATAGTAGATTTTATTCTCTACTTGACTCTTTTAATGGATTGCTTGTTCCGCTCAGTTAAACTTGATGTTCGTTATATTTTATCAGTTTACCACTGTTGAAGGCTAATGATAATTTATTCTGCATTATCTTAGTCATATTATTTCTTACTGGGCTAGTTGAGCTCACCCTTTCTTTCACTGTTCTCTTCAAGAAATGAGAATATAGCTGGGACGAGTCGGGGAACGGAGTGATGGACCAGATGATAGTATTAGTAGTCCTCACTATTCTATTAAATAGTGTGACAATAATTGTAATGTGGACTCCTTTTGAGTTTGTATAGTCTCTAGTAGACAATAATTGTATTCAAACTCACAGTTATGTTTTGTCGTATTGTACACGACAATTGTATTAGTAAGTTGTATTTGTATTCTGTACCATGTATCTGACGACCCAAGATGGGTGATGTATACCTAATTTTGGGGGCATCACAGTTGGTATCAAAGCTTAGGGATATGATCCCTGGCTAAGATGTGAGACTAGAACTAGGAGGGGAGAGACGGGGAATTCTTTCACTAGTATGACCTACCTAAGTTTATTTGTTATTTAATTACTTGGTCAGAGTATATTGATAATATGTGACATGTTAATTAACCCTTGTTTTGTGGCTGTATTTGAAAATGGCAGCTGAAAATGTCAACAATGGAGTGAATGAGACCATGGCACCTCTAATCACCAACTAGGATAATGTAATATCAGGAGAAGAAGAAATTAGAGATATCTACGTGGTAAGTGAAGAACTAATAGTTGCACCCGAGCTAGTGGCAGAGGTAGCAACTGAGAATGAGGAAGAAGAGGAGAATTGGTTAGAAGAAATTTATGATCAAAACTTAGAATTACAAAATCGTGTTCATGAGTTAGAAGAGCAGGCTGAAGAACGGCAGGCGGCCGTGGAGCAAAGAGATGTAACGATTCAAAATTGTGTTACCTGATATGTGATGCTCGAACAAAATCACGCTTTGGTAGAGTGTAAGATATTAAAGTTGGAATCTGAGAATTCAAATATCAAGGATCAGCTGAAAGAAGAAACAACTGAACGAGTGAGAATGAAGGATGCGTGGGTAAAAGCCGCACGACGTGTTAATATTGTAGAAAGAGACGTCCGATCCAAAAAGGCTAAAATAGATGATATACATTTCTCTTTTTGGACAGCAATTAGGAGAACCCAACATCGAGTTTTGAATTACCCTGTACAAAACGGTCAGTCTGAACTCGATATGGATCGAAGATTAATGATTCAGATCATGAAGCAGGAGTACGATGAAGCAGTTGAGGGTCAAATATGCCCTATATTAAAGTCAATTCCTACGATAGTGATGGCACCAAATGCTACCCCAGACAAGTCAAAGCCGAGTAGTTCAAGGGAGAGCGATTGTCATGACTTCCCAACAAGTGAGGAACCCAAATAAAGTTATCGCGAGTAAGCTAATCATAAACCCTTGAGAAGTTTGTACCTTATTCGATACTGGTTCTACCCACTCTTGTATTTCACCTAGTTGTGTTCAACGTTTAAACTTGGCTCTTAAAAAAAATTTTATTAGACTTGACTTATCTGTTGAAACTCTGTTAGGAGAAACTTTCGTTAACTCCACTATTTATAAATCTTGTTTGATTCAAATCGACACTTTCACGTTACCTGTCGATATGTGATTTTTGGAAACGATTGGTTAACTACTCATCATGCTTTTCGTAAAATTGTTAATTTTCATATTCATAACCAACCTGTTATGCGAATTCAAGCAACCAAACCACTAAAGTCAATCATTGTCATATCAAGCCATAAGTAAAGATCCTCGTTCTTTTCGTTGTTGACTTCCGGGTGTGGAATGCACCAAAGCCAGACTTTCCGTAGGAGATGTTGTAAATGACGATGGCAAGTTGATAGGTATCAATGTGACGTGTTATCCAAGTCTGGGATGAGAGTCACAGTTTTGAATGATATTTCTATTGTTAATAAATTTCCTGACGTATTCTTGAAGATTTCATAGCCTACCCCTAGTGCGTGAAATCGAATTTTGTATTGACCCCAGTACAAAACCCATTTCTTAAACCCTCAAATATTTCTTTACTTAAAACAAACGTAACATGCGCCAACGACGTTGGCTTGAACTGTTGAAAGATTATGATCATACCATTCAATACCATCCTGGAAAAGCGAACGTGGTAGCTGACGCATTGAGTAGAAGATCATATGCAAATACGAGTGCGATATTGTCAACACAAAGGCCCATTTTGTGTGACTTGCAAAGGATAGAGATAGAGTTAAAGACTCCAGGGACCCATGTGATGATGGCGAATATACGAGTAGAACCAACTTTAATCGATAAAGTTAAAGTTGCTCAAGCTACAGACCTGGAGCTGATGCGTATGAGGAAGAAAGTGCAAAAAGGTGCTATGCCGGAAGCAAGAATCGATGAAGAAGGAATACTTCGAGTCAACTCCAGACTTTGTGTTCCTAACAACCCTGATTTAAAGTATGAAATCATGATGGAGGCGCACAACACACCATTTGCAATCCATCCTGGGAGTACCGAAATGTATCGTGATCTTCGTCATACATTTTGGTAGAGCAATATGAAGAGAGAGATAGCACTGTTTATCTCAAGGTGTCTAACTTATCAACAAGTCAAGGTGGAGCATCAAGTACCAAAACGTCCATTGCAACCACTTGAAATTCCAGAATAGAAGTGGGAGCACATTACCATGGATTTCATTACTGGTCTTCCCAAGGTTTCTCAAGGCATTGATGCAATTTAGGTCATTGTTGATAGATTGACCAAGTCTGCTCATTTCTTACCGATACGAGAAATTTATACACTTGAACGTCTTGCTCGTATATACATAAATGAGATTGTAAGACTGCATGGTATGCCGGTATCCATAGTTTCTGACCGAGACCCAAGATTCACTTCACGATTTTGGGTTAGCTTACAAAAAGCTATGGGAACGGATTTACGATTTAGTTCGGCATATCAACCTCAGACGGACGGACAATCAGAGAGGACTATTCAAACTCTATAAGATTTATTAAGACTCTGTGTCCTTGACTTCAAGGGAAGTTGGGACAAGTTCTTATCATTGGTGGAGTTTTTCTACAACAACAGTTATCAAGCAAGTATTGGCATGGCTCCATTCGAAGCGTTGTATGGAAGAAAGTGTCGTTCTCCAGTATGCTGGGATGAGGTGGGTGAAGCAACGTTGTTGGGACCGGAGTTGGTACATATGACTACAGAAAAGATTCAAACGATCCGACAACGTATAAAAACCTCACAAGATCTACAAAAGAGTTATGTTGATCTTCATCGAAAGGACGTGGAATTTGATACAGGAGATCATGTGTTCTTACGTGTTGCTCCATGGAAAGGAGTTACGAGATTTGGAAAGAGAGGAAAGCTCAATCCTCGATTCATCGACCCATTTTTAATCCTCGATCGAGTAGGAACTGTGGCCTATAGACTCGTTTTACCGCCAAGTATGTCTTGTGTTCATAATGTTTTTCACATATCCATGCTACGTAAATATGTGGAAGACCCGAACCACATTATTGAGTTAGAACCGGACGAAATAGCGGAAGATTTGACGTATGAAGAGGTTCCTGTTCAAATCTTGGATAAGAAGGAACATATTTTACGCACCAAGGTTATACCTTAAGTCAAAATTTTGTGGAGAAACCACGATTTTGAGGAAATGACTTGGGGGTTAGAATCTGAAATGAAATCAAGGTATCCTTACCTCTTCGACATACCAGGTACGTAACCTAATTTCGAGGGCGAAATTTCATAAGAAGGGGAGATTGTAAAACCCTAACTTTTTGAATAAAGATGAATTTTCTATAAATATTATTTTTGAATATTATGGAGTGAAATTGATATAATGTTATAGTTGTGGGTAATATTTATAAATTTTGCATAGTATGCAAGTTGTTATATTATATTCTATTGGTCAGATAATATTCGTATTAGCAGGGAATATTCGTACAACGGCGCAATCATTGGTGGACCCCCCATTTACCCATTTTTCAGAATAACCGGTAGAAAGTTATATATATATATATATATATATATATATATATATACAGTGGCATGATTGAAGTTGGTGGGGGGGGGATCACATGATGGATTTTTATATGTATTATTTATATATATGTGTAGGAAATGTTTGAAATTTTGGCAGGAAGGGGTGTATGATTATTATTGTTAAATATTTTATGTTCAATTATTTGGTAAAACAAATATTAAGGTTTTGCTTTTTGACTTTGCCAGACAAAGTGGTATGGTGGGCTAAAACCGTATATATATAAATTTATATAATATATAGAGAGAGATTCAAAGTAGTCACGGGGTGTTACACCCGTGAGTGGTGAATTATTGTGATTGATATATATATATATATATATATATATATATATATATATATATATATATATATATATAAATAGAATATATTATATTTTATTTAAAAGATTTTTCTTTAAATATAGACCGTCAGATTAAAGTAATCAATCTGGACCGTTCATGAATTAGTTACTATGCATTCCATTTTTCTATAAATAGCAGCTCATTCCTTCATTATTTCTTACGAATTCACTAAACTCTAGAGAGAGAAACTATAGAGAGAAAGAAGAAAAGTATTCTACTACTTAACTACTTTCTTATTTCAGTTCTTCTTTAAAACGGTAAGGGGTATTATTTGTTGTACCCGTAAGGGGTGTTATTCTTTCTTATTCATGAAGAGAGCTGTTGTTATTCTATTTCTTATTATTCTGTTGAAATAACATGTATACGCGGTCTACCCTATACTTGATGACATTCTTCTATTATTCTGTTGGAACATCCTGTCTGTGTGTTTTACACCGGACCTGGTTCCGTCTTTATTATTATTCCGTTGGAACATCATGTCTGTGTGTTTTACACCGGACCTGGTTTCGTCTTTATTATTATTCTGTTAGAACATCCTGTCTGTGTGTTTTACACCGGACCTGGTTCCGTCTTTATTATTATTTTGTTGAAATATCCTGTCTGTGCGTTTTACGTCGGACATGGTTCCATTATTTATTATTCTGTTGGAATAACCTATCTGTGCAATCTATCGTATGCATGGTGATTTCTTTTGTTATTCCATTCTTTATTATACTCAGTTGGTTAAAACTTTGACTTCTATACTCCATAAAATTAGTGAAATATCATTGATATTTACGTTTCATCCAGTATCTTTTCATGAAAATATTCTTCTGAGCATTCTTGAATTTTACTCTACACAAAAGTATCATGTTGACAATTTGGACGTTATTGGTTCCTGGACAAATTAATTCTTGAACTTGTTTTATTGAATTCTTATATCATTGTCATCATCCTCATGTTTATATTATGTTGAAAGTCATCTGTGGCCTGTAGTGCATAGATGAACTTGGTATGATTATGACCAGGGATTATTCGGTATAATCATGACCGTAATGTTACAAATGATGTGAAAAAAGTCCTCATTGGCCCGTAGTGCATTAATGGACAGTTTTTGGTATGATTATGGCTATGGATTCTCTTTAGCCGTAGTGCAAAGATGAATTGTTTTATGGCATGATCAGGACCGTTGATGAAAATACGATTATCTTTGGCCCGTAGTGCATGTATAATTCGTGGTTGTGATACTAAAGAATATCCTTGGCCGTAGTGCAGGGGTGATTCGATGATGTGGATTATTTTTTTAGCTGAGTCTCAGCGATAAAAGTCATGAAAAACCTTTTAAATCATAAAAGATAGTAGATTTTACTCTCTACTTGACTCTTTTAATGGATTGCTTGTTCCGCTGCAGTTAAACTTGATGTTTGTTATATTTTATCAGTTTACCACTGTTGAAGGCTAATGATAATTTATTCTGCATTATCTTAGTCATAATATTTCTTACTGGGCTAGTTGAGCTCACCCTTTCTTTCACTGTTCTCTTCAGGAAATGAGAATATAGCTGGGACGAGTCGGGGAACGGAGTGATGGACCAAATGATAGTATTAGTAGTCCTCACTATTCTATTAAATAGTGTGACAATAATTGTAATGAGGACTCCTTTTGAGTTTGTATAGTCTCTAGTAGACAATAATTGTATTCAAATTCACAGTTATGTTTTGTCGTATTGTACACGATAGTTGTATTAGTAAGTTGTATTTGTATTCTGTACCATGTATCTGACGACCCAAGATGGGTGATGTATACCTAATTTTGGGGGCGTCACAGTAACCTCAATCCCTCACTTCAAAATCAAATTTCCTACGGCTCATGGGGTTGGAGAAGTAAAAGGAGATTTGGATCTGGCCAGAAGATGTTATAGAAATGTCGTGATCACTTCGGGAGTGGGGGTATCGAAGCAAAAATAGACCATGGCAATAGAGATCGAACCCTCCACGGAGAGTAGTTCAGAGCCATTGGTCATGCCAGCCGAAGAAACAGAGGAGATAGAGCTCATCCCTGGCAAGGCAAACAAGACAGTGAAAATAGGTTCGGGTCTGCCGGAACCTCTCTGGACGAACCTCATTGAACTCCTGCGATGCTATATTGACATCTTCGCATGGGAACCTCAAGACATGCCGGGAGTGAGTAGGGATATTGCTGAGCATCGATTGGAAGTGGACCCGTCAAAAAAGTCGGTTCGACAGAAGAGGAGGATCTTTGCACCTGAGCGCCAGCGGATCATCGATGAAGAGATTGCAAAGCTGTTAGTTGCTGACTTTATCTTTGAGATCGACTACCCGCAGTGGATGGCAAATGCGGTGTTGGTCCAGAAGCAGAACGGGAAATGACGAGTCTGCATCGACTATACAGATCTGAATAAAGCTTGTCCAAAGGATTTCTACCCGTTGCCCCACATCGACCAGCTCATCGATGCAACTTTGGGGTATGCTTTATTAAGTTTTATGGACGCATTCTCTGGGTATCATCAGATCTCCATGTGTAAAGAGGATATACCGAAGACGGCGTTCATTACACATAGTTCGGTATATGCCTATAAAAAATGACCTTTGGCCTCATCAATGCCGGGGCCACATACCAGAGGATGATGAACTACGTCTTCAGATATCAGTTGGGCAAGAATATGGAGGTATACGTGGATGACATGATTGTTAAGAGCATGGTGGTACATAAACATCTAGATGACTTAGAAGAATGCTTTCAGATAGTTCGTCATCATAAATTCAGACTGAATCCTGTTAAGTGCACCTTCGGATTAGGGGCTGGCAAGTTTCTGGGTTATCTAGTCTGTCAAAGAGGAATTGAAGCTAATCCAGAAAATATTCAAGCGATCCTGAACATGAAGACTCCTCAGTCATTTAAAGATGTTCAACGTCTGACTGAAAGGATTGCAGCTTTGAGGAGGTTCATGTCTAGGTCGGCAGAAAGGTGTTTGCCATTTTTTGACACGTTGAAAGGGCCGAAGAATGCAAATACGTTCCAATGGACTTCAGAGTGTAAGGACGCCTTTCAGAGCATCAAGTCCTACTTATCTTCGGCGCCTTTGTTGGTGAAGCCCGCTCCTGATGAGCCTCTATATTTGTACTTAGCAGCTAGTTCGTTGGCAGTAGGAGCAGTTTTGGTGCGTGAAGTTGGGGGTAAGCAGCACCCGGTTTATTATGTAAGCCATGTCCTTCGGCTGAAACAAGGTACCCAAACATTGAAAAGTTTGCTTTTGCTTTAGTAACTGCTAGTCGAAAGCTTAGGCAATACTTCCAGGGTAGGTTGTTAGTAGTATACATAGATCAACCTTTAAAGAAGATTATGGACAAACCTGAGGTATCGGGGAGATTAGCTGCATGAACGATGGAGTTATCTTAATTTTTTATTGAATATCATCCCCAAACCTCCATCAAGGGGCAGGCCTTGGCTGATTTTGTAGTGGAATGTTCGTTCTCTGAAGCTGATGAAGTTGTGGCAGAAGTTGAAGGATCTAACAAGGCAGTTGCAGTTCTTCAGCAGAGGCAGAGTTCGTGGACGCTGTATACAGATGGGTCTTCTACTACGGGCGTCAGTGGAGTAGGGATTATTCTGACTAGTCCGGAGGGATTCAAAGTGCAACAGGCCATCAGATTTCAGTTCAAGGCGACGAACAACGAAGCGGAATATGAGGCAGTGCTAGCTGGATTACGAATAGCTAAGAGTCTCGAAGTGCAAAGAATAGTCATCTTCAGTGACTCTCAGTTAGTCGTTAAACAAGTCTCCGGGGAATACGAAGCCCGAGGTCATAGAATGGTCAAGTATTTAGCAGAATTGAAAGAACGGCTTCAGTATTTCCAGTCTTATGAATTTCAAGGGGTCGAACGTAATGACAATTCTATTGCCGATGCACTCTCCAAATTAGCCACTACGGATGTTAACGTTTTTGATGGGTCGTTCTACTTAGAAATTTTGCAACATCCTAGTGTTCATCATGAATCGGTAATGTGCATTGACCGAACCAACTGCTGGTTGACTCCATATCTGGAGTATCTGGCGGATGGCATTTTACCTTTGGATCAGATACTGGCCAAGAAAATCAAATACAAGAGTGCTAACTTCGTTCTGATAGATGGGGATCTGTTTCGAAGGGCCTTCTCGTCTCCGCTGTTAAAATGTTTGACTCCGTCCGAGGCTAAATATGCTCTTCGAGAAGTTCACGAGGGCATCTGTGGCGACCATATGGCTGCTAAGTCATTAGCCTACAAAGTGCTTCGTCAGGGGTACTATTGGCCTACCATCTTCAAGGAAGCTACGGAATACGTCAAGAAGTGCGAGAAGTGTCAACTAAACAGTCCAATCCCACATTGCTGTCTGGGGGGTTGATATACTGGGTACATTGCCGAAAGCCAAAGGTCAGGTCAGTTTTGTTATAGTTGTCATCGATTATATGACCAAATGGGTAGAAACGAAGCCACTTAGGTTAATAACGGAACAGGAATGCTTGAAGTTCATGAAGGAGTCAGTAGTGTTTCGTTTTGGAATTCCTAAGGTGGTGATATCGGACAACGGACGTCAATTTGTGGGATCAAAGTTTGAAGCATTCTTGAAGGAACTGAGAGTTCAGCACAGAAAGACTTCAGTAGCTCATCCTCAGTCGAATGGACAAGTCGAAGTGACCAACAGGATGCTGCTGAATGGGATCAAGCGTAGGCTGGATGAGACTAAGGGTAGATGGCCAGAGGAGCTGCTCAGCGTGTTATGGGCTTATCGAATTACACCAAGGACTACAACAGGGGACTCACCTTTTAGACTGGCCTATGGTACTGATGCCTTAGTCCCCGTTGAAATTGGTTCTCCAAGTCTTTGGGTCAGTCAATTCAAGGAGATATATAATGAAGAGGGGCTGAAAGCTAATTTGGATTTACTCGAAGAAGTCAGAGAAACAGCTTTGATTAGATTGGCAGCCTACCAACGAAGAGTAGCTAAACACTACAATAAGGGGGTGAAACTTCGTAGATTCGAAGTGGGAGATTTTATCCTTAGAGAAGTCGAAGCATCTGTACCTCAAAATCTGAGAAAGCTGATGCCGAACTGGGAAGGATCTTATGAAGTCGTTGAGGTACCGAAGCCGGGAACTTATCGGTTGAAGACACTAAACGGATCAGAGATCAAGAATACTTGGCATGCAGGTAGGCTTCGAAAATATTTTCAGTAGATACAATGTCAGTACACCGGAAGTCTGTAAATGTTTCAGTCGTCATCAATAAAAGTTCCCTTTTTCTCAAACAAGTCTTGTATTCGTTGTTGTTAACGTCATCGGTGTAAGGAGGTTCGGGTGGACTCGCTGACCATTCGATGGTAGCCTCATCGGCAGGTGGTCTTTATGACCTTGTTAGGCCCTTCGTGGTAGGCAAGTGTCATCCTTAAGACGTTGTCAGGCCCTGCGTGGTAGGCAATTGTCAACCTTTGGACCTTGTCAGGCCCTTCGTGGTAGGCAAGTGTCATCTTTAAGACGTTGTCAGGCCCTGCGTGGTAGGCAATTGTCGACCTTTAGACCTTATTAGGCCCTTCGTGGTAGGCAAGTGTCATCCTTAAGACATTGTCAGGCCCTGCGTGGTAGGCAATTGTCGACCTTTGGACCTTGTCAGGCCCTTCGTGGTAGGCAAGTGTCATCCTTAAGACGTTGTCAGGCCCTGCGTGGTAGGTAATTGTCGACCTTTAGACCTTGTCAGGCCCTTCGTGGTAGGAAAATGTCATCCTTAAGACGTTGTCAGGTCCTGCGTGGTAGGCAATTGTCGACCTTTAGACCTTGCCAGGCCCTTCGTGGTAGGCAAGTGTTGTGACGCCCCCAAAATTAGGAACACATCACCCATCTTGGGTAGTCAGATACATAGTACAGAATACAAATACAACTGATTAATACATCTGTCGTGTACAATACGACAAAACATAAACTGTGAGTTTGAATACAAATATTATCTTCTAGAGAGTATTCATACTCAAAAGGAGTCCTCATTACATTTATTAACACACCATTACATAGAATAGTGAGGACTACTAACTAATACTATCATTCGGACCATCACTCCGTACCCCGACTTGTCCCAGCTACGTTCTCATTTCCTGAAGAGAACAGTGAAAGAAAGGGTGAGCTCAACTAGCCCAGTAAGAAATATTATGACTAAGATAATGCAGAATAAATTATCATTAGCCTTCAACAATGTTAAACTGATAAAATATAATAGACATCAAGTTTAACTGTAGCGGAACAAGCAATCCATTAAAAGAGTCAAGTAGAAAATAAACTCTACTATCTTTTATGATTTAAAAAGTTTTTCAACACTGTAATCGCTGGGACTCAGCTTAATAAAATAATCCACATCATCGAATCACCCATGCACTACAGCCAAGGATATTCGTGTATTCATTAATGGTCATGATCATGCCAACAACTGTCCATCAATGCACTACGGGCCAATGAGGACTTTTACCACATTATTTGTAACATTACGGTCATGATTATACCGAATAATCCCTGGTCATAATCATACCAAGTCCATCTATGCACTACATGCCACAGATGACTTTCAACATTTTATAAACATGAGGATGATGACAATGATATAAGAATTCAATAAAACAAGTTCAAGAATTAATTTATCCAGGAATTAACAACGTCCAAATTGTCAACATGATACTGCATTGTGAAGTAAAATTCAAGAATGCTTAGAAGAATATTTTCTTGAAAAAATACTGGATGAAACGCAACTATCAAGGATATTCTACAAATTTCATGGAGTATAGAAGTCAAAACTTAACCAACTGAGTACAATAAAGAATGGAATAACAAAAGAAATCACCATGCATGCGATAGACCGCACAGACAGGTTATTCCAATAGAATAATAAATAATGGAACCAGGTCCGGCGTAAACGCACAGACAGGATATTCCGACAGAATAATAAATAATGGAATCAGGTCCGGTGTAAAACACACAGACAGGATATTCCAACAGAATAATAATAAAACGGAACCAGGTCCGGTGTAAAACACACAGACAGGATGTTCCAACAGAATAATAAACGGAACCAGGTCCGGTGTAAAACACACAGACAGGATGTTCCAACAGAATAATAGAAGAATGTCACCAAGTATAGGGTAGACCGCGTATACTGGTTATTCCAACAGAATAATAACGAATGGAATAACAGAAGTTCTCTTCATGAATATAAAAGAAATAATATTCCCTACCTTAAAAGAACTGGATATTGGAAAAGTGATGTAGCAGAATACTTTTAGTCTCTCTCTCTCTTATTCTCTCTATACTTTCTCTCTCTATAGCTTGAATGAATTCGTGAAAAATAATGAAGCCCTAGGCCTCTATTTATAGAAAAACTGAGGGTGGCTCTTGGTCTTAACGAAGGGTCAAATGACTCTTGGTCTTAACGAAGGGTCAAATGACTCTTGGTAATATTGAAGGGACAACTACTATTGACGAAAGTAATTACTATTGACCAAGGTAAATTCTATTGACGAAGGTAATTACTATTGACCAAGGTAAATACTATTGACCAAGGTAAATACTATTGACGAAGGTAATTACTATTGACCAGGTAAATACTATTGACGAAGGTAATTACTATTGACCAAGGTAAATACTATTGACGACGGTAATTACTATTGACGACGGTAATTACTATTGACGAAGAGACTCTTAGATGATGACATATGGCCCCCCATAAAATAACCAAACTTACCACAACGTCTCAATAATATAACATATTATACAGATGATACTATGACAATAATTTAAGAGATATGATGCAGCAATTACTGTAGCAATAATTGAGTATAGCTAAGTGACTTCTCACGTAAGCATCAATAATCAATATCGTGTGCTACTATGCAACCACGCGTATTACTGTACTTTTACTACCAAGTAGTTCAACAGTTTTAACGATTTTAACGTAATACCTCAGCTGTTATTTTTATAGAAAGATAATTTTGTCGTTTTCTCAATCCGACAATAATTCCGTTGTGGGGTCCACCAATGATTGTGCCGTCGTACGAATATTCCCCGACAAAAAGAATATTCTCCGACCAAACGAATATTTTATAACAACTTGCTTACTTTGCAAAATTTATAAATATTACCCACAACTATAACATTATATCAAATTAACTTCATAATATTCAAAAATGATATTTATAGAAAATTCATCTTTATTTATAAAAGTTGGGGTCTTACAACCTCCCCTTCTTATGAAATTTCGCCCTCGAAATTAGGGTACGTACCTGGTATGTCGAAGAGGTAAGGATACCTTGATTTCATTTCTGATTCTAACTCCCAAGTCATTTCCTCAACATCGTGGTTTCTCCACAAAATTTTAACTTGAGGTATAACCTTGGAGCGTAGAATATGCTCCTTCTTATCCAAGATTTGAACAGGAACTTCTTCATACGTCAAATCCTCCGCTATTTCGTCCGGTTCTAACTCAATAATGTGGTTCGGGTCTTCCACATATTTGCGTAACATGGATATGTGGAAAACGTTATGAACACGAGACATACTTGGCGGTAAAGCGAGTCTATAAGCCACAGTTCCTACTCGATCGAGGATTAAAAATGGACCGATGAATCGAGGATTTAGCTTTCCTCTCTTTCCAAATCGTGTAACTCCTTTCCATGGAGCAACACGTAAGAACACATGATCTCCTACATCAAATTCCACGTCCTTTCGATGAAGATCAGCATAACTCTTTTGTCGATCTTGTGAGGTTTTTATACGTTGTCGGATCGTTTGAATCTTTTTTGTAGTCATACGTACCAACTCCGGTCCCAACAACGTTGCTTCGCCCACCTCATCCCAGCATACTGGAGAACGACATTTTCTTCCATACAATGCTTCGAATGGAGCCATGCCAATACTTGCTTGATAACTGTTGTTGTAGGAAAACTCCACCAATGGTAAGAACTTGTCCCAACTTCCCTTGAAGTCAAAGACACAGAGTCTTAATAGATCTTCAAGAGTTTGAATAGTCCTCTCTGATTGTCCGTCCGTCTGAGGATGATATGCTGAACTAAATCGTAACTCCGTGCCCATAGCTTTTTGTAAACTAACCCAAAATCGTGAAGTGAATCTTGGGTCTCGATCAGAAATTATGGATACTGGCATACCATGCAGTCTTACAATCTCGTTTATGTACATACGAGCAAGACGTTCAAGTGTATAAGTTTCTCGTATCGGTAAGAAATGAGCAGAATTGGTCAATCTATCAACAATGACCCAAATCGCATCAATACCTTGAGAAACCCTAGGAAGACCGGTAACGAAATCCATGGTAATGTGCTCCCACTTCCATTCTGGAATTTCAAGTGGTTGCAATGGACCTTTTGGTACTTGATGCTCCGCTTTGACTCGTTGACAAGTTAGACACCTTGAGATAAACAACGCTATCTCTCTCTTCATATTGCTCCACCAAAATGTATGATGAAGATCATGATATATTTTGGTACTTCCAGGATGGATTGCAAACGGTGTGTTGTGCGCCTCCATCATGATTTCATACTTTAAATCAGGGTTGTTAGGAACACAAAGTCTGGAGTTGACTCGAAGTATTCCTTCTTCATCGATTCTTGCTTCCGGTATAACACCTTCTTGCACTTTCTTCTTCATACGCATCAGCTCCAGGTCTGTAGCTTGAGCAACTTTAACTTTATCGATTAAAGTCGGTTCTACTCGTATATTCGCCATCATCACATGGGTCCCTGGAGTCTTTAACTCTATCTCCATCCTTTGCAAGTCACACAAAATGGGCCTTTGCGTTGTTAATATTGCACTTGTACCCGCATATGATCTTCTACTCAATGCGTCAGCTACCACGTTCGCTTTTCCAGGATGATATTGAATGGTATGATCATAATCTTTCAACAGTTCAAGCCAACGTCGTTGTCGCATGTTGAGTTCCTTTTGAGTGAAGAAATATTTGAGACTTTTATGATCCGTAAAGATCTCCACCTTCTCCCCATACAAGTAATGCCTCCAAATTTTAAGTGCAAAGACAACAGCTGCCAACTCTAGATCATGAGTAGGATAATTCCTCTCATATTCCTTGAGTTGTCTTGATGCATAGGCTATGACTTTTCCATGTTGCATGAGAACACATCCCAACCCTTTGCTCGAAGCATCACTGTAGATGACAAATCCCTCCGAGCCAGATGGTATTGTTAGAACAGGTGCTGAAATGAGTCTCCTCTTGAGTTCTTGAAAACTCTGCTCACATTCTTCGCTCCAACCGAACTTTGTATCTTTTCGAGTCAGCTGAGTTAACGGAGTAGCGATTCGAGAAAATCCTTCCACGAATCTCCGATAATAACCAGCTAAACCAAGAAAGCTACGTACCTCGGTCACTGATTTAGGTTGCTCCCAGCTTTGAATAGCTTCAATCTTTGCCGGGTCAACCGATATTTCACGACTTGATACTACGTGCCCAAGGAATGCTACCTCCTCCAGCCAGAACTCGCATTTCTTCAACTTGGCATAAAGCTTGTATTCACGAAGCTTTTGGAGTACCAGCCTCAAGTGTTGCTCATGATCGTCACGGCTTTTGGAATAAACAAGGATGTCATCGATAAAGACGACCACAAAGTGATCCAAATATTCCTTAAATACCCTGTTCATCATATCCATGAAGGCAGCAGGAGCATTAGTCAATCCAAAAGACATAACTAAGAATTCATAATGCCCATACCGAGTTCTGAAGGCAGTCTTTGGAATATCCTCAGTTCTAACCTTCAGCTGATGATATCCAGAACGAAGATCGATCTTTGAAAAGAATTGTGCTCCTTGCAACTGGTCAAACAGGTCATCAATACGTGGCAATGGGTACCTATTTTTGATGGTGACATGATTCAACTCCCGATAATCAATACAAAGTCGCATACTCCCATCTTTCTTCTTCACGAACAGAACAGGAGCACCCCAAGGAGAAGTACTAGGACGAATAAAACCAATGTCTAACAATTCCTGCAGTTGGGTCTTTAACTCCTGAAGTTCAATAGGAGCCATTCGATATGGAGCTTTGGAAATGGGTTTTGTACCGGGTTCAAGGTCGATACAAAATTCAATTTCACGCTCTGGGGGTAGGCCAGGAAGTTCTTCGGGAAATACGTCAGGAAATTTATTAACAACAGAAATATCATTCAAAGCTGACGTATTTTTGTTTAGATCTGTGACATGAGCTAAGAAAGCTTGACATCCGTTTTTCAATAAACGAATAGCTTTATGGCTTGAGATGACAGCGATTGATTTTAATGGTTTGGTTGCTTGAATTCGCATAATAGGTCGATTAGGAATATAAAAACTAACAACCTTACGAAAACAATCAATTTTTGCATAATGAGTAGTTAACCAATCAATCCCTAGAATCACGTCAAATGCAAGTATTTTTAATGAAATCAGATCGATAGGTAATGTGTGGGTACCAACTTGAACAAAACAAGACTTATAACCAATGGAGGTAATGAAGGTTTCTCCCAACGGAGTTTCCACAGATAAGTCAAAGTCTAATTTCTCCGGAATCAAATTTAATCGATGAGCGCAAGTAGGAGAAATAAAAGAATGGGTTGAACCGGTATCAAATAAAGTATAAACTTCTTTAGAGTTTATAATAAGCTTACCCGTGATGACCTCATTCGGGTTCCTTGCTCTCTGGGAGTTCACAACAAACGCTCTCCCTTGCACAACCGGTTTTGACTTTTCCGGGACGGCTTTTGGTGCCTCCATCCTAGCTGAATTTGTCTTCGGTAAACGACAAAATCGGGCTAAATGACCTTCTCTTCCACAATTATAACATGCTTTGGACGGCATCGCGCAGTTTGGACTGATGTGCCCCTCCCCTCCGCATTTGAAACATATGATAGGTGGTCGTTCTCCTTCCTTAACGACAGGTGCTGGTGCTGACGTCTTTCCATCATTGTTGAATCTCCTCTTCTTGAAATGTCCATTCTTATTATTTTGGCCCTGATTACCACCGAAGTGGTTACCATTTCTGGCCTGTTGATTCCCTCCACGCTTGTTGTCACCGCTTCGATGACTGCTCTCACTGGTATTATCATTTTGCCGGCTGCTCTCTTTTGGTTGCGTTGTCTCGTTATCGCGCTCCACCAACTGAGCCCTATTTACAACATCTGAATACAAACACAGTTTATGAGAAATAAGATGTTGACGTATCTCCGGCTTCAAACCTCTTAAAAATATCCGCGTCATTCTTTCTTCATTATCCACCAGGTGGGACGCAAACCGGGATAACTCCGCAAATTTTGCCTCGTACTGCGACACGGTCATATTATTCTGCTCCAATTTGATGAACTCCACCTCCTTCATGTGACGAATACTCTCGGGAAAGTATTTGTCGTTAAACAGATCTTGAAACTTCTCCCAAGACATCTTCAGTGCGGCAGGTTGAGTACGCTTTATCGATTCCCACCAGTAATCTGCCTCTCCTCGCAACATAAAGGCGGCAAAGGGAACCTTTTGCTCCTCGGAGCAACCCAAGACATCAAATATCTTGGTGATCTGCTTTATCCATGTTTCAGCTACAAGTGGTTTGGGTTCTCCCTTAAACTCCGGTGGTCCCAGCTCCTTAAACTGTTTAGCGGTGACCGCCTGAGAGTTTCCCGTATTTCCACCTACGTTGTGGACAGGAGCCGCTTTCACCTGTTGTTGCATGAATTGCATAAAACCTCTGAACATTTGATCATTCATCATTTGGTCAGTGTTGTTGTTTACATGAGGATTGACACCTTCCTGATGCACATTATCCTGATTATTGATATGTGGTGAATCAACAGTCGTCTGTGCTCCATTGCTATTCTCAACATTCTCAGATGCCATTTTCAGATACTGTCACAAAATAAAAATTAATTGATATGTCATATATTATCCTTATATTATGACCGACCAATTAAATACCATGCAAATAAACTTAGGTATGTCATACTAGCGAAGGAATTCCCCGTCTCTCCCCTCCAAGTTCTATTCTCACATCTTAGCCAGGGATCATATCCCTAAGCTCTGATACCAACTGTGACGCCCCCAAAATTAGGTATACATCACCCATCTTGGGTCGTCAGATACATAGTACAGAATACAAATACAACTGATTAATACATCTGTCGTGTACAATACGACAAAACATAAACTGTGAGTTTGAATACAAATATTATCTTCTAGAGAGTATTCATACTCAAAAGAAGTCCTCATTACATTTATTAACACACCATTACATAGAAATAATCCACATCATCGAATCACCCATGCACTACGGCCAAGGATATTCGTGTATTCATTAATGGTCATGATCATGCCAACAACTGTCCATCAATGCACTACGGGCCAATGAGGACTTTTACCACATCATTTATAACATTACGGTCATGATTATACCGAATAATCCCTGGTCATAATCATACCAAGTCCATCTATGCACTACATGCCACAGATGACTTTCAACATTTTATAAACATGAGGATGATGACAATGATATAAGAATTCAATAAAACAAGTTCAAGAATTAATTTATCCAGGAATTAACAACGTCCAAATTGTCAACATGATACTGCATTGTGAAGTAAAATTCAAGAATGCTTAGAAGAATATTTTCTTGAAAAAATACTGGATGAAACGCAACTATCAAGGATATTCCACAAATTTCATGGAGTATAGAAGTCAAAACTTAACCAACTGAGTACAATAAAGAATAGAATAACAAAAGAAATCACCATGCATGCGATAGACCGCACAGACAGGTTATTCCAATAGAATAATAAATAATGGAACCAGGTCCGGCGTAAACGCACAGACAGGATATTCCGACAGAATAATAAATAATGGAACCAGGTCCGGTGTAAAACACACAGACAGGATATTCCAACAGAATAATAATAAAACGGAACCAGGTCCGGTGTAAAACACACAGACAGGATGTTCCAACAGAATAATAAACGGAACCAGGTCCGGTGTAAAACACACAGACAGGATGTTCCAACAGAATAATAGAAGAATGTCACCAAGTATAGGGTAGACCGCGTATACTGGTTATTCCAACAGAATAATAACGAATGGAATAACAGAAGTTCTCTTCATGAATATAAAAGAAATAATATTCCCTACCTTAAAAGAACTGGATATTAGAAAAGTGATGTAGCAGAATACTTTTAGTCTCTCTCTCTCTTATTCTCTCTATACTTTCTCTCTCTATAGCTTGAATGAATTCGTGAAAAATAATGAAGCCCTAGGCCTCTATTTATAGAAAAACTGAGGGTGGCTCTTGGTCTTAACGAAGGGTCAAATGACTCTTGGTCTTAACGAAGGGTCAAATGACTCTTGGTAATATTGAAGGGACAACTACTATTGACGAAAGTAATTACTATTGACCAAGGTAAATACTATTGACGAAGGTAATTACTATTGACCAAGGTAAATACTATTGACCAAGGTAAATACTATTGACGAAGGTAATTACTATTGACCAAGGTAAATACTATTGACGACGGTAATTACTATTGACGACGGTAATTACTATTGACGAAGAGACTCTTAGATGATGACATATGGCCCCCCATAAAATAACCAAACTTACCACAACGTCTCAATAATATAACATATTATACAGATGATACTATGACAATAATTTAAGAGATATGATGCAGCAATTACTGTAGCAATAATTGAGTATAGCTGAGTGACTTCTCACGTAAGCATCAATAATCAATACCGTGTGCTACTATGCAACCACGCGTATTACTGTACTTTTACTACCAAGTAGTTCAACAGTTTTAACGATTTTAACGTAATACCTCAGCTGTTATTTTTATAGAAAGATAATTTTGTCGTTTTCTCAATCCGACAATAATTCCATTGTGGGGTCCACCAATGATTGTGCCGTCGTACGAATATTCCCCGACAAAAAGAATATTCTCCGACCAAACGAATATTTTATAACAACTTGCTTACTTTGCAAAATTTATAAATATTACCCACAACTATAACATTATATCAAATTAACTTCATAATATTCAAAAATGATATTTATAGAAAATTCATCTTTATTTATAAAAGTTGGGGTCTTACAAGTGTCATCTTTTAGACTTCGTCAAGCCCTTCACGGTAGGCGACTGTCATCTTGTGCAAGTTTTTAGGCCCTTCGTGGTAAACAAATCCCCAGTGAAGCAGATCTATCTCACACTTTGGTAACGAATAAGTATTCCTTTACTTTATTATCTAAATTTTTCTAAGTGTTGAGTTCAGAATGCCTCATTCTTTAACTTCATCTTATCTGTTATATAACTTGCCTAGTTGTTAATTAACAATTTAAGTTAAGTCCATGAAAGAGCTTGTACATTTTTCAAGATGAATCGATATTGAAGTATTAATAAAAAGCGCACCAAAGTCATAAGGAAGAAAGTTGATATTTCATTTACATAATATTGTTTACAAAACGATAGGAACTTTTACAGAAATCCTACAGCAAAGGGAAAAGAAAATCATCTTCAGGATTCAGCTTCGTCTTTCGAAGAGTCGAGAATGGTCGGATCAACCTTGGCTGTGACAAGTCTTGCCTTGTCTTTGCTTCGACACTCGTCATATCCATCCGAGAACATTTGGACAATCTCCTCATCCAACTCAGCTGATTTTTGGTAGTCTTGTTGAATTTCTCTCCGAAGATCTTCGGTCAGAGGGGGACCCAAATCTCTTAAAGTGCGAAGCTCTCGAAGCTCCTCTTCGAGCTTTGCTCGTTCCTTCAGATGTCTCAAATCCCTAGCTTCAAATTCGTTCACTTGCAGCGCCAGGCTGTTGTTGGTTTTCACCAATGTTTCGTTTTTCTCCACAAGGACTTCATTTCTACGTTCGTATCGACGGTGATTCGGTGTGTGGCTTCGGCTGTCTCCAATTTTTCTTTTAACTTATTCAAATCCTTTTGGAGGCATTCGTTATTGAAAAGAGCGGTATCATGGTCCCTTCTCTCTTTGCTCAGAGCCGACGTCAGAATATCATTCTCTCGTCTGGCTGCGTCTTCTTCGGCTTCGGTTTCTTTATATCTGGGAAGAAGCCTCCCGAAGACAGCATTTGCCTACAGACATCCAAAGACAGTCAGTAAATTGTTAGAAGAGATACATAATTTCCAATATTCAAATTGAACAACTAACTCACCTTAGCCTGGTAACTCATGCATTCCTCGATTAAATCCCTAATCGAGCTGTTTTCGAACCGATGGTCATCGGTCTCCCGAACAAAGGAATCGAACAGCTGAAAGGGAAAGTTTGCATTTAACTCCGACCATACGGTGGGTGAAGATGCGGCTTCTTGCCTGAAGGCTGAGGGGGAAGATCGTGTTGAAGAGGGCATGGATGGTTCGGGAGGCGGTGGTAGTTGATCGTCGGAAGGTTGTTTCCTTTTACGGGACAGAGATGGAGACTCGGTTTGTTTTTCAAGCTCGTCTTCAGAAACATGGATCTCCACGGGAATGATGATCGGAGGATCAACTTCGACAGCGGGAACCCGAAGTTCGTCAGCAGATAAAGGGGTCAGCTTGGTCCTCCTCTTTTTGGTACGGAGAGCTTGCATCCGCTCCTTAGCCGGCATATCAATCAGACTGGTGGTAGAGGTTTGTTGAGATTCTTGAGAAATTGATCTTGGTTTTCGAACAGCCCTCTTCTTCTGTCGAGGTCGGCTGGATTCCTCTGCAGTTTCTGATTCAGGGAAGACCTCAGCGTCATGGGCCTTCGAAGCCGGAATTTCTTCTTGTGGGACTTCGGTGGGGGGTGATGAAGATTTACCCGAAAGGAATTTCTCCAAATCCCTTCGGTCGATCGATGTGGGTTTTATCAAAGACACTGCAACAAAAAAAACATTCCTTTGAATCAGTTTACTAAAAGAAATCTCAGCAAATTATGTATCGATAAGAGTTTGGAACTCACATTTATGGTCATACAACCATGCTTGCTTACTCAGGAGTCCGAAGCTCCATTCCTTCAGGGGAATCTTCTCGAGAATACTCGCCATTTCTTTCATACGTTCCTCTGAAATGTCCCCGAAGTCCGCAGAAATCCGCTCGGAGATGGTCCATTCCGGAATAGAAAGGATTTTGGGTCCCTTCATGAAAAACCATTCTCTGTGCCACCCCTTGTTGCTCGAAGGAGTATCCATCAAAGATCGTTTTTCAAACTTGGCGTTGGGCTTGGGAGGCTGTTTGATCAGCACTTTAAAGCCTCGCTTCCGAGATTTCCCAACAAAGAAGAGAGTGAAAAAGGAATCAACTGTAGGGGGTATCCCCAGCTCATAACAAAATGCTATGAAAGCCAGAATGTGGATGTACGAATTCGGCACCAGTTGGGCGAACCCCACTCCGATAAATCCCAGAAGAGTAATTAGAAAAGAGTGAAGAGGAAATCTAACTCCCTTCTCTAAAACAGTTACCGGTACGGCAGTCCACCCATCAGGTCGATGATACATCCGTTCATGCGATGCTGGATCTCTCACCAGATGGGTGTCCGGAATCTGATAACTACTCTTAATGGTACGCAGCTCGATCTCGGTGATGATGGAAAGAGTATTGGCGTGAGGGTATTGTTCTTCACTCTCAAAAAACTCTGAAGGGTTGGGTAGTGGGTTTGGGGGGTTCCTGGCAGGGCTAACAGCGGTTTGGGGGTTTGGGTTTGAAACCGTCTTGGTAGGGCTGTGATTGGGAGGAATGGTGGAAATCGGAACTGCAGGAATGGGGGTGGTGTTGTCAGAGTGTTGAGACGCCATTGCTAAGATCTTGCAGGTAAGAGAGAAATCGGAAGGAAGGAGAGAACAATATGTGTACCAAATTCAAATTAAGCCGGTAAAGCCGTCAGAATCGAGGAAAGTTGGCTTTTATAGTAGGTGGTCTTTTCAAATTTTGCACGAAAACCAAGGGCGGCGCATTAATTGGAAGTAATGATGTGAGAGGGGAAGAGGTAGCGTCCGATTTTGGGTTTAATGAGTTATCCAAAGTGGGTTGGCGTCCATTGGATCTTCATTTTTCGTCCTTAAGGCTGATGGGCATGTGCCATTTGGGCTTCCGAATCTATTTAAATTAATGATTGTTGCTTATCAGTTGGGCCTCGGTGAGATTCCTTTTAGCCCCCTTCGGTTTATTACAAATCCCTTTCATTATGGACTTATATTATTTACAGTCTTCCACTAAACATCCTGTTTAATAAAAGACTGGGGGGCAATTTGGGTCATAATACTTTTCATATTGGGTCAGACCGAATGGGCTCGTCCTTTGGACTATGTTACTTTTGTCATGTTGGGTCAAATGATTTGGGCCCAGTTATTTGACTATGTTATTGGGCTTAGTCATTGGATTGGTCTATTATGCAGATTGTCTCTTATCATATCTTTGACCGGTAATCATCACAAAAGATAATAGTTGACTGTTATGTCTGCCACCTTTCTGCATGGCATTAATGAGGATGGGACTCAGATTACCGGCGATGGAAAACAGTGGTAGCAGGTAGGGAAGTGAGATACATACTTTCGGCTGAGATGACCAGGAGTGGGGGGAGGTGTCAGGAGATAGTGGGTGGCACGATAAACTGGGTCTAGATTACGTATGGGGCAAGGATCACACAAGAAAAAGAAGGTAACAAAACATTACACCACACACAATCATATTATTATTCTCTCTCAAGCACTAGACATTATATTCCTCTATTATTAACCTTGTGATCGTCTGTACTGACTCTCACGCCGGAGCTATCCCCCGACGGTTAGGCCGTCAAGATTTTGGTGTTGACTTGTTGAACTGTGCAGAATCAGAGCGTCTTACGTGATTAGGACGTGGGAGAAGATCTTGGCGTTAACAAAGGGAGATAAGGAAAGATTTATGAGCTTTTTGAACTTTGCCTGCCAGGTGTTCTGACCTTTGCCTGCCAAGTGTTCTGACTTCAGACTGAAAGAAAGAATTACATTGACTGGTTGGTGAGTCATGAAGTTACGAAACATTGGCTCTGTTAGCTGATCTTTATCTTCTTCATGACATACTCAACCACTATTTAACTAAGAGAGTTATTTGTCTGAAGCAAATGGAAAAAATAAGAAATAAACTATGGATAATAATGAGAAAATAGTGGCAATCGATGAGGCCGAGATCAACTACAGAGGAGTCAAGGCCATGCCCTTCATTTTAGGTTTAATTTGTTTGTTTTTCATCACTTAGGTTGGTCTTGATGCTTGAATATCTGCTTCTTCTTTTTGTTTCCTAATTTCTTCATGTTGGAAAATATATTTGTGAATTTTCAGGAAACGAGACGTTTGAGAAGCTTGGAGCCATTGGAACTTTATCCAACCTCCTGGTATATCTCACTACAGTTTTCAACTTAAAGAGCATCACAGCTACAACTTTTATCAGTGTCTTCAATGGCACCACCAACTTTGCCACCTTACTGGGGGCTTTCCTCTGCGACACTTATTTTGGTCGCTATAAGACCTTGGGATTCGCAACAATCGCCTCTTTTTTGGTACTTCCTAATTCCTTCAAGAAAAATTTTCTTATCAAGGAAATTGACACAAGAGCATGCATCTAATTTTATCTTTGTTCAAACTTTTTTTTCGTTTGTGAAGGGGTTACTTGTAATAGACCTAACCGCAGTATTCAAGTCGCTGCATCCTCCAGAGTGTGGATCAGAAGAGGATATTGTATGCACTGGACCAACAGCGTGGCAAATGTTTATTCTACTATGCGGCTTCGGCCTAATGGTGATCGGAGCTGGTGGCATTCGGCCTTGTAACTTGGCGTTTGGGGCGGACCAATTCAATCCCCACACCGAATCTGGATAAAGGGGAATCAACAGTTTCTTCAATTGGTATTTCTTCACTCTGACTTTTGCACAAATGGTATCGTTGACACTCGTGGTTTATGTGAAAACAGATGTAAGCTGGTCTATAGGACTGGCAATTCCTACCATTTTCATGTTAGTATCCGGTTTTATCTACTTCCTGGGCTCCAAAATATATGTAAAAGTGAAGCCTGAGGGCAGCCCTTTCACGAGTGTAGTCCAGGTGCTAGTGGTTGCTACTAAGAAGAGACGGTTGAAGCTGCCAGAACAGCCATGGCTGTCTCTCTTCAACTATGCACCAACTAAATCCATCAATTCCAAACTCGGCTACACAGAACAATTCAGGTCACTATAAACTCCAAAACTGTATGGTTTAATCTACATATTCCCGGAGTACTAATTTTGAACACATGTTATCAGATTTCTGGACAACACAGCCATTGTAAACACAAGACCAAAACGTCAATTCAGACGGATCAATAGCCGATCCGTGGAATCTCTGCACTTCGCAGCAAGTGGAAGAAGTGAAATGCCTATGCAGAGTAATCCCAATATGGGCAGCAGCTATTGTGTACTATATTGCAATAATACAACAGCAGCAATATGTAGTGTTTCAAGCCCTTCAATCCAACAGACATTTTGGGGACACAAACTTCAAAATCCCTGCAGCAACTTACACAGTATTCTCCATGCTCAGCCTCACACTCTTTCTACCAATCTACGACAGAGTTTTAGTCCCACAACTCCGTCGCATCACAGGCAAAGGAGGGATCACAATCCTCCAAAGGATCGGAGTCGGGGTAGTGCTAACAGTATTATCATCACTAGTGGCTGCTATAGTTGAAAATAGGAGGAGGAATTTGGCGCTTACAAAGCCAACTTTAGGATTTGAGCCGCATAGGGGCACCATTTCATCAATGTCGGGCTTATGGCTGGTACCTCAGCTAGCAATAGTTGGACTTGCCGAGGCGTTTACTTCAGTTGCCTTGGTTGAATTTTACTACAAACAGTTCCCAGAAAACATGAGAAGTATAGCAGGTTCATTCTTTTTTTGTGGATTGGCAGCGTCCTGCTATTTGAATGGCTTTTTGGTGGCGATAGTTCACCGGACTACAGAAGGGGCGGCCACAGGAAATTGGTTGCCGGAAGATCTTAATAAGGGAAGATTGGATTATTTCTATTACTTGGTAACTGCCCTTGGGGTCATGAATTCAGGTTATTTTCTGGTATGTGCCAAGTGGTACAGGTACAAAAGGACTGGAGCCGTTCTTATTTGAAAGAAAAAGACAACTGACGGTTGTTTGATTATTAGAGTGCAAGGTCAATTATGTTACCAAATTTATAGAAGCTTATACTCTATCAACTCTTTATTCACAGAGAGCTATCTTGTATTAATATATATATGATTTCTGTTGCCAAAATAACTAAACACTGCTATTTTGAACTTGTTGGAAGATGAACAAGCAAGTTATATGAATATTTTAGTAGCCATTTTTTTTATGGGGACAAAATTACTGTGAGGATATAAATAATTTTTTATATGCATCTGGTTACAGTGATAAATATCAACAATATATACATACATCTATTTATATACTCCAAATTAACTCCTAAATAAGTTTTTCTAATCATAAATTTGTTCAAACAAAAATATATTTTACTCCATTCAAATCGGCACATTTTGTATAATAAATCACTGAATAAAAAAATGCAACTGAATTATTAAAAAAACTGCAATTGTCCCGAAACGTCCGTCAATAAAGTGATAAAATTTCATACGTGTCCGTGAGAAAAAAAAATGATCCTGATGAATGGCCGGAGATGAAATTCTCTACAGGAAGTTCCGGTAGCGTCGAATCTACAGAAGCTACCTTCTGCAGCTAATTCTTGGGATCAGTGAAGCGCCGCAAAGAAGAAATAAGAAGATATCTAAGGATCCACAGAGTGTGGCGGCGAAATTACCGGTCTTCAAATTCTTATCGGTAGTATCCCTCATTTTCTCAAAGCCGGAAAAGATGTCGAACGTGTTAGCGCCGGAGCTCTCGTCTACCTTGCCGTTGTCCTCGAAAACCTCACTGCTAAGGTATGCCCAATTTTATTACCCTCTTTCCTCAATTTTGATTCACAACCAAAATTCCCAATTTCTAGGGTTTCATAGATGACTGTGATATGAATTGTATAAGGACTGAGTTGGCTCAACACATTCAATTGGTAGCGAGGAAGGATGAAAAGCTGAACAAGCTTGAAGCTTCTTGAAGATGTTATCAATTTCCAACGGAGGTATGTTGCCCAATTTATAAGTATTCTATATTATTTTATTACATATTTATTTATAAAATGATCTAATTAATTAATAAATTCTTAAATAAGTATTCTATATTGTTTTATTACATATTTATTTATAAAATGATATAATAAACTAATTAATAAAAGACAACAATAATTGGACGGTGTGTGAAATGAATTCTTAAATAAGTATTCATTATTATTTTATTACATATTTATTTATAAAATGATATAATAAAATAATTAATAAATATAATAATAACACATTATTTAAGAATACTTTTGTACACAAGACTCGAGGCATAATTATGTGATGCCAATGACAGCAGCCTTTTGGTTGGGAGTGATTCTTGGGCGACGGGGCTGGCGACCGGTCCAATTTTTTTTATTTTTTTTTATTTTTTTTTAAAATGTCTCTTAAATAGTTTATAAAATTTATTGAAATTGAAATTTTTATAGAAAAAAATATTTTGAATGTCATTTAGATACATATAAAAAATATATTTTTTTCTGTAAAAATTTCAATTTCAGTATATTTTATAAATTATTTTGGAGACATTTAAAAAAAAAAAAAAAAAAATTGGATCGGTCGGCGCCCCCCTTGACTTTTTCTTTGATGAACGTAGACGAGCAGAAACTTGTTTTCAGCACTGAATTCTCCAAGCTACTACTCCTTAAATATGGGCTTTTTAAATTATAATTATAATTAAATGCCTCAAAAATAGCTTCTTTCTTTATCCAAGTAAATTACTTGCAAATAAAAATCCAGTGACAAGAACCACAACCATGAACAATCAAAAACCGTCTTAATAAAGCTTTCAATGTACTATCTCAAATCATTACTCCCTCCCTTCCTTAATATAAATCGTTTTAAAAAAATATTTTTATTCTTTAATATAAATCGTTTAAAAATTTCAAGTAAACATTTAATATTAACCCAAATAATAAATATAATTTTAATTCTCCAATTATTTTTTGCCCAATTATTTCCTTAATATTTGTGTACAATTTTAAAACGACTTATATTAAAAAACAGAACAGACAGTATTTATTACGAAAAATTTTGATAGAAGAAAGGATAAAAGATGATACGACCAAAAACTGCGCTTGTCTATATAGACATTAAATACCAACATAATTACGGTCTTTTTTCCCAATTTAGGCATATAAATATTGCATGGGAAATGCGGGCCCAGATATGATTCGAGGACATTTTATAAAAATTAAGTGGAAAAAAAGAGACAAAAAAACACCCCAAGTGCAGAAGATAAAAAGCACAATCTCACTAATTCAAATGGTTGTTTCAAGGCAACCCACAACTACATGCTGATTGTGTCGCTCTTAAATTGCGCCTGTGAGGTAATATTCTCTCTCTCTTAGACAGTGTACGATTGCTGAATTGTATCTATATCAAGACCCTTCAATCTCACCACCGACTCAACGTGACCTTTCAGTGTGTGTAGTTCTCTTAACCTGGAAAGCAAATCAACAAAACTACATACGGTTACCATCAGCTAATAAAATCAAATATGCATATACCCAAAAAGCTGGACTCAACTGAACAATCAAAAATCGAGTCTTGCTTCATGGTACAGTAATATCATGCTAACAATGATAAAGATTTCAAATCCATTCACAAATCTGAAAGTGCTGCTTTCAATTTAACTACTTACCTCGCAATTTCAGCTCTTCTTTTAGCTTCTTCAGCCATCTGATTGAGCTCCGTGAAATTGTTTCGGTCATTAAACATTTTGGTGTCAGGTACGTCAAGCCCATGAAGGGTTCTTTGTGCATGTGCCCATTTAAGCTCACGTTGTTCCTTTCCGAAATCCTTTTGCCTAGTGAAAGCAATCTGCAAAACAAGACCATCATAAAGAAGAGCATATATAGATAATTATTATGAAAACACATCAATTGTGATACCCCAGAGCATATCAGAGAACCATTCATACCCTTCGCTCTAGAACAAGATCCCAGGCCCTTCCACTTAGAGCGTATCGGATAAAGAACTTTATGATATCAAGAGGGATATAGAAGATGATATTATAAAGCCAAATTACGCCAGCCCAACCCCATCCAATTCCTTCAATAGCAGCAAAACTCCAATTTGCATAAACCGCAATCAAAGTAGCAATCTGGTTGTAATGAAAAATAAAAATAATAAGATTTTCATTCAATCACTCAAAAGGAAAAAGCAGAAATGTGAAAGCATAGTTAACTCACCAATTGAGCAACCGCAAAGGCCACGACAAGTAACACACCAGGACGCTCAACGAAGGACCAACTTCGAGATCGTGTGACAAATATTAGGGCCTGACTAATAGTGCTCACTTGAAGATATATGGCTGAAGCAAGCTTTCTAAAATCATCATGAGCCGTTTTCTCAAGAGATGCCACCCCAAACACATTCTGCCAGGTTATAAAAAAGAGCAAATCATCAATATGTCAAAAATTATCACCATCACTGAACCAATATAGCATTAGATGCTGCCAAAATAGCAAACCCAAACAGAAAATCAATACACGTGACAAAACATAAAATTATGAGACTAAATGAGAATGTCAACTCAGCTATATTAATTCTAACCCCCATCAAAGAAAGTGAGGTTATTCATGTGAACAAATAGTGGAGACAGGTTTCATGAGAAGATTGAGTGTGACAATCAAACTTATCTATTGTAGCATAAAAAAGAACTACATTACGACATAAAAAAGAACACTAAGGAGTCATTAAAATTTATCAACTGCAAAAGATATTAACAGGAGGATATGAAAGATTTATAATCATCCAGGTGCATCCTTTATGTAAAATCATCTTGATGGCAATTGGAAGATTTGCGTACCGGGAAGAAGTTTGTTTTATATGCAGCCCAAAAGAATATAACAGTCATCATTGCCAAGTAACTACCAAGAACGATGCCAGTTGTAAAAATCTCAGCAAGCTTCCAGCTGTCTGGCAGAGGAGATGGTTTCACCCTATCCTTCGATATTGTCATGATGGTACCTGGGATAAAACAGCTGCTAGTTAGAGGCAAAGCATCTCTGATTACACAGAAGAATTGCAAGGGTCCGCTTAATCCCCGTTTAGGCGCTAGGCGGTCCCTCTACCACCTGGATTTGGCTGGCCACCTAGGCGAAATCAGACCTCTACCACATCGATTTTAAAAGCTTTGAAGCTCTACAAAACTAGAAATGAATTTGCTAAGCATATTATATTTTGGTAATTTTTCATGTATATTTTAAAAAATTACATATATATGCTTTGTGTAGATAGAAAATTAAATAAATAAATAACATTGCCTATGAAAAAGCCTAGTCCGCCTAAAAAAAGGTCTACTAATTAACCATAGCAACCGGTGGCATAGTAATTAACATCTGCCCTTGATAATGAATATGGTTTAGCTCCATTTTGCCCTTCAAATTCCATGAGATAACATATACATCTGGGAACCACAAAGTTTGCAGTGTTCGTGGGAGAAGAAAAAACTAACCATCATTAAGGATTGCAATGATGAGCACCATAAAAGGTGGAAAGTCAAATTTCCATATCAGAGCCAGCAACATAAAACCAAGCTGTCAAGAACAAAATGTGTATGGGGTACAAAATTATATGTCGAGAATTTTGTAATAATGACGCATATAATAAAGGATCCAAAATAAGGACAATGAGATGCCATTTATAAGACAACTCCTCCCAATAACTTACCACTATACGAATTGTAATAGAGACCGCATATATCTGCCAAAGAGGAGAAGAAAGAAGGGGTAAAGTTGAGCTTAAAAAAGTCAGACTATATAGGGCTTTTAGCCATATACAAAACATCAGGATAGAGACCCCCAATGATAAAGGTGTAATAAGATGTAAACCAGCCTGGAGTAGAATTAATTAAATTTCAAGAATATACACCTTTATCAAAACTAAAGGTTACCGTATAATTTTTCATTCTCTGAAAGATTGCCCGACTGGTCAAAACAGCACTAATGATAACGCTGAGTCCCGGTTCAGTGAGGACAATATCAGAAGCACTACGAGCTGCATCAGTCGCATCAGCCACAGCAATCCCAATATCAGCCTTCTTAAGAGCAGGAGCATCATTAACGCCATCACCAGTCATTCCGCATATGTGTTTCCTAGCTTGCAAGCGCTTTACTATCTCATATTTATGCTCTGAAAACAATGAAATCAAATCATACAAGCAATTTGGGGAACCAAATTGTAAAATGTAGCATGCATAGATCATTCCACCAAATATAAATGTAACATAAGAAAACACATAATGGCATACCAGGGAAAACACCAGCAAATCCATCTGCTTTCTCTATGAGCTCGTCAATTGGTAAAGCAGCAATAGACTCATCCTTGTCCTGTCCCAACAAAGCAGAAGAAGGATACATGTTGGTTCCCATTCCCAAGCGGCGTCCAGTTTCTTTTCCTATTGCCAGCTGATCCCCTGTTACAAATTTCAAGTTCAGCAATTGGAAAGTAGATCTGACTTTTTTCTGAAACGATATTATGAACCACGATTTTGATAATGTCAATTTTATCCAAATATTTCAAGTCCCTACTTTTTTCAGGACAACTAAAGAGAATCAACGGATGATAGGAGAAACCATTCCCATACGAAGCCTTTTTAGTATACGAGGTTTATTTTCATAATACCTACCCAATCATGATAATTGATCAATAAATGAAAGACAAGAGACACTAGAATTGCATTACCTAAACGTTATACCCTGAGTTATATACTTATATTTATGCTCGACTTCTGTAACCACGGCCTTTTGAATTAAGGCCTTCTCTATTAGTGTCCATTTTGATGCAATTCAAGAGAAGAGATCAATAGATGCTTGTTCACTTAGTACATTATAATTATAGGCTCAATCCCCATAGATCTATGGGCTGTAATGTAAAATATCAGAGGGAACCTCTAAAATTAGAGCACCTAGCAAAGGATGTCTAAGGTTTAGGTGGGGTATGACTTAGCCAGCACCCCCCCTCCAGTCCATCCACCCCTGTTCACAACCTAGTCCAAGTAGTAAACTCATAAATACCATTATTCTGTTTGTAGCCAATAATTGTGCAGAACGATTATATAAATAACAGAAATTTAATAAGTACCATAATTTTGGATTGCGTTCATCAGTTTAGCAGGCACAACTTGAAATGAAAATCTTTAAAAAATTAAAAACAAAAACAAAAAATATTCAACTTTTGCATCATTGCCACAAAACACACCTAGAATTTACACCAACTGTTGTCACATACTTTTGGGGTGCTAATTTAAAAACATATTATAATATCATATATTAAATACAGTATGAGTTGGATATTTTCTTGTGATATATATGTTTTAGTATTTTTACAATACTTATCCACACTAAACATTGACTATAACCCATAAAAAGTATGCACCTGTGATCATTTTAACATTTACTCCAAGATTTAAAGCCCTCCTTATCGTCTCTGCACTGTCATGCCTGGGTGGATCAAAGAGAGGCATGAGACCTATAAACTGCCAAGGTCCCCCAGGGCTCTCTTTCCTCCCCTCTGGAACTTCCTGCATGGAAAAGGAGCATAATTAAAAAATATCACGAAGATATTTCAGTTTACATCGCATAGAGAATCATGAAATATAAATAAAAACAATTTACCTGGTATGCTACAGCAAGTGACCGCAAACCTCGGTCCGCAAACTTATCAATTATAGAATGAACCCTACGCTCAATATCTGACTTATTGTGTGCAAGATTTAATATCTAAAGCAATATCAAAGGTAAAAAATTAGGTTATTGACTGACAAGAGAAGATACAGTCACATGACTAAGCATGCTAAGAATGATACCTGCTCCGGAGCACCTTTGCTGACCCTATGCATTTTACCTTGGCTGTCAAGATAAGTCAAAGCTGTACGCTTGTCAGTGGGATTGAAGGGAAGGAAGTGTAGTTCTTGAATACCAGCACGTGCCTGTCATGGTGACAATTCCCAAAGCAAAGAAGCAACTTAAATGAGCATCAGTCACCAAAACAAATCTGCAAGCAAGTTCTGATATTTGATTATTCACCTCCTTAGGATCAGCCAGCATACCAACTATAGCAGAATCTATTGCATCCTGGTTTTCTGTTCGGGAGGCTCGAGCTGCCATCAGAACAACAGTATCTGCATCTACTCCTTTGGCAAATACCTGAGAAAAGAAATCAGGCATGCGGTTAGACGTGAGCTAAAATTTTCTCACCAAGAAAATGGGTACAGAGTGGCCCAAATAAACTAACCTCAATAAGATTCTTATCAACTGTAAGCTTGTTCAATGTCAAAGTTCCAGTCTTGTCACTACAAAGCACGTCCATACCCGCCATCTCTTCTATTGCTGTCATTCTTTTCGTAATTGCACCCTGTCATTATCAAGGTATCCTTTCACACACCAGAATCCAATACTGCATTAACCAAAGCAACCAAGGAAATCTAACAAACCTGCTGAGCCAAGCGATGAGAACCAATGGCCATTGTTACTGATAAAACTGTGGGCATGGCAATTGGAATTCCTCCAATAAGAAGAACAAGAAGATTGTCAATTCCAGGGCGATACTTCCTATCTTGAATGGGGTACTGTACGATAATCTCTATAATCATCCCCACAGCAATTGAGCATATACAAAAATTTCCAATTGCAGTCAAGACCTATTCAGTTCAAGAATGAAATAATATCAGAACTGATTTTCTAAAGGACAAGGCAACTCAAGAATAAACACAACAGTTCTATTTACTTGCCTTCTGAAAGTGGCCCACTTGGTTAGTAGAATCAACAAGGTGAGCGGCCTTTCCAAAGAAAGTGTGAACCCCAGTGGCAATTACCACAGCCTCGATCTCTCCCTGTTTGCAAGTAGAACCAGAGTAAACGCCATCCCCAGGGCCTTTGGTTACAGGAAGAGACTCACCAGTCAAAGCAGACTGCATATTGTGAAAAAGATAACTTCAGCAACAGTTATAAGACTTGACCAATTCAACAGAAAGATTACCTACAAGGCAATGCTAATAGCACACCCACCTGGTCAATTTTCAATGGATCACCATCAAGCAGACGAGAATCAGCAGGTACTATATCTCCGAGTTTTATACTGATTATGTCCCCAGGCACTAAAATAGCAGCATCTTCCTCGTTCCACCTTCCATCTCGAAGAACCTTCATGACAATGACAATTAAATAAATACCACCTAAATTTTACACATTAAAACTCAACAATCCTTAATTTGATCATAACTACATTATATTATTGCATTTTGTTGAGAAGTCAAGAGGAGGTGGTTGAGTGGTGGAAGTCAAAGGAACATTCCCCCCTGTTTGGGAGACAGAGAAAAGGGTGACCGAAGTCAAAGTGGAGGGATGTCCTTCCTCTCCACGCCCACAAATTCCTTCCATCCCTATAATACGCAAAAAAGGCAAATTATATAATCACCCATTTTAATTTTATTGCATCATGGGCTTGCAATCTTAACCAATTATAGTTGATATAATGATAAAATTACAGTACATCCAAACAATGAAAAGTGACTTCCTGTTCCCCATCCCTTACTCGTCCTATCAGTTCTACCAAAACAAGGGTAAAGGAAAGAGCAACCCTTCCCCAAGGG
The DNA here is from genome assembly GCA_016801055.1 of Panax notoginseng. NCBI lineage: Eukaryota > Viridiplantae > Streptophyta > Magnoliopsida > Apiales > Araliaceae > Panax > Panax notoginseng. The sequence goes on from CM029012.1 coordinate 278,405,944, forward strand.
AAACTCTATCTCCGGTATACCAACCCCTCCCCTCTCCTTTTCCTTTATCATACCAAATGAATAGTTAAGAGTTTATTGTACTAAATTTACAAGAAATGAAAAATTAAACTCTAATACCTTTGCTTTAGGAGCAAGACGCGCCATGAGAGCAGCAGCTGCATTGCCTGCATTGTTCTCCTCGATAAAACTAATAGTTGAGTTAATGGCTAGCAAAGTAATGATACCCACAAAATCTTGCCAATCAGGAGGCTTTCCCTGCAAGTAGTTAAGAACATATGGTTGGCTGAATTTTAAAGGACCAAATTTGAATGATAAAACTAGATGAATCAAAAAGAGTGTATCTTACGCCTCCGTTGGCAAGGGCAATTGCCATGATTGCAGCAGCTTCCATAACCCATGACAGAGGGTTCCACATAAACCCCAAAAACTTCAAGAATTTGCTCTCCTAAACACGTCACGATAAAGGAAAATGTGAAGATACAAGGTATAACATTTAAACAAAGTTCAAACAGAGATAAACATGGATTTAAACTCTAGGAAAAAGTTTATAAAATCAGAGTTTCATCGCACAATGAATGAAACAAGCACATAAAACAAAAGACAGGGAAAACACAGGCAAGACAAGAAAAGGAAAGACAATGGTGCTAGCATCAAGCTAAAAACCCACAAATAATTACAATGAAGTTGAGAATTAAGTATTTTTAAGACCAGAATGGGAAAAATCTTTGAAAGAAGAATATGGTTCCGGAGAAAAATAGGCACCTTTTTCTCCTCAAGCTTGTTGTGACCGAAAATTGTTAACCTCTCTTGAGCACCCTCACTGGTGAGACCCTCTTTGCTACATCTCAGATTTTCAAAAACTTCTTCAATGGGTATGCTTTCCTGCACGCACAAAGAGTATAAATCCATCAAAAAACACCAACAAACAACCAAAATTAATCCAAACAAAGAGCAATAAACAATTCTCAGATCCATTACCAAATCCACAGTTTCTTTCAACACAGCTTCAAGAACTTCAGACTTTTCCTCCATCTTTCTCTCTCTAACTCCCTATCTATCTATCTCTCTAAATTCTTTCACGATAAAATCAGTTGAAGATCAAAACCCATCAAGGAAATTCAACTTCTGTGATGAAATTTTCACCCACCCATCAATAAGACTTGAATTTGAAAATTAAACTTATGATCTGGAGAAGAAGAATGGTAGACCCACGAACACCAAAGTTGAACCGGCTGAGAGACGAGACGAGTAGTAATAGTTGCAGACTTGCAGTCCACAGCCTCTTCCCATTTTTAGCCTTTATTTACCAAATATCGAAACCTACCAAAAAAACAACAAAAACATAATAAAAAAATAAATAAATCATTATTTTAGGGTGTGCAAATTATACGTAAGACCCCAACTTTTATAAATAAAGATGAATTTTCTATAAATATCATTTTTGAATATTATGGAGTTAATTTGATATAATGTTATAGTTGTGGGTAATATTTATAAATTTTGCAAAGTAAGCAAGTTGTTATAAAATATTCGTTTGGTCGGAGAATATTCTTTTTGTCGGGGAATATTCGTACGACGGCACAATCATTGGTGGACCCCACAACGGAATTATTGTCGGATTGAGAAAACGACAGAATTATCTTTCTATAAAAATAACGGCTGAGGTGTTACCGTTAAAACCGTTAAAACTGTTGAACTACTCGGTAGTAAAAGTACAGTAATACGCGTGGTTGCATAGTAGCACACGGTATTGATTATTGATGCTTACGTGAGAAGTCACTCAGCTATACTCAATTATTGCTACAGTAATTGCTGCATCATATCTCTTAAATTATTGTCATAGTATCATCTGTATAATATGTTATATTATTAAATCAATAATTGAGACTTTGTGGTAAGTTTGGTTATTTTATGGGGGGCCATATGTCATCATCTAAGAGTCTCTTCGTCAATAGTAATTACCGTCGTCAATAGTAATTACCTTCGTCAATAGTATTTACCTTGGTCAATAGTAATTACCTTCGTCAATAGTATTTACCTTGGTCAATAGTAATTACTTTCGTCAATAGTAGTTGTCCCTTCAATATTACCAAGAGTCATTTGACCCTTCGTTAAGACCAAGAGTCATTTGACCCTTCGTTAAGACCAAGAGTCACCCTCGGTTTTTCTATAAATAGAGGCCTAGAGCTTCATTATTTTTCACGAATTCATTCAAGCTATAGAGAGAGAAAGTATAGAGAGAATAAGAGAGAGAGAATAAAAGTATTCTGCTACATCACTTTTCAAATATCCAGTTCTTTTAAGGTAGGGAATATTATTTCTTTTATATTCATGAAGAGAACTTCTGTTATTCCATTCGTTATTATTCTGTTGGAATAACCAGTATACGCGGTCTACCCTATACTTGGTGACATTCTTCTATTATTCTGTTGGAACATCCTGTCTGTGTGTTTTACACCGGACCTGGTTCCGTTTATTATTCTGTTGGAACATCCTGTCTGTGTGTTTTACACCGGACCTGGTTCCGTTTATTATTCTGTTGGAACATCCTGTCTGTGTGTTTTACACCGGACCTGGTTCCGTTTTTATTATTATTCTGTTGGAGCATCCTGTCTGTGTGTTTTACACCGGACCTGGTTCCATTATTTATTATTCTGTTGGAATAACCTGTCTGTGCGATCTATCGCATGCATGGTTATTTCTTTTGTTATTCCATTCTTTATTATACTCAGTTGGTTAAGTTTTGACTTCTATACTCCATGAAATTTGTGGAATATCCTTGATAGTTGCGTTTCATCCAGTATCTTTTCAAGAAAATATTCTTCTAAGCATTCTTGAATTTTACTCCACAATGCAGTATCATGTTGACAATTTGGACGTTGTTAATTCCTGGATAAATTAATTCTTGAACTTGTTTTATTGAATTCTTATATCATTGTCATCATCCTCATGTTTATAAAATGTTGAAAGTCATCTGTGGCATGTAGTGCATAGATGGACTTGGTATGATTATGACCAGGGATTATTCGGTATAATCATGACCGTAATGTTACAAATGATGTGGTAAAAGTCATCATTGGCCCGTAATGCATTGATGGACAGTTGTTGGCATGATCATGACCATTAATGAATACACGAATATCCTTGGCCGTAGTGCAGGGGTGATTCGATGATGTGGATTATTTTATTAAGCTGAGTCCCAGCGATCACAGTGTTGAAAAACTTTTTAAATCATAAAAGATAGTAGAGTTTATTTTCTACTTGACTCTTTTAATGGATTGCTTGTTCCGCTACAGTTAAACTTGATGTCTATTATATTTTATCAGTTTAACATTGTTGAAGGCTAATGATAATTTATTCTGCATTATCTTAGTCATAATATTTCTTACTGGGCTAGTTGAGCTCACCCTTTCTTTCACTGTTCTCTTCAGGAAATGAGAACGTAGCTGGGGCAAGTCGGGGAACGGAGTGATGGTCCGAATGATAGTATTAGTTAGTAGTCCTCACTATTCTATGTAATGGTGTGTTAATAAATGTAATGAGGACTCCTTTTGAGTATGAATACTCTCTAGAAGATAATATTTGTATTCAAACTCACAGTTTATGTTTTGTCGTATTGTACACGACAGTTGTATTAATCAGTTGTATTTGTATTCTGTACTATGTATCTGACGACCCAAGATGGGTGATGTATACCTAATTTTGGGGGCGTCACAGTTGGTATCAGAGCTTAGGGATATGATCCCTGGCTAAGATGTGAGAATAGAACTAGGAGGGGAGAGACGGGGAATTCCTTCGCTAGTATGACATACCTAAGTTTATTTGCATGGTATTTAATTGGTCGGTCATAATATAAGGATAATATATGACATATCAATTAATTTTTATTTTGTGGCAGTATCTGAAAATGGCATCTGAGAACGTTGAGAATAGCAATGGAGCACAGACGACTGTTGATTCACCACATATCAATAATCAGGATAATGTGCATCAGGAAGGTGTCAATCCTCATGCAAACAACAACACTGACCAAATGATGAATGATCAAATGTTCAGAGGCTTTATGCAATTCATGCAACAACAGGTGAAAGCGGCTCCTGTCCACAACGTAGGTGGAAATACTGGAAACTCTCTGGCGGTCACCGCTAAACAGTTTAAGGAGCTGGGACCACCGGAGTTTAAGGGAGAACCCAAACCACTTGTAGCTGAAACATGGATAAAGCAGATCACCAAGATATTTGATGTCTTGGGTTGCTCCGAGGAGCAAAAGGTTCCCTTTGCCGCCTTTATGTTGCGAGGAGAGGCAGATTACTGGTGGGAATCGATAAAGCGTACTCAACCTGCCGCACTGAAGATGTCCTGGGAGAAGTTCCAAGAGCTGTTTAACGACAAATACTTTCCCGAGAGTATTCGTCACATGAAGGAGGTGGAGTTCATCAAATTGGAGCAGAATAATATGACCGTGTCGCAGTACGAGGCAAAATTTGCGGAGTTATCCCGGTTTGCGTCCCACCTGGTGGATAATGAAGAAAGAATGACGCGGATGTTTTTAAGAGGTTTGAAGCCGGAGATACGTCAACATCTTGTTTCTCATAAACTGTGTTTGTATTCAGATGTTGTAAATAGGGCTCAGTTGGTGGAGCGCGATAACGAGACAACGCAACCAAAAGAGAGCAGCCGGCAAAATGATAATACCAGTGAGAGCAGTCATCGAAGCGGTGACAACAAGCGTGGAGGGAATCAACAGGCCAGAAATGGTAACCACTTCGGTGGTAATCAGGGCCAAAACAATAAGAATGGACATTTCAAGAAGAGGAGATTCAACAATGATGGAAAGACGTCAGCACCAGCATCTGTCGTTAAGGAAGGAGAACGACCACCTATCATATGTTTCAAATGCGGAGGGGAGGGGCACATCAGTCCAAACTGCGCGATGCCGTCCAAAGCATGTTATAATTGTGGAAGAGAAGGTCATTTAGCCCGATTTTGTCGTTTACCGAAGACAAATTCAGCTAGGATGGAGGAACCAAAAGCCGTCCCAGAAAAGTCAAAACCTATTGTGCAAGGGAGAGCGTTTGTTGTGAACTCCCAGAGAGCAAGGAACCCGAATGAGGTCATCACGGGTAAGCTTATCATAAACTCTAAAGAAGTTTATACTTTATTTGATACCGGTTCAACCCATTCTTTTATTTCTCCTACTTGCGCTCATCGATTAAATTTGATTCCGGAGAAATTAGACTTTGACTTATCTGTGGAAACTCCGTTGGGAGAAACCTTCATTACCTCCACTGTTTATAAGTCTTGTTTGGTTCAAGTTGGTACCCACACATTACCTATCGATCTGATTTCATTAAAAATACTTGCATTTGACGTGATTCTAGGGATTGATTGGTTAACTACTCATTATGCAAAAATTGATTGTTTTCGTAAGATTGTTAGTTTTCATATTCCTAATCGACCTATTATGCGAATTCAAGCAACCAAACCATTAAAATCAATCGCTGTCATCTCAAGCCATAAAACTATTCGTTTATTGAAAAACGGATGTCAAGCTTTCTTAGCTCATGTCACAGATCTAAACAAAAATACGTCAGTTTTGAATGATATTTCTATTGTTAATAAATTCCCTGACGTATTCCCTGAAGAACTTCCTGGCCTACCCCCAGAGCGTGAAATTGAATTTTGTATCGATCTTGAACCCGGTACAAAACCCATTTCCAAAATCCCATATCGAATGGCTCCTATTGAACTTCAGGAGTTAAAGATCCAACTGCAGGAATTGTTAGACATTGGCTTTATTCGTCCTAGTACTTCTCCTTGGGGAGCTCCTGTTCTATTCGTGAAGAAGAAAGATGGAAGTATGCGACTTTGTATTGATTATCGGGAGTTGAATCATGTCACCATCAAAAACAGGTACCCATTGCCACGTATTGATGACCTGTTTGACCAGTTGCAAGGAGCACAATTCTTTTCAAAGATCGATCTTCGTTCTGGATATCATCAGCTGAAGGTTAGAACTGAGGATATTCCAAAGACTGCCTTCAGAACTCGGTATGGGCATTATGAATTCTTAGTTATGTCTTTTGGATTGACTAATGCTCCTGCTGCCTTCATGGATATGATGAACAGGGTATTTAAGGAATATTTGGATCACTTTGTGGTCGTCTTTATCGATGACATCCTTGTTTATTCCAAAAGCCGTGACGATCATGAGCAACACTTGAGGCTGGTACTCCAAAAGCTTCGTGAATACAAGCTTTATGCCAAGTTGAAGAAATGCGAGTTCTGGCTGGAGGAGGTAGCATTCCTTGGGCACGTAGTATCAAGTCGTGGAATATCGGTTGACCCGGCAAAGATTGAAGCTATTCAAAGCTGGGAGCAACCTAAATCAGTGACCGAGGTACGTAGCTTTCTTGGTTTAGCTGGTTATTATCGGAGATTCGTGGAAGGATTTTCTCGAATCGCTACTCCGTTAACTCAGCTGACTCGAAAAGATACAAAGTTCGGTTGGAGCGAAGAATGTGAGCAGAGTTTTCAAGAACTCAAGAGGAGACTCATTTCAGCACCTGTTCTAACAATACCATCTGGCTCGGAGGGATTTGTCATCTACAGTGATGCTTCGAGCAAAGGGTTGGGATGCGTTCTCATGCAACATGGAAAAGTCATAGCCTATGCATCAAGACAACTCAAGGAATATGAGAGGAATTATCCTACTCATGATCTAGAGTTGGCAGCTGTTGTCTTTGCACTTAAAATTTGGAGGCATTACTTGTATGGAGAGAAAGTGGAGATCTTTACGGATCATAAAAGCCTCAAATATTTCTTCACTCAAAAGGAACTCAACATGCGACAACGACGTTGGCTTGAACTGTTGAAAGATTATGATCATACCATTCAATACCATCCTGGAAAAGCGAACGTGGTAGCTGACGCATTGAGTAGAAGATCATATGCGGGTACAAGTGCAATATTAACAACGCAAAGGCCCATTTTGTGTGACTTGCAAAGGATGGAGATAGAGTTGAAGACTCCAGGGACCCATGTGATGATGACGAATATACGAGTAGAACCGACTTTAATCGATAAAGTTAAAGCTGCTCAAGCTACAGACCTGGAGCTGATGCGTATGAGGAAGAAAGTGCAAGAAGGTGTTATGCCGGAAGCAAGAATCGATGAGGAAGGAATACTTCGAGTCAACTCCAGACTTTGTGTTCCTAACAACCCTGATTTAAAGTATGAAATCATGATGGAGGCGCACAACACACCGTTTGCAATCCATCCTGGAAGTACCAAAATGTATCATGATCTTCGTCATACATTTTGGTGGAGCAATATGAAGAGAGAGATAGCGTTGTTTATCTCAAGGTGTCTAACTTGTCAACGAGTCAAAGCGGAGCATCAAGTACCAAAAGGTCCATTGCAACCACTTGAAATTCCAGAATGGAAGTGGGAGCACATTACCATGGATTTCGTTACCGGTCTTCCTAGGGTTTCTCAAGGTATTGATGCGATTTGGGTCATTGTTGATAGATTGACCAAGTCTGCTCATTTCTTACCGATACGAGAAATTTATACACTTGAACGTCTTGCTCGTATGTACATAAACGAGATTGTAAGACTGCATGGTATGTCAGTATCCATAATTTCTGATCGAGACCCAAGATTCACTTCACGATTTTGGGTTAGTTTACAAAAAGCTATGGGCACGGAGTTACGATTTAGTTCAGCATATCATCCTTAGACGGACGGACAATCAGAGAGGACTATTCAAACTCTTGAAGATCTATTAAGACTCTGTGTCTTTGACTTTAAGGGAAGTTGGGACAAGTTCTTACCATTGGTGGAGTTTTCCTACAACAACAGTTATCAAGCAAGTATTGACATGGCTCCATTCGAAGCATTGTATGGAAGAAAATGTCGTTCTCCAGTATGCTGGGATGAGGTGGGCGAAGCAACGTTGTTGGGACCGGAGTTGGTACGTATGACTACAGAAAAGATTCAAACGATCCGACAACGTATAAAAACCTCACAAGATCGACAAAAGAGTTATGCTGATCTTCATCAAAAGGATGTGGAATTTGATGTAGGAGATCATGTGTTCTTACGTGTTGCTTCATGGAAAGGAGTTACGAGATTTGGAAAGAGAGGAAAGCTAAATCCTCGATTCATCGGTCCATTTTTAATCCTCGATCGAGTAGGAACTGTGGCTTATAGACTCGCTTTACCGCCAAGTATGTCTCGTGTTCATAATGTTTTCCACATATCCATGTTACGCAAATATGTGGAAGACCCGAACCGCATTATTGAGTTAGAACCGGACGAAATAGCGGAGGATTTGACGTATGAAGAAGTTCATGTTCAAATCTTGGATAAGAAGGAACATATTCTACGCTCCAAGGTTATACCTCAAGTCAAAGTTTTGTGGAGAAATCACGATGTTGAGGAAATGACTTGGGAGTTAGAATCAGAAATGAAATCAAGGTATCCTTACCTCTTCGACATACCAGGTACGTACCCTAATTTCGAGGGCGAAATTTCATAAGAAGGGGAGGTTGTAAGACCCCAACTTTTATAAATAAAGATGAATTTTCTATAAATATCATTTTTGAATATTATGGAGTTAATTTGATATAATGTTATAGTTGTGGGTAATATTTATAAATTTTGCAAAGTAAGCAAGTTGTTATAAAATATTCGTTTGGTCGGAGAATATTCTTTTTGTCGGGGAATATTCGTACGACGGCACAATCATTGGTGGACCCCACAACGGAATTATTGTCGGATTGAGAAAACGACAGAATTATCTTTCTATAAAAATAACGGCTGAGGTGTTACCGTTAAAACCGTTAAAACTATTGAACTACTCGGTAGTAAAAGTACAGTAATACGCGTGGTTGCATAGTAGCACACGGTATTGATTATTGATGCTTACGTGAGAAGTCACTCAGCTATACTCAATTATTGCTACAGTAATTGCTGCATCATATCTCTTAAATTATTGTCATAGTATCATCTGTATAATATGTTATATTATTAAATCAATAATTGAGACGTTGTGGTAAGTTTGGTTATTTTATGGGAGGCCATATGTCATCATCTAAGAGTCTCTTCGTCAATAGTAATTACCGTTGTCAATAGTAATTACCTTCGTCAATAGTATTTACCTTGGTCAATAGTAATTACCTTCGTCAATAGTATTTACCTTGGTCAATAGTAATTACTTTCGTCAATAGTAGTTGTCCCTTCAATATTACCAAGAGTCATTTGACCCTTCGTTAAGACCAAGAGTCATTTGACCATTCGTTAAGACCAAGAGTCACCCTCGGTTTTTCTATAAATAGAGGCCTAGGGCTTCATTATTTTTCACGAATTCATTCAAGCTATAGAGAGAGAAAGTATAGAGAGAATAAGAGAGAGAGAATAAAAGTATTCTGCTACATCACTTTTCAAATATCCAGTTCTTTTAAGGTAGGGAATATTATTTCTTTTATATTCATGAAGAGAACTTCTGTTATTCCATTCGTTATTATTCTGTTGGAATAATCAGTATACGCGGTCTACCCTATACTTGGTGACATTCTTCTATTATTCTGTTGGAACATCCTGTCTGTGTGTTTTACACCGGACCTGGTTCCGTTTATTATTCTGTTGGAACATCCTGTCTGTGTGTTTTACACCGGACCTGGTTCCGTTTATTATTCTGTTGGAACATCCTGTCTGTGTGTTTTACACCGGACCTGGTTCCGTTTTTATTATTATTCTGTTGGAGCATCCTGTCTGTGTGTTTTACACCGGACCTGGTTCCATTATTTATTATTCTGTTGGAATAACTTGTCTGTGCGATCTATCGCATGCATGGTTATTTCTTTTGTTATTCCATTCTTTATTATACTCAGTTGGTTAAGTTTTGACTTCTATACTCCATGAAATTTGTGGAATATCCTTGATAGTTGCGTTTCATCCAGTATCTTTTCAAGAAAATATTCTTCTAAGCATTCTTGAATTTTACTCCACAATGCAGTATCATGTTGACAATTTGGACGTTGTTAATTCCTGGATAAATTAATTCTTGAACTTGTTTTATTGAATTCTTATATCATTGTCATCATCCTCATGTTTATAAAATGTTGAAAGTCATCTGTGGCATGTAGTGCATAGATGGACTTGGTATGATTATGACCAGGGATTATTCGGTATAATCATGACCGTAATGTTACAAATGATGTGGTAAAAGTCCTCATTGGCCCGTAGTGCATTGATGGACAGTTGTTGGCATGATCATGACCATTAATGAATACACGAATATCCTTGGCCGTAGTGCAGGGGTGATTCGATGATGTGGATTATTTTATTAAGCTGAGTCCCAGCGATCACAGTGTTGAAAAACTTTTTAAATCATAAAAGATAGTAGAGTTTATTTTCTACTTGACTCTTTTAATGGATTGCTTGTTCCGCTACAGTTAAACTTGATGTCTATTATATTTTATCAGTTTAACATTGTTGAAGGCTAATGATAATTTATTCTGCATTATCTTAGTCATAATATTTCTTACTGGGCTAGTTGAGCTCACCCTTTCTTTCACTGTTCTCTTCAGGAAATGAGAACGTAGCTGGGGCAAGTCGGGGAACGGAGTGATGGTCCGAATGATAGTATTAGTTAGTAGTCCTCACTATTCTATGTAATGGTGTGTTAATAAATGTAATGAGGACTCCTTTTGAGTATGAATACTCTCTAGAAGATAATATTTGTATTCAAACTCACAGTTTATGTTTTGTCGTATTGTACACGACAGTTGTATTAATCAGTTGTATTTGTATTCTGTACTATGTATCTGACGACCCAAGATGGGTGATGTATACCTAATTTTGGGGGCGTCACATTATAGTAGTCCATAATTTTATGGTTGATTTCTCATTTATTAAAAATAACTTAATTAATTTCACATCATATTTAAATTGTGAAATTAAGGTGTGTAGTTTTAATATCCTTATTTTATTTCTAAAAAAATAAACTTTCTTCTTTTGATATACTAGTATTTTGTTTGGGTAGTATTGTTTTGATAATTGGAGTGTTATGCAAGTGCCGCCCTGGTGCAGCACTAATATTATTTGGAAAGAGAATATAATTTTGGAGTTTTGTCCTTTTTTTCAGTATTTTATATTTAAAGGGATGAGAGATGAATGGCCATGAAGGATGAACCAGAGATTTGAGATGGTCCATTGCCTTGCATAAAATTTCAAGTTTTATTAATTTAAAATTTTGCTGTGATTGAATGTAACGTAATGCAGTCAATTTGGTGATATCTTTGACCCCACAGGTGTCACTCCACTCGAGATTTATATTCTTTTCAGTTACTCCCCTTACCTTGGTCGCGACCACAGAATTTAATAAAATACATATGCAATAATTGAACCTTTGGTGATTTCCTATTTATTTTCTATTATTTCCAATCCAGACTCTGATATGTTTCATTTAATAGTCGAAAAATAAGAATCAGGTTGTATCTATTAGCTAGTTACTTATTATAGTACTCCTCCTACATATATTGATAAGAACATGCGATGAAAATACTCTTAAAATAAAATTAAAACTATTTTTACGAGTGTTCAACATTCTACGTTGCCTAATCATCCTGTGATGGATAAATATAACAATGTTATAACTACTTATTTGGTCTACTCATGTATAGTAAGTAGATTGTTAATTATTTATAATTAAAAAATTGATATTTTCACATAATTTTTTAATATTTTCATATAAAAAGTGTTGCTATAGCGCGGTAAAAATCATCGTTATATCATTTATAGCGACAATTTTCATATAAAAATATCAAAAAAATCATATGAAAGTATAAGTTTCCGATCAGAAACTACTACTAGCAGCTAATGGCAAGGTTTAAGAGGGGGATTGAGGATACTTAGACAACATTTTATTGTTATTGTTCCGGTCAGGGTGCCTAATTTTTAGCTACAAGAGCAATTATGACATAACACGAGGACCATATTGTTAATTTCTGTTGAAGTAGAAAGGATTAAAAGAAGAAGAAATGTTTGATTTCAGTTTCTTTAGCTTTTACTAGTATTAACATAAAAGTATAGTCAGCCTACTGTTCAAAGAAAGTTATTCAGAAAAGTCAGTGATGAATTTTCCTTTCCACAATCTCAGCCTTTTTTTGTCTTTTCCAATGTCGATTTTCCTCCATTTATTTAATAATACTTCTCTATTTCTAAAATTAAAAATTTAATTTAATTTTTGAGATAAGATGAAGTCGTATTAAGTTTTAAATTAATATAAATCTATTTTATTTAAAATAATTATTATTATAATTTTATAATATATAATAAAATTTATTTTAATCTAAATTTTTATAAAACATACCAATTTTAAAATTTAATATATTATCGTTTGATTTAAAAAATAAAGGGAATAATAATTATTCTCTTTAGTAGGAGTATTTGTTCAACTGATATCCACGTTTTGAGAATAAATGTTAAAAACAAGAAAAAAGGACTTTAATTTCTTTCTTGCACTTATTGCTTTAGCTGTTCATGTTTGGAAACCATTCTTATTTTAGATAATCTTTTAAATTTGTTGTAATAACATTTTATATTTTAAAAGACGGTACGTATAATTGTTATTCAAAAATCGTTCATGACAATATTTTAATTATCGGGTATATATTTTGTAAGAGGGGAGGGGAGGGGAGGGGAGGATAATAGTCATATAATTCTAATGATTATTTAAAAAATACAATTGATTTTTTTTGTAAATGTATACTCCCTCCGTTTCTTAATATACTAAAATTTAAAATTAAAAGAACATATAAAAAATTAAAACAATGCCAAATTTAATTAAAATATTGTATTTAATACACTAGAAATATAAAACTTACTAAACGTAATTTAGGTTTAATTATATTGAAATATGATATATTTAAAACCCGAAATTCTTTTTAGAGAATGAAAAAGAATATGCAATAATTAAATCACCAAGTTTGTTTACTTGAATTTATTATAGTATATTATTTCGTTAATAACAATTTTGCCATCTTATGAATGACAGTTTTTGTTATTCTATCATATTACTGCTCCAGTATTAATCAATTAAAATAAAAAAGTGAGATGAAACCTTTACCAACCCAATTTTTTAATAGTAATAAAAAAATTGAAAAAATCACTTTATTTGTCCATAGACATTAAAAAACATGAGGGTTGAGAATAAAGTTGCATGTGAATGAGATAAGAGGGACGGGACAGCAAACATGGGGCACATGTACCCAATTATGGAGCAGTAGACAAACAAGATTGGCTGCTTGTTTTCTAGACTTTTTTCCACCCCTCCCCCTTCCCCAACCCAACCCAATTCCTAATAACAACTAGTACATATCACATGATATTTGTCACTTCCCTTCCCCACAAATAACGTACATCCGTACCATAATGCTATAATATACATATATATCTATGTTGTCTAGCTAATTATGGTACTGCTTTAAATTATTTTCTATTAGTATATGATCATTTCATATATTTTTTTCCGTTAGTTTGTTTTGATCATCATCACCTCCTCTCGGACTCTATATTTGCATGGAATTGATCTAACAGCTTTATTTTTCTTTTCTCATGGATTTTAAAAGTAATTGTTACAACATAATTTCATTATATATATATATATATATATATATACACCCCTATCATTATCGTTATCATTATCAAAAGTTATATCGATTAGGTTATCTACAATAGTTGATTTTGTGGACCATTAACTTTTTATCTACCACTACGTCGGTTGGTCATATCTGATATCTGATTTTATTATTACTACGCTAGTAGTGTGTTCGCATGATTGACCGATATGTTAATTTTTATGGTAAAATTAGAGTAACGAATTCAGAAGTAGTAGGGGTTTGATAGGCTAGGCGAATTCAGTGATACTAGCAGTAGTAATGGGTGACTTGAGTGAGGGTGGGATGAGTGGGGAATGAGTCAGAAACACATGCTCCTGCTTCTTGGTATTTATTGCAGGAAATGCCGAATGAGATTTGAGTGGCATCAGAACTAGTACTTGTAACCAACGGACCCACGCACCCAACCAACCAATTGTAATTTGTAAACACTACTACTACTACTACTACTACTACTACTTGTAATATTAAGGTGGTCTTAGATTCGATTATTTATGTATATTACTTTATGTAAGATTGTTACTTATACAATTTTCTACTGTTCATGTAAATGTATTAACATTGTGTTGTGATTATTAATTAATTACCAAATTCATTCGTTGTACGGCCCTCCAGCAAAACAATCTAAGTAGGTTGGGACTTGGGACTGGGACAGTACGTAGAACAAACAAGTGAATTGATTACCGAACACACACAAAAAAAGATAAGAAAAGAGGTTAAGTTGTGGTAATAAAGCTGGGCTGGGGCCTTGCTTTAAGATACTCGTAACATAAACCAAGTCATATGGTACATTGAACTCAAATGGACATTGGTGTTTTGAATATGACAAAATATTTTAACAAAGCACGGCAGGCAGATCAAATGGGATACATGGCTTACACAAAAAACTCCAACAAGACAAATAAATTGAATCTAACACCTGTATCAGATGCGTTACAAAAATTTATTGTATTTCTTTTGGACCGCTGGCTAAAATTTTAAAGGAAGGAATTGATGATGTTCAGGCACAACAAGTTTTTGGCTGCCAATTGAAGTTCAAAGTTAGTACAAGGCTTAGATTTGATAAATTTAGACATCACTTGTTTCAAAATGTTTTCCAAAATACCATACCTCTAAACTCTAACATGATTAAATTTCATCTAATCTTTTTGGATAACAACATTACATATATACACACAGACCTAATAATATGTCATTTCCCCATAAATCAAAGCAAAGGGGAAGATGAATAAAACCTAAACAGTAATACTTAACCAACCTTTACACATTGACGTTATTTCATGCTGAATATTCATCCTTCTCAGTACAACCTCCCCTTCTACTATTATATAGGAGTAGTTTCCAATCAAATACAAAAGTCATCGCAATGCAGCAAATTTGGAAAGCTAGTATCAATTACCCTACCTATATCCCCCACTCGAACAAGTCTGATGTCCATCCCTGTTGTCAAAGAAAGATTTCTTCTGTAGCTAAATAACCATAAATGCAAGGATCATATCACACATGCACACCTCCAGAACATCCTCTACTCTTTCAAATTTCTTCCTAGTATTCACACCTTCAATTGCATGCGTGTATTGTACATACACTCACCATCAATTGGAACTTCCTATTGGGTTAATCTAGTCACCCCTGATCTGGTGCAAGTAAAAAACTATCACAAACTTCCTCCCAAAACTCTCTTCAGCTCAGATTTTTGTTCTGCACTAAGCCTTGATGGATACTTGACATCAAACTTTATGTTTAAATTCCCCTTCTTCCTAGGTTCTTTCGAAATCGGCATTCCTTCATTTGGGACAACAAGCTCAGAGCCTGGCTTAGTGATATCTGTCAATGGGAGCATGATATTTCTTCCATCTAGAGTTGTCATCTCAAGGGTCTTACCTGTGAGGGCCTCCAGCAGTAATATTTCCTGATTGACCACCAGATCATTACCATCCCTCGTATATACTGCATGAGGTTTCTCGTCTATCACAAAAATTAGATCTGCTGCTATGACACCAGGCTCCTGGTTACCCTTCTCAGGGAAAGTGATCTTAGTGCCTTTTTTCCAACCAGGTCTTATCTCAATGGTCAAAATCTCCTCCACAGTTCGAATCTTGCTGCAAAAAATCACTGGACTATCAAAACAAGTAAAATCTTAGCAAAAGAATCACCAAATCAAACAAACAACTAAACAAACCAAACCAGTGCAAAAAAAGCACAAAAAGAATCAATGAAGATTGTTGCCGTATGATGCCAGTTTTATGTCGATTCCCATATAATTTACTAATTTAGCATAGTAGCATTCACGATATCCATATGCAGCTCTAAGATGACTATGATATTCTTCATAATTTCTACATATGATGAATACTGGGGTAACAACTAGCAATAAGAAGACAATCACCGTTACACAATGAATGCAAGTGTTCATAAAGGGGATGAAATGCCAATAGCTACTTTGGGAAAGACGACATCATCATAAAATAAAATGTCTCGTTAGGTTGCAAAGAGCTGACCACCAAAGCTCAAATTATCACAGCTTCCATATTATAATAACATATATGAGTGGCTGACATACACCAGATTGGGCTTGTTGAATTCGCTTAAGATTTTTGCTTATTAGAAAATTGATTGGAGTCGCTTATTCAGGGACATTTTTGTCTTGAAAAGTAGGATTGTAAATCTGAAAAAGCAGCTCCAAACTCTTCAGTATTTATAGACCAAATAAACATCTGAAATGAACTTTCTGTTAAATTCTGAAAAGCCATTAACTAAACACAAAACCAAAAATAAATAAATAAACAGACAATTTAAACAGGATAATTGAGAAAGCAAGGAACTGGAACTAGAATTAGAGAAGCGAAAAATATACTTTTTCCCAGATATTACTGGTGTGGGATTCTCATTCCTGGTCTTAAAACCCAGTCAAAACCAGGAAGTGATCATCAAATAAGGATGCAAATTAAATCCTCAATGTTAAACAAAAGACTTGATTATTCCTTTCGGAACCAAGTACTTAAAAGGAAATGAGAAAGAAGTACAAAGTACTTTAAAGGACAATTGCTCAAACTTGAAGGAGAGGAACAACAACAAAATTCCCCATGACTTTCAGGACAGCATTCCATATAGTAGAAATTTCAAACAGATTGCAAGAAACTTATAGAACATGTTCTAATGCTTAGTCCTCACTTAAGTAGAATAATGATAAAGTATAAAATAAGTTCCGGTTTACCAATAGTGGACCCCACTTAAGTAAAATAATGATTCTCTCATTCTTAAAACTAGTGGAACCCACTTAACTACACTTTTGAGGTTGAACTAGAATTTATATTACATTTTGAAACTTGTGTGCTTTGATGCAAGGCTGTTAGACCCGGCTCAGACCGGACGGTCGAACCGGTCGGAAAAACAAGTCAGTTATCCCAGCAAACCCAAAAGTGTCAAAAAAAACCGTTAAAACCTGGTACCGTTTGAACCGGAGAACCGGTGGCCGGTTGACGATTTTTCCGGTTTGCAACTAGCCAAAAAGAAAAATAATAACACTTCAAAAAATCAACTTTTGTATTCTCCTGTATATCGGCGATCATGTGTGTGAGTTACTACTTTCCTTAATTTGATCGCATAGTGGAAAGAATTTAGAATGTGGGGAAGATGTAGCTTTCCAATCATTTTATTATGGCGGAGATGGGAGGATTCGTTTGATCTAGGAAAGTAAATAGTTGAGAAGATGGAGAGGCATACAAAATGAAGAGAGAGAATCTGTAGCGGGTGGGATGAAGAATAGTGGGATTGGTTTTGGGAAAATAAATATAATGTGCTTTATCTTTATTTGATTAGTCATATTCTTATCCAGTATTGTATTGTTATAATGTTATATAAATATAAATTATACAAACGGAGATTTTTAAATTCATGAGTAAATAATATGACTATTATTGCCACTTATATATTAATTTTATTTTTTTATATTTAATATATATCGATTAAAATTTATAACACTTATAATACATAATTATTTAATATATAATAATTTTTTCGTTCTATAATATAAAAGTGAGTGATTTTATATTTTGAAACGAATAGACTATATAATAATTATTTAGTACAATTTATAATTATTTATATATTTAATACATAAGTATGACGTCATTGGTTTGATAACGTTTGGATCACTAGTTGAACCAGTGACCTATCCACCCGATAACTATATGGTTCGACGACCGGTTCGAGTTTGAAAATATTGCTTTGATGGATATATTTTTTCATACTTGAGACATATTTTGGGGTACTAACGGAGTATATCTAAGTACATCTTATGCTAACCTTACTATTCAGCAGGGGAGTCAACAAAAAGGATATTACTTTATTGTAAGACATAGGAGGTTATGCATTTGAGTCATTTATGAAAATCTCTACCATAACATTCAAGAGGTGCAACACATCTTTCTCTAGGGGGTGATGCCTAAGAATCCTTCGTGTAGTTGTCCTTCTCCTTAATTGTTTCTCTTCTAAGCTTTTTCCATTCCAATTTAAACTCAATGTAAAACCCCGTTGCACTTCACTAGATTTGTCAAAAGACTATCAACTTCCGGCACTGAGATGAAAGATCTTGCATTATTATTTCTTTTGGCCATACAGAAACATATAAATTCATTTAATCTCAAAGTGTTGCACTGTATTTCAAATTAAAAATTATAAATGATCATCATGGTAGCCTAAACAGACACGCAACTTATCTCCAGAAATGGAGTACATAGACAAGAAACATGTGATTGAGATATGAGTAAATAAATCATTAATTTTGCAATTAACAGAGACATAAATTAAGACCTCAACAAGTTAAATGCACATTTTGACAAATGGATTTAAAAAACACTAGGGGTAAACTCAATCAACCATGATCATTGGGGGTGGGTATTACTTCATACCTAGAACAGCAGTATAAGATAAACTAGAGTTTGACAAAAAGCGGGAGACCACTTTGCAAATATTAGAACTCACTTCTTTCCATGTTAAGGACTACAAAAGGCTCCATAGATCTTATGGACCGCCAAAGTCAACAGTTCCATATTGGCATCAAAGGTAAAAAAAATGAGAACCACATAGCAGTAGTAGATATTGTATTTCCTAACACCATAAACTAATCAATGAGAATAATGGATGATTCAGTAAAAGCTTGAAGCCAAAATGACAGACCAATAGCCAAAATATTTACAGCAGCTTGTATATGCCATAATAGCATCTCCAGCAATGCCGGCGTGCACAAATCCTAGACTAATAGTCTAGGAACACAGAACTTGCTCAAGCAAATGAACTAAATATAGTCCATCGAATTTTTCGGGAAAGCACAAAGACTATATCAAGGAACAAGAGTTGGTGGACTATAATTGTAACTATAATTTTTAATATATTTAAATGGGAGTGATGGCTGAAGAAGAAGAAAGAAAATTGGAATACTGAAGAAGGAGAAGCAGTTGAAGAATAAGATGAAAGGTTAGGGCTGCTCCAACGAATATAAAACAAATCAAAACGGCAAAAAAAAATGGTCAAAACAGTAAGAAGATACCAACGGATAGAAATTGAAAATGTAAATTGGAAAATCTATAAATATGTACAATTGTAAGTATTAATAAGAAATCAGAATATATATTCTAGAACAAGAGGAAGACAACCAATTATAAACAAGTCTATATTACTCTGCATATGACAACTACAACCTACAGCTCTTTAAATAAAGTTACTGACTAGAAAATAAGACCACTAACTTTTAATGTGCATAAACTTCCTAATAGACTGGTAAGCATTATGACCACTACTACACTAATAAGAAATCCCTATAAAATAGGACAACAACTAATACGTGACTCAACAATTCCTCCCTTAAACTGATATTCCAAATATTTAGTTTAACATTTTCTCCATAATGCATACTCCAAGTTTCTCTCTTAGTTTTTGGAAGACATTCAAATTGAGAGGCTTAGTGAATATATCAGCCACCTAGTCTTCACTTCTGCAGTAAATGATATCAATAACTCATTCCATTGTGCGCTCTCTTAGATAATGATACTTCACATCTATATGTTTGCTTCTTCCGTGAAGAACATGATTTTTAGAGAGTTTAATTGCAGAGTTGTTATCACAATAGATTATAGTGGGTCCCTCTTGCTTGAAATGCAACTCTTTAAGAATTTTCCTCAACCAAATAGCTTGACATGTACTTGATGTTGCTGCTACAAACTCGGCTTCTGTTGTTGACAAAGTAACTATTGGTTGCTTCTTTGAGAACCATAAAACAGCTATTGAACCCAGCATTAAAGCATATCCAGATGTGCTTCTTCCATCATCCAAATCTCTTGCATAATCACTATCAGTAAAGCCAATCAAGTCTGATTGTTCTCCCTTCTTGTAAAACAGCCCCAAATTTGTAGTGCCACGCAAGTATCGAAGAATTCTTTTGGCAGCAAGAAGATGGATCTCTTTTGGTTGCTCCATATACCTGCTAATTAGACTTACAACATGCATTAAATCAGGTCATGTTGTTGTCAAATAAATTAAACTTCCTACCATTTGCTTGTAAAGAGTGTTGTCAACCCTTTTTCCTGTTGAATCCTTCACAAGCTTCAATCCTGTCTCTTTCAGAGTGGTGGTTGGGTTGCAATTCTTCATATGAAACCTGTCCAAAATTTCTTGGGCATATTTCTTTTGAGACACAAAAATTCCAGCATCAGATTGCACTACTTCTATGCCAAGAAAGTAATGCATCAAACCAAGATCAGACATGTCAAATTCAGTCATCATGGATTTTTTAAATTTGTCAAACATGCCACTATCATTTCTAGTATAAAGAAGATCATCCACATATAAACACACTATGAGCATCTTTCCTCCATCTTCAACTTTCGTAAAAAGTGTATGTTCATATGGACATTTCTTAAATCCCTCCCTAGTAAAGTAAGCAACTATATGACTATACCGAGCTCTTGGAGCTTGTTTTAGTCCATATAGTGCCTTTTTTAATTTATACACTTTATGCTCATCTCCATTCTTGACATAACCAGGAGGTCGATCAATAAATACCTGTTCTTCCAAGCTACCATGTAGGAATGCCGATTTCACGTCCAACTGGAAGATAGGCCATGAGTTTTGAGCAGCCATTGCGATTACCATTCTAATTGTGTCGTGTCTAGCCACAGGAGCGAAAACTTCTTTGTAATCCACGCCAAACTCTTGTTTGTATCCTTTAGCTACTCACCGCGCCTTGTACTTGTCAACTTTACCATTCTCCTTCAATTTTGTCTTGTACACCCATTTCACACTAATGGACTTTTGCCCTTTGGGAAGCTCTGTCAACTCCCAAGTATTGTTTCTTTCAATAGCAGCAATTTCTACATCCATAGCCCTTCGCCATTTTGCTTCTTTTACAGCATCATCAAAAACTACAGGATCGCAATATGAAAAAAGAGCGAAATATGTGAGTGGGTCTTCTTCAGACTCGTCAGAATTAGATACCTCACAATCTATTATTCATGCAGGCCTTTTCCTCCCTCGTTGAGGCCTTTGTGTTGCAGCTTCTTCACTTACAGGTAGACTTCGAGAATCATTTTGAATGATTGTTGCTGGTTGTTGCACTAACTCCATAGGTTGCTGCCTTTTCTCTTCATCACCATCAAAATCTGCAGGAATTTGTTGCTGAATATTGTTCTCGATCCATGACAGGTTTTTTTTTCATCAAAGATAACATCGTGGCTAATAATGATTTTCTTGGTGATAGGATTGTATAGCTTATAAGCTTTTGATTGATCACTAACACCAAGAAAAATGCATTTTTCTCCTTTATCATCCAGCTTCTTTCTCTTCTCATCTGGAATATGGGCATAAGCAATACACCTAAAAATTTTGAAATGATCTACTGTCGGTCTTCGTCCTTTCCAAGCTTCTTCTGGTGTCATATTTTTAACAGCAAGTGTAGGACTTCTGTTCAAAATATGAATGCTCCAACAGACTGCTTCTGGCCAAAAACTTTTGGAATACCGCTCCTTGTCAAAAGACATCGCATCATATTCATAATAGTGCGATTTTTCCTTTCGCACACACCTTTTTGTTGGGGTATGTTGGCTGTTGTAAGTTGCCTCTTGATTCCATTAACCTCACAGAAATTTGTAAATTCATGTGAGTTGTACTCCCCACCACGATCAGTACGTAGAACTTTGATGGGCCTGCCAACTTTTTTCTCCACTAGTACTTTATAGCTTTTAAAAGCTGCAAAAGCTTCAGATTTTTCTTCCAAAAAATAAACCCATGTTTTCCGACTGAAATCATCAATGAAAGTAATTATGTATCTTTTACCTCCATTAGAAGATGGATTGATTGGTACGCAGAGATCGGAATGCACCAACTCTAATGCTTTCTTTGCTCTCCATGAATTTCCTTTTGGAAAAGAATCACGATGTTGTTTACTAACAACACAATCTTCACAAACATCGGAGGGGCTATTAAATTGTGGAAGACCAACTACCATTTGCTTTTGTTGTAAAGTCTTTAAACTACCAAAGTTAAGATGACCATATCGGAAATGCCAAAGCCAAGCCATATCCTTCAACTTTGCCGAGAAACATGAGTAATTCATGTTGTGGAGAGACAGTGGAAACATCCGATTAGCCGTCATACTAACTTGAGCTATCAAGCCCAATTTCTCATCTCGAATTCAGCAAATCCCATTATTGATGGAGAACTCATACCCCTTCTCTTGCAACTGACCCACACTAAGTAGATTGGTCTTCAATTCTGGTACAAAAAGAACATTAGAAATAGTCTGCGTGGAACATCCTTGGTTTGGATTGACACATTTCCTTTGCCCATAACAGAGATTGTAGAATTATCTCCAAACTTCACGGTATCGTGATAAGATTCATCCAAATGAGAGAATGCAAACTTATTTCCACTCATGTGATTGCTGCAACCGGTATCTAAATACCACACATTTTGGTGTGTATCCTCCTTTGCATGACACACCATAAGAACAGATATTTCTTCCTTTTCTACAAAATTAGATCTTGCCCCACGATTCTTATTTAAATTAGTACGGCATTCAAATTTATAATGACCGTACCTATGACACCGATAACACTCAATGTTTGATTTGTCTGTTGACTTTGGCTTGAAGTTTGTTGAGTGGTTACTATCACGACCTCTTCCTTTCCCTTGAGAAAAGTGAGATTGATAGTTTTCTGGTGGTTGGTGTGGCTGCCTACGAGCTTTGTTTCCTTTGCCTCCTCCTTTTCCTTGTTCTTCCTTGATTGGTGATGAAAAATGATTGTTGGTTGAGACTTGTAAAGCTTGTTCCTCCTGTTCTTGCTGATTCATTTTTTGTTCATGAACCTACAATGAACTCTACAATTCATCAATTGAAAGAGAATCAATGTCTTTAGATTCATCAATGGAGCAAACAACATAATTGAATTTTGGCGTCATTGACCGAAGAATTTTCTCCATAATCGTCACATCCTCCATCTTTTCCCCATTAATTCGCATCTTATTAGCGATTGTCATCGTTCTTGAGAAGAAATCTAAAACTGACTCCCCGACTTTCATCCGCAATGTCTCAAACTCGGTGCGAAGTGATTGAAGGTGTGCACGCTTGACCTTCACATTCCCTGCATATTTCTTCTTCATAGAGTCCCAAATGTGCTTGGAGGTATCTTTGCAAAGAATCGTCTCCAAGATTGACCTATCAATGGCTTGGAAAAGATAATCTTTGGCCTTGAGATCCTTCAACTTCATCGCATCCAATTCGGCTCTCTGCGAGTTTGTCAACGTCACATCAGCGGCTGGTTCTGCTACTCCAGAATCAACGACCTGCCAATACTCTTTTGATCTCAAGAAATTTTCCATTAGCATGCTCCAATAATCATAATGACCATCAAAACGTGGAATGGCTGGTTGAACAAAATTTTCAGACACCATAGACACCTGCTACTAGATAGGAAGAAAAAAAATTGTTGCTAAGTACTCTCTTTCTTCACTCTTTGTCTCACTTTTTCACCAACCAGGCTCTGATACCAATAATAAGAAATCAGAATATATATTCTAGAACAAGAGGAAGACATCCAATTATAAACAAGTCTATATTACTCTGCATATGACAACTACAGCCTACAACTCTTTAAATAAAGTTACTGACTAGAAAATAGGGCAACAAACTTTTAACGTGCATAAAATTCTTAATAAACTGGTAAGCATTATGACCACTACTACACTAATAAGAAATCCCTATAAAATAGGACAACAACTAATACGTGACTCAACAAGTATTTTGTTAATAATAGTTTTTGTTTTTATTATATTTAATAATAGTTTTTTTAAATTCATTGATTATTTTAATATTTTTATATTATAGTCCACTGTATAGTCCACAGAATATTACACAGAATAGTCCATCTACCTGAAGGATTGACAACTAAATGACATTTACTGTGTCATATGGACTAAATATAGTCCACGAGATAGTCCATATGCTGGAGATGCTCTAAGGTAATCCAAAAATATAACACTAATGACCCATCCAAAACTACCATCATAGATACTAATATTAATAATTGTTTAATTCAAATTAATCATAATAAAATGTGCAAGAAACAAAGCAAAGATTACATAATAAAACAGTTGAAAAGAACAATCCCAAAATAAAATTCAATCTTGCAAAACCAAAACCCTAATAAAACAAAGATTATGTCAATGTTTCTTCCGAAAATGCAACAATGACATACCCGGAAGTATCAGCAACAGTCCTGGAAATCTTCATCTTCTTCTTAGCACCCTTATAAAGCTCCTCCAAGCTACACGTTAAAAAATTCTCAACGGCCGGAGCTTTCCTCGAAGCTCCCGCACCAGCCGAACTCCCAAAGTCGGCATTGGTAGCCCTAAAAAACCCATCTTTATAAGCCCTACTCCTCCCTGCTCCAGAGGGACCAGAAACGCCGTCAGAGCCACCGAACAATTCGGCATAGATATCATCGGCATCCCTGGGGTTGAAGCGAAATGAAGGGTTAGGGTGCTGGTGGGTGTGAGTGAAATTGGCGGCGTAGGAGCCACGGCCGGAGGAGGAGGGAGGAGGCGGCGGAACCTGGCCGGATTTGAGGGCTTCTTCGCCATAGAGATCGTAGATCTGACGCTTCTGAGGATCGCTAAGGACGTCGTAGGCTTCGGAGATGTTTTTGAATTTAGCTTCGGCTTCGCACTTGTTGGTGGGGTTTTTATCAGGGTGCCAAATCATGGCAAGTCTACGGTAGGCTTTCTTGAGGTCTTCATCGCTGGCATTTCTATTCACTTTGAGTATATTATAATAATCCACACCCATTTCTCAATCAATCAATCTATCTGAGTGTATGAGAGAGAATATAGTAGTAATAGGATTGGATTGGAGATAAAATGTTGAATTTGTGTTTGTAGAGAAATGAGAAATGTGGAAGACGACTTATAAATTCTAAAAGGAAGACGTGTTGATGTGCGAGAGAGAGAGGGAGTCCTCCGCTCCGATTCCTTAGGTGAGGGAATCTGGTGGGCTCCTTTATCTCATTCACCACTAGAATTTACAGATGAGATAGATAGAATTGAACCAGGTAGAGGTCGTTACCTCATATTTTTTATATATTTTCAATGTATTTTTTTCTCACAACTTTAAATGTAAGAAAAATGGTATGTAAATGCTTTTTCACAACTACTATTTAGTTTATTTGTTAATCTGTGCTTTTAAAAAAAGAAGCCAAATAAGAGGTTTTTACCTTTTAAAATAATGTCTCAGGGACATGGAAGATTTTAAATTTCTAATTTGTCCTTTTAGAACATGAGGACATCTATCTACTTAGGTTTAGTAATTTTGTGTCACGCTTAACTTTTATTTTTATTTTGTTCCTGTAATTTTAAATATATTATTATTATTATTATTTTCATCTTTTTATTTAATTGTCCATATTTTATAAAATTTTAATTTCACTCTACATAATTTATACTTGTGCCACGTGGTGTTGGTATGATATGGGACCTAAAGCTGGGTATGGAGTATCCAATAGGCAAATCAAATTGATAAAGGTAAATGATTTTTTGATAAGGTCGGTCTCCTATCATATCCCCAAGTGTTGTTGAATCAGCCAAAAAAAGAACATATTCAGTAATCCTATACTGTTAGTTTGGGAAGCAGGAAACAATAGTTATGGAGAGACAACCCCGACCATCATAACTGTACAACGCCCTGCTCAATTAATTGAAAAATTCATGAAATCCACATAACCAAATACCAACCCTAAAACTACCTTCTGCACAATGTTTTACATTTAAAAAAAAAAAAAGGAAGAAGAAGAAGAAGAAGCCACAAATACATGGGTAATTTAATCATCAATCCCATATAACCCTGATACTACTACTATACAAGTAAGGTGATTAATGTAAAACATGCCTCCAGAATCCTCGGCAACAGAAGAACTCTAGTCAAATTTCAGTCATTCTCGAAACTGGCACTCTCTGTAAGATATTCCATATCCAAATTTTCAGGTAATAGATACACTACATCCACAATGAAGATTCAATTCATTTCGACTTCAGGAAGTTGAGGAAAAACCAGTCACCATAAATGAAACCCCTTTTTAGCTCAAACAACACAAGTTTGACCGGTCACAGCATCCTGAAGATGCAACGACCCATCCTTCATCAGGTTTACACTCAAGCTCTGGAACCTTTCTCTAGAATACTGTCGAGATGCTTTTCTCCAATCAGTTCCGGTTTTCATCATTGCAACAAACTCATCGTAACTAATTTGCCCGTCCTGAAACAATGAACCACCATTGTAAAATTGAAAGATAACATGAGAGAGAGAG
Source organism: Panax notoginseng (assembly GCA_016801055.1). Taxonomy (NCBI): domain Eukaryota; kingdom Viridiplantae; phylum Streptophyta; class Magnoliopsida; order Apiales; family Araliaceae; genus Panax; species Panax notoginseng. The sequence goes on from CM029012.1 coordinate 278,432,483, forward strand.
AGAGGGAGAGTTTTATGAATCTAAATCCCATATTTTAGTTCTAAAAGGTCACAGAACTTGTCAAATGAATTTGGTCGAACTACAATTACCCGAGTAAAGTGTCAAGTAAACACAACTAAAGAAACCAAATGTGGGTCTTGAGGTTGATAAATAAAAGATATGTAAAGCTTGAATATCAGACCTTGTCTGTGTCAACCTCTTGCATAATTTCATTGAGTACATCACCATCAGTTTCACCCGATTCATCTGCCAAGGCTTCCCATAGTTCATCATGCTCAATATACCCATTGCCATCTTTGTCAAAAAACATAAATGCTCTGCGGAAATGCTCATCATTCTCCATCCTCTGCAGGTGGATTGTTACTGCCACAAACTCTCCATAGTTCAGTACTCCATTCCCGTCAACATCAGCCTAGATAACATTCATGTGGTAATGTTTTATGAGCAAATCATAAAGATGAATCCAGCTACACAGATAACATAAGTATATCTACAGTAATCTTTCAAATCTATGTCCCATTAGCAGCTTAATGTTGGCCAAGTCTATATAGTTAATACCTGAGATAAAAACCCAGAGAGGATATATACATGTGTGTGTGTGTGTGTGTATATAATAGAGATGCAAATTCTTGTTTACTCGGCAATCTTATAATATGTATCTTAATTCTTAATACATTAAACTATACACTATCACTGCTAGAAGATTATAGAATCAAATAGATAATGCTTCTAAGAAGGAATGCCTCTGACAGGATTTCAATACTTTGATCAAGTTTGATGCTTGAGACCTTCAAGAATACTAGGGGACAAATTGAAATATTAATGTTACCTAAGCACCGACTTCTTCTAACATGTGGTAAGCAGTCCCCTCGACTAATATATTATTTTATACAAAAAAGGTAAAGAAAGATTTCTTTGAAATACGGAGCCTTCAACCACATATTGGCATAGCACTGAAGTACAAGGGAGAGACGGAAAGTATTAGTTTCTGGCAGTAATTAAGGACTGGATGGTTATACTTTCACAGATGCTTAGGACCTATGCAGTGACTAAATATTGAGTGGCCAACAACAATAATTTTCCATATCCACCAAATACCTTTAACCTTTAATATACAAGTAAAGTTTGTAGAACTGCAATAATAACAATCCATGATGTTACTGACTTAATAAAAAGGGAGTACAAGTTTAGAAAAAACGGATTGGCGATAGAATACTCTATTTTAATCATTACACTAAATAGAAGAATTCCACTACTCAACCAAAAAAAAGAAGAAGAAAAAAAAAAGAACACTAGAGGTGTGAACATTTGACAAAACAAGCCTACTGAGAGTGTTCAGAAACCAAATGAAGGAGATTATTCTGAAGAAAATCTAATCAATCGAATAACTGAAGTGTCAGTGCAGTGTGCTAGGCTGAAAGCATAAAGCAAGAAAGTTACTTCAGTTAAGCAGAAACAATACCAATATATGTATGTTCACATAAATACTAATGTCTAAAAATACATCAGAAATGCATAAATTTCCACACTAAGCTTATAAATGGAAAGAGACATTTACCACATCCATCAGCAGTTTTATCTCTGGTTCAGCCAATTGTGAACCAACTTTCCGAAGCCCAGCCTTCAATTCTTGGTATGTAACTTTTCCATCGTTGTCGGTGTCCATCAAAGCAAACATATCTCTGATCACTTCTACTTCCTCTATAGATAAGTGTTCTGCAATTACCTACATCATTTGACAAACCCAACTCTTACAAGTAGTAACAAATGGCAGATCATCACAGTAGGTGCTACACAAGTTTACAAAAAATACATACAGACAAATTTGGTCCTATCACCTCAGTTTTAATTCTCAAAATAGGGCAACCACAATTTAATTTTTGTTATAAAAGGTGCCCAAATCAGTCCATACTCCATATAGGCTTCTGAAAAAATCAGTCTCATGACAAGAATTTCAGTCATAACAAAACAATCTCACAATCACCAACCATTCCTAGATGCTTACCCGCAAGGCTTTCTTCTTGAATCTGTTCATTAAAGAAAACTGCTTGAGCCTTGTCCTCACTATATCTCCAAGTGGAACATTTGAAGCCTTCTTTGCATTTTGTATCCAGGGGTGTTCTACCAATAAGAACAAAGCAAAAACTATTCAGCTACTTTACAAGGAATCAATCATGTGACAGAAAATTCAGTCTGCTACGTCCATGTAATTTACATGATTAATAAATGCAGTTTCCTGATATTACAAGGATCAATAAATGCAGTGCCCACATATGTGCAAAATATTTGCGATCTTGCAATTAGATATTTTGTAATTTTACATACCCTTTTCCATAACATGGTCTAGCCTAACTTACTGCAGAACTAATGTAAAACAAAATAATGTCAAAGCGGTTACCTGGAACACAAATCGGTTAAGAATGCGGAATGAAATCGAGTACGAGAAATGCTACTTATGCTGGAATGCACGAGGTATTTAGTTCTCATATGACGATTTGGAACAACGGTACCCGATACAAGGAATGTAGAGAAATAAGAGTTCCTTACCCACTCTCAGTTCTTTGGCCATAATGGGCAGGGCAACCAGAGGCAGAGCAGTATCAAGGGGCCACAAGTCCATACATGTGACACACGCACTATAATGAGGAGAGTTGCTATTTAGCTAAGTGAAAAAATACCAGATACCTTCAGAATCAGAAGAAACCTATTCCACTTCACATTGGAGTGTTGTGCTATGATATCCACTTTTCCCACTACCCTCATGCTTCCAGAATGTTGTAACCTTTACCCAAACAATGACCTGAACTTTCTTCAAATTGCAAACGAGAGCTCGAAAGTTGATCTCCAGTATACAAGCACAATAACATGACCCATGCCCCAGTCTTTAAACTAACTAGACATCCATATCAAGTCCATTGAGGTTCACTTTAATGTAGAGGTTGATTCAATTCAAGAAATAATAAATAAACGATTTTCTGGAAATAGTATAACTGGTCATAGACTCCTAACTGTGGAGTTTTTCAGATGAAGTATTAGTTGAACCAATGAACATATGATGGAAAATAAGAAGCTAAGGAAAGAAGTAAACACATGTAAACTGAAAGGGAAACTATGAGCCCTTGCCAACTTATGACTTGAGTTTTGGTATACGGGTCGAACTGAATCTCAAAAATAATTGGACGATTAAGTTATCTTAATTTAGGTAACAGATTCCAAATAAAGAGATCTTAAATTAATGATTATATATATATATATATATACACGGCCGAATCAAGTGCATATCTCTTATCTTACTCACCCGTGCTCACCCCCTTTAGGCGACGGTTTTGGTCATACAACCGTTGTCTATACTTTTAGCGACGGACAACATATAGCGTCGCTAAAAGTATAGACGACGGTTGTATGACCGAAACCGTCGCCTAAAGGGGGGTGAGCACGGGTGAGTAAGATAAGGGGTATGCACTTGATCCTTGCTCTATATATATATATATATATATATATATATATATATATATATATATATATACATTTTACATGGGCAAGACACATCTAATGTAGAATTATATGAGCACATGTCAATTCTTGGATTATATTTGGTATCCTGGTGTGTCATCCCCCTCTCAACATAGTATGATCAAAACTTAAAACTATGGTCAATCTGCAAGTATTCTTATCAAAATGCAAAATTAACTAGATTAGTTCTTATAAGGACTTACCAAGCACCTGTTTGGCAGTCAAACGCTTTCTGGGATCTGGCTCTAACATCTGCCGAACAAGACTCTTGGCATTGTCAGAAATCTGAGGCCAAGGTTCCCTATTAAAATCAATTACACCCCGCAAAATTGCCAGAGCAACACCCTGTTCAGTTTCTGCAACCAAAAGAATGAAGCATAACCACATTTTTTTCATAAAATAAATAATAAAAGAACCCTCCAACCTCAAAAGCTGCATAATATACATCTTCCAAAGTCTTACATGATCGATAACAAATTAACAACTATACCTGCCCAAAATGGAGGAACCCCACACAATAGAATGAAAAGAATCACTCCAGCACTCCATACATCAATTTCGGGGCCGTAATTTCGCTTCAAAACCTCCGGGGCCATGTAGTAAGGACTTCCCACAATCTCTGAAAACTTCTCACCTTCAAAATGAAATCATGGAAAAATAGGAAAAAATATTTAAAAAATAAAATAAAACAAATAATGCAACAATACAAAAGTCTGACATCTCCTTAAAATATAAAACTAAAAAAAAATGGTTAGCATCTTGACACGGATATCAACAAGTTTAAGTTTTATACCAAACAAAGATGTTATTTTGCTTCAAACTTCAAATCCCATACGAAAGAAGGAAAAAAAGGACAAAAAAAAAGAGGAGAAACTTGGCTGTTCGTTGAACTAATCATCTACAATCATGAATGCCTCCACTTCCACACTAAAATAGAGGTAAAAATTCATCTTATTATACATCAGAAAATTTAAGTTAAAAAATATATCTTTAAAACCCATCCTGCCTTCCCAAACCATCCATTATTCCAGTGAGGATAAAATATATATATATACTCAAAACCAACAAAAACCCCGCTTCAAACCTTGAGCCCAAATCAACCTTCTACTCAGTTATACCAATAAACTAATTTTTAATAGAGTAGTAACTACAACATTAAACCATATATTGTGAAAGCCGATGCCAAATCCAAATCCAAATCCAAATCCAGTGAAAAAAATAAGCCACTGTCCATGGGTATATCACCCACGCTCAAACTTGAAAACAAGCTTCAGTAAAAAATCAACAGAAAACTCATGTTCCCCCCCAAAAAAAAACTCTCCATCCCCAAGCGTAGAAGAAGGAGAATAAGTGGGAAAAAAAACATTAATAAAGAGAAGCATAATTCGTCACCAGCATATTATGAATAAACTATAATAATCCTACCAGGCTTGAAAAATACGGAAAGCCCAAAATCAATAGCCTTAAGAGGCGAATTCTCCTTCTTATTCGCAAATAAGAAATTCTCAGGCTTAAAATCTCTATGAATAACACCGCTATCATGACACATCCTTACCACCTCCGCCACCGTCCTCGCCACGGCAGCTGCCGCTCTCTCGCTATAATGTCCCTTCGCCACGATCCGATCAAACAACTCTCCTCCCTCACACAACTCCATCACCAAATGCACCGCCTCGTTGTCCTCATACGTTGCCCTAAGCCTAACAATATTTGGATGCTCAGGCAAACTCGACATTATCGCCACTTCCCGCCGAACATCCTCGACATCCACGGCTGTTCTCAGTTTCTTCTTCGAAATTGACTTGCAGGCTAGGGTTTCTCTGGTTTCCCTGTCCGTACAGAGGTACGTGATCCCGAATTCGCCCCGGCCCAGTTCCCGTCCGAGTACGTACTTATCGCCGATTCGGGTCCGGTGAAGGCCTAGTGGGGTGACGTCTTTCAGGACCCGGATCGGGCTGGGTGAACTTGCATATGGGTTGGGCCTCCGCTCTTTTTTGTTCTTGGTCTTTTTTTTGTTGTGGGTTTTGGTATCTGGTTTTATACGTGCGACACAGTTGCCCATGCCGAATAAGATGAAGTGGGGAATTTTTGGGCTCAGCCGTTAGCGGTGGTTCTAAATGGTGGTAGGAGGAGGGAGCATGGTTCAGGCAAATTGAGCTGAGGAGTGAGAAAACGCGGGGAAGGTTGATGGAATTAGCTTTAAATTAAGACTATTATTATTTTATTTGTAGTTGGTGTATAAATTAATTTATAAATCATGAGTTAAAAAACTACTTAATTGATATGTTCCAAAAAGAGACAAGTTTTTATTTTATTTTTAAAAAAAAAATTAATATAATTGTTACAATGGTTTGTACAAATTAAATTATTTTATATTAAATTTACTCTAAATATATATATATATTTTTTATTTTGAGACAGAGAGCATACAATCTTTACTAGTTAAACTATTAAAATATTATGTAAATTAATTATATTACAATTTATGTCATATTTTTCTTTTCAGATTTCAACTTCTCACCTACCATCATTTTCTATTCTCATCTTTACAAACTTTATATAACTTATTTTCTAATCTAACAAAAAATTTACGATTATTTAAATGAATACTCACATACGGTTATAAATTTGAGGTGAGGTTCAGGACTTATGAAGACGGATAATGATTACTCTATTATTGGGTAATGATCAGGTTTAAGATCTGATCTACTCTTATATAGTAAGTATATGTTTAATTAAAATTTAAATGGTATTCAATTTGAGTTCTGTTTGACATTTTTAATCTTGTTTTTTAAAATATATTTAACAGTTGTTTTATAAGACATTAAAAATATAATCAATGAAAGATATTTGTGAATGTAATGAGATTCAAAACAATAATTATGTTAATGTTGACACGTAATCACGCAGACGGAAAAATCATCTTCTCGTCTTGTATCAGTACTATATTAAATATAAAGTGAACTTATCATAAAATTCACTTCATCCTCAAAATAAGTTAGCTAATAAAGTGAACTTAAACATTTTTTATTAACTAAAGTTAGAAGAATCAATTTTTGCCTATTGGTTATGTCATGGTAAATAGGGGACGGACATCTTTTACCTTTATTAATTTATGTACTATTATTAACCTTTAAAAATCAAAGTAAAATATTACTATAATTATTTGCAATAAGAAATAGAATCACTTACAATCCAAGCCATGATGATAACGTCGTCAACTATTGTTTTTTCTCTACCTTTTATTTTTTCTTAAGAAACACGTCATATTTTTTTATTACTAAATGCTTTGTGGAGAGATATGAGTTGGAAGTTTACCGAGTCAATCCTCTCGACGATACAGATACAGCCCCAACTTTACTTACTTGTACCATTAGAAACCTTTTTTCTAGAAGGAATTATCAAACAATATGTAGCAGTAGAAACTGATATTATTTTTACATATTAAAATAATATTTTATCGCGAGTTATTTTTATATTTATTTTATAATTTAATAATACGGACGAAATAAATAATCAAAATACGCAGTCTCTATCCGTAATTTAAAATAAATTTATCACGTAAAAATATCAATTTTTTAATGTAAAAATATAAATTATCTATTAGTAAATCAAATGATATTTGAATTGACGTGAAACACGAACAAACATGATCGTGCAACTTACACTTGATGTTAAGCGCGGGAAATGGAATGGAAAAAGTCTAGGGGGACCGGCTATTTCCGACCGGGGTAGTGACCGGCCTAAATCACTGCATTTTATAAAAATTTCAGTTCCAATAAATCACATTAATTATTTTGTAATCAAAAGCAAAAAAAAAAAAAAAAAAATTCCGGCCGGTCACTACCCCGGTCGGAAAACGCCGGTCGGCGTAGAAGGACTCAATGAAATGTGATCAGGGATGGCAAGGAAAAGCCAGATTTGCAGAAAAATAATACTACTATTACATAAAAAAAAATTATACACACACATGTATATTACGGACCCCATATATCAGGCGGGGGCCCACAGTATACATGTGTGTATATGTATGTGAGTATTTTTTTATGAGATAATAATATTATTATTTGCAGAATCTAATCAAAAGTAAAGCTACTCTATTTAAATTAATTTTTTGGAAATTACATTTAATGGTCTCGAAATACATTTTCACATCAACCTTGTGTATCATGCATGCTTCTCCCATTTTTTACTTTACAGTGTTGACCACATTTTCTTTGTTCAGCCATTATTGACTTATCGGTGCCCTAGTTTGAAAAAACAAGAGAAAAGTTTTGTCAGTTTTCTTGTCAAAACTATCTGTCTAAAAAGTCCTCAACTCCTCGTTAATTTCTTTTATATACTAACAAACAACATAACAACAAATAAAATAAAAAATATTATTTTCTTTTTCATCTTAATTTATATTTTCCTCTATCTATCTTTTTTTTTTTCTAATCCAAAACTCACAAACATATACAAAGTAGAAGTATGAGAGCGCTAGTTGTCTTGTTCTATATTTAAAAGTAACTACTCGTCTACTCTCTCCATCTCGTAATATATTATTATGACGTTTTAGATAATTTTATTTTTTTTAAAATTATTTGTCGTTTTATATAATCTATGAGAATTAATTATAATCTTTTCAAAATTATCCTTTATGAAAAAAAGTTATATATGAGAGAGTATGAGATAAGTATGATAATTACGAAAATTTAAGAATATTATAGATAATTAATATTATATTTCATACTATACAATCATCTCCTTAACTATTATGCATAACTCTAAAATGTCATATATTATGGATACGGACGGGAGGGGGTACTACTACTAGTACTATTTGTTATTTCTACTTAATTAGCAACAACACCCACCACGTGACTCATCTGAAATGCTCAAGATTTCACTCACAAAGTTGAACTTCACTATTATAAATAAAATACCAAAATTTAATTTGCTGCATAGAATTAGGGTCACTTGCTATTATCAAAAAGATAAATAATTGATATTTTTACAAATAAATTTAATATTTTTATAAAATTACTCACATGAGTGTAGGACTTATTATTGTTCATACGACAAAAATTATGTGAAAGTATCAATTCCTTAAAATTAAGGCACCAATATTTTATAGGCACATGCTATGCATGTGCGAAATATATATTTATCATATTTGATCCCCGCAAAAAAGTTGACTCCGTTTGAAGGGGATAAAAATTGATATTTTCATATGTTAAAATGATACTTCTATATGAGTATCTCTCATGTGGAGGTGATACTCAGTCGCTATTCATGTGAAAAATATCATGCAAAAAGATTAATTTTTTATGTAAAAATATCACTTTTCTACAAAGAATTGAGTGAGTGAGCTGACGTAAACTTTAACTCAATAATGTTTGAAAAATATGAAAAGATGGAAATCTATTAATTGTGGCCCAACCCAATCCAAACGAATACTGGGCCGACATAAGTAACATCTATATAAACGTTATCACCTTTACACTCTGTTTCACACGGAAAAAAAGTAAATAAATGAAAACTTTATTTATTATGGAAAAAAAAAACTTGTATATATTTTTTTTCATGTTGTTACAAATTTTATAAAAGAAAAAAGAAGAAGAAAACTTAAGCTTGATATTTAAATTACTCAAGTTTGGTCCAGGTAGAGAGAATAGTCCGACTGCGATCAGATACTCCACATTATTAAAAAAAAAATGTTTGGGCCATATTTTCCAGAAAGGTAAAGTTTCCCACCAGGCCTAGGCCCATGATTGTGTTTTTGGATTAATCGGAAACTATGATGCCCATTTTTCTTTTGGTCTTTACTTATGGTTATGGGGATGCAAAAAGTGTCTAGTTCATCTTATACAATCATAATTTTGCACTCAAATATCATAAAAACAACTAGATTATCCTTAATAAATGAAAAAATTAATTTACTATATTTATAACTTGCAAGATTGGAACTAAAGGTGACTATACTTCTTATATATTTTTAGTTTATCAAAATAATTCACTTGTAAGTTTTTCTTTTAGATTATATAATATACAAAACAGATTTTAAGCATATCTCTTAAATATCATAACTCTCTTAAATAACATACATTTATTAAAATTACGTCGTTTTGAAGAATTTTTTAAAAAATAAAATAATATTAAATGAGAGTGGTCTCACCTGCTTTCTTTTTATTTACAAAAATACCACTCGCGACACCACTTGTGTGACGCCCCCAAAATAGGTCCACACGACCCATTCTGAGGCGCCAGATATCATACTATAAAATCAAATACAAACTTCATTTATACAACTGTTGAACTGTCGTATAGAATACGACACAGTTAACTGTGAGTTTTAATACAATATTGTCTCATAGACAGTATCAAACTCAAATTATTACAATGCCATATAAAATACAGCAGCAAATATTTCAAGACCCCAAAGAAGAACGAGAAGATTACTATTTTGTTCATTCTAATGAGGTGCACTTTTGACGCTTCCAAAGTCGGGTTCTCATCACCCTATTATTGTTCACAAAAATTAATTATTAAGTGACGTATAAAATACGACACCCACATCTTAGGTCCTCAATACAATTATATATTGTATGTCATGTCATTTTATAATGTATTGAAAAACTTCGACAGTCTCGGACCATCACACTATTTTCCTGTTTTCCCCGCTCAACCCAGCTACACTCTTATTACCTAAAAGGAATTGTGAAGCAAAAGGGTGAGCACAACTAGCTCAGTAAAGAATATCATGACTAAAGATAACTACATTATCAATAGTTTTCATCAATAATAAATCAGAGATTTAGAACATATGGTAGATAATAAAAGTTTTCAACCATAATTGCAGCGGAATCAACAATCTATTAGAAGGGTCAAGTAGAACATAATGTCTACTATCTCCTCTAAATTAAAAGTCCATCGTTGATATTTTATTCCTGTAATACTCATTAACAGTTCTTTGTTATACTTAAGACAAATAGAACTTTCAACACTTGTCTTCACCTGAACCACCAAAGATGTTAGTTAAATTCACAATTCATATTTATAATAATGTGAATTAACAGTTCTTTTTTGCCACAAAGGCTTAATAGAACGTTTACTCAATATCTTTACCCCAAAGACTGAAGATATTCAAATGTAATAACAATGATCATACCAATCAGTTGTTTATCTTTGCACTACGAGCCAAAGATATTCAACTATTAAAAATAATGGTCATGATCATACCAATCAATTGTCTGCCAGTGCACTACGGCCAAAGACATTCAATTGTTAACTAATGGTCATGATCCTGCCAATCACATCATTGAATTATTCATGCACTACGGCCAATGATATTCGTTAGTATCACTAGTGGTTATGATCATGTTATACACCTGTCCATCTTCGCACTACGGGTCAAAGCTATCAAACAACAGATTATCTTTGCACTACATGCCAAAGATGTGACGCCCCCAGAATAGGTATACAACACCCATTCTGAGTCGCCAAATACATGGTACAGAAAGCAAACTACAACTTCAATAATACAATTGTCGTGCAAAATACGACAACACATACTGTGAGTTTAAATACAAATATTGTCTTCTAGACAATATCCACACTCAAATAAATCCTCATTACAATTATTCAAACACTATTTTACAGAAATAGTGAGGACTGCTAATACATCTTTCTAGAACCATCACTCCATACCCCGACTAGATCCTGCTATGTTCTCACCTCCTGAGAAGAAAAATGGAACAAAAAGGAAAAGGGTGAGCTCAACTAGCCCAGTAAAGAATATTATGACTAAGATAATATACAACAAATTATCGTTAGTCTTCAACAGGGAAAAATCTGATAAAATATAATCGACAACAAGTTTTAGATCAACAACTGCAGCGGAAACAGCAAACCATTAGAAGAGTCAAGTAGAGAAAGAATTCTACTATCTTCTAAGATTTAAAAGTCCATCATCAATATTTTATCCCTGTAACATCAATTAATAATCATCTTTAACCAAATATTCATCTTTGCACTACAGGCCAAAGATATTCATTTGTATCATCAGTCGGTCATGTTCATCTCAACACCTGTTCATCTTTGCACTACAGGCCAAAGATATTCATCAAGTAATTATACATCTTTGCACTACAGGCCAAAGATATTCAGTAATATCATCATTTAGGACTGAGGATGATGAAAAATATCTTAAAGAGAACGAATCCAATGAGACAGAAGGACAAATAGTAGGGATTCGTATAACAGTTTATCCAAGATCAATAATACTTCATAATAATCAATTGTGAAGCAGAATTCAAAAATAAAGATCAAAACATGGATACAATCAAAGATAGTAACCATAATAGACATCTTGGACAAAAAGGAAAAATTTTATTTTTCGGTGAATAGTGCCGTATTCGTGAATAGTGTCGTATACGTGAATAGTACCGTATACGTGAATAGTAACCCCGACACAAAAAGTTCCAAATTTGATAAAAACTCATATCAATATTTCAGCATAATGATATTGAAGAAAATAATATCATTTAAGAAGAAAATAATATCCCTTACCTCAAAATATCAGTACTTCTGGTCGGAATACCGGTATAAGGCTGAAAGAAACTTGCTCTGATGAATAGAAACTCTCAAAGTATCTAAATACTCACAAAATACACTCAATAATCTAGAGAGAGAAAGAGAGAAAACTTGTTTCTGGTGTGATTTTCAATTCTAACTTAGCCCTCTATTTATAGGAAAATTTTGGTAGGTTTGACCTGCAACCTGATGGCTTTACCTGCTACTATTCCCACCCACCACATTTGAAATATAATTCAGCACATTTCTTCACCAACCACAAGTGGGGCCCACCAATTCTAGAATTTTCCACCAAAATGATAAACTCCGAAAATTCAACAATTTCTGAACCAGTCATCTTGTAAAATTCGTAATAAATCATACGTTCATTTTTAACGGTTCAAAATTTGTGGACATATACTCAACTTATATATGTATAACATATCCAAAAATTACCACGATCCAACGGTCGGATTAAAAATTATAACCCCCGCAAACTATCTCAAAAACCCTGATTTTTAATACCTCCATTCCGACAAAAATACTGACAAAAACCTCAACATTAACTCCTTCATTTTTAACCACAAAAATATATCCCTCATTTATATCCACATAAAATAAATATTTCCTTATCATATGAATCAATAATTAATTATTCACAAATAATATTACAGAATCACATTTATGACAACCAGGCCGTTCCCAGGAAAGAGGGGGCTTTCCAATAAGGATTTCTCCTTACTGGCGCGCAATTAGATGACCAAACCTCTCCTTAGACAGAACTTTCTAGACATTGCCAATAATGTTATCTAATAATATTATTCAAATAATATGAATTATTGATCTGATAAATGAAAATACTGTGCAGCAACAATTATTGAAACAACAATAATATAAAATATCAACGCAGCAATTATTGAATCAATAAAATAAAATATTGAATAATAACTACTGTAACAATTATTGAGTAGTGCCTTCTTACGTAAGAATCAATAATTGGTGCAATACCGTGTGCTACTGTATTTTAACCACCGGGTATTCCAACAGTATTAACGGTAACAACTACGCCGTTATTTATAAACAACTTATACTTGTCGTTTTCTTCATCCAATCGCTTTCCGTTATGGGGCCCACACAAGGCTGCGTCGTCGTACGAATATTCCCCGACAGCAAGAATATTCCACGACCAACCGAATATTCACCGACCAAAAATAAATATTTTATAACCACTTGCTTATTTTGCAAAATTTGCACATTTCACCCATAACCAAAGTATTATATCAAATTAACCCCTTATTATTCACAATAATATTTAGAGAAAATTTGATTTTATTCATTAATAAGTTGGGGTCTTACAACCTCCCCTCCTTATGAAATTTCGTCCTCGAAATTGACGTACGTACCTGATGTTTCAAAAAGGTGAGGATACCTCGCTTTCATTTCTGATTCCAACTCCCAGGTCATTTCTTCAATAGCATGGTTTCTCCACAAAACCTTAACTTGTGGTATAACCTTCGTGCGTAGGACATGCTCTTTCCTATCCAAGATCTTAACAGGTACCTCCTCGTACGTTAAATCTTCAGCTATCTCGTCTGGTTCTAACTCAATAATGTGGTTCGGGTCTTTAACATATTTACGAAGCATAGATATGTGAAAAACATTATGAACACGAGACATGCTTGGAGGTAATGCGAGTCTATATGCCACATTTCCTATTCGCTCAAGAATCTCAAATGGACCAACAAATCTTGGATTGAGCTTTCCTCTCTTCCCAAATCTTGTAACTCCCTTCCATGGTGCAACACGTAACAATACATGATCCCCAATATTAAATTCCACGTCCTTCCGATGAAGATCCGCATAACTCTTTTGTCGATCCTGTGCCGTTTGTATACGTTGTCGAATCGTTTGGATCTTCTCTGTAGTAATGCGTACCAATTCTGGTCCCAACAATGTTGCTTCACCCACCTCGTCCCAGCATACTGGAGAACGACATTTTCTTCCATACAACGCCTCAAATGGAGCCATACCTATGCTCGCCTGATAACTGTTGTTGTAGGAGAATTCCACCAATGGTAGGTACTTATCCCAACTCCCTTTGAGATCTAAGACACAAAGTCTTAATAGATCTTCAAGAGTTTGAATAGTCCTCTCTGATTGTCCGTCCGTTTGAGGATGGTATGCTGAACTGAATCGTAAATCCGTGCCCATAGCTTTCTGCAAGCTAACCCAAAATCGTGAAGTGAATCTTGGGTCACGATCCGAAACTATGGATACTGGCATGCCATGCAATCTCACAATCTCGTTCACGTACATACTAGCAAGACGTTCAAGGGAATAAGTCTCACGTATCGGCAAGAAATGAGCGGACTTGGTTAATCTATCAACAATAACCCAAATCGCATCTATGCCTTGAGAAACCTTGGGAAGACCTGTAACAAAATCCATAGTAATGTGTTCCCACTTCCATTTCGGAATCTCAAGTGGTTGCAATGGACCCTTTGGTACTTGATGCTCCGCTTTTACACGTTGACAAGTTAAACATCTCGAGATAAACTCCGCGATCTCTCTTTTCATATTGCTCCACCAAAATGTATGTCGAAGATCGTGATACATTTTGGTACTCCCAGGATGGATTGCAAACGGTGTGTTGTGTGCCTCCATCATTATTCTATGCTTCAAGTCAAAATCGTTAGGAACACAAAGTCTGGAGTTGACTCGAAGTATTCCTTCTTCATCGATTCTTGCTTCTGGAATAGCACCTTCTTGCACTTTCTTCTTCATACGCATCAGCTCTATATCCGTAGCTTGAGCAGCTTTAACTTTATCGATTAAAGTCGGTTCTACTCGTATATTTGATATCATCATGTGGGTACTTGGAGCCTTCATCTCTATCTCCATCCTTTGCAAGTCATACAAAATGGGCCTTTGTGTTAAAACATTGCACTCGTACCCGCATATGATCTTCTACTCAATGCGTCAGCTACTACGTTTGCTTTTCCAGGATGGTATTGGATGGTATGATCGTAATCTTTCAACAGCTCAAGCCAACGTCGTTGCCGCATGTTGAGTTCCTTTTGGGTGAAGAAATATTTGAGGCTTTTATGATCTGTATAGATCTCCACTTTCTCCCCATACAGGTAGTGTCTCCAGATCTTCAACGCAAAAACGACTGCTGCCAACTCCAAATCATGAGTAGGATAATTCCTCTCATATTCTTTGAGTTGTCGTGAGGCATAGGCTATGACTTTCCCATGTTGCATGAGAACACATCCTAACCCTTTGCCTGAAGCATCGCTGTAGATAACAAATCCATCCGAACCAGATGGTATTGTCAAAACAGGTGCCGAAATGAGTCTCCTCTTGAGTTCTTGGAAACTCTTCTCGCATTCCTCACTCCATACGAATTTTGTATCTTTCCGAGTCAGCTGAGTTAACGGAGTAGCGATTCGAGAAAATCCTTCCACAAATCTCCGATAATAACCAGCTAAGCCCAGAAAGCTACGTACTTCGGTTACCGACTTCGGTTGCTCCCAACTTTGTATGGCTTCAATCTTCGCCGGGTCGACAGATACTCCATGTTTTGACACCACGTGCCCAAGGAATGCTACTTCCTCAAGCCAGAACTCGCATTTCTTCAGTTTGGCATATAGCTTGTTTTCACGAAGCCTTTGCAGTACCAGCTTCAAATGGCGCTCATGATCTTCACGGCTTTTGGAATAGATGAGGATGTCATCAATAAAGACAACAACGAACTGATCCAAATATTCTTTGAATACACGGTTCATCATATCCATGAAGGCAGCAGGAGCATTAGTCAATCCAAAAGACATTACTAAGAATTCATAATGCCCGTACCGAGTTCTGAAGGCAGTCTTTGGAATATCCTCAGTTTTAATCTTCAGCTGATGATATCCAGAACGAAGATCGATCTTTGAAAAGAATTGTGCTCCTTGCAACTGGTCAAACAGGTCATCAATGCGAGGTAGCGGATACCTATTCTTGATGGTGACATGGTTCAATTCTCGATAGTCAATACAAAGTCGCATACTCCCGTCTTTCTTCTTTACGAATAAAACAGGAGCACCCCAAGGAGACGTACTAGGACGAATAAAACCGATGTCCAACAACTCCTGTAGTTGGACTTTTAACTCCTGAAGTTCAATAGGAGCCATTCGATATGGGGTTTTAGAAATGGGCTTTGTACCGGGTTCAAGGTCAATAAAGAATTCAATTTCTCGTTCCGGGGGTAGACCGGGAAGTTCTTCAGGAAATACATCGGAAAATTCTCTAACAATAGAAATATTATTCAAATCTGACTTGTCTTTGTTCAAATCCATAACATGGGCTAAGAAAGCTTGACATCCGTTTTTCAATAAACGAATAGCTTTGTGGCTTGATATGACAGTGACTGATTTTAGTGGTTTAGTAGTTTGAATTCGTATGACAGGTTGGTTAGGAATATGAAAACTAACAACCTTACGAAAACAATCAATTTTAGCATGATGAGTGGTTAACCAATCAATTCCTAAAATCACATCAAAAGCAAGTATCTTTAAAGAGATAAGATCAACAGGTAATGTGATAGTGCCAACTTGGATCATGCAAGATTTATAAACTGTAGATGTAACGAAGGTTTCACCCAACGGAGTTTCAACAGATAAGTTAAAGTCCAATTTCTCCGGAGTCAAGTTTAAACGTTGAGCACAAGCAGGAGAGATAAAAGAATGGGTAGAACCGGTATCTAGTAAAGTATAAACTTCGCAAGAATTCAAGATTAGCTTACCCGTGATCACCTCGTTCGGGTTTCTCGCGTTTTGGCCAGTAACGACAAACGCCCTTCCAGGAACCGCTGATTTCGACTTATCCGGGATAACTTTTGGAGTCACCATCCCCGCTGAACTTGGTTTTGCTACAGAACACTCTCGAGCTATATGACCTTCCTTTCCACAGTTATAACATACCTTGGATTGTTGTGGGCAGTTTGGGCTGATATGTCCCTCTTTCCCACATTTGTAACATACGACCGGTGGTCGTTCTCCTCCCCTAGAAACAGTTGATGTTTGTGCTGACGTCTTCACGTTATCATTGTTGTACCTTCTCTTCTTGAAATCTCCTCCCGACTCACTCCTTCTATTATCACGACCACGATTACCACCAGAGTGGTTACCGCTTTTGTCCGAATGTTTTCCTCCCTGCTGGTTTTCATTGCTTCGATGACTGCCGCCACCGGTATGACCCTGGTTGTGGTCCCTCGGTTGCACATACTCATTATCTCGCTCTAATAATTGAGCCCTGTTTACAACATCTGAATATAAAGAAAATTTATGAGAGATAAGATATTGCCGAATCTCGGGTTTTAGACCTCTCAGAAACATCCTTGTCATTCGTTCCTCATTTTCGACCAAATGAGGTGCAAACCTGGATAACTCTGCAAACTTCGCCTCGTACTGGGACACCGTCATGTTGTTTTGTTCCAGTCTAATAAACTCAACCTCCTTCATATGACGAATACTTTCAGGAAAGTACTTGTCATTGAACAGTTTTTGAAATGTTTCCCAGGACATGTTGAGTGCGTCAGGCTGGGTACGCTTCACAGACTCCCACCAGTAGTCTGCCTCACCGCGGAACATAAATGTGGCGAATGGAACCTTCTGTTCCTCCGTGCATCCCAAGACATCAAATATCTTGGTAATTTGCTTGACCCACGTTTCCGCCATGATCGGATCCGGCTTTCCCTTAAATTCTGGTGGTCCCAATTCTTTGAACTGCTTAGCTGTGACAAACCGCGCGTTGTTATCATTTCCACCCGTATTCTGCACACGAGTCTCCCTCGTCTGATTTTGCATGAACTGCAAAAAGCTCCTAAACATTCCATCATTCATCGTTTGCTCGGTAACGTTGTTTACAGGAGGAATATTGCCTTCCTGTTGCACGTTCCCCTGGGTAGTGATCAAAGGTGTCTCCACGGTCTGATTTACTCCATTATTAACGTTCTCAGCTGCCATTCTTAAATACTGCCATAAAACAAGGGTTAATAGTCATGTCATATATTATCCCTATACTCTGACCGACCAAATAAACACCAAATAAACTTAGTCAGGTCATACTAGCGAAGGAATTCCCCGTCTCTCCCCTCCTAGTTCTTGTCTCACATCTCAGCCAGGGATCATATCCCTAAGCTCTGATACCAACTGTGACGCCCCCAGAATAGGTATACAACACCCATTCTGAGTCGCCAAATACATGGTACAGAAAGCAAACTACAACTTCAATAATACAATTGTCGTGCAAAATACGACAACACATACTGTGAGTTTAAATACAAATATTGTCTTCTAGACAATATCCACACTCAAATAAATCCTCATTACAATTATTCAAACACTATTTTACAGAAATAGTGAGGACTGCTAATACATCTTTCTAGAACCATCACTCCATACCCCGACTAGATCCTGCTATGTTCTCACCTCCTGAGAAGAAAAATGGAACAAAAAGGAAAAGGGTGAGCTCAACTAGCCCAGTAAAGAATATTATGACTAAGATAATATACAACAAATTATCGTTAGTCTTCAACAGGGAAAAATCTGATAAAATATAATCGACAACAAGTTTTAGATCAACAACTGCAGCGGAAACAGCAAACCATTAGAAGAGTCAAGTAGAGAAAGAATTCTACTATCTTCTAAGATTTAAAAGTCCATCATCAATATTTTATCCCTGTAACATCAATTAATAATCATCTTTAACCAAATATTCATCTTTGCACTACAGGCCAAAGATATTCATTTGTATCATCAGTCGGTCATGTTCATCTCAACACCTGTTCATCTTTGCACTACAGGCCAAAGATATTCATCAAGTAATTATACATCTTTGCACTACAGGCCAAAGATATTCAGTAATATCATCATTTAGGACTGAGGATGATGAAAAATATCTTAAAGAGAACGAATCCAATGAGACAGAAGGACAAATAGTAGGGATTCGTATAACAGTTTATCCAAGATCAATAATACTTCATAATAATCAATTGTGAAGCAGAATTCAAAAATAAAGATCAAAACATGGATACAATCAAAGATAGTAACCATAATAGACATCTTGGACAAAAAGGAAAAATTTTATTTTTCGGTGAATAGTGCCGTATTCGTGAATAGTGTCGTATACGTGAATAGTACCGTATACGTGAATAGTAACCCCGACACAAAAAGTTCCAAATTTGATAAAAACTCGTATCAATATTTCAGCATAATGATATTGAAGAAAATAATATCATTTAAGAAGAAAATAATATCCCTTACCTCAAAATATCAGTACTTCTGGTCGGAATACCGGTATAAGGCTGAAAGAAACTTGCTCTGATGAATAGAAACTCTCAAAGTATCTAAATACTCACAAAATACACTCAATAATCTAGAGAGAGAAAGAGAGAAAACTTGTTTCTGGTGTGATTTTCAATTCTAACTTAGCCCTCTATTTATAGGAAAATTTTGGTAGGTTTGACCTGCAACCTGATGGCTTTACCTGCTACTATTCCCACCCACCACATTTGAAATATAATTCAGCACATTTCTTCACCAACCACAAGTGGGGCCCACCAATTCTAGAATTTTCCACCAAAATGATAAACTCCGAAAATTCAACAAATTCTGAACCAGTCATCTTGTAAAATTCGTAATAAATCATACGTTCATTTTTAACGGTTCAAAATTTGTGGACATATACTCAACTTATATATGTATAACATATCCAAAAATTACCACGATCCAACGGTCGGATTAAAAATTATAACCCCCGCAAACTATCTCAAAAACCATGATTTTTAATACCTCCATTCCGACAAAAATACTGACAAAAATCTCAACATTAACTCCTTCATTTTTAACCACAAAAATATATCCCTCATTTATATCCACATAAAATAAATATTTCCTTATCATATGAATCAATAATTAATTATTCACAAATAATATTACAGAATCACATTTATGACAACCAGGCCGTTCCCAGGAAAGAGGGGGCTTTCCAATAAGGATTTCTCCTTACTGGCGCGCAATTAGATGACCAAACCTCTCCTTAGACAGAACTTTCTAGACATTGCCAATAATGTTATCTAATAATATTATTCAAATAATATGAATTATTGATCTGATAAATGAAAATACTGTGCAGCAACAATTATTGAAACAACAATAATATAAAATATCAACGCAGCAATTATTGAATCAATAAAATAAAATATTGAATAATAACTACTGTAACAATTATTGAGTAGTGCCTTCTTACGTAAGAATCAATAATTGGTGCAATACCGTGTGCTACTGTATTTTAACCACCGGGTATTCCAACAATATTAACGGTAACAAATACGCCGTTATTTATAAACAACTTATACTTGTCGTTTTCTTCATCCAATCGCTTTCCGTTATGGGGCCCACACAAGGCTGCGTCGTCGTACGAATATTCCCCGACAGCAAGAATATTCCACGACCAACCGAATATTCACCGACCAAAAATAAATATTTTATAACCACTTGCTTATTTTGCAAAATTTGCACATTTCACCCATAACCAAAGTATTATATCAAATTAACCCCTTATTATTCACAATAATATTTAGAGAAATTTTGATTTTATTCATTAATAAGTTGGGGTCTTACAAAAGATATTCAACAACATATCATCTTTGCACTACAGGCCAAAGACATACAACTGTAAAACCAATAACCAACAGTATAATAAAGAATGGAATAATAAAAGAATTTCACCATGTATGCAGTATTTCGCATATACAGGTTATTCAAACATAATAATAAATAATGGAATAATAAAAGAATTTTACCATGTATGCAGTACTTCGCATAGACAGATTATTCCAACATAATAATAAAGAATGGAATAACAGAAGAATTTCACCATGCGTGCGTAATCCGCACAGACAGATTATTCCAACAGAATAATAAATAACGGACCAGATCAGGCGAAATTCACACCGACAGGATATTCCGACAGAATATTAAATGCGGAATAATAAATAATGGAACCAGATCCGGCGTAAAGCACATACAGGATATTCCGACAGAATATTTAATGTGAAATAATAAATAATGGAACCAGGTCCGGCGTAAAACGCACAGACATGATATTTCAACAGAATAGTAAATAATGGAATAATAGAAGAATTTCACCATGTATGCGGTACTTCGCAAAAACAGGTTGTTCCAACATAATAATAAAGAATGGAATAACAGAAGAATTTCACCAAGTATAAGTTAGTCCGCGTATACAGGTTATTCCAATAGAATAATAAATAATGGAATAACAGAAGTTCTTTTCATGAATTCAAAAAAAAATAATACCCTTACGGGTACCACAAATAATATCCCTTACTATAATAATATCCTTTTTCCTTAAAAAAAAAGAGTATTTCGACTGGTAGGGTGAAGATACACTCGAAAAAAACTTGTACTACACTCAAAGCTTTCTTAAACTCTAAAGAAATACGCTCAAGATTATAGAAGAAGAACTCTCTCTATAGTTTTTTCTCTAGAGTTTCAGTGAATTCGTAAGAAATAATGAAGGAATGAGCTTCTATTTATAGAACAATGGAATGCATAGTAACTAATTCATGAACGGTCCAGATTGATTTACTTTAATCGGACGGTCCATATTTAAAGCAAAATCTTTTAAATAAAATATAGTATATTCTATTTATAATCTAATAAAACGAATAACTTTATAAAATATTTTATTATACAAATACTATGCAGGCACTATGCAAACACTATGCATAATAAAATATAATATATTCTATTTATAGAATAATTTTAATAAAGTATTCTGTTTTATATAAAAAGATTTTACTATGCAAAATACTATACATAATAGAATATAATATATTTTATTTATAGAATAACTCTATAAAAATATTCTATTTTATCTAAAAAGCTTTTCTGTTATAATTTCAACCAACGGTATGAAAATTAGTACATCTCTTCATGGAATAATATTATACCCAAAAATGATTTGGACCGAAAAGAAATATATTTTGTTCGGGTGAATAGTAACTCGTGAATAGTAACTCGTGGATAGTATTCCGATACAAAAAGTGTCCCAAATACCCGAGTGAATAATACTAGAGTGAATAGTAACTGGGTATTTTATGACAACTTGTCTACTTTGAAAAATTTTCACATATCACCCTTAACTTTAACATTTTATCAATTTAACCATTTACAAAATAGAATAATTATAAGAAAATTGAATACTTTCATTTCATAAAATTATTGGTTTCACAATTTGTTTCTTAAAATAATATCCAAAACGATGTAGTTTTAATAAATGTGTGTTATTTTAGAGGATATGCTATTTAAGAAGTATGTTTTAGATCCGTCCTCTACGTATATAAAAGAATGATCAAGAGCACTCCCCTTATCTAACACTCCTTCTTAAATAACATTCCTTTAATAAAACTACTTCGTTTTGGATATTTTTAAAAGAGTGGTACCACTTGCTTTCCTTTTATTTACAAAAATGACACCCTCAACCCCACTTGTTTTTTAAAAGAATCTCTAAAACGATATAGTTTTAATAAAAGAGTAATAGATAAGGGGAATACTCTTGATTCTTTCTCAATATATGTATATATGTAATTCAAGAGAATGAATTTAAAGCATACATCTTAAATAGTATAACTCTCTTAAATAATATATTTATTAAAATTACGTCGTTTTGAATATTATTTTAAAAACAAGTGGGATCGCGGATGATATTTTTATAAATAAAAAGAAAACAAATGAGACCCCTCTCTTTTAATATTATTTTATTTTTTAGAAAAATATATAAAAGGACGTTGTTTTAATAAAGGTAATATTTAAGATAGTTATGCTATTGAAGAGTTATATTTTAATTATGTCATCTGTAATTATATAATTTGTATTCAAGAATTATGAGCAGATATCCAATAACCCTTAAAATGACAAAATATTTAGCCTACAAATATCTGCCCAGTAACAACACTTTAAAAGTTAAAAATATTGTACATTCTTATTTTTTAAAGTAAAATGTCGATAAAAAAAAATCAAGAAATTCATATAAAATTGAAGCAGAAACATCTTTCTGTCGTAATTTCGATTCATATATTTGTGGACATCTAGATTGACATTGTTGCTTACTTGTACTTTAATTACAAAGTCGAATTGAAGTGCTCAAATCCTTTGAAAATCTTAGTCTACTAACCAAATAAATAAATAAATAAATATAGGGTAAAAGAAGGGTATACTATGCCACATTTGCACCACTTCAATGGAAGGGTATATTATGAAAATTGATATTTTTGCATGTGAAATCTATTATTTTTATTAAAAAATGAGTCTCGTATACGAAAATATCAAAAAAAACTACGGAAATATCACTTCCCTGTATTATTATTCTCTAATTATGAGTAAATGTATAATGATAAAAGATATTTATAAAAAAACAATACTCCATAAAGTAATATATCAAATTATAATTAGTTGATAATAATCTATCATATAACATATGTACTATGACTTTAATTATTAGAGGAACACCATTTTTATATGAGATTTTGATATTTTTATATAGTCCGAGGTGAAACTTACTTGAATAAGTGAAAATATGAAAAATAACAAATCATTATTATACTCATTATTTTATATTTTTTTATCTAATGTTTTGTCACAAGTCTAAATAGTAAATACACACCAAAAATTATTATTTTTAAAAGAGTGTTTGATAAAAACGGAATGAATTGAATTTGAATAAAAAAAATTGTTTGATAATTAATATATTTGAAACATCTAAATAACATATTTATATTATTTTATTCCTCTAAAAAAATTTAAAATTATTATAAAATTATTTAATATTACTTAATAATTAATACCTTAATATAATACTTATTCAAAATCCCTTTTTTCCTCAAATCAAGTACTTCGTACCTTAATTTATTCCCTCAGTAACAGGTATGTGGTTAGGTGTATATAATAGAGATACACACGTGTGTATATCTTTTGGGACTTGAGAGCGAGAGCCCGACAGTCTGTATATTAGTACCGATCGATCGTCCGTCCGTTCAAGAGTCTCAATCAACGGCATCTCAGTCTCTCTCTATTCGAGATTTGAACTTAACCAGTTAACCCCACAATATTTCTTTAGAATCCATCTATTCTTCATTGTCCCATTCGAAGTAAGTTCCTTACCCCCTCTCTCTACATATATATGCATGCAATTGGACTGCTTTAGGAACTAATGGGGCATAAGAAGCGAGGTGTTGCTCCTCGCTCTAAACCATCACAGGCAGCTCGTCCTCCTCCACCGCCGGTTGTTTCCGATGGCGGCGCTGCCTCTGACGGTGGTCTCATCTCACTTGAGACCAATGAAAACCTTAATTCAGAAGAACATAAACATCTACAACTGAGTAAAATTGAAGCATCCGCGGTAATTGAGCCGGGCGCCTCCTCTTACTCTGCAATTAAGTTAGAATGTGAGCGAGCCCTAACTGCGCTGGGCCGCGGAAACCATACAAAAGCCCTAAGGCTCATGAAGGACATGTGTATTAAAAACGAGAACTCTGTTCACTCGGCTTTGATTCATCGAGTTCAAGGGACTGTATATGTTAAGGTTGCTTCGCTAATTGATGATCCCAATGCAAAACAAAGGCATTTAAGGAATGCTATTGAGTCTGCCAGGAAGGCGGTTTTACTGTCCCCAAACTCAATTGAGTTTGGACACTTTTTTGCAAATTTGATGTATGAGGCTGCTAATGATGGTAAGGAGTATGAGGAGGTGGTGCAAGAGTGTGAGCGTGCATTGGCAATTGAGAATCCCATTGATCCCGCGAAGGAGAGCTTGCAGGGTGAGAGCCAGCAGAAGATATCAACTGCAGATGCGAGAATAACACATGTGCAAAATGAGCTGCGGTCATTAATTCAGAAATCTAATATTGCTTCAATTTCAACATGGATGAAAAATATTGGAAATGGGGAGGAGAAGTTTAGGTTGATTCCAATAAGGAGGGCTTTGGAGGACCCAATGGAGGTGAGGTTGGTTCAAGCACGGAAGCCCAACGAGATTAAGAAGGCAACCAAGACGCCTGAGGAGCGGAGAAAGGAGATTGAAGTACGGGTTGCTGCTGCGAAGCTGTTGCAGCAGAAGTCTGAGTCATCTCAATCACAAAATGATGGTGACAAGACTTTAGATTCATCATCAGGGTCTGGTCAGAGAGCAGGTGAGCGGAGGAAGAATGTGAGAAAAAATGCATCTTATGCTGAAAGGAAGGACTCGGTTCGATCTTATTGGAATTCCATGACTTTGGAGATGAAGAAGGACTTGCTCAAAGTAAGAATTTCCGATATCAAGGCGCATTTCAGCTCATCAAAAGATGTACAGGCATTTGAAGTCGTTTCAGAAGCTTTATCATTCGCTGAAGCTAATAAAGGGTGGAAGTTTTGGGTGTGCTGCCGTTGCAGTGTGAAATTTTCCGACTCTGCGACGCATATGCAGCATGTTGTGCAGGAGCACATGGGCAGCTTGTTGCCCAAAATGCAGTCGGTTTTGCCTCAAAGTATAGAGAATGAATGGATTGACTTGCTTGACAACTGTCCTTGGAAACCATTGGATGTCAATGCTGCAGTTAAAATGCTTGAAGAACAGTCAAATCATCAAACTCTAAATTTTGTTTATGAATCTTACTCAAGGAGCGGTACAGATGACCGTAAGGACTGCTTCACTGATAGTTACTGCTCTGAAGATGCATGGGACTCATCCCCTCAAAAGAAAAAATTGGGTGATAGTTGCAATGGTAGAACCATGGAGAGGAAAAGATATGATAAGATTTATGACAATATGTGGAGGGAATGCGATGGAAATCCAGGCTGCAAGTCAACTTCTCTTCCTGATGGCTGGCCATTGTCCGATGACACTGAACGTGCAAAGCTGCTTGAGAAAATTCATTCCATATTCCAGTTGCTTATTCGACGGAAGTATCTTGCTGCAAGTCATCTTAGTAAGGTGATACAATTTGCAGTGGATGAGTTACAGGGTCTTGCCTCTGGTTCTCAGCTTCTTAATTATGGCGTGGACCAAACACCGGCATGCATATGCTTTTTGGGAGCTCATGAGCTCAAGAAAGTACATAAATTCTTGCAAGAGTTGTCTCATTCTTGTGGAGGTGGTAGATATTCTGAGAAAAGTAATCCCACGGATGATTCAAACGGTACTTATCAAACTGTTGATATCACAGAGAAGGTAGTCCTCGATGAATATGATTCATGTCTTCTGTTGGATGACTGTTTCTCCCTGCCTTGCAAGTTCCCTCCAACAATACGCCACAATGCTGTTACAGATGATGCAACTGTAACAGTTTCTGCTAGTGTTGCTCTTGAGAATGGAGTTGTTCTCGACGCTGATGCTTTGTTGTCCTGGATATTTACAGGTTCCACTAGTGGGGAAAAGTTGGCTCTCTGGACGCACACGAAAGAAGAAAAAGCACATCAAGGGATGGAAATTCTTCAGATACTTGAGAAGGAATTTTACCATCTACAGAGCTTGTGTGAGAGAAAATGTGAGCATGTAAGCTATGAGGAGGCATTGCAGGCAGTTGAGGATATCTGTCTTGAGGAAGGTAAGAGAAGGGATCATGTCACTGATTTTGTTCGCCGAAGTTATGAGTCCATCTTAAGGAAGCGGCGAGAAGAGCTCATTGAAAGTGACAATGATGTAATGTTTATCAGCAAT
This sequence comes from Panax notoginseng, assembly GCA_016801055.1. NCBI lineage: Eukaryota > Viridiplantae > Streptophyta > Magnoliopsida > Apiales > Araliaceae > Panax > Panax notoginseng. The sequence goes on from CM029012.1 coordinate 278,459,315, forward strand.
AGGTTTGAGTTGGATGCAATTTCTAATGTTCTAAAAGAAGCAGACTCTTTGAATGTCAACCAGTTTGGATTTGAAGAGACTTATAGTAGTGTGAATTCCCATCCATATGACTTGGAATCTGGTGAAGAAGATGACTGGAGAACGAAAGACTATCTGCATCAAGTGGACTCTTGCATTGAAGTTGCAATCCAGAGACAGAAAGAGCAGTTGTCTATTGAGGTTTGTATGTCAGTTTGCATATCCTTTTCCAAAAATTTGTGCACTCTTGTTCCACATAATCTCACTTCTTCAGTAATGCAGCTCAGCAAAATTGATGCCCGAATTATGCGTAATGTTTCTGGGATGCAGCAGCTGGAAGTTGAGCTTGAGCCTGCATCTGCCCACGATTATCAATCAATACTATTACCCCTAGTAAAGTCATTCATGCGGGTCCGTATTTACCTGTGCTTATTTGTATGATGTATTCCTTCTTGCCTTGACACCTTTTTTTTGAGTTAATTATTTTTTTCCGTGTTCATCTCCAGGCACACTTGGAGGATCTGGCAGAAAAAGATGCCACACAGAAATCTGACGCTGCTAGAGAAGCATTTTTAGCAGAACTTGCTCTAGACTCTAAAAAGGGTATTATTTGTGGGGGAACTGATACTTCAAGACATCTCCATGAGAAGTCTAAGGAGAAGAAGAAGAATAAGGACTACAGAAAGACCAAGGAATTTAAAGTATGAAATATATAATCTTACTTTGTCATGTCTTATTTTTTGGTAGTTATGTATTGCAGGATTACGTAGTTCTAATTACTTTACTTCTTTTGCAGGCTACTGGTAGCAATGAGTTGCATATGCTTCACCATGAGACTGTTGAAAATACGTATGCCCCCTTGCTCTCACAATTCACATTCAATTGCACATTCTTGTGACAGTTCTAAATTATAGATGTGGGTATTTCATACCTGTCCAATATTATGTTATTTAATTCTTTGTTGATGTCTATCTTCCTGCAGCTCCTTGGTGGTTGCATTTGATGGAGACCACCCAGATCCTGGAATTGTTGTTACTGGGAGCGGCCTTGACTTAAATCAACAGGAAGAAGAACTTAGACAAAGGAAGATCGAGCTTGAAGCAGAGGAAAGAAAGCTTGAAGAAACTTTGGAGTATCAGCGACGAATTGAAAATGAGGCCAAACAGAAGCACCTTGCTGAGCAACATAAAAAAACTGCAATAGCAATTTCAGAGAAGAAGGAAGCAGTTGGACTGCCAGATGATTACTTCCCGCACATCGATAATGATCAAAATGTTTTTGAACAACTGAAACATAGTAGGCAGGTGAGCGTTCGTTGTACTAATTTCTCTTTGTTATTAACAGAATAAATATATTGGTCCTTCTGTTTCTCAAGAACATGAACAAATAGGACTTTAGCTCATTACTGTGGTTAGATTCTGCAAACAATGATGAACGAAATTTCATTCAAGTCTGAGTTAACTCACAAACCTGCACTCTAGGAACCGTCGAGTCAGAGCAATGGATTCATGAACGTTTTAGAACTTGTGCCTGGAGACCCTGGAGATGAAGCATCCCAGAGGATGGATAATACCCACACCAATCACCATGATGGAGAAATTAAACAACGTAAGTTACTCCCTCCGTCCCCAAAAGGATGAACAAAGTACAATTTGGACACATTAAGAAAAGTAAAAGTAGAGAAAAGAGAGTAAAAAAGTTTTAAATTTATTCTTAGTGGCCCCACAAGATTATATAAAGTGACGAGTACTTTTAGTTTTTTATACTAATAGACCCTATTAAATATTTACCCTTTACTTTATCTCATCCTTTTGGGGACAAACAAAATTTGTACCTTTAGTCATCCTTTTTGGGACAGTGGGAGTACTCTATTCGGGCCAATCTACTACACGCTAATAATGGTCTTTTGCATTTCATCTCCTACCAAAATTGCAGGTGGTTGGCAAGGATGAATAGTATTATAAATTGTTCATTTTCTCTCTTGTGCAGGCCTACCTAATGGAGTAACTCTGGAGGATGGTGCTTTACTTTCTGATAGACGGACAGGAAGGAGAGGAAAACGCCAGAAAAATTCAACCAAATTAGTTGATGGAAAGTATCAACCCCTGCTATCTGACAAGGAAATTGTTGAAGGTGGACAAGTTAAATTAAAGGATAGTCCCCGCGGTGAGGGTAGTAAATTGATATTTTTTCCCTTAAAAGATTATTTCTCCACACGGAAATATGATATTTCCACAAGGCTCTACTCAAATTAATAGAGACCCCGCTCTCAACTCAAATTAATAGTGACCCCACTCTGTGAGAGCGCTCCATGCGGAAATGTGGAAATATCTATTCCCGTTAGTATTTGCGATTTACTTATTTATTTTCTATGTATTCTTTGGTGTTTGCTATAGCTCTAAATCTACAATTGAAACATAATCCCTACACTTGAATGCTTCTAATCTTAAAATTTAATCCAAAAGATATTGTATTAGTGTGCAGAATTGGATTTAAAGTATCTTGCAACTATTATTGTTTTGTAAATCTTAATTTACTAGGCCAAGGATGAGAAGTTTAAATTACTTGTTCAAAAAAATACAAAAGACAATATAGTATTGTTCTCTCTATTTCTTAAAATAACTTTTTATTATTTGTAGAATAATACACACCCTTGTTATGTATACATCTTCTCTAGTGTTATGACTGACATATTCCTTCTTCTGCGAGAAGTGTAGTTATACCTTTCTGCGAGTGTTTTTTTCTTCAGGGATGGGAGAAACAGGGGGTAGGGGGTGGTGATGAATCATCTTGATGATTTTATTTTAGTATCTTCCTTGTGTATTAACATAAAATAATGGAATTACCTTAATGCTTAAGCTCGTATCTGATTCTCTCCTTTTCGCTTAAAAATAATAATACTAATAATACAAAATTAAACTAGTATCAGTAAGACTCATGGTAGCTTTGTATTCTCTCACTCTTTTCTTTTTTTTTTTCGCGGAAGGATAGTTCATTGGAAGATATATGAGTAAAAACGTTAGACACACCCTGGTTGGAACTAAGTAACATAACTCCCCATGTATTTAAATGTAAGCAAAATTCCCCAGAAGACTTGTGAATCATGGGAAGTAGTACAAAAGGTGAAGTTCCAGGAGAAAAAGAACAAAAGTGAAAAATGGATTAGACATATACTTAAACTGTCTTAAGATTATAGCTTGGAAGTTTGTTCTGACACTAGTCAGTTTAGACCCTATTTCCTACCTAAGCCGTAGCCAAATTTAAATTTCTGTCAAATTAAGGCTCAACCTTCATTCACCATTAGCTGACCCCTCCTCTTCATTCATTATTAGCCATCCCTAAAAAGCTATAACTTGCATCATTCATAATACATCTATAAACATTTGTGTTAGGGGAAAAGAAATTGACATAAGTAGTTAATATTGATGAGTCAACCTAAAACAACATGATTGATATCCCGCTTAAAGGGTGTGGTACTTTTGATGCATGACTAGACAATTAAACTTGCATTAAATTTATCTAATTTTCACTTTTTTTGCATGGATTATATTTTATTTTTTTAATTTTTTTTATATTAGGATTATTGGGAGTATTAAGCATCTAGGATTTTTTAGTGATTTAAGCTACTTGAGTTTCTGGCAATTAGTTTTACTGTAGGAGCCCATTTGGCGGATTGAGGTGGTAGTGTAAAGCACTTCTAATTTTAAAATTTGAGTTTATTTTTAGTTAACTTAGTGAAAGTGCTTTTGACAATGGTATTTTTCAGTGCAATCAGCTACAGTTTTTGGTGAAACTGAAATTTGCTGCTTTTAAACCGTTTTGTATTTAAGCTTAAGCTTAAAAACGTAACCAAAACATTTATCTATATCTCAACTAGAATAATGCTTCACTAAAAGCTACAATCTGCCCTATCTTATTTGGACGTTTGTTCTAATATAACTAGGTCTATATGACTCCTATATGAGCATTGTAATTCCCATGATTTGAATTTATCCGATTTATTATGCGTGAGCTTTTTGTGCTTCTTTTGCGGGTGCTTGGCCTATCCTTTGGAAGACATATTTTAGTGATCCTTTGTTTGGATGTCACGGACTATACTTTCTCTTTCTCCCCTCTTTTCTAGTTGCAACTAGTGCCTGCATCACTCTTTACTAACGCCCACCCGTTCGCCCCTCACACGAAGAAAAGAATAATGCAGTTGAATATCAGCCTTCTGTCCATATAGAATCAATAGTGTTATTCTTGTGTTTGAAATGTATGCAACCTCTATCTTCAATGCTATGATTCTATTATTTCGGCTTGAAATGGTTTGCTTCTGATTAGAATTAATCAAAATTCAAATTCTTGAGAACTGCTTTAAGACATGACCTTTACTCACATATCTTGGCATATATGGAACTGTGAAATTTTAATACATATTTTCCTTCAAGTTGTTTTTGATAAGTCATTTTTGTATAGTATGGAACTAATATGATGACGGGTTAATTTACACGGAAATCAGATAATGCGTGTCCGGAGAACGGAACAAAGACACTAAGACAGTTACATTCAGAGGAGGACGATGAGGAAAGGTTTCAAGCTGACCTTAAAAGAGCTGTGCACCAAAGCCTTGGTAGATCACTCTTTTCCTTTTCTTTCTCTCCCCCTGGTCCATTTATTCTATATATTCATGTTCATCAATTATTCTTCTAAATTATGTGTAGTTACTAGTTTAGTATATTGGGATTACAACATGGCTAAATCAAAATATTTTCTTGGACTATATATACTTCTCCTCACCCCAACCCCAACCCAACCCCCCATTTTACTTTTACAACTGTATAACATTCACAAAATATAGTTGCAAGCTCTAGATTTATTTATGTCATGTATTTTCTTCTTTTGTACCTTTCCATTTTCCCCCTCATTGCATGCAAACCCCATAGATAGCTACGAAACTCACTTCCTAGCTTGATTGAGAAACCTTGACATTTTAACCTTGACCTAGTGCGGTTATGCACTATTTGAATGAGAATCTTTTTTCTAAAAGATCCCGACTTTCATGCTTGGTGGGTCTTTGAGATCTTTTCGATGACCTATGTTGTGTTGAAGGGATATGTATATAATTCGATCGATTGCCTAAAGCCCGCATAGCAATGGAACCGGGGAAAGTATAGTTCTTTTCTATTATATTAGTATTTTTTTATTAGATTAGATTAGTATTAGTTAGTGATAAGGCTGTAAACGAGCCAAACAGTTCGGGCTCGATTCAAACTCGACTTGAAAAAATATGAGCGAGACTCGATTTCGTTAATATGATCCAAATCTAAGCATTAAAAATAGTTCGAATAAAAATATGAGTAGAATTTGAGCAAGGTTATACTCAACTCGTTTAAGATTTAAATTACTCGAATTCTTGATTGTGATTCGATACATACTCGGTTAATATATATTCGATTAGATGTTCGATACATTCTCTTATAATATATACAAATTTAAATCAAATTAGGATAATTAGTTATTATTTTGTTTTGTTTTTAATTTTAATTGTGATTTTATATTTGTAAAGTGTAATAATAAATATATTTTCTCATTTTTAAGTAAAATAACAAATTTAATTTATAATTATATTTATTACAAAACTAGTTATTATGTGGAGATTTAAATTCGAGCTTGAATTTGAAGCTCGCAGTTTGAATAAATATTCGAGTCGAGTCAGATCGAATTCGAGTAATAAATATTCTAGTCGAGTCGAATCTGAGTAGGATTTTTCAAATATAATTCGAATTTGAGTACGAATTTATTATTTCGAGTCGAATTCGAGTAGCTCTCTGTTCGATCCGGTTCGACTCGTTTACACCCTTAGTTAGTGATCCCAGCTTAGTGAGTATTTTTTTCCGTGATGAATTGTTGGTGGATCGAGGAGAAAGGGGTTCAGTAAGAAGAGGTTTGTACCGTGAGAAAACGCCCACCTAGCGAAATTCACTGCCTCAATATGGCTGGGAAGCTTTGCCCCTACCAGGCGGAATTAATAAATCTTAGGTCTAAAAATATTCGTCTTTGTTAAAAATTTACTGCCCCTTTTTTTTATCCGTCCGAATCAAATTCAAAATTTGATTAATTTGCATTGATTGATAAAATCAGGTGTCCATAAGAAATTCATATTCTTGGTCAAAAAATTAAAAGTTAAACGAATTGTCAAAGAACTGACTACAACTATGGATTTAATATTTGACTATTAATGATATTTAATGAAGGTTTTGAAGCTCTACATTACTTGAAATGAATTTGCAGTGCCTTGGAAGATTTTTTTAAAGTAATTTTTCATATACAATTTAATATTTAACTACATGCTTAATTTAGTATATTCAAATAAAAAGTAAATAAATAAGACCGTCTAGGAAAATAGGTGGGTGCTGCCTAGGTCCGTGGTCGGCCTACCAATTTTTAGAACACTGAATCCTATAGTAGACATTATATTTTGATTAATTTTGGATTTTTTGATAGAAACTGAAGCTGTAATGTGAAAACTTTTTGAACTTATGTTCAGGGCCTCAAGACATTTTTGAGGAATAAGGCCTTAATATTAGAGTGATAGATAGTGAGACAGCAAATACCTTTGCAAGTTAATTCCATGGGAGAGAAGAAATCCCAACCAAATTATGCTATTAAGTTCAAGAGGTATATTTAATGTCAGTGTTGGTGCACTTACCAACAAATTTAGCAAGAAGCTTTCCTACAAACGTTTATCTTTGTGGTTATATTTTCCCGTTTTAATCTTGAATTTCAGAAACATTCCATGCGCACAAGAAATTTCCGAATACAAATATGCCGCAGAAGATGTTTACAGTAGTGGATGATGTTGGAGTTTCGTCTAATGAAATTACAATTGAAAATGTAAATGGAGCTGTTGTATATGGCACAGGGCTGAAGAATGAAGTTGGTGAATATAATTGTTTTCTAAATGTTATAATACAGGTTGGTTCAGCTGTTTAAGTTTCACCTTTTTTAAGGATTCAAAATTTTAACTGCTGTGCCTCTTTAATCTACTGCAATGTTTTGTAACGTTTCAGTCCTTATGGCACATAAGACTTTTTCGTGAGGAATTCTTGAGGAGATCAACGTCAGGGCATGTTCATGTTGGTGATCCTTGTGTTATATGTGCTTTATTTGATATTTTCAATGCTTTGAGCATGGCTTCAACGGACTTGAAGAGAGAGGCTGTTACCCCTACGTCTCTGAGGATTGCTCTAAGCAACATGTATCCTGACAGTAATTTCTTCCAGGAGGTAAATTTACATATCTTCCTGTTGGGTGTAGTTTTTTTTTTGGGTGTCCTTTAGTACATTATGTAGTAATGCACTTCCGTTCCTCTTTTTTTTTTTGGGGGGGGGGGGGGGGGTGGGGGTGGGGGGGAGAGTTGGTGGGTTGTGTGGGATGAGGTTTTGAACTTCTCACCTATTTGCCTTGCCTAATGTACTGTGTCACATTGTCCTGTGATGATAAAGGAAGGTCTTATATGCATTTTCTATTAACATGTTCGTATCTGACAGGCTCAGATGAATGATGCTTCTGAAGTTCTAGGAGTGATATTTGATTGCCTTCATCAATCATTTACTTCTGGTTTTGGTGTTTCTGATACTGAATCGGTTGAAAGCAATGGCATGGGTTATTGGGACTGTGAAATAGTGCTTGTGTAGCACATTCTCTTTTTGGAATGAACGTTTTTGAAAGCCTGAACTGCTATAATTGTGGTATGGAGTCGAAAAATATGAAGTACACGTCTTTCTTTCATAATATTAATGCCAGTGCGCTCCGCACTATGAAGGTCTGTATTTCTTGGAAAAGAAAATCTGTTTTATAGATGCTTAATTTTCTAATAGCAAAGTACATATTTGAAAGCTATAACTTGTGCTTAGTAAGGTGGTACTTTAGCTATCCTCTTAACTTCAAGTATGTTCCTTAACATTCAGGTTATTTGTCCAGAAAGCTCCTTTGATGAGCTTCTCAACTTTGTTGAAATGAGTGACCAGTTCACTTGTGATCCAGAGGCTGGAGGTTGTGGAAAGTTTCACTATAAACATCATATTCTCTCGACTCCACCTCATGTTTTCACGACAGGTGACTCCATTCTTGGAAGGCTTAATAATTAGTTAGCTGCTTTGTGAATTTTATGTTACATCCATTGTAATACTGCCTTTTATTTTGCAGTACTGGGTTGGCAGAATACATGTGAGAGTGTCGACGACATAAGGGCTACGTTGGTGGCATTAGCTACTGAGATAGACATTGGTGTTCTTTATCGTGGCCTTGATCCAAAGAATAAACATTGCTTGATTTCAGTGGTATACTCAATTGTTAAATTTGTACTACTTGATCCTTTCGTGATTTGCATTTTCATGAATAATTGGTGTTCTCTCAATATCTATTAAAAATATGAGAAATCCTTCTTAGAGGAACTAGAGGATAATGTTTTTGGTGCAGCCAAGGACTGAATATTCTAAACATAGGTTTCAAGAGGGTAAAGCTAAGAAAATATATCTAACAATAATTTAAAAAAATAAAAGAAAAAAATAGAAGCTCAGTTTCAATTCTATTATATCTTTCCTCGTATTATCTATAAAAGTATGATGTAATAATACCTTGTTGCCTAACACTGGTATGGTAAACATTAAATAAACCTGAGGCAACTATAAAATTGAGCTTGTATTATTAGATTCTTTAGTTCTAAGTTTTGTGGTTCAAATTGATTCTACAGCTTTACGTCCCTCGTTTTTTCTTGACTGAACACTTGAAATCTTGAAGACGATACAGATTTGATATATTTGTGTGCGACAGATCTTTTTAATTAATCTTACTGTTTTAATCTTTTGTTAATTCTAGGTTTGCTATTATGGGCAACATTATCATTGTTTTGCGTACAGCGAAGTTCATGAACAGTGGGTTATGTATGATGACAAAACTGTTAAGGTAACATTCTTAAATTTTAGCGATTTTTTATCTTGAATTTCATTTTTTAGTGCTCAATCCTTCCAATTTTTTGTGAGTAGGTAATTGGTGGTTGGGATGATGTTATTTCGATGTGTGAAAGAGGGCATTTGCAACCTCAGGTTCTTTTCTTTGAAGCTGTAAACTAGTTTCACTTGGTACAGATTACATATTTCATGTACCGGAGAGTTCGAGGTCTATGCGGCTTCGAATCCAATCTTGCAATAGAATAACAGCAATGTTGCACGAGCCTATTCAATTTTCAGGTGAAACTTGCAACATTTAAATTTAGAAATTATAGAAGTTGGTATAAAATCCGGAATTAGGTTATTTAGTCAGAACCAAGAAATTTTGTAGAAGTATGAGCCTCTAATGGAGAACTTAGCTGCAAAAGAGCTTGGCAAGTGGATGTTTTCCCATTATATTGGGGTTTTCCAATGAAAAGGTGGTTTGGTTGAAGAAAAGCAGCAATAGTCTCTGTTGCCTGGCCTTCAATATACTTGGAGAATCGTGATACTGATTTCTTAGTAACTGGTACTGCCTTGCCAGGAGTTTACAACAGTTATACACGAATATTACTAGTTATGCATTAGACTCGCAATGCTGATTGTTTTCCAGTATGAAAAAGGTTTTGTATAGATGTCCGTTGGGTTCTAGTACTTCATCCTGTAGTTAAACAGTCTGTGCCCAACCGTTATTATTTTGGAAAGGTGAGAATTTATGTATGTTATGGTGGCGCTGGTAGCCTTGTTTGTTTGGCCTTTTCCCATGTTACGTTTATCTTTGCGCAAGTATCTTATACAATATATAGGATGTATATTTATATAATCTGATAATTTGTATCCATCCATCCATCCATCCATGCAAGTTTAAGCCACAGAATTTACTTATTAGTATGTTTTTGTATTATTCTTAGATATATATATGTGCGGAGTCTTTTTCTTTTACTTTTAATCTTATACATGTACGAAAAAGAGTATAATTTTGTGTCATGTCACAGTATTGTGTATTTCACGTGGGCAGAATGTTAGTGCCAGTCAATTTGTGACAATCCAGTCTTACTGAAGCAAAAATATGTAATTTTTCTCATAAAATTTAAATTTGTGAAGCACCATTATAATTATACGATCTGTAGAAGAATCATATGGAATCGAGGTTAGACACATTGAAGAGAATTTATCATACCAAAGGATTGGTTACTGCCGAAGCAAGAAATGGTGTACTATATTATATATACCATATGCATGAAAAATTAAGATTGTTATTTCAATGTAATAAAAACAAAAGTACACTTGAAAGTCTTGTAAGCTCTGAAACAATCTACATAATAAAATATAAACAAAACAAAGCAGGCTAGGCCTAGGCTTGTGTACTTTCCTTTTAATTATGAAGTAAAGCAAAGAAGTTGGACAAATAAATTTATACCTGTGAAAGGATAACTGGATAACCTACTGAAAATTAAACTGTAGTTATAAAAACTAGCAAAAAATTAGGACTCTCCTAAACTTACCAATATTTTGTCCCTAACGGTCATGGACTTTAAACAAACTTTTACTCGCTTTTCTCTCATCTATTTTTTACTCGGTCTCTCTTCCTCGTCATCCCTCCCCAATCTGCCCATATCAGACGACTATTACTTGAGATCAATGCTGCCATTATTTCTACTGTTTATTCTCTCCCTCTCTCTCCCTCCCTCTTATAAGAGAACCAAATACAAATCAATACTATCTTTTCTACTGTTTATTCTCTCCCTCTCTCTCCCTCCCTCTTATAAGAGAACCAAATACAAATCAATACTATCTTTAAATTCGTTGGTTATTGATTGTTGATATAAGGATGACCGGCACAAGCCAAGCCTGTGCTCGCTGCAAATACCAGAGGAGGAAGTGCACTTCACAATGTGCACTTGCTCCCTACTTCCCTCCTGACCAACCAAAGATTTTTCAAAATGCGCACAGATTATTTGGTGTTAGTAACATTTTGAAAATACTCAAGGATTTGGACCCGAATCAGAAATTGGAGGCCATGAGGTCCATAATTTATCAAGCTAATATTCGCAATAAATTTCCTGTACACGGATGTTTGGGAGTAATTATGCAGTACCAGTACCAAATTCGCGAAGCTGAAGAGGAACTCCACATCATTCATGCACAAATTGCACAACATGAGATTATGTCATCAACATCACATGAATTGCAATTGGGCATGACACCCACCCCCCTTTTCCACCAGGAAACTACCCACCAGTACACTCCTGTCTCCCAATTGCCAATTTCTTCATCTTAATAGCTAATCTCAGCAGCCCTGCTGATGATTCTAAAGAGCATAATAATGATAATGTATTAAGTTCTTTTTGGATTCAACAACCATGTAGTAGCGACTACAATCAAATAGCAGCAATACAAACTCAATTGATAGCTTCGCAGCAACCACTAACTATTCAACAAGAAGACTACGAGTTGTTTGATACGATTAATAATGATTCGTATATTGATTCCAAGCAGGCTTATGAATCAAGGTATCATTTATTTTAAGAAAGTGGCTAGCTAGCTAGCTCTGTATTGATGTTTGCTTTGGTGATGTGATATTATTTATTTGCAGTTCGGAATCATCTTTAAAAGATACAACGCACACAATCTCTGGATCGGAGAATGAATTGAAGAGGGCTGCGGCATTCTTGCTTTAGTCTAATTACCAGTGTCAACTGATGATCGTATCATATAGCTCCAATGGACCTCCCTGTCTTCATTTCGATTTCGCATAAAGTATGTTTCAAAATTTTGATTGCCCTTATTTTTTAATTAATTAATCTTTGAAATTCTCCATCGGATACGATTAGGTATATTGATTCCAAGCAGGCTTATGAATCAAGATACAATGATAAATATTTCTGTTAGTATATATATATATAACAAAATACAACTAATTTTGAATTTTTCGTTCACCCTAATAAATCATTTGGGCCGTCCAAAATTTGGGATAAATCTACTGAGTGTCTGAGGCACGGGACACAGCTAGTATATATATATATAAAAAATAGTCCAAAATAGTGTTCAATTAAGACAAATAATCCAATCCCAAATATACTTTTTGCAAAAAAACATAGCCTAAATGAATTTGATAGGAGAAAATATTTCTTAGCTGAACAAACCCCTATTTCAATGGTATCCTCCTCTCATTTTTAGTTTGATCTTCTTCTTTTTATAGTATTTTACTATGTTTTTCGTAGTTGCTTTAGGTGGTTTGTTCACTTTGTTTGCTCTAGATTCTCAAAGTTATGAGATACGTCCTCGTTTCATCAATAGTGAAGTTTTTGCCATTTTGAATTAGATTATAATATTTTCCTGATTTTACTTGCTCTTCTGGATTTCGTACTCTTTTTTTTTTTTCTTTCGTGTTCCGAAAAAGGATTTTTTTTAAGAAAGACTGATGAACACACTTTATATGAATTTTTTACTATAAAAAAATATATCTAAAAGGCACTAAACTGGCTTTGGAAGAACAGAAGACCTAACCTTTGGAATTATTTGCACCAGCACAAAATGGTCAGGTCACCCCAAGATTTAATTTACACTCTCAAGAAAGTTTATCTGTCTGTCCCTTTTACCGTAGCACTGATATGATATATAGTCCTACCAAATTAGATTTTAGTAGTAAATATTTTGCTGTAGTTTTGTGGAATATTGTAAAGTAGAATAAATTCTTTTTCTTTAGGCAACCATATCAGCAGGCAGATACATTAGAATAAATAAAGCAAAACAAACATTTTATAACATCTTCCTTTGCTGATATTTAACGATCATGATAACCAACATAAAACCGTTTGCTCCAAATCAAGAGAGAAGAGTACTAAAAGTACATATTTATTATTGCAAATTCAGAAGAATAGAAAATTTGCACAAATTATCTGTACACAGTTTATAGGGAGATCCAACTAGCACACTTACAGTCAATCCAAGTCATACGAGCCTTGTATTGTACGAACCACAATGAGGACACTTGTGATGGAGCCAATGGAATGGAGCATTACCTCTCTTCTCACAGTCATTGCATAATATGACCTGCAAATAATTCACAAGGTCAAGCAAACTGCAAGCCATGTATGCATTTTGTAGTACTTCATAAGACAGAAGATAATCATGTTGAAAAATTAAGAACAAAGACTACAGTCAACCTGAGTTTGGCCAGCATGCTCTTCTGGAATTTTCTCTTCAGCCAACAATGCGTCCAACATCCCAAAATACACCTGGATCATACCATTTTAAATTTTAAACTTAAATTTAAAATTTTATGTCCTCCAAAAATATAAGCTAGCTAGGAATTATTTAATTTGCTTCATATAGCTAGATTGATTCAACAAAAATATTAGGGGCCATTTGTCCTTAAATACAATCTAAGTAAAAGCTGTTAAAGCTTTTTTTTTTTTGTCCTCCCATCTGTAATTTTACAATCTGTTGCCACACTCATAATCAAGGCCGTCTCAATAGTGTGGGGATTATTAGCTTGCACACTCTTGGAAACATAATATTGTTATGTAACAGATATTTAAAGGTTAATTGTCCTGCTAACCGTTAATAGTGCACAGCAAAAAGCAATTCGACTTTTACAACAATTGTGTCTGTTTAGAACAAGTTAAAAGTAGAAAACCGGCAAGAGAATTTGATGGAAACCTGCATGTCCCCAAGCGACTTGCTACAAATTGGGCAGGTGTAGTGGGAACAAGTGTAGGCCTAATAGCAGCATCGGAGTCAGTAAGTTGTCTGAATGATTTTATATTGAGAAAGAAAAGGAATGAACTTCAAATTAGATAAATACCTGGAAACATGCCGAGTGCATCAAATGACCACATGTAAGAGCCTTAACTGGAGAGCTTGATGTAAATATAAATTCATGGCATATTGGGCAAAAATCCTCAAAGCACTTCTCTCTGCATATATGCACTGAAAGAGACCTTGACATGCAGGCATTGCAATTCATACAGTGGAAATAGTCAATTCCCAACCCCTTCCCAACTCGGCACAGATTACAGTAAGGGCAGTGGTAGATTTCCCTGTTCATTACCAACCGTAAGTAAACTCCATGAAATAAAGATTTCAGATTAATGAAATAAAGACTTCAGATTAGTAATGGGAGATAGCCTAAAAAATTCCTAAAATGTCTCTTTATCAGGATGTGTGTGCTTCTGTGTGAGAGAAGAGATGCAAGACAAGAAAGGAATTGTTATGGCTTCCTGTGGCATTTTCCACCAAACTTTTACTTTCTTCTAATACACTTTATAGAATGAAATTCAGGAGATGTTCACTACGATCAGCTAGTAAGAATAACTGCAGTGTCCATGTTATGACTTGAGATAGTTGAGCAAAAGATATCGTAAATCAATTTCATTGGGAGTAATAGCGGCACTGATTTTACTTGTATGCTACTGTTCTTTGCTAATATGAGATTACCTTACCTTCAATCTACACGTTACATAATTCCAATGTATTCATAACAATTTTAAAACTCCAAGTATATGCAGATCCAGGAAGTCTGACTTGGGTAGCTCCCACAACTTGAGAATAAACATACGGTTCCAATAGGTTCCCTCAAATTGCGTTCCTCAAGGACCCAAGGACCTTAACTGCATCTAGAGTCAAAAAATCTTCTCTCACTCTTTTCTGAAAAAAAAAATATTGGGGGAAAATAAAGATGCCTAAATGGCCAATTGGTTCTGTCTAGAGAATCAAGTCTGAGCATGCTATTCATTTTTACACAGGTCGAACAATGCCAAACAGTTCATTTCTTTCCTTTGTTAGGAGCAAACTCTGCACATACATGAAGATTAACTTGTTGGAATGCCTAATATGCATGCTTAAATTTTGGGCACAAACGCATAAATTTGCAAGACAGTAGCATGCACTTCCAGGAATACGAAAGGTTTCATTCTCGGTTTAATAACTATGTTACCTCAATAAATGCACCTATTCATTCTACAATGGATTGTGAGTTATACAAATTCTAACACCTCTTAGGATTGTTTCCAAGTAATCTAGATTTTGTAGAGAAGATATCTTATTTTCTTGCATGAAATATTCTTAAGTATAAACTAAGAAACATTTGAGGAAACTGAACCTGTATTCTCAATAAGCTAGGAAAATAGTAGGTCGATTTTGACTACATCACCTCTCGTCATCAAAAAAATTGCAGATCTTGCAGAAGTATCTAGCCATGGATAGCTTATGGCAAGAAGGTGTTGAGCAGGTGGCACCAACAGGTTGAATTACTAAACATTTCATGCACATCATCTTGGTAGTGGCTTTTCTGCATGTACATATAAAGAAACAGTGAATGTGTAAAGAAATAAAACTTACAATCTCAAAATAAGAAAGGGTAGAAGAAACTAATACATGCTTACCTGTCCATAGAATGATCTGCCACATCGTCATGGCAATGTCTGCATGTATATAGTGTGTTGCAACAGGCAGAAACAAGCTTACAATTTCTCCTGTAGTGCTTGCAGCCAAAAGTTAATTTGACAGAATCCCGATAAGATGGGCACTGTCCGGGAACTTTTTCCTCATTGCTTGATGCTGTAACCTCTGCATGCAATTTCTGCTGTTTTACAGTCCACCGGCTGAAAAATCAGGGTAGCTTAGCTTAAATTCATAGGCATGTGGAATACAAAGGACAGATCTAAAGTACTCCTCTTAAATAACACTCTCTCTTAAATAGCACTCCTTTATTAAAATTACGTCGTTTTGGATCCTCTTTTAAAAAACAAATGGAGCCGTGGGTGGCATTTTTGTAAATAAAAGGAAAGCAAGTGAGACCATTCTATTTTAATATTATTTTGTTCTTTAAAAGAGGATCCAAAACGACATATTTTTAATAAAGGAGTGCTATTTAAGAAAGAGTGTTATTTAAGAAGAGTGTTTTAGATCCCATCTGGTGGAATAAGGGTGCCTCCACAAACAAGAAGGAAAAGAAAATAAGGGTGCCTCCACAAACAGTATCTAGTAAAAGTCTAATGGCTCCAATGATGTACACAAAAAGAAGTAAGGCGTAATTATATGACCAAGATTCTATGAAGTGTTCTAGTTCAGGTACTCATGGGCATCAATGAGTAACTTGAATGAGATATTCTCTCTCTCTCTATGTGTATATATATATATATACATATATAGATAGATACAGATATATTTCCTTACAAGATGTATTGGTTAATTGAAAATTCATTATTAGTAGTAAATTACTGACTTTGTAATTACCTAGATGGTATTCTAATTTGAACCATTTTTTTGACATGAATATTTGTTTGTTTGTTGGTTCAATGATCATATCCACCCAAGCTCGTCATCTTTTTAGGTATGTCAGTGAGTTGCCAAAAAAGATAGGATCATTTGGTTAGATACCAATCTTAAGGAATCACGTGCCTTTCTTGGTCAAAATCAGGGGCTTGAAGAGTTGAAGTGACAATAAGGGATCAAGTTTAAAAGGCCACATCTTGCAGGCAAGACCAGCACAAGACATTGATTTTTTTTAGTTCTAGGGGCACCCAGTTGATCATACTCGCGTAATAAAACGTCTGCAAATTATAAAGTTGAGGGGCTAGAGTAATCTTTCATGGGGGCAGTATAAATTAAGAATAGGAATAAATAAGAAATAGAAGAATTTATATGAACCTTGTAAGCAAGTTTTGGATTATGTATGATTTCTTTTGAATGTCCAAACTAGAGTCACGGGACACTCGTCTTATTGCTGCCTCCAGTTCCTCTTGACTCATTAATAGAAGGTGCTTCTCATTCCTGAACTTCTGACTTCCTTGTACAATTTCTCCTGTTTCATCAGCCAGATCAGAAACATCTGTTCTTTCATTGCATCTCTTTTTGTAAACCTCAGTAGAAATGTTAATACACTCTGAAGATTTTTTATTATGGTGGTCTTCTTCGAAAACATCTTCCTTATCAGCCACAATGGGAGTTCCAGATAAATCACTATTACAGGCACTGAAATCATTTTCTGAAATTTTGG
This sequence comes from Panax notoginseng, assembly GCA_016801055.1. Taxonomy (NCBI): domain Eukaryota; kingdom Viridiplantae; phylum Streptophyta; class Magnoliopsida; order Apiales; family Araliaceae; genus Panax; species Panax notoginseng. The sequence goes on from CM029012.1 coordinate 278,476,310, forward strand.
CGCTTCTGTCACATAGAGTTCCTTCTTTGTCATCAATACCTTCTGTCACCATATATTTTGAGACAACCTCCAGGGGATCTACATTCCATGGTGGAAGAGCATTTGAATGATCTTCCACCTTAGTTATATTAAACATCTTCCCACCTTCCCACCATTCTCCTAACCATTCATCAAACTTTGTATGTTTAGTAGCCTTCCTCCATAAAGACATCATGGCGTGCTGTTCGTCTGGTGTTAAAGATGCCATTAACCAGGGTATCATTTCTTGCAGAATTTCTGCTTTTAGTCTTCCAAGCATGCATCCTATGATCTTTTCTTGCTCCTGAACAGAGAAATGTTTTCTAAACAAAGGCAACAATTCAATTTCTTCATGATGGATGTGGTCACATAGTACTTTATGCATTGACAAACACAAATCATGGAGCTTCACACAGAGCTGCCCATACTTTGGTTCTCTACGACAAAGTGCATCTACATCACTATTAGAAACTGAAGCATGCAATTTTGAAATTTCATCAAGAATAATGGAAACTTTGATGAATTGTTCTCCTTCCAATTTATGGTCAATAGTGTAGGAGTGGCTAACATTTTGGAAGTTCCCCATTGCCTCAAGAGCTGGAAAGGCAATGTCGTCCTCTGAAGCACTATGTATCTGATAATGATATCTTAGAAGATGGAAGCAATGGTGGAAGTCCATAAGAAACCCTACATTCTGAGACAACTTAGCTGAAACAAAGACAAGGTAATCCAGATCCTTCTTGAGAGCCTTGTGGAAGAAAAGGATGTGGTCCATTGGTCTTGATTCAAGGCTTGAAAAGGAACTACCACTACTACTTGCTGAAGAAAGATGAGAAGACTGAATCTTTGAAGTTCGAGGGAAGAACACATGCAAGTTCATCCCACTAGTGTATGATGTGTCATAATTCCTAGTGTTTTTGGAGACAGAAGATGATGCAGGCACGTTGTGCTTGGCAGCTGAATTTTTCTCCGGTACACAAGAGTTCGATCCGTTGCAATGTTGCATATCCAATCGGAAGTTGGAGAGTTCAGCATCCTCCTTAATTTGTTCATACAAAAAAGAACACCTGCTATTGAAAAACTTCTGCAAGTCTTTTCTGAACTTTTCAGTAGAGGTTTTACCTGAATAACTAATGCGCACCCACTCGCACAAGAGAGTTGCCAAAGACTTGTTGGCAAAAGAACCTTCCAGGTTTATTCTAAGAATGGACTTGGATTCATCCTCGGATAAATGAGCCGTGAACCAAGTAATCATGCATTTTAGCAACCCAAGTGGCATCATTTTAAGGCTTGAGTACAATAGCCACTGTTGCATCTCTTGGCTGCAATTCATTCCTATTAATGGAAAAACCTGGTTGAAACTGAAAGAAGTGAGTGAAAATCGATAAAGTTAACATACATCAAGTATTAAAAATCATCTAAATTATATATTATGATTACTTTATCCTTTGGGTTTTTTGTGTGCCTCATCTCACGGTGATAAAACTGAAAAGCAGGAGTGTACCTCTGTTTGAAGTAAGTTCAGGTGTTTATCCATCCAGCTCACAAATAACTGCAGTTCTCCGCAAAGCTTCTCCACATAGTTCTTTAGTGGTATTGCACTCTGAGCTTTATAGTACAGTAACTTCTGTAGACCTTCAATTTTCCTCTCATCCAGGAATTGTGCATAGCAGGACAAGGTGAATTTTTTGGCAAGTTCATTCCATATGGGGTAAAAGATTGTATCCAATGCGTTGCTGCAAATTCAAAGCATTCATTGAGTATAAAAAACTTTTGAACAGATTACTAATGCCTTTGATTTTACCACATTCTATAGCATTTGATCATTTGTAGAGCTCCTAGAAATGACAGTAATTCAAAAAATTAAATGTCAATGGACCCATTCAAATCTAAGGGGAGGTTACAATAAATTTCAATAAGAAACTCTAATTGACATATTAATGACAAAACTACACTGATTACCTATAAAAGATGAGGGAATCTGCAAAAAAATTTAGTTGTACAACTAGTGAAGCTAAGTCTGAAAAACGGTTTGATATTCTTATTTGATACAGCTCCACCAAAATTTCTTGCAAATCATTCTTCATCGCATCATGCCAAAGACGAATCCCGTCAATTGGATTGTTTCTACCAGTTGTTTGGAGTGAAAAAGCTTTTGTCATTTGCTGATTTTCTCCGTAGATCCTGTCAGATGTGTACAATTTGAGTATATCCTGGTAATTGCCAAGTCCATTAAAAAACTGAGCTCCTTGTTCACATCTATCATATGTCTGCTTCTTGCTATCAATCCAAGAATTGACCACCTTTCAAGATGAAAGTTAACTAATTACACCGGGAAATTAAGTTGCAGTAATTGAGAGCTTGGGTCAGGATCTACCTCTTGTAGTAGTTTTTCCTTGGGCACAATGCTTTTCATGCAATGCATAAATTCTACCCGTTCGTCTGAGGAAAAGAAAGAAGTCATCCATGGCAAAAACTCCTCTAAAAGCATCACAGGGATACTACACATGAACTGCCAGACAAATGAAGCCTGTTCCTTTGAAGTGAACTGCTTCATCAGCAGAGGAAAAACCTGCAACTCAAACGTTCATTGAAAAAGTTAAAATTTTAATTATACATAATAGAAAGAAAAGAAGAAAAAATACATTATTGTGTTTAACTATCAAATTTAGTTGGAGGTGTCCTGTAGAATGTTTATTATTATTATATATATATAGATCTCAGTGCTCCACATATAAGTAGGGTGTTCCCTACCAATAAAAATTTCAAGCTAGCATATTCTATTACATACAAGCAATGATGAAACCAAAAATTGATTGCAACAAATGATGATAAAATTTTCAAAATAAATCAAAGCTTAGTGAACAATGAACATGAAGGGAATGATACCAGAAAAGAAAATGCAAACAATAAATAGATATGTACCTGTTCTTCTTCTTTAAGCATATGCTGGCAAATGGTAGTCTGGATTGTACCAATGCAGAATACAAGTTCTTGAAATGGCTTGGAAATATCTTTCTCTTCCTTCATTAAAACATCCAAGCAGTGGAAAATAGAGTCGAAGAGGTCATCTATGCTTTCATGTTCAAGCGAGTATGCATTCACCACATTCTTGACAAGTACATCTAAAGCCATAAAAATAACCTGCCCAATAGTTACGATCATATTACAGTGTCATAGATGATCTTGAAAACCACAAATGACCATCATGTTACTAATGATTCAAACTAAAAAGAACAACTTGCGAGTGTTTTGTGTTTTTTTCTCAGGAAAGGGATATCTGTAATTAACAATACATATTATGAAGTATTTAAGGAAGAAATCTAGCCACCTTTTCTTCTTTTGTCTTGATAAGTACTATACTAACTCCACCATACTATCTCAAAAATGGGGAAGGTGTTCCACCTATATATACTTAAGTTGGATAAAAAGGACTCAGCTAACAGCCAGTGAACTTCATCTTTGTCCACCTTCTAGTCAAAGATTTACTACCACCAGCAGCAGGTCCACCACCCTCCTCCCAAAATCCCCAAAAATTGCAAATATAAAACTTGGCATTTTTTTACGCACATTTGCATTTCTCTAGCAAACAACCTCAACTGATTTTCCAGTCGAGCTAAATCCATTTGAACAACATGATTGGAGAAATTTGATTTATTCCTGTTTTTCCTCTTCTAAAATCTAAGTGCTAATCAAATGCTCCACAGTACTGATCGAGTAGCCCGTGATACCAACTACGATGTAATTGAAAAGCAGCTGTATAAATGGCAAAAGTCGAACTCTAGTTGCTATACTCACATAACCAAACAAAATCAAGCGAAATTCCCTAATTTCGTCTCGATAATAACCAAGATATAATAATCAAAATGTCCAAACCTACCAAGTAAAAGAAGACAGACAAATTGACCTAAGATCACACACACATTGAGAAAAATGGGAAATTAAAAGTATGAAAAATACCTCATCTTCTGCAGAAGAGTGATACTTATAGAAAAGCTTCAAAAACTCAAACCGCCTGCGGAGCTCAATCACGAGGCCCTCACCATGGGAGCAACTCTCCGACGCCTCCACCGCAATACGGCGGAGCTCAGTAAACTCTGCTCGCAGAGCTTTGTGAAAGTAAACAAGTAGTAGAATCGGTGCATCCATGAGTCCAATTCCAGGTACAGCCATTAGAGACGGTTCTTCCTCCTCCTCCACCTCCTCGGTCGCGCAATTTGGTTTGTCTCCAGCCATTTCCGCTCCCACTGGCCACCATTAACGGCGAGAGACCAAAAGAGAAGCTCCGGCATCGAAACCGTGATTGATGCATATAACGACTATCTATCTGGCTCTTAGAGGGTCTGCCTCTTCAACCTTTAGAAATCATTATTTTAATTTCCGTCTCTTAGTTTGAATTTGATTTGATTTCTTGTTTTTTAGCCACGTAAGCTGATTTAGACGTTGTACCAAACGGCCAACTGCCCTGGCCTTATGCTTCATCTGAGTTGGACCAATAACTTCATGACACGTCACGACAAAAACGATAGTATATGTCTACTGTAGATGATCCTTACCACGTCATGAAAATCTGTGTCGTGGCGCGTGACAAGTGTAGGAAGCATGGACGTGTGCAAGTCACGCAACTCTATTCACGTGGTTTTCCATGCTTTAACGCATAGTTATGCCAAGCCTATCACTAACGCGTGTCGCACGCTTTTACGTACATAGGAAATTTAAAATTTCTCTTTAATGAATAGGAAAAAAAAGGATATATTCAAGTAAAAAATAAATAAAATAATAATATTCATGATTTTAAATCTCTAACTATTCATTTACTCGTTTTAAAATATAAAATTATTATTGATTTTTTAAAAATTAATTTGAAACAATTTAAAATTTAAAATTGAGATAGATTTATTTATTTTTAGTCGATATAATGATGAACGAAGTAAATTAACTTACGAACACTGTTACTTATAATTATTATTTTTTATAATTTTAAATGAATCATTATCAATTTTAAATTTGAAAAGTTTTTAAATTAATTTTCTAAAAGTCAATAATAATTTTATATAACTATATTTTTTGAAAATATAATAAAACACAAGAAAAATATCTAGAAACGAAGTGTATGTAAAACATAGTACTCCAGATTTTTATTAATTAAAAATTATATCTACCATCATTTAGTATTAGGAGTTAAATTTTAGGGGGTCTATAGAGAGTTAGTGGTGATGTATTTTTTTTGGCGCGTAGACAGAAAATGTAAAGGCTTAACCCATGCCGGCCGTACTTTTGTCCTGGCTTTTTATATAACCGCATTTAGAGGTTTTTGTTTTTTGTAGGAGTATTTCTTTATGCGCGCGTGTGGAGCTTTCAAACAGCAAGTAGATGCATCTGTTAAACTCATGCCAACACACGCCTTCCTCTTTTCGTTGACTAATACTACTATATATTATGCGTCTCCCCCACATTCTTATGCAATAGTAATATTTTTCATCATAAGCAGCTGAACTCGTTCTGCTTTGGGCTTCATTTCCCAGGCTCATTCAAAACGGGTCTTTCAGCATGCCCTTTTAGGCCCAAACTATTTTGGTCCAACCTATTTTTGGGCCTACTTGTGATTTTGTTGCAAGAGGACATTATTAAGCTATTATGGAATTGGTATTTTACCATCAATTATTTACGACTTACTCCTTCCGTCCCTATTTAAACGACGTTTTAGAGTTTTTTATTTATCCCTAATTAATTGATGTTTGTTCAAATCTAGAAGAATTAATGACAATTTTTCTAAAATTACCCCTCATTACTCTACCTATTTTTTTAGTACTTTAAACTCTTGTGCTATGATAAATTAATGATTTAAGGATATTATAGACAATTGAGTACTATATTTAATGTTTTCCAATCATTATCTTAATTCTTGTGCTCATCTCTAAAAGGTCATTTAAATAAGGACTGAGGGAAGACTATTTAACATTAATTCAATTAATAACATTAACGACTTGGTGTCACGTGCAAAGCACAAATTTACTGTTATGATTTTTTTATATACATGCACGTGATTCAATTAGTAATAATCAAAAGTTGTTCATGGATTCCAATATGGAGGTTGTAGAAATAATGCAAACATTTGTTGTACTAATATGAATTACATTTAATTTTGAGGCATAAAGTATCAATCAATAATAATCAGGACCTATGCATTTCCCTATAAATCATTGATGATATCAGTATAGTATGCGTTATTTGAAACATTTTACTTATTAGGTTAGGAATTTAAAGAAATACGTCCACAAATAATGAGAAATATAAATAGGGTGGTAGGTATCGTATCAGATCAGTTCAAATCGTATTAAACTAGCTATTTAGAGTGACCAAAAATACGTACCGTACTGTACTGGTTAACGGCTAACCGGTTCGATACCGGCACCGATTGTACATGAATGTTCAAGTATGATTTTATTTTTTCTTACAATATATATGTCCTGCTCAAGCTCACTGTTGGGCCATAATACTTTTCGTACTGGGCCAGGCCGAATGGGCTTGACATTTGGACAATGTCACTTTGGTCATGTTGGGTCAAATGAATTGGACCCCGCTACTTGACTATACTATTGGGCTTAGTCATTGGATCGGCCCATTACGTAAGGTATTACTTATCCTATCTTTGACCGGTAATCATCACAAAAGGCAGCTGTTGACTGTTATGTCTGCCACCTTTCTGCATGGCATTAATGAGGATGGGACTCCGATTGCCGGCGGGAGGTAACAGTGGTAGCAGGTAGGAAAATAAGATGTACACTTTCGGCTGAGATGACCGGGGTGGAGAGGAGGGGTCAGGAGATAGTGGGTGGCACAGTAAACCGGGCCCGGGGAACGTATAGGGCAAGGATCACAAAAGGAAAAGAGGTAACAAAATACTACACACAACATTATCATTGGATAGACCCTCTTCCTCCATTGTTAACCTTGTGATCGCCTGTACTGACTCTCACGCCGGAGCTATCTCCCGACGGTCAGGCCGTCAAGCTTTTGGTGTTGACTTGTTGAACTGTGCAGGATCATAGCGTCTTACGTGATTGGGACGTGGGAGAAGATCTTGGCGTTAACATTGGCGCTAGAAGGAGGGCCCAGTTCTAGTGTCCTGAGTATTTTTTAATCACCAACCTTATTCGTTTTACGTCGGTGTTCATGGGAAAGAGTAGGACACCTACACCTGAGGGGCAGCCGATGGCTGCCAGCGAATCATTACCACGGGTATCTGTCAAGGACCGTTTGGGACCTGCTGTGACGCCCCCAAAATTAGGTATACATCACCCATCTTAGGTCGTCAGATACGTAGTACAGAATACAAATACAACTTACTAATACAACTGTCGTGTACAATACGACAAAACATAAACTGTGAGTTTGAATACAAATATTATCTTCTAGAGAGTATTCATACTCAAAAGGAGTCCTCGTTACATTTATTAACACACCATTACATAGAATAGTGAGGACTACTAACTAATACTATCATTCGGACCATCACTCCGTTCCCCGACTTGCCCCAGCTACGTTCTCATTTCCTGAAGAGAACAGTGAAAGGAAGGGTGAGCTCAACTAGCCCAGTAAGAAATATTATGACTAAGATAATGCAGAATAAATTATCATTAGCCTTCAACAATGTTAAACTGATAAAATATAATAGACATCAAGTTTAACTGTAACGGAACAAGCAATCCATTAAGAGAGTCAAGTAGAAAATAAACTCTACTATCTTTTATGATTTAAAAGATTTTTCAACACTGTGATCACTGGGACTCAGCTTAATAAAATAATCCACATCATCGAATCACCCCTGCACTACGGCCAAGGATATTCGTATATTCATTAATGGTCATGATCATGCCAACAACTGTCCATCAATGCACTACGGGCCAATGAGGACTTTTACCACATCATTTGTAATATTACGGTCATGATTATACCGAATAATCCCTGGTCATAATCATACCAAGTCCATCTATGCACTACAGGCCACAGATGACTTTCAACATTTTATAAACATAAGGATGATGACAATGATATAAGAATTCAATAAAACAAGTTCAAGAATTAATTTATCCAGGAATTAATAACGTCCAAATTGTCAACATGATACTGCTTTGTGGAGTAAAATTCAAGAATGATCAGGAGAATATTTTCATGAATAGATACTAGATGAAGCGCAAATGTCAAGGATATTCCACAAATTTCATAGAGTATAGAAGTCAAAACTTAACCAACTGAGTATAATAAAGAATGAAATAACAAAAGAAATCACCATGCATGCGATAGACCGCACAGACAGGTTATTCCAACAGAATAATAAATAATGGAACCAGGTCCGGCGTAAACGCACAGACAGGATATTCCGACAGAATAATAAATAATGGAACCAGGTCCGGCGTAAACGCACAGACAGGATATTCCGACAGAATAATAAAGAACAGTATAATAAATAATGGAACCAGGTCCGGTGTAAAACACACAGACAGGATATTCCGACAGAATAATAATAAAGACGGAACCAGGTCCGGTGTAAAACACACAGACAGGATGTTCCAACAGAATAATAATAAAAACGGAACCAGGTCCGGTGTAAAACACACAGACAGGATGTTCCAACAGAATAATAGAAGAATGTCACCAAGTATAGGGTAGACCGCGTATACAGGTTATTCCAACAGAATAATAAGAAATGGAATAACAGTTCTCTTCATGAATAAGAAAGAATAACACCCCTTACCGTTTTAAAGACGAGCTGAAATAAGGAAGTAGTCAAGTAGCAGAATACTCTTCTTCTCTCTCTCTCTATAGTTTCTCTCTCTAGAGTTCAGTGAATTCGTAAGAAATAATGAAGGAATGAGCTGCTATTTATAGAAAAATAGAATGCATAGTAACTAATCCATGAACGGTCCAGATTGATTACTTTAATCTGACGGTCCATATTTAAAGAAAAATCTTTTAAATAAAATATAATATATTCTATTTATAGAATAACTTTAATAAAGTATTCTGTTTTATATAAAAAGATGTTTCTGTTTTATTACGTTAATAATACGAATAAAACAAAACGTCATTATCGCTAAATAATTCATATTATTAACTGACAATAATTGAATCAAACTGAGTGACTTCTCACATAAACATTAATAATCAATACCGTGTGCTACTATGCAACCACGCGTATTACTGTACTTTTACTACTGAGTAGTTCAACAGTAACAATGGTAAAACTTCCGCCGTTATTTTTAATAAACTATTTTTGTCGTTTCCTCAATCCGACAATAATTTCGTTGTGGGGTCCACCAATGATTGTGCCGTCGTACGAATATTCTCCGACAAAAAGAATATTCCCCGACCAAACGAATATTTTAAAACAACTTGCTTACTTTGCAAAATTTATAAATATTACCCACAACTATAACATTATATCAAATTAACTCCATAATATTCAAAAATAATATTTATAGAAAATTCATCTTTATTTATAAAAGTTGGGGTCTTACAACCTCCCCTTCTTATGAAATTTCGCCCTCGAAATTAGGGTACATACCTGGTATGTCGAAGAGATAAGGATACCTTGATTTCATTTCAGATTCTAACTCCCAAGTCATTTCCTCAACATCGTGGTTTCTCCACAAAACTTTGACTTGAGGTATAACCTTGGAGCGTAGAATATGTTCCTTCTTATCCAAGATTTGAATAGGAACTTCTTCATACGTCAAATCCTCCGTTATTTCGTCCGGTTCTAACTCAATAATGTGGTTCGGGTCTTCCACGTATTTGCGTAACATGGATATGTGAAAAACGTTATGAACACGAGACATACTTGGCGGTAAAGCGAGTCTATAAGCCACAGTTCCTACTCGATCGAGGATTAAAAATGGACCGATGAATCGAGGATTGAGCTTTCCTCTCTTTCCAAATCTCGTAACTCCTTTCCATGGAGCAACACGTAAGAACACATGATCTCCTACATCAAATTCTACGTCCTTTCGATGAAGATCAGCATAACTCTTTTGTCGATCTTGTGAGGTTTTTATACGTTGTCGGATCGTTTGAATCTTTTCTGTAGTCATACGTACCAACTCCGGTCCCAACAACGTTGCTTCACCCACCTCATCCCAGCATACTGGAGAACGACATTTTCTTCCATACAATGCTTCGAATGGAGCCATGCCAATACTTGCTTGATAACTGTTGTTGTAGGAAAACTCCACCAATGGTAAGAACTTGTCCCAACTTCCGTTGAAGTCAAAGACACAGAGTCTTAATAGATCTTCAAGAGTTTGAATAGTCCTCTCTGATTGTCCGTCCGTCTGAGGATGATATGCTGAACTAAATCGTAAATCCGTGCCCATAGCTTTTTGTAAACTAACCCAAAATCGTGAAGTGAATCTTGGGTCTCGGTCAGAAACTATGGATACTGGCATACCATGCAGTCTTACAATCTCGTTTATGTACATACGAGCAAGACGTTCAAGTGTATAAGTTTCTCGTATCGGTAAGAAATGAGCAGACTTGGTCAATCTATCAACAATGACCCAAATCGCATCTATACCTTGAGAAACCTTAGGAAGACCGGTAACGAAATCCATGGTAATGTGCTCCCACTTCCATTCTGGAATTTCAAGTGGTTGCAATGAACCTTTTGGTACTTGATGCTCCGCTTTGACTCGTTGACAAGTTAGACACCTTGAGATAAACAGCGCTATCTCTCTCTTCATATTGCTCCACCAAAATGTATGACGAAGATCATGATACATTTTGGTACTTCCAGGATGGATTGCAAACGGTGTGTTGTGCGCCTCCATCATGATTTCATACTTTAAATCAGGGTTGTTAGGAACACAAAGTCTGGAGTTGACTCGAAGTATTCCTTCTTCATCGATTCTTGCTTCCGGCATAGCACCTTCTTGCACTTTCTTCCTCATACGCATCAGCTCCAGGTCTGTAGCTTGAGCAGCTTTAACCTTATCGATTAAAGTTGGTTCTACTCGTATATTCGCCATCATCACATGGGTCCCTGGAGTCTTTAACTCTATCTCCATCCTTTGTAAATCACACAAAATGGGCCTTTGTGTTGATAATATCGCACTCGTACTTGCATATGGTCTTCTACTCAATGCGTCAGCTACCACGTTCGCTTTTCCAGGATGGTATTGAATGGTATGATCATAATCTTTCAACAGTTCAAGCCAACGTCGTTGTCGCATGTTGAGTTCCTTTTGAGTGAAGAAATATTTAAGGCTTTTATGATCCGTAAAGATCTCCACCTTCTCCCCATACAAGTAATGCCTCCAAATTTTAAGTGCAAAGACAACAGCTGCCAACTCTAGATCATGAGTAGGATAATTCCTCTCATATTCCTTGAGTTGTCTTGATGCATAGGCTATGACTTTTCCATGTTGCATGAGAACGCATCACAACCCTTTGCTCGAAGTATCACTGTAGATGACAAATCCCTCCGAGCCAGATGGTATTGTTAGAACAGGTGCTGAAATGAGTCTCATCTTGAGTTCTTGAAAACTCTGCTCACATTCTTCGCTCCAACCAAACTTTGTATCTTTCCGAGTCAGCTGAGTTAATGGAGTAGCGATTCGAGAAAATCCTTCCACGAATCTCCGATAATAACCAGCTAAACCAAGAAAGCTACGTACCTCGGTCACTGATTTAGGTTGCTCCCAGCTTTGAATAGCTTCAATCTTTGCCGGGTCAACCGATATTCCACGACTTGATACTACGTGCCCAAGGAATGCTACCTCTTCCAGCCAGAACTCGCATTTCTTCAACTTGGCATAAAGCTTGTATTCACGAAGCTTTTGGAGTACCAACCTCAAGTGTTGCTCATGATCTTCACGGCTTTTGGAATAAACAAGGATGTCATCGATAAAGACGACCACAAAGTGATCCAAATATTCCTTGAATACCCTGTTCATCATATCCATGAAGGCAGCAGGAGCATTAGTCAATCCAAAAGACATAACTAAGAATTCATAATGCCCATACCGAGTTCTAAAGGCAGTCTTTGGAATATCCTCAGTTCTAACCTTCAGCTGATGATATCCAGAACGAAGATCGATCTTTGAAAAGAATTGTGCTCCTTGCAACTAGTCAAACAGGTCATCAATACGTGGCAATGGGTACCTATTTTTGATGGTGACATGATTCAACTCCCGATAATCAATACAAAGTCGCATACTCCCATCTTTCTTCTTTACGAACAGAACAGGAGCACCCCAAGGAGAAGTACTAGGACGAATAAAACCAATGTCTAACAATTCCTGCAGTTGGGTCTTTAACTCCTGAAGTTCAATAGGAGCCATTCGATATGGGGCTTTGGAAATGGGTTTTGTACCGGGTTCAAGGTCGATACAAAATTCAATTTCACGCTCTGGGGGTAGGCCAGGAAGTTCTTCGGGAAATACGTCAGGAAATTTATTAACAACAGAAATATCATTCAAAGCTGACGTATTTTTGTTTAGATCTGTGACATGAGCTAAGAAAGCTTGACATCCGTTTTTCAATAAACGAATAGCTTTATGGCTTGAGATGACAGCGATTGATTTTAATGGTTTGGTTGCTTGAATTCGCATAATAGGTCGATTAGGAATATGAAAGCTAACAACCTTACGAAAACAATCAATTTTTGCATGATGAGTAGTTAACCAATCAATCCCTAGAATCACGTCAAATGCAAGTATTTTTAATGAAATCAGATCGACAGGTAATGTGTGGGTACCAACTTGAACCAAACAAGACTTATAAACCGTGGATGTAATGAAGGTTTCTCCCAATGGAGTTTCAACTGCTAAGTCAAAGTCTAATTTCTCCGGGATCAAATTTAATCGATGAGCGCAAGTAGGAGAAATAAAAGAATGGGTAGAACCGGTATCAAATAAAGTATAGACTTCGTTAGAGTTTATGATAAGCTTACCCGTGATAACCTCATTCGGGTTCCTTGCTCTCTGGGAGTTCACAACAAACGCTCTCCCTTGCACAACCGGTTTTGACTTTTCTGGGACGGCCTTTGGTGCCTCCATCCTAGCTAAATTTGTCTTCGGTAAACGACAAAATCGGGCTAAATGACCTTCTCTTCCACAATTATAACATGCTTTGGATGGCATCACGCAGTTTGGACTGATGTGCCCCTCCCCTCCGCATTTGAAACATATGATAGGTGGTCGTTCTCCTTCCTTAACGACAGGTGCTGGTGCTGACGTCTTTCCATCATTGTTGAATCTCCTCTTCTTGAAATGTCCATTCTTATTGTTTTGGCCCTGATTACCACCGAAGTGGTTACCATTTCTGGCCTGTTGATTCCCTCCACGCTTGTTGTCACCGCTTCGATGACTGCTCTCACTGGTATTATCATTTTGCCGGCTGCTCTCTTTTGGTTGCGTTGTCTCATTATCGCGCTCCACCAACTGAGCCCTATTTACAACATCTGAATACAAACACAATTTATGAGAAACAAGATGTTGACGTATCTCCGGCTTCAAACCTCTTAAAAACATCCGCGTCATTCTTTCTTCATTATCCACCAGGTGGGACGCAAACTGGGATAACTCCGCAAATTTTGCCTCGTACTGCGACACAGTCATATTATTCTGCTCCAATTTGATGAACTCCACCTCCTTTATGTGACGAATACTCTCGGGAAAGTTTTTGTCGTTAAACAGCTCTTGGAACTTCTCCCAAGACATCTTCAGTGCGGCAGGTTGAGTACGCTTTATCGATTCCCACCAGTAATCTGCCTCTCCTCGCAACATAAAGGCGGCAAAGGGAACCTTTTGCTCCTCGGAGCAACCCAAGACATCAAATATCTTGGTGATTTGCTTTATCCATGTTTCAGCTACAAGTGGTTTGGGTTCTCCCTTAAACTCCGGTGGTCCCAACTCCTTAAACTGTTTAGCGGTGACCGCCTGAGAGTTTTCAGTATTTCCACCTACGTTGTGGACAGGAGCCGCTTTCACCTGTTGTTGCATGAATTTCATAAAACCTCTGAACATTCCATCATTCATCATCTGGTCAGTGTTGTTGTTTGTATGAGGATTGTCACCTTCCTGATGAACATTATCCTGATTATTGATATGTGGTGAATCAATAATCGCCTGTGCTCCATTGCTATTCTCAACATTCTCAGATGCCATTTTCAGATACTGCCACAAAATAAAAGTTAATTGATATGTCATATTTTATTCTTATATTATGACCGACCAATTAAATACCATGCAACTAAACTTAGGTAGGTCATACTAGCGAAGGAATTCCCCGTCTCTCACCTCCTAGTTCTATTCTCACATCTTAGCCAGGGATCATATCCCTAAGCTCTGATACCAACTGTGACGCCCCCAAAATTAGGTATACATCACCCATCTTGGGTCGTCAGATACGTAGTACAGAATACAAATACAACTTACTAATACAACTGTCGTGTACAATACGACAAAACATAAACTGTGAGTTTGAATACAAATATTATCTTCTAGAGAGTATTCATACTCAAAAGGAGTCCTCGTTACATTTATTAACACACCATTACATAGAATAGTGAGGACTACTAACTAATACTATCATTCGGACCATCACTCCGTTCCCCGACTTGCCCCAGCTACGTTCTCATTTCCTGAAGAGAACAGTGAAAGGAAGGGTGAGCTCAACTAGCCCAGTAAGAAATATTATGACTAAGATAATGCAGAATAAATTATCATTAGCCTTCAACAATGTTAAACTGATAAAATATAATAGACATCAAGTTTAACTGTAACGGAACAAGCAATCCATTAAGAGAGTCAAGTAAAAAATAAACTCTACTATCTTTTATGATTTAAAAGATTTTTCAACACTGTGATCACTGGGACTCAGCTTAATAAAATAATCCACATCATCGAATCACCCCTGCACTACGGCCAAGGATATTCGTATATTCATTAATGGTCATGATCATGCCAACAACTGTCCATCAATGCACTACGGGCCAATGAGGACTTTTACCACATCATTTGTAATATTACGGTCATGATTATACCGAATAATCCCTGGTCATAATCATACCAAGTCCATCTATGCACTACAGGCCACAGATGACTTTCAACATTTTATAAACATAAGGATGATGACAATGATATAAGAATTCAATAAAACAAGTTCAAGAATTAATTTATCCAGGAATTAATAACGTCCAAATTGTCAACATGATACTGCTTTGTGGAGTAAAATTCAAGAATGATCAGGAGAATATTTTCATGAATAGATACTAGATGAAGCGCAAATGTCAAGGATATTCCACAAATTTCATAGAGTATAGAAGTCAAAACTTAACCAACTGAGTATAATAAAGAATGAAATAACAAAAGAAATCACCATGCATGCGATAGACCGCACAGACAGGTTATTCCAACAGAATAATAAATAATGGAACCAGGTCCGGCGTAAACGCACAGACAGGATATTCCGACAGAATAATAAATAATGGAACCAGGTCCGGCGTAAACGCACAGACAGGATATTCCGACAGAATAATAAAGAACAGTATAATAAAAAATGGAACCAGGTCCGGTGTAAAACACACAGACAGGATATTCCGACAGAATAATAATAAAGACGGAACCAGGTCCGGTGTAAAACACACAGACAGGATGTTCCAACAGAATAATAATAAAAACGGAACCAGGTCCGGTGTAAAACACACAGACAGGATGTTCCAACAGAATAATAGAAGAATGTCACCAAGTATAGGGTAGACCGCGTATACAGGTTATTTCAACAGAATAATAAGAAATGGAATAACAGTTCTCTTCATGAATAAGAAAGAATAACACCCCTTACCGTTTTAAAGACGAGCTAAAATAAGGAAGTAGTCAAGTAGCATAATACTCTTCTTCTCTCTCTCTATAGTTTCTCTCTATAGTTTCTCTCTCTAGAGTTCAGTGAATTCGTAAGAAATAATGAAGGAATGAGCTGCTATTTATAGAAAAATAGAATGCATAGTAACTACTCCATGAACGGTCCAGATTGATTACTTTAATCTGACGGTCCATATTTAAAGAAAAATCTTTTAAATAAAATATAATATATTCTATTTATAGAATAACTTTAATAAAGTATTCTGTTTTATATAAAAAGATGTTTCTGTTTTATTACGTTAATAATACGAATAAAACAAAACGTCATTATCGCTAAATAATTCATATTATTAACTGACAATAATTGAATCAAACTGAGTGACTTCTCACATAAACATTAATAATCAATACCGTGTGCTACTATGCAACCACACGTATTACTGTACTTTTACTACCGAGTAGTTCAACAGTAACAATGGTAAAACTTCCGCCGTTATTTTTAATAAACTATTTTTGTCGTTTCCTCAATCCGACAATAATTTCGTTGTGGGGTCCACCAATGATTGTGCCGTCGTACGAATATTCTCCGACAAAAAGAATATTCCCCGACCAAACGAATATTTTAAAACAACTTGCTTACTTTGCAAAATTTATAAATATTACCCACAACTATAACATTATATCAAATTAACTCCATAATATTCAAAAATAATATTTATAGAAAATTCATCTTTATTTATAAAAGTTGGGGTCTTACACCTGCACTAAGTGTTCATGCCAGCACGGCCTCCAAGCGATCACATGGAGATTCTCGTCCGAGAGCTGTGAGCAAAGCCAAGCGACAGCTAATTTTTACAGCAGAGAAAGGGTCCGGTCATGGCCGAAAACGAGTAGAAGGCACCTCGCCTAGAACTCGATACCGGGATAACCAGGACGAAAAGGTTGCCCGCTTGGCTAAGATGGCAGATGAAGCTGATAGGGCCATGGAGGCGCTTGTGAAGCAACGGCGGGACATAGCTGAGCAGATGTCCCGAGTGGCAGAGCTGAGGGACGAAGCTTCCAGCTATGTCCAATCTGAAGAACGGGGGCATCGGAGTGAGAAAGAGCCCGTTCATTCCGGACGTGAGTCTCAGGAACGACTTCGGGAAAGAAGAAGGTCCAGAAGCCCTACTCCTCAAAGATCGAAGAGGGCACATCACCCTGTCGGTTATAAGGAGCTGGGTCGAAGCGAACGAAGAGGTCGATCCGAAGAACGTACTCCGGAGAATACTAAGGGGGCGCTCATTGTTGCGCATTCCCACCACGGCAGCCGGGTACTGAGACGAAGCAGATCTAGAGGCCGTACACCCGAAAGTCCACCGAAGGCACTCCGCTCTGTGGACCATCATCATCAGAAAAGCCCCTCGAAAGTTGGGGGTTCTATTGTAAAGCGTCGGTCCACCCAGAAGAGGGAAGGGTCACCGGAAAAAGAAGCATCGTCCCAACCCGAGGGCGTGGAATATCTGGTGAAGGAGGTGAAGGAGCTTCGGAGGCAGCTTGCCGAAGTACAGAAAGTGAAGGAGACTTCGGGAAAGAAGGCATCCCCTTTTTTCGCGGAGATTCTGAGAGAAAAGGCTGACCCCACCAAGAGGTTGCCTCATATTGAAAGTTATGACGGATCGAGGGATCCCTATGACCACAGTCAGGCGTTCGACCGACTGATGGATTATTATGACTTTAGCGATGCTGCTAAGTATCATACTTTTATCACGACACTCCGAAAGGATGTCAGACAGTGGATGAGGACTTTGCCTTCAGATTCGATTTCATCCTGGGCGGATATGTGCAGTAAGTTCCACGCCCGCTTCGGGAGCAACAGAAGAAGAGGGAAACCAAATGGCTCATTGGCTCAGGTTCGGCAGTTCTCGAATGAGTCTTTGGGCCAATATGTGAAGCGGTTCCGTGAAGCAGTCGGCCAAGTGACAGAGCTGAACGATCTACAAGCCGTGGGACTGTTTCAGAACGGATTAGATCTGGTCAAATCGGAAAAGTTGGTGAAGAAGTTGATGTTTCACCACCCGAAGAGTCTCGCAGAAGCCTTCGACAAAGCAGAAGGCTATATTGTGGTAGAAGAGGCCATGAATAGCCTCAAACGTCCCTCTTCAGAGCGACTTAAAGAGACAGATCGGGACAGAGCAGAGGGTGACCAGAGTAAAAATGAAGGAGATAGAGGCCGTCGCGACGACAAATCAAAGAAATACAATAATAATTGGAGGCAGGGTGGAGAACGCTCGTCCGCTCCCGCTCAGAGGGTAAACAGGACATATACGGCGCTCAACGCCGACAGGGCTGTTATCTTAGAGCAGATCAAGAATCAACCTATTTTCGAGCCACCTCGAGATAACTTTAAGCCCGGGAAAAGGAATTCTCGCAAGTATTGTGACTATCATCAAGCCTCGGGTCACGATACGAACGACTGCGCTAGCCTAAAAAATTTTATCGAGAGAAAGGTGCAGGACGGGGCGTTAGTTCATTACGTGGCTGCCCGAACGAACCAGCAGCAGAATAGAGGACTTGTTCAGGCAGCCCAACCAATTCAGCCAGTGTTCCCTACTCCCGAACCGCCCGCAAGGCAAGTAATAGATGTCATCACTGGGGGCACTTCGGGTAAGCTTGTTGGGAGAAAGCGCCGAAGCTATCTAGATTCGGTCATGTCAGTGGCGGGTACTCTCTCGAGGACCGACAGACCCTTCCCGGGTACTGTGATTTTCTTTACCGATGAGGATTACCCTTCGGAAACCATCGAACCACATGAGGGATCATTGGTCGTGACAGCACAAGTGGGTTCGGTGGACATGAAGCGCATGATGATCGACAACGGGTCTTCTGTGGATATCCTATATGCTCATGCTTATCAGAGGATGCATCATGATGGGCAGAAGATGGAGATCGGACAGGAGGCCCCTTTATACGGCTTCAGCAACGATCCGGTCAAAGTGGCTGGAACCATTGAACTGCCGGTTATCTTCGGAACGGCCCCCCAACAGGTAGAAATTATTTGCAAATTTTACGTTGTGAATGTAGATTCTGCTTATAATGTTATTTTGGGGAGACCCACTTTGATTGCTTTACAAGTTGTATCCTCTATCCCTCATTTCAAAATCAAATTTCCTACGGCTCATGGGGTTGGGGAGGTAAAAGGAGATCTGGATCTGGCCAGAAGATGTTATAGAAATGCCGTGATCACTTCGGGAGTAGGGGTGTCAAAGTAAAAACAGACCATGGCAATAGAGATCTAACCCTTCACGGAAAGCAGCTCAGAACCGTTGGTCATGCCAGCCGAAGAGACAGAAGAGATAGAGCTCATCCCGGGCAAGGCGAACAAGACGGTAAAAATAGATTCGGGCCTGCCGGAACCTCTCAGGAAGAACTTCATTGAACTCCTGCAGTGCTATGTTGACATCTTCGCCTGGGAGCCTCAGGACATGCCGGGAGTGAGTAGGGATATCGCTGAGCATCGGCTATAAGTGGACCCGTCGAAGAAGCCAGTTCGGCAAAAGAGGAGGATCTTCGCGCCCGAGCGCCAGAGAATCATCGATGAAGAGATTGCGAAGCTGCTAGCTGCTGACTTCATCTTCGAGATCGACTATCCGCAATGGATGGCAAACGTGGTACTGATCCAGAAGCAGAACGGGAAATGGCGGGTCTGCATTAACTACACAGACCTGAATAAAGCTTGTCCGAAGGACTTCTATCCATTACCCCACATTGACCAGCTCATCGATGCAACTTCGGGGTATGCCTTGTTAAGCTTCATGGATGCATTCTCTGGCTATCATCAAATCTCCATGTGTAAAGAGGATATACCGAAGACGGCGTTCATTACGCATCGGTCGGTATATGCCTACAAGAAAATGACCTTCGGCCTCATCAACGCCGGGGCCACTTACCAGAGGATGATGAACTTTGTCTTCAGGCGTCAGTTGGACAAGAATATGGAAGTATATGTGGATGACATGATTGTTAAGAGCATGTTGGTACACAAATATCTGGATGACCTGGAGGAATGCTTTCAGACAGTCCGCCACCACAAATTGAGACTGAATCCTGCCAAATGCACCTTCGGATTAGGGGCTGGCAAATTTTTGGGTTACTTGGTCAGTCAGAGGGGAATTGAAGCCAATCCAGAGAAGATTAAAGCGATCTTGGACATGAAGACTCCTCAGTCGTTTAAAGACGTTCAGCGTCTGACTGGAAGGATTGCAGCTTTGAGGAGGTTTATGTTCAAATCGACAGAAAGGTGTTTGCCGTTTTTTGACACGTTGAAAGGGCCGAAGAATGCCAAGACGTTCCAATGGACTTCGGAATGCGAAGACACCTTCCAGAGCATCAAGTTTTACTTATCTTCGGCGCCTTTGTTGGTGAAGCCCGCTCCTGCTGAGCCTTTATTTTTGTACTTAGCAGCTAGTTCATTGGCAGTAGGAGCAGTTTTAGTGCGAGAAGTTGGGGGTAAGAAGCACCCGATTTATTATGTAAGCCACGTCCTTCGGGATGCCAAAACAAGGTACCCAAATATTGAAAAGTTTGCTTTTGCTTTAATAACTGCTAGTAGAAAGCTTAGGCAGTACTTCCAGGGTAGGTTGGTAATAGTATACACAGATCAGCCTTTGAAGAAAATTATGGGCAAACCTGAAGTATCGGGGAGATTAGCTGCATGGACGATGGAGTTGTCTCAGTTCTTCGTTGAATATCATCCCCGAACCGCCATCAAGGGGCAGGCCTTGGCTGATTTTGTGGTCGAGTGTTCGTTTTCTGAAGCTGATGAGGCTGTAGCAGAAGCTGGAGGATCTGACATCATAGTTGCGGCTCTTCAGCAGAAATAGAGTTCGTGGACGCTGTATGCAGATGGGTCTTCTATCGCAGACATCAGCGGAGCAGAGATTATTCTAACTAGTCCGGAGGGATTCAAGGTGCAACAGGCCATCAGATTTCAGTTTAAAGCGACGAACAATGAGGCAGAGTACGAGGCAGTATTTGCGGGATTGCGACTAGCTAAGAGTCTCGAAGTGCAAAGAATAGTTATCTTCAGCGACTCTCAGTTAGTCGTTAAACAAGTCTCTGGGGAATACGAAGCCCGAGGTCATCGAATGGTCAAGTATTTGGCGGAATTGAAAGAATGGCTTCAGTATTTCCAGTTCCACGAATTCCAGGGGGTCGAACGTGATGGCAATTCCATTGCCGATGCACTCTCCAAATTAGCCACTACGGATGTTAACGTTTTTGATGGATCAGTCTACTTTGAAATTCTGTAACATCCTAGTGTTCATCATGAATCGGTAATGTGCGTTGATCGAACCAACTGTTGGTTGACCCCATACCTGGAATATCTGGCAGATAGCGTTCTACCTTCGGATCAGATGCTGGCCAAGAAAATCAAGTACAAGAGTGCTAATTTCGTTCTGATAGATGGGGATCTGTTCCGAAGAGCCTTCTCGTCTCCACTGCTAAAGTGTTTGACTCCGTCCGAAGCCGATTATGCTCTTCGGGAAGTTCACGAGGGCATCTGCGGCGACCATATGGCTGCTAAGTCGCTGGCATACAAAATTCTTCGGCAGGGATACTACTGGCCAACGATCTTCAAAGAAGCAACTGAATACGTCAAGAAGTGCGAGAAGTACCAGCTCAACAGTCCGATCCCACATCAGCCACCGGAAGAGCTATACTCGATTCTATCTCCTATACCCTTCGCTGTCTGGGGGGTTAATATACTGGGTCCGTTACCGAAAGCTAAAGGGCAGGTCAATTTTGTCATCGTCGCTATTGATTATATGACCAAATGGGTCGAGGCGAAACCACTCCGGCTGATAACGGAACAGGAGTGTCTGAAATTTATGAAAGAATCCGTAGTGTTTCGCTTCGGGATCCCTCAAGTGGTGATATCAGACAACGGACGCCAGTTTGTGGGATCAAAATTTGAAGGATTTCTGAAGGAACTGGGAGTCCAGCACAGGAAGACTTCAGTGGCTCATCCACAGTCAAATGGGTAGGTCGAGGTGACTAACAGAACACTTCTAAACGGGATCAAGCGCAGATTGGATGAAGCCAAAGGAAGATGGCCGGAAGAGCTGCTCAGCGTATTATGGGCTTATCGGACTACTCCGAGGACTACAACGGGGGATTCACCTTTCATACTGGCCTACGGTACTGATGCCTTGGTCCCAGTTAAAATTGGATCTCCAAGTCTTCGAGTTAGTCAGTTCAGAGAAATATACAACGATGAAGGGCTGAAAGCCAACCTTGATTTACTTGAAGAAGTCAGGGAAACAGCCTTGGTCAAACTTGCAGCCTATCAGCGAAGAGTGGCTAAACATTATAACAAAGGGGTAAAGCTTCGCAGGTTCGAAGTAGGGGATTTCGTTCTCAGAGAAGCCGAAGCGTCTACGCCTCATAATGTGGGAAAGCTGATGCCGAATTGGGAAGGGCCATATGAAGTCATAGAGGTCCCGAAGCCGGGGACTTATCGGTTGAAGGCTATGGACGAATCAGAGATCAAGAATACTTGGCATGCAGGCAGGCTCCGAAAATATTTTTAGTAGCTACATTGCCAGTGCACCGGAAGTCTGTAAATGGTTTCAAGTCATCATCAATAAAAATTCCTTTCTTTTCAAGCAAATCTTGTCTTCGTTGTTGTTAGTATCATCGGTGTAAGGAGGTTCGGGCG
The DNA here is from genome assembly GCA_016801055.1 of Panax notoginseng. Classification (NCBI taxonomy): domain Eukaryota; kingdom Viridiplantae; phylum Streptophyta; class Magnoliopsida; order Apiales; family Araliaceae; genus Panax; species Panax notoginseng. The sequence goes on from CM029012.1 coordinate 278,498,891, forward strand.
GACTCGCTGACCATTCGATGGTAGCCTCATTGGCAGGTGGTCCTTATGGCTTCGTCATGCCCTTCGTGGTAGGCGAACGTCATTGGTGTAAGGAGGTTCGGGCGGACTCGCTGACCATTCGATGGTAGCCTCATTGGCAGGTGGTCCTTATGGCTTCGTCAGGCCCTTTGTGGTAGGCGAACGTCATTGCTGTAAGGAGGTTCGGGCAGACTCGCTGACCATTCGATGGTAGCCTCATTGGCAGGTGGTCCTTATGGCTTCGTCAGGCCCTTCGTGGTAGGCGAACGTCATCGGTGTAAGGAGGTTCGGGCGGACTCGCTGACCATTCGATGGTAGCCTCATTGGCAGGTGGTCCTTATAGCTTCGTCAGGCCCTTCGTGGTAGGCGAACGTCATTGGTGTAAGGAGGTTCGGGCGGACTCGCTGACCATTCGATGGTAGCCTCATTGGCAGGTGGTCCTTATGGCTTCGTCAGGCCCTTCGTGGTAGGCGAACGTCATCGGTGTAAGGAGGTTCGGACGGACTCGCTGACCATTCGATGGTAGCCTCATTGGCAGGTGGTCCTTAGGCTTCGTCAGGCCCTTCGTGGTAGGCGAACGTCATCGGTGTAAGGAGGTTCGGGAGGACTCGCTGACCATACGATGGTAGCCACATCGGTAGGTGTTCCTTAGGACCTTGTCAGTCCCTTCGGGGTAGGCAAGTGTCGTCATTCAGACTTCGTCAGGCCCCTCACGGCATCTACCTCACACTTTGGTAACGAATAAGTATTCCTTTACTTTGTTATTGTTGCCTTAATTTGTCTAAGTGTTGAGTTCGGAATGCCACGTTCTTTAACTTCATCTTATCTGTTATACGACTTGCCTAGTTGTTAATTAACAGTTTAAGTTAAGTCCGCAAAGGAGCTTACACATTTTTTTTAAGATTGGATCGATATTGAAGTGTTGATAAACAGTAAATACACCGAAGTCATAAGGAATAATGCTGATATTTTATTTACATAATGCTATTTACAAAATAGAAACTTTACAAGAATCCTAACAGCTAAGGGAAAAGAGAATCATCTTTAGGGATCGGCTTCGTCTTCCGAAGAATCCAGGATGGTCGGGTCAACCTTGGCGGCGATAAGTCTTGCCTTGTCTTTGCTTCGGCATTCGTCGTACCCATCCGAGAACATCTGGATGATCTCCTCGTTCAATTCGACCGATTTCCGGTATTCTTGTTGAACTTCCCTCCGAAGATCTCCGGTTAGGGGAGGACCCAAATCTCTCAGAGCCCGAAGTTCACGGAGCTCCTCTTCGAGTTTTGTCCGCTCCTTCAGATGTCTCAAATCCCTGGCTTCAAGATCATGTACTTGTACCGCCAGACTCTTATTGGTCTTCACCATCGTCTTGTTCTTCCCAACAAGGACCTCGTTTCGACGAACCAGGTCTATGTTCGTAGTAACGGTCAGTTGGTGGGTGGCCTCGGCAGTCTCCAGTTTCTCTTTTAAATTATTCACATCCTTCTGGAGGCCTTCATTATTGAGGAGAGTGGCACCATGGGCCCTTCTCTCCCTTTCCAGAGCCGAAGCCAGAATGGCCTTCTCTCGTCTAGCTGTATCTTCTTCGGCTTCGGACTCTCTGTATCGGGAAAGAAGTCTCCCGAAGACAGCATTTGCCTACAGACAGTTAAAGAAAGTCGGTGAATTAGTAGAAGGAACAGATGACATAAATGATTTCCAAATATCTCAAATTGAACAAACTAACCTTAGCCTGATAGCTCATGCCTTCTTCAATCAAATCCCTAATCGAGCTGTTTCTGAACTGATGATCATCGGTCTCCCGAACAAAGGAGTCGAGCAGCTGAAAGGGGAAGTTGGCGCTGAACTCCGGCCACACAGTGGGAGAAGATGCAGCTTCTCGTCTGAAGGCGGAGGGGGAGGATCTTGTCGGAGAAGGCATTGATGGTTCGGAGGGCGGTGGTGGTTGATCCTCGGAAGGCTGCTTCCTTTTACGAGACAGAAGAGGAGACTCGTTCGGATTTTCGAGCTCGTCTTCTGAAACATGGATTTCTACGGGAATGACGATAGGCGGATCGACTGCGGCAGAAGGAACCTGTAGCTCATCGGCGGACAGAGGAGTCACCTTGGTCTTCCTCTTTTTAATCCGAAGAGCCTGCATTCGGTCGATCGCAGGCATGTCAATCAAGCTCGCTGCGGGAGTTGATTGAGATCCTTGAGGAGTTGCCCGGACTTTTCGAACTGCCCTCTTCTTCTGTCGAGGTCGGCTAGGCTCCTCAGCAGGTTCTGATCCGTGGAAGACTTCCGCATCCTGGGCTTCCAAAGCCGGAAATTCTTCCTGGGGAACTTCGGTGGAAGGTGATGAAGGTTTACCAGAGAGGTACCTATCCAGGTCCTTCCGATCGATCGAAGTCGGCTTGATGAGAGACAATTTGTGGTCATACAACCATGCTTGTTTGCTCAGGAGGCCGAAGCTCCACTCCTTCAGAGGTATCTTCTCTATGATGCGCGTCATTTCTCTTATACGCTCCTCGGATATATCTCCGAAGTCTGCAGAGACGCGATCAGAAATGGTCCAGTCAGGGACAGAGGAGATTTCGGGCCCGTTGACGAAGAACCATTAATTATGTCATCCTCGGTTGCTTGAAGGAGTGTCCATTAGAGACCGTTTCTCGATTCTGGCATTGGGCTTAGGGGCTATCTTACTTAGCACCTTGAAGCCTTTCTCCCGAGATTTCCCCACCGAGAAGAGGGTAAAGAAAGAATCCACAGCAGGAGGAACTCCTATCTCGTAGCAGAAGGCTATGTAAGCCAGTATATGGATGTACAAATTCGGCACCAATTGGGCGAACCCCACTCCAACAAACCCTAGGAGGGTGATCAGGAAGGCGTGAACGGGAAACCTCACCCCCTTCTCTAGAAATGTTGCCGGGACGGCGATCCAACCGTCGGGTCGCTGGTACATCCTTTCGTGGGAGGCTGCTATCCGTACCCTGTGGGTATCCGGTATTTGGTAACGAGCCCGAATGTTGCAGAGCTCAGCCTCATTAACAGTGGAAGGAGTATTGGCGTGAGGAAAATCCTCCTCATTTTTGAAAAAATCGGAGGGGTTGGGAAGTTATTCCATAGGCGGAGCTTCCTTACTCGGGGCACCAATTTGGGGGTCTGAGCTCGGAACCTCTTTCTCAGGGTTTGAATGGGGGGCCACGGTGGAGATGGGGGCTACACGAAGTGGAGAGCTCGTATCAGGGTTTTGAGATGCCATTGTTGAGAATTTGAAGAGAAAATGAAGAAATTTGAGAAGGAAAAGACAATAAGCTCTTGTGAATTCGAAATAGCAGGGAACCATCCAAGGAGAATGGGCAGCGGCTTTTATAGCGAGTGGTCTTTTCAAATTTTGCACGAGAACCGAGGGCGGCGCATTAATTGGAGGTAATGATGTGGGAGAGGAAGGGGTAACGTCCGATTTTGGTTTTAATGGGTTATCCAAGGTGGGCCGGCGCTTATTGGATCCCTTCTCCCTATGGACTCGCACTATTTACAGTCTTCCACTAAACATCCTGTTTAATAAAAGACTGGGGGGCAATGTTGGGTCATAATACTTTTCGTACTGGGCCAGGCCGAATGGGCTTGACCTTTGGGCAATGTCACTTTGGTCATGTTGGGTCAAATGAATTGGGCCCCGCTACTTGACTACACTATTGGACTTAGTCATTGGATCGGCCCATTACGTAAGGTATTACTTATCCTATCTTTGACCGGTAATCATCACAAAAGGCAGCTGTTGACTGTTATGTCTGCCACCTTTCTGCATGGCATTAATGAGGATGGGACTCCGATTGCCGGCGGGAGGTAACAGTGGTAGCAGGTAGGAAAATAAGCTGTACACTTTCGGCTGAGATGACCGGGGTGGAGAGGAGGTGTCAGGAGATAGTGGGTGGCACAGTAAATCGGGACTGGGGAACGTATAGGGCAAGGATCACAAAAGGAAAAGAGGTAACAAAACACTACACACAACATTATCATTGGATAGACCCTCAGACACTAGTCAATATTTTTCCTCCATTGTTAACCTTGTGATCGCCTGACTCTCACGCCGGAGCTATCCCCCGACGGTTAGGCCGTCAAGCTTTTGGTGTTGACATGTTAGAACTGTGCAGGATCATAGCGTCTTACGTGATTGGGACGTGGGAGAAGATCTTGGCGTTAACACTCACAATTGAAGCAGATGAACGAGAAGATGGAAGCCGCCGAACAAGGACTCGTGAGGTTGGCGAACAATTCTGTTACTTGATTTTCATATTAGATTCCTACATGTAAAAGAGGAGCAACTTAAATTTCCTCATTGTTGTAGGAGTTTCTAGTACGATAAGGAGAAGCTGCTTGAGAATGGGGACCAATGAGAGTCTGAGATTGTCGAGAACCTTCGATCCGAAAGCTTTTATCGATGATTACTTTGATGATGTCACGTCAGTGGTTCCGGAGTTAACTTCCAAGAAGAATGCTCTAAATAAATTATGAGATCAATTTGGGGGTTTATGAATTTTTATTTACTTATTGTGTTTTTACTGATGCTGCAAGTTTTCTTGTCTTGTCGTTGACAAACTGGAGATGATGAAACAGAGGCCAAGTTTTCTCTCCTCTGTAAAATTATAAATATGTTTTACTTTAGTTTTCAAACTGTTTATTTAGAGTATTGAAATTGGATTCTTATAAATGAATGGACTAATAAAGTAATACAACAAATTATGTTCGGTACATATATACCGGTTCAACACGGTATGTATTGAAAAATAAAAAAAAACTTCTCAAATTCGGTATCGATCTCTAACCGTTTTTTTTTTTTTTTTGTGATTTGTTCGATAAACCCATAAATCGAAAAAAATATATCCACCCCTAGTGGTAGGGCAATAAATAACAAATAATAAATACTCTTTCCATTTTAAAATATATGGTCGATTTAAAATATTTTTAAAATTTAAATTGCATGATTTATTTGAGTTTCAAAAACAATAAATCTCATAATTAATTGTATTTTTACGATTTATAATATTTATAATAACAAAAAATCAATATTACCATATCAATTTTTAATATTGGTTTTATTATTTTGAAATGAATGAAGTATATATATATATATATATATATATATATATATATAATAAAATATAAAAAAAATACCATATTGAAGGCATGACCGCACGTATATCAATCAAATAGAGTTTCCTATCTTTTTGTTTTAAAAAAACAATATACAGTAAAGTTGTTCATTAATTGAATATCCAGATAGACAAAAATAACTAACAACTAATGTAGAGTCCAATGTTGTTCGATAACGAAAAAAAGAAGAAGAAGAAGAAGACCATGAACTAATTTTTTCACTGTCTCGATAATGTAAGCAAATTTCAACCAATTATAATGCTTTGTTTTGATTAACGGAATAGAATGAAAGAAGGAATGAAATAATTTTAAGTGTAAGTTTGAGTGGTGGTGGTGAGTGTGTAATATGATGATAAAATTATCATGTATATCCATTCCCATCAGAATGAATTTTATTCCATCACTTCCTACATGAAATAAAAAAAAAACAATGGAATAAAATAAATTTTATTTCACTAAAATAATTTATTCTCCAAACTAATCATTAAATACACTATTTTTCATTGTATTCCTTATTCCATTCTATTCATCAAACGTAACAAAAGATTAACGAAATATTCATAGTTAACTAATGTTTATGTGATTATAATAAGTATAGATAGATAGATTATTTCTTCCAACTATTAATCGTTCTCATGTCATATTCATATTTAGAATTATTATTAAGTTTAAGTAAAGATTTTTAAAATTACTCTTATAGATAATATGAATGATAGTTATTGGTTGTATAATTATTAGATTCATTTATGTATAATAAAATATCTAATAATTATAATCGGACACATTATTTTGTATCAATTTTTTTGTAATCATCTTGTGTACATTACTCTTAAACTAAACTTTCAAATAAGCAAGCCAAAGTTAGAATTTTATAGGACAATTTTTTAATTTAAATAAAATGAAAAAACTTTTGTAACTTTACAGTTATAAAATAAATAAAAATATTAGAGGTCTCAAATCTCAAAATTTTGATTTCAAATAAGTCTCAAATGATATGACATTATTATACTATTTTCATCCTATTATAGAAGTCGTTTTAAAAGATTTTTTTTTTATATATAATATAAGATATTTTACCTATATTTAAGAAAAAAAATTATTCTTTTTTCTATTTTGTCCCTAAAAAAATAAAGTATTTGAGAGAGAACTACGGAAAGGAGAGTATATGAGCAGTAATAAAATTTCAAACTAACATTAATTACCTAGTAAGTATTATACAGTAATTAATAAGAACGGGACTATATAAACCGACCAAAACGGGACTATTAAACCGACCAAAACCTCGCTTAACTCAAACGCACGTTAGCTTAAATTCCGAGTATTATAAAGAGCCGCACCGAGAGAGATGGACTGGAGTATTCTTTCTTTTCATTAGTCCAGTTATCCCTGTTGTTCTGCAGATTCGATGTGCCTGTAATTAATTGAATTATCAGTCGATATAATTCGAGAAGAGGGAAAGAAGAGAGAGAATAAAAATGAAGACGACAAAGGGAGGGAAAGTCATGAACCCTACAGACGCCTATCGGAAAGAGCTTCGAAAGAAGGAATTAAAAAGGGTAATTGCTCACTCCTTACAATCCCTTTTTCATATTTTTATGCAATTTCTTCATTCGATGCTATAAGCGATAGTACATATTTTCCTGGAGTTTCGATTAGGTGTGCAATTTTGACCTAGTTTCGTCGTTTGGAAAATGTAGCGTAAAAGGAAAACAAATTATCAATTGTAGCTTAAAACATGGATAAACCTTAAAATTGTACTACACTAAAACTATTAAAGCTATTTGAATTAGTCAATTTCAGTTTCTTTCATTTCAATGTGACAAAAAAAAAGAGGAAAATTTGTAAGGCTAACTTGTGAGATATGTGGGAAAAATTACTTTTCAGATCGGAATTTGTACAGATAGGGACAAGAAGGAGTCCTCCAAACCCCAAAGAAATTTTAATAAGGAAAAATGAATGAAGCACTGTCCACAGAATCTATGAATATTTGAAATAGCAACTCCCATAGCTGAAGTCCATAACAATGCTAGAAATGAAAACTTATTACAAGTAAGAGGAAGATAGATGGTAATGGTTTAAAATTATTGCATCCCTTTCAGTCCATATTCAGTATGAAATTGCAAAAGAAGAATACCTCTGAAGAATCTTGGCTCTCTTCTGTATGCATTTATTGTTTTAAAGTGTAATGTTGTGGCAACTGCCAATTGGCAAGTTGTATTTCAAATTAAATGTAAAATTCCAATTGATTTTTTTGGATGAAATAGTTATACCATCATCCTTTTTTAATATTTCATGATATTGGGATCTTATCACTTACTGTATCTTATGGATTGGATGCCTTCGATCATTAATATGCAATATTTATTGTCCTTTGTCGAGTCTCTTTACTATTCTAGCAAAAGAATTTTCTCAAGCTTGATGTATTTGATTTATGAGTTGGTTTGATGTAATGTTTATGCCGTCGTTCTCGAATTTGCTTAGGTGCGCACTTGCTCTGATTTATCGGATTAACCTTCCTGCTTTCAAGTTTATTTTTCCTGTTTAATTTAATTTAGGCACTTATTTTATCCAGATATTCATTAGAATAGGTCATATTATGTCATTCAACCCTGTCTCACATTGAATTTATGATTATTCACAGAATAAGAAAGAAAGGAAGAAGGTGAGGGAGGTGGGGATTTTGAAGAAAGATCCTGACACACTGAAGGAGCAGATAGACAAGTTGGAAGCGATGAGTAAGTCCTTGTCTCTCTGTAAATGATTATATCTTATAACTGTAAAGTCGGTTGGCATTTAGCTAATTTAAAAAATCTTGTTCAAGTTTATTAGTAGTGAGGATTAAGAATCATCCATAAATTCACAAAACTAGTTTAGTGTACCATAGAAACTAAAGTTTTGACCACTGGTTTCTAAATTGATGAACAGTACCATTTGGGCGTTGTTTTTTAATTTATATATATGATGTTCATGCTTTCATGCTGTAACCGAAGAAGATGATAATGCTTTTGATTAGTGGATTTTTTAATTAATATTTATCTTTATTCTTTTCATGGTTTGGTTCTTACCATCATTTGAAGATATTATTTGCTTCCGTTTCTTCTAGATCTGGTTAGTACTTAGAAGTCATACAAAGTTGCTACCTAGGACCTGAGCCAGCATTTTGACACTTGCTGTGCTATGTCAAACTGTCAATAAAATGTGACTGATTGCATTGCTTCATTAATTAGCACATTAAATTAGAAAGTGCATAATAATAACCAATCCTGCTGTTATAAAACAAAACCAATTAAATAGGAAGAAAGTAGAAGAAATCCTTTGACAGAAAATTTTATATCATTGCTTGTAACTCCTGTAGTTCCTTTGTTGTGATCATTGTTGTGTTGGTTTTAGGTAGTCTTTGCTCAAATTCATGTTTGCTGCTTTTTGGGAGCTTAATTGACAAGCATTTTTTTGATGTGCTTATGGGCTTGCTTTGAATTTGATGCAGAGGCAGATGGGGCTCTAGACAAAGCAAGAAAACACAAAAAGAGACAACTCGAGGACACATTGAATCTTGTTATGAAGAAAAGGAAGGTAATAAATGCATTTAATTGTCTTTATAAGCGTTAGTTAAATGTGCAGTATAGAAAATATTCTATGTTTGTGTCCAAACCAGCCCTTAACAACAGGAGGGTGGCTACTTTTTCTGTATTGGACAGAAGAAGTTTTGGGTGTATACAGAATTCAACTTCAAGTTTGCGTCTTCCTAATCATGACTTTTAGAACATGAGAATGTCAGGTTTGTTTGCGAACATAACAAACATGAACAGTGACACCTCCTCCCCTTGTCATTTTTTTTGATAAGTAAGAACACCTCCTCCACTTGTTCCTCGATGCCTTTCGTTTTTGTGGTGCAGAGGAAAAAGTTTGATGTGATGAAATTCAAATACAACCTCTTGTTAGTTTCAAGTCACTCAAACCAAACTTTGTAGAAACCTTTCTTTATAATTCTATTTAGGAAATTTTCTTCTTGAAGCTATTTTTCCACATGAAGGATCACCTGGTACTGAATTTTGTGGCATGATGGGTTATAATATATGACAGGTATATCTATTTAGATGGGTGGTGGTCATTTTCTCTCCAAATAGGCTCATGTTGCCTACCTTTTCCCAGGAATGCCTATAACATTGATAGTTAGTTGAGTGACTTCACATTTAAAGCCTTGTGAGATCATTTCTCCCTTAAAATGGAATATAAAAAGCCCCCCTAGTGTGCACCTGAACCTAGTTAAATAAGCATTTCCGACCAGGTTAAATAAAATTAGGCTGGAAGACTTCGGAAGTCAATTGCAACTCCGTGGTTAGCAGCAGGAAAAGTTGATGCACTGTTTCTTATTTCAAGCCATTTTCCATGCTATTTTTTTTGTTTGCTTGTCGGTGACCATTGGTTGTCAATTAAAACTTCGGAACTCAATTGCAACTCTCTGTGGTTAGCAGCAGGAAGAGTTAATGTACTGATTCTTATTTCAAGCCATTTTCCGTGCTATTTTTTTGTTTGCTTGTCGGTGACCATTGGTTGTCAATTTTCATGTCTATTTTTTAGTCTGAATGGGATGGCTTATACATCTGTGTATTTGATGTCTTTTTAGCTACATACCTCACTTGATAGCTATAATTTTATGTGATGTTCACAGTCTGCTTTGATATTCTGGACAGGAATATGAAGTGAAAATGCGGGAAAAAGGTGAAGAACCAGTTATGTTTAGGTGAAGTCTTTCTCTTTAATGATATGTTGTCAAGAGGTAAACTCTATAAAAAGTTTTAAACCTCTATTTGTTTTCATTGATAAGCACGGTTTGTCTCACTTCTGTTGCAGTCATTTGGGACCTCCACGAAGACGGACAACTGCAGAAGAAGAAGAAAGAGTCAAACACCCACAACCAGAAGTAATTTCTTACCTGAGTCTTTTATTTGTAATATTGAACTATCTACTTGTATGTGAACTTACTATTTTAGGACTAATTGATGCAGGACTCTGTTTACTATCATCCTACTCTTAATCCAACTGGAGCTCCTCCACCTGGAAAGCCCCCAATGTTCAAGTCATCAATAGGTCTGCCTTTTCGGTTTTACTATGCTGTTCTCTTTTAGTGGGTGTGTCTCTCGCAAATATCAAAACAAATTAACATAGACTTTGTTTGTGTTGTGTGTCATGCTCTCTCCTTTGGCGCACTTGTTTTGTTTTGGCTTTGAGTTGCAGGACCTCGAATACCCTTGTCAGAAGCTTCATCTAGTGGTGCTACATCATCATTTTTGTCAGAGTCAGAGGATGTTACTTTATCGGTTCCTCCTCCACCTCCACCACCACCACCACCTCCTCCTCCGCTGCCTCATGTTGGTGAGGTGGACTCTGGAGATGGCTCTGTTATACCTTCATCTTTGCCATTACCTCCTCCACCACCTCCAAACCCACCTAGGCCTGCTGTGGCAGACTTGGGTACAACTTTGCCTCCACCACCTTTGCCACCACCACCTCCCGGTCCCCCTCCTAAAGAACAAGGTGCAATTCAACCTTCACTTCCTCCACCTCTCCATAAGCCTGCTCAGCCTCCTCCTCCAGGCACTGGAGGACTTGAAAGGGAGAAAAGTCAATCTGCAAAATTGGACAATCTGACCTTCCAAGAATCAGTTCAGGTATTTCTTTTTGTTTGATTTCAGTTGATATTCTTTCACATAAATAAGTGGCTCCTCTTGTAACATTTTCTGGAATTTAACTATATTTGATTGAATGTAACTAGGCTCATCATCCAAACTCCATGTGTTATATTATGTTTATCTTTTAATACTTTATGTAGCAAAGAACCCCAAGGGTGGGAGAAATGGTAGAGGCTTTGAGGGATCCTCAAGGCTACTGGTTCCAATCACTATACGTGGGGGCCAAATTTTACCTATCAACAAAAAAAAACCGTATGTAGAAAAACTAGTATTAATGTAAATTTCTGTCTCTATATATATTGGAAAATGATATATTGCGAATGTTTACACAGACATTTTGATTGCCAGTTACGTGGATATTTTAGTGGTAACCCTTTTAGAGATGTGTAATAAATGGGGTCCTCTTATAAGTCTAATCAATCCCATGAATTGATATGTTTCGCTATTGTAATTTGCAACAAATTTGTTACAACACATAGCAGGACTCGTAAATATTTTGCTCATGTAGGGATCCAGTATGCTGCTTCCACCACCTCCGCCACCAGGACTGCCACCGAAGTTGGCCGATAATCAGTCTGAAGGTGCATCATTCGATTCTGATACTACCAATAATCAGTCTGAGACAAAGGAACTACCTAAAATGATTCCCCCTCCACCCCCTCCAAGGCAACAGCCCCCAGTTCCCGGACCTCCCCTGCTCCCTACTTTGCAGCATGATGTCTTACCCCCTGGAATTTCACGTTTCCCACCGCCTCCACCTGATATGCGGCCACAACTTTCTGCTCCTGGAATTTCTGGCCAACATGCTCCACCTGGAATGATGGTCCCGCTGATGCCAAGGCCACCTTATGGGCCTCCCCCTGGCCCTCCTTTAATGATTAGACCACCACTTCCACCTGGCCCTCCTCCTATGGCTCAAGATGATTCTGGTGCTAGACCATTTGTCCCTCAGAAGCCTTCGTATGTCAAATCAGCTGCGTCTACTGTTGTTAAGAGGCCTCTAGCTCAGCATACCCCACAGCTTACATCTATGGTGAATTTCTAACTTGCACATTATATTTCCATTTTATAGCTTTACATCATAACTTGATAATATTTTTTTTTGAGAATTAAATTAAATTAAAGTGTGAGAAGTAAAATTTGTTTTCCATCTGGATCGTGGTTGGATATAGTAAGTTTAGTAACTTTTTGTGGTACGAAGTCAGGTAGCGGTAGGTTTCATTAGATCACTTAGTTGGTACGTTTTATGCGGAACTCTTATTATTTCAAATCAGAAACATGCATTTTTCCGTGGGGTAGGGATGCTCATCGTTAAAAAACCGAACCGGTACCGATTTAAAATTACCGAAAAAACAAGAACCGAAACCGGTACCGAATTACCGGTTTTGGTACCGGTTCGGTACAAAATCGGTACCGGTTTTTTCGGTTCGATTTTCAGTTATACCGCATGCATGGTAATATATATAATTATTAATAAATAATAATAATTAAATAATGTTTTTTAATATATTAAGAATTTTTTTTAAAAACTAAGAAATCATCTACAATTATATTTCAATTGTACTGTTGGCTTGTTGTAGTACTGTTGGCTTGTTGTAGAAATCGTATACAATTATATATCAATTGTTGTTGTAGACTTGTAGTTGGGTGGTTGTTATATCAATTGAAGCTAGTCAAGCTACTGTGTATTGTTGGCTTGTTGTTATATCAATTGAGTTATGAGTTATTGTTGGTTTATTAGACAATAGACAGTATGTATGTATTGTTGCCTTGTTGGTTTATATGCCTTTCGTTTATATACAGTCAACTACTGAATTGTAAAATCATGCATACTTGCCTATGATTTTATTGTCACTAAATTCTTGGTTATACCTAGAGCTTCTACATATAGGTAATGTATGTACAACAGTACAAGTACAACCACCTCTAGGAGAAACAAATTTATCACCTCTCATAGTGACAACAATTAAAATCCTTCCTATAGCTATTTTTTAATTACTAATTTTAATAGATTTTTCTCAAAACAGAGCCTTTTGGCAATCCTTCGCAGTTCACTGCACTTAACAGTCAAAAAGAAGAAGAAACCACCAGTATCAGTCACCAACTAGCTACAATTTCAACATTAAAACTCTATACAGTCATACAGATGCTAATCTTGAGCACAAAAAAACTCTAAAAGTATTTTAGTTTTTTTTTCGGTATTTCGGTTTTTACCGAATTCAAAAAGTTCAGTACCGGGTAAAAAACCGAAAAGACCAAAAATTTTGAACACCCCTAGATTGGGGTGGGGGGTTTGGAATGTAATACGAATGATTAATCACCAAGAAAAGGGGACAGAAATGTAAAATAAACTCCCGTGCATCATCCAATATTCTTATTAAACATTATGTTATAATCTAGGTATTTGCTTTTTTGGTGCGACTAGTTTAACATTATTTTGGCCATTCAAAACCTGGTTTAGGAAGCCTAGCAATAAATGCCTGGTTTTAAAAAGCTTAGTAAAAACAAGTACTACCTCTGTCTTGAATTGAGATCAAGATCTTTTCCAAGACGGGGAGTAGCAGTGTAGCACGGCTTTTGCCCTAGTCAGTTAGATCTTAGCTGGTATCTTTTATTTCTCGTTACTACTGGATTATCTTGAAGTATTTAAATTGTTTTGCAGTCCTCTCATCCGAATCCCTTTTTTTACCTGGATACAGGTTCCTGCATCTGTACGTGTTAGAAGGGAATCTGCTGTTCCAAAATCAAAACCAAAGCCATCCCTCTCATCTGTGGCAGCAGCCACCCTGCCAACAGCTGTTCCAAATGTTGTGAAGCAAGAAACAGCAAACTCCTCGTCAGCACTGAAGCCACAGAGTATTGATGACTCGTATATGGCATTTTTGGAGGATATGAAGGCGCTCGGTGCTCTTGATAGTTGAGCTGATTTACATAACGAGGTGTAATGAAAAGACTTGCACGTGAGAAGGGATTGTCAGCATGCTACTGTGATCATGCAATTGATTTGTCGGCGGGATAATAGTCAGTTGCTGTTTGTGGCCTTCATTCCTTTGTTGCAGTGTTTCCTTGGAATGATATATTGTTTCTCATTGTCACAGTTAATAAGATATCTAGAATTGTCATTTCTCGTGGAAAATGCAACTCTGGTTTTCTCTTTCAGTTGAAATGGATATCTTAACCTGTAATTGTTCAAGTCGGTGATAAAAACGAATATCTATCTTAATGTCGTGCATTTATAATATGAATAAATTTATGTACACACCCAAATTGTCTAATGACACACTCAAAGTGTAAAATAATACTAAGTGAGGAGAGAGAAAGCGTTGTAAAGAGATGAGAGAAATATTTTAGTATTATTTTACACTTGGTGTGTTTTTTAATATATAATTTGAGTGTGTATATAGATATGTCATTATATTTTGGCCGTTAGCTAGGGAGTAAGCAAGGTTCATTTAATGCACGAGGTCTTTGTCCTGCAAAACTGATCAATGGGAAGAAGAAAAGCAAAATTGGAAGAAAGCTGCAAAGCCAAGTCTTGCAAACTAGCAAGGCATTATGGACAACAATTGCTTGAATTTAGCTTTGAGATCTTTAGTCATACCACTTCAGTATTAGCTGATGAAGGAATTCTTTATGGTACTTTGGAACTTGACCTGTAAATGTAAGAATGCTGGGTATTTGACTTAAGTTTACCGGAATTTAAGTATCACAAAATTTACCTAGACTAACTTTTCCTGGTTGACTTTGAGAGTATAATAAATGGTGCTGGGGTTGATGATGGATATTACATCTCGAGTGTGTTGTAAATTTCGTCTTCCTGAAACATGCATTGGGAAGTTACATAAAAAACAAACAGGATTTGATCTTTTGATCATTTTAGGATTATGTAAATTCTGGATTTCATTTGTCCTATGTCAAAACCTAAGAGTCTGCAGTTATTTTTCTACATGAACAGGTCACTTTTCTGAAATCCCAAGAAGGTGAAGTTGGAAACTTAACTTTCAGTTAAAAAAAGGTAAATATGTACTTTGCCATCCGTGCCAGTGTTTGTGCCAGAGCAGGCACAACCTCGTAAGGTCAATCAATCCCATATTGAGTTTTCCTGTCTGCTCAAGACTGGTGTCCACCCCTTTAAAATATGCTTTCAAGCCCAAGAATTAAGGTTTACTCTATTTGATAATATTCTGCTTATTTGTTTAAATATTATCTCAATGTGAGCTTCTTTCTCGAATTTCCCAAATCAGGTGTCAAAACTCATAAAATATGCCTACTTGTGGATTCAGAATGCATAGTGATCAGGTGGCCGGTGGAGACAGCACTTTTCCGGTATAAGTGGTCCTTGTTTATCTTACTCTTGTCATGCGGTACAGAGAAAATGTATTCTTTTTGATAAGAGTTCTAAATCATAAAATCTGAGTAGTGCTAGTGAACAGAAGAAGTGCATTTGTGATGATTGGTGTTCTTGACGTTCTCTTGTCATTTTCTTGTTATTTCCTAGTTGTTCTTCATCATATCCTCAGTGCACCAACTCAAGTATCTCTCTCTCTCTATGTTTGAGTATTGTGTGCCTTGACAGTTTCTGTATGCTGTTTTTGATAATAGGGGCGCCCTTTAAGCTGGAGACCCCTTAGAAGTTTTGCTTTCACAATGGGACTGGCTTCTGTGACCTTGCTGAAGACTTGCGACTGGAAAACCAGTTTCAAGCAATGAACATCTCCAATCCTGAATGTGCTTCTCTCATGAAGTCAATCTTATGTGCAGTGAGCTTTCGCAACCCAAAAATACAAATGCTGTTTTTTTTCCTGTTTGAACAGCAGCCACATCATACATGTTTGTTGCATTTAGAAAGCATTATACACTGCATGAAATTTTTAGTAGTTATTTTTATTCTTGAAATGGCTGGTATAGGTTTCTTGTTACACTACAATACTGCAATTATATTTTAGCTGGAATCAGATTACCATCTGCTGCTTGTGACTTTAAGATCCCTTTATGCATAGTTATGACTTGAAAGGTACAACCATATGATTAATTCAGTACCTGTATGAAGGTTTAGATAATTATAATATAAATCAAACTGTAAAGAAAAAAAATCTAAATATTTAACAAGAATCTACATAAAGCAGAATTTCCATATAACTGGAAACACAATTTTTTAATCTACATAAAACAGAACACTGTTTTGTTATCGTTCAATTCTTTAATTTATCTGTGAATATAGTTCAAAAGAATCTCCAAACTAGGAAATTGGAGGTTCATTTTTTAAAAATAATAATTATACACCAAGCAGGTGCATAGTGTCTGATTGCAAAATTTGATTGATGAATGTAAAATCTTTGTGTTAGTTTTGAATTTAATAGCAAGAATGAAGCTCCTTTGACATAAACACAAAAACAACACCATATCAGGTTAAATAGATTTAGATATTCTTCAAATAATCTTTCCATGCTTGCAGAGATGTAATTAGTTTTCTGCTCAGCTGTTCCAAATTAAGTCGAGGGCCAGGAATGTTCCTACTTTGTGCGACTCCACTGATTCTGTGAAATTACAACAGTCAAAGAATGGAGCTTTAACTGACTTTTGCACTAATATATGGGATAAATGTGGAGATACATTCATCTTGAATTCCCCATTTGTTCCATCTCTGCAGGAGAAAGATAACATCTCTTTTGATCCTTCACCCTCCAAGTTGATAAATCACTGGAAGTCAAAGAGGGACTTCTGCGAAGCATTTGGTAATTCTTCAGCTGATGGACCTGATTCTTCAGCTGATGGACCTGTGTGTGTCAATGGTGAAAATGTAGTATTTAGAACTGCAGAACCTCCTAAACCTCCCAAGGGACTATGCCTTGAGAGAGTTGGAAATGGCTCTTATCTTAATATGATTCCTCATCCTGATGGATCCAACCGTCTGTCCCTATCTAATCAACAAGGTTTGATATGGTTGGTCACCATTCCTGAGGCGGGATCCACAGGACTTTTGGAGATGGATGAGTCGAAGCTCTTTTTGGAACTAACCGACCAAGTGTTTTTTGGAACTGAGTATGGTGTGATGAGAATGGCTTTCCATCCAAACTTTGAACAAAATGGCAGATTCTTTGTCTCATTCAATTGTGATAAGCTCACATAAAGGATGTCAAGGAAGATGTTCATGGAATGCTGTGATCCTTTCAAGCTTGGTTCTGATAATGGGATCCAGCCATGACAATATCATACTGTTGTTGCGGAGTTTACAACCAATGGTACCGCATCAAAGCCTTCATCTGTACACATCTTAGTCTTCTGTCAGTACAAAATTTATAAGGAATTGTGGCCACATTATTTTCATGAAATTTCATTTTGGTCAACATTCTTAAACAGGCAAAAACTGCTACTCCAGTAGAAGTAAGGAGAATATTTACAATGGGGCTCACATATACAGGAGGTCATGCAGGTCAGCTTCTGTTTGGTCCTGCAGATGGGTATTTGTATCTTATCACAGGAGATTGTTCACGTGGAGGTGATTCCTCTAATTTTGCACAAAACAAGAAATCATTGCTCGGAAAGATATTGAGGGTTGACTTTGATAACATCATGCCACGTAAGTATTGTGAATATATAATATTTATCTCAACCAGTTTCTTGTTCTTGTTCTAGAATTCTATCCGAATGAGTTTCTTATTATAATACTATTCTTCAATTCAAAATTAAGTCTCAGTTTCTTAATAATGTCAGAAAATAAGAGTTGTTTTCAAATTAAGATTTGAGCTACTAAATCTTGCTACTTCTACGCTTTCATATAGATTCAATTTTATTTTAACCCAACCAGTTTGGGTAAAAGGCATTGTGGATGGTATGTCTAACTTTTGTTCTATATAAATTTTTTTTAGCTTATAGCAACGTATGCTCCACTTCCTTAAAATGTAAAAAGACAATGGTCTAATCAAGTACTATTTGACATGTATTGTGTGTGACGACGAAATAGATATAAAATATCAGTCAGCATACTTGTTAATAATCCTATACATATTGAGTATCCATCTTTGTCATTTTAATTTGTCCATGATCTCAGGTGCAGCAGAAGTTAAATGGCTAGGTCTATGGGGAAACTACTCTATACCAACTGATAATCCATACATGGATGATGACGATGAATTGGAACCTGAGATTTGGGCCCTAGGTTTCAAAAATCCACGGTGCTGTAGTTTTGACTGGGAAAGACCTTCATATTTTTATGTGTGGGGACTCTGGACAGGTAAACTACTCTATATCACCCCTCCTCTCTTTTCTTTTTTCCCTTTAGTTGATCATTTATATTTCTTGCATGTCAAGGGATGAATATGAAGAGATTGACATAGTCACAAAGGGAGGAAACTACGGCCCCTACCTATTCCATCCCCAAGGAAATAGCCCTCCGAGTTCCATTAACCCCATTTTCCCAGTAATGGGATACAACCACCCCTCAGTTGACAACAATATTGGATCTGCATCAATAACAGGTGGACCATGACTGATCCATGCATGTACGGAATTTAGGTTAGTCAAGTAGGACAAATATCATCAATCAATAAACAACAACAAGATGATTCTGGCTCTTGAGTTCCTACTGGCTAATGTACTTACAAGTAGTCTTTCAGGTACTTGTTCGTATGAAATTGCTATACTGAAGTTCCTAAAAACTGCGGGAATTTTACAACAGCTAATATTTCTTTCAGTTGCGCCCACGACGGACTCTTCCATTCCGTGTAGCACAAGACCAGGAAGTGCTCCCCCTGCATTAGGAGAAGGCTACATCATATTTTCACTGGCAGAGGATAACAAGGATCTTTTTATATGTTGACTAGCACCGGTGTTTATAGAGACCATGGAAAGTTTTGTATATTATTCAGGGGATTCCGGGGGGAAAATTGCAAGTTTCTTCTCTTTTTCCTGGAGTTTGTCTTGTTGTTCTAAAAATGTTATCCTGAGAATGCTTGAATCCTTGACCATGATTGATTAAAATTGTAGAATAAGCCCCACCCAACGATGTCGTATAGATCCATGATGAGAGTAACGATTACAAAATTACAAATGAAAACCCTCACATTCACAAAATTAGTTTCCCACCCTCTGGCTCTGGCCCTGGCTCTGGCCCTGCCCTAATAAATTACAACTTCAAAAATCATCCTTCAATTAACAAAAGATCATAAATTCCCCAACCCATATTTCTAATTAACTAATCTTTTTTACCCCCAAACCCAATTCTCACTTCACCCCAAATTTCCAATTCCATTGCCCCCTCTTTCTTTCGTTCCCTTCTCTTGCACATCCAAACACAGAACAAAAGGGGAGAGGAGAAGAAACTACTTGTGAAGGTTTAAGCTTCAACCCTCTTCTCTACTTATTCTAATTATTATTTTCCCAAAACCCCAACCTTTTCTTTTCTTTCTCTCTCATCAAACTATTCATTAATCTCTTTCTAGGGTCTCCAATCACTTCAATGCAACCCCATGATCTCTCTATGTGACCCCTCCGCACACAATCGCCTCCCACTTTCCGATCCCTCCACTATGTCCGACGACCAACTCTCAACTCCGATCCATTCCCATACCGAAAACAATGAAACCAAAAACACTCGCAACAACAAAAACACTAACAATAATAACAGTGTAGTTAGGAGAGAGAGGCCGTCGAGGGCATGTACGGCTCGGTCGGCGGCTAGGCTCTACGCGGCGGCGGAAGCGGAGGCGGCAGTTGTTGCCGCCGAGCGGAAGCAGAAGAGGAGGGAGAAGCCACCACCGCGGGAGGAGTCTCCGCCCCCATCTCCACCACAGGACCGGCAATGCAACAAGATTGTGACTCCGTTAGTTGGGGATCCGCCACCCTCGCAGTTGCCACGTTGGAGTATTAGGTCAATGTGGGAGTTTGCTTCCGTTCTTAATTTCTTAAATGTGAGCTGAAATAAAGTCTAAAGTTGCAGTCTTTGTTGAGGAATTTTGATGCTTTTTAGTCATGTTTGTTATACGAGGCTAATGTGTTTGTTCTTCTTCTTGTAGGTTTTTAGGTCCTTTTTAAATATTAAAGTTGAGTTTTCTGCCGAGGAGTTTGAAACAGCTTTGATCACACCAAATAATACTTTGGGTGATATACACATTCCTTTGTTAAAGGTTGGTATTTACTTTTTCTAAACTGTAAATTTGCAATTTTAGTTCAGCTTTAGCTTTTGCATGCAATTCTTGAGGCCTCTTACTTTTAGGAATACATTATTGATGTAGTTGGTGCACTATTTACTTTTCCAAACATCATTTCAAAATATTTCAGCATTTTTTCCAGCTATAAAAGTTTGAGCTAGATTAAGTTACTTGCTCACTATACGATGCAGCTTCTATTTGTTTGTTAAGCAAAGCTTATAGCTTTAAGCTTTATGCCACAATTACAAACAACATTTAGGCCGTGTCCCCTCTGCTACCTATATCCTCAACTGCACTGGTCTACGGATAGCGATTTTTAGAACTTTGCAACATTAGTAGCACATTTTGTTTTTGAGTGCTGTCTCCTATACAACACATATTGGTCAACCAAACTAGCAGTTCACCTTATTTGTCTGATAGAACTAGATCAACCTGGACATAGCCAGAGGTCAACTTACCATTTGTTCAAAATATTACTTTTTAGTTCAAAATATTACTAAGTTCAAGTTTATTTCATTCTTACGTTCGTGAGGTGTATAACTCCTTGGGTCATTTTCTAGGTACAGAGTCTTCAAACATCTGGAAGCTTGAGTTAAATCTTCGGTGTTATCTTGAGCCTCTCGTATACATGATTAAACAAATATTACCATTAACCAATACCGAACTTAGCACATCCTTGGTAAGTGATTAGTGATTTAAGGTAATAAAACCTTGGGGCCAACATCACTGGGTTTATTTTCAGAAAAGGATGAAATGAATTCGCTTATGAAGGATCTGTTGTAGGAAGATTGCCCATTTAGAGATTTTAGCTTCACTTACAGGAACATATGGGTAGCAATATTTATGTTTCACCTTTTCTACAGTTTCAACTTCCAAATTTTGGAATAAAGAAGTTGAACTCAGTTAGCTTGTTTCATATTATAAGTTTGAATAATGCTATGTATTACTTCATATATGATTACATATGGTTTACTGTTATGATTAGCAGTATCTCTTTCCTTCTTCCAAATCCTAATTGTATGTTCTTGTTAAAATCTCGCCATAACTAATAAACTGTTACTGGGCTGCTGGCTTATAACATGTTCTTAAGTGATCAAAATAATCCTTTTTCATCAGGTTAACAGATTTACAACCACATTAATGGATTCAAAACCCTTTTTTGTGGCTTTGCAGACTTGTCCCTTTTGATCCTGTAACCTTGAACTCCTCTTTGAAGTTTGAAAACTTTATGGTGCTTTGTTTTTAACATGAATTATGTGAGTAGATTAATTTTTTAATTGACAAGTAAAGAAGTATACAAACAGTGTACATAAATTAATCATTGGAGACTATTTTGGATTATATGTAAATAGAGCCAGGAAACTTGATCTCCTCTCCCCTTTGATGACACACCAGTGTCACTCTATATTATATTATATTTGTAATTTTTAGTTCTGTCCTTTTTCTACCATGAGTTTCTGGTGGGCATTGGACTTTTGCGTCAAATCTTCCAGAAGTCGCTCTTCTTGTCTGACTTTGTAAACTTTTGGTGCTCCCTTTTTTCTCTCTCTTATTTTCATCGTAAGTGTGGATTCCTCTTTGAATTATTTATACAAATATCTTCTGAGAAAGTTCAATAACAATCTTTCTTCCTGTTCTGTAACACAGTTTGATTTCCTTGGAATGCAAGATGCTCATATAAAGATGCGCTAACAATATCTTATCAAATTGCTCCTATATCGTATCATATCTTAAAATATGTATAGCGTATCATAAGATATGTATCCATAAGGGATGAGATACTGAAAATATGTAATTTATATGTTGTCTACTTGTCTGATAATGAGAGAGATACTTTTATGCTGTAAAATTGTCTTCTGTTTTTTCGTTTTTTTTAATTGTTCTGGCTATATTAATAGGCTATCCCACCTATTACTCGAATGGCGCTTGGGCAAAATACTTGGATTACTGTTCTGTGCAGAAAGTTAAGAGACTGGTGGCATTGGGTAATAATATGTGCTTGTTGAATTAAGTTTTGGACATTTAAGTATCTATTCTTGTAGTTCTAAAAGCTGTCTTTACTTGGTTTGGTACTTCATTGCAGGTTGCAGATGGGGAGCTACCAATTGTTGCATCACATGGGTAAGAATTTTACATTTTTAAGAATTCATGTTATGGATTTGGTGTGTAATATGAGTTTACCGCATTGATTTAGGGCTGAGATTGAAGCATATAATACACTTGATTCTGGTGTCCGCGTGGTGATTTTGAAAGCATTGTGTGATATTCGTGTTGAGGTACAAAATTTTTAGTTTTGAATCCTGCTTCAAAGTTTACTTTCATGATGTTATCATATATTGATATAAATAGCCATTCGTTTCATGTTTTGAAGGCAACGGTGACTTTGGACGCTTTATTAGTATCAGTGTGTCAGCTGAATCATGGTTTTATAAACTATGACATGAAAATTGCCTCAAATTATTTACTTATTTTAAGACCAACTCATGTATTATAATGCAGGAAAGATTATTTAAATTGTTTCTTTTTGGGTCCTTATTTTGGTTCTAAAGGAATATGGATTCATTGTTTTTAATTTCATTTTTCCTTTTTGTGGTTTCTTTTAGGGTGAAGTGAATTGCGATTAATAAAAAAAAAATTAATAATGTATCACCTGTGCTGTTCCTTACAAACATAAAAGAAAGAAACTTAAATACTGTAAGTTAGTGACCAAGTGATTAGTCGGATGCTCTAAGATAAAAGAAAGCGGTGTACAAGTTTAAGAAGTGAAGAGGTACTTGAAAGAACAGCACAGGTGATGCAAGAAGTATACTGCTTGATTTAATATTGTTTTTGTTTATATTTTCCTTCTCTTATATGTTTCCTGAATGCATAAAGAGCTGAATGTTTTTTGTCTTATTTTACAGCAAGAAGATATTCGGAACTATATAGATGATTCAATAAAACACGGTGTTCATCTTTCAGCATTCCGTAAGGAACGTATTGGGGGTGATTCTCATGGAATCTCCTATTGGTAATTCCTCGTGCTTGTTGTACTTGATCTGTTTATAGGGTTTATCTTGAGGTAGTCTTTGTCCACTAGAAAAATCCTGACACGAGAAATAAATTCATATTTATGCGGGTAAATGTAAATTATGATGAATATTCTTCTGTAATGATAAATGTATCATCTCTATGTTTATTGTTCTAGGTATGAAGATGATCCTGTCATCGGCCAGCGGTTGCACAGAGAGATTAGAAAAGTGGAGGTGAAAAAAGGGAAGGGCAAAAGTATACAACCCATTCCTAGCTCATGTTACCAGTGGGAAACAGTTGCAACTAATTTCGATGAATTTCTAGATGTTTCTGTAAGTTTTCATGGTTTGTTGCTATGTTCTAGTATTTCTAAGTGTGTTGTGAATTCTTATTTCATGTTTCTTCTCCTTGGTTGAGAGTTGGGAAAATTAAGAAAGTTTTCACACATTTTACACTATATATAATTCTTCCTTGGAGGTAGTGGAGTCTCTATACCTTTTAAAAAGTAATGTCTCGTAACCTTTGAAGAAGTTCAACACTTATCTTACTGCCTTTGGTATTATGTCATTCATCAGACATTCTGATTCCTCATGATCAATGGGATCAACATTGAACATTACCTTTTTCTCTGAATATGGTCTGTATGGCTGATAGTTTATAGAAACGCGGTTTTACCATTTTCTGGTCATTGTTTTGTTTTTCTGAAGTTTCCCATATTCTGGTTTCAGGAGAAGCTTTTCTCAAGCAAAAATAGAACCGAGGCTTCACTTGGGAAGAAATTAAAAATCGACATACTTCCGGAGATTGAGAAGGTCCATAAGGTATTATTATTTTTTGATTAAAACTGATTATAGTTGCAATTTCTTGAGTTGTATTTGTTTTGCTTTTCCTCGGATATCTCATCAAATTTCTTCCTTAATAACTGTTTTCTTATTTTCAATGGAGTAGATTAGAATGAATTTGTAAAAGAACGTAGATTTATGACCAAATGTTTATTTTTATGATTGTTTTCTGCGCAGAGAAAAGAGAAGCTGTTGAAAAAACAACATAGACAAGCTCTTCTTCTCGATAATATGATGACTGTGGATGTGCTTGCTCCTGGACGCTCCCTTCGTGGTAGAAAACCTGTATCATATACTTTTGGTAAGAGCAATAAATCTGACTCTTTCTTGTTTCCTCCTCCTGCGGGAAATAGTTTTTTTCAATGTTTCTACTTTGTGGTTGGGTAGGGTACACTAGAGGGGGAGCCCCCCAACACCGACTATGTGGATATGGTACTAGATTTGGTGCGACCACCAAGAGGCCCACATAATTGATAACACTATATTGCACCTTTTCAGTAAGGATAAATTAAGATATTCTACTTGGATCTCATTTTTTACATTTGGTGATTTTTGCAGATGACTATGACAGATCAATCAGTGAAGCTATCAATATAACCAAGTATGGTTTTATCACCTAGTCAATATCGTATAATACTTCTCATGGAATATCATACATCTTGAAAAGATATATTTGATTACTTTCTGGGACAATACTAGACTTCATTTGACTTTTATATCTAATTTATTACTTGTGTCAGTAGAAAACAGCCGTCCCCAGAACTTACCGTCAGAAGAGAAGGTATGAGACCTGATACTTATTCTACAAATGGTAGATTGGGTGGCCCTTCACAAATTTCTCAACATGTCTCGTTCAATGTGCTATCTCCAAAATCATCTGATTATGATGAAACTGATGAAGACCTTAACTCTGAACCATTGGATCGCAGGTAGTTCCAATCCTGTTAAAAAAATTGTTGGTGCAGTGATTCATCTTGTAAGCTAACTAATAAATTTGTGATATATAGCAATCGACGAAGACAGAGGCCCGAACGGTATTCAGCAAAAGAGTTTGTTGAAGCAGTTTCAGATAATGATGTAGACTTTGACAGTGATGATGATATAGTTGGGGAAGTTGTGTATGATGAAGAATATTTGAAGAGACGTAAAGAAATGAGGAAGATATCTAGCAGCTCTGAAGGAGATGAGGAGTATCATTGGGAAGGAGAAAATGCTGAAGATGAAGAGGAGGAGGACGAAGAAGATGACTCCTTGAGTACGAGTGACGACAGTGCCGAGCCTCGAAGAAAGAAATTGCCGGGTCGCACCAGGAGGGAAACTAAGTTAAGGTCAGTTTGTGAGCTCCAGTCAGGTCTAAGACGTAGTAAAAGGGCCACAAGAAACCGTATTGATTATAGACAATTAGAGGGGTCGGATTCAGAAACCGAGTCTTTAAAGCCCGAGGAATCAAATGCATCAGATAAGTACACAGATGCAAGTGAGAGTGCAGAGTTTTCATTGCGAAGTGGGAGTGAAGAATCTGATGAGAGAATTGATAACAATCAGGAGATGAAAATTGAACCACCTGTTGAAGAACAACCTGAGACAGTAGGGAAAGAGCAAATTCAAATGCCTAAGAAAGCTGATAGCCCAGATCAAGATGAGGTTGAAGGTGTACAAAAAAGGCGTTTTCTTGATCTTAATGAGCTGGCCCCGGGTTCTGGCTTTGATGATTGTCCCAACTCAATGATAAAAGATGAAGATACAGATAACTTCTGAGGCTTCTGTAACTGCCAAGTCAGAGTTGCAGGTTTCTCTTGGTGAAGCTGGTTGTATGATAGATAATTTTTAAATTTTGCGTTTGGTCTATGAAGGAAGTTACAACTCGAGAGTTCTTCCATGGTGGAATCTAAGCAACTGCCTTCACGCAGCTTATTAATGATTTCCATCAAGGAGCAATGTGATGCTGTCATGCTGAGAAATTATGTAGATTGGCTAGTTATTTTTTAGTTTGCCTACAACTAACAAACCAGTGGTGAATGTGGAATTTGTTGGGAGCTCTGTAGTCTTCGCATATCTACTCAGTGTACAATAACCCGTTAACTGATATGTGATCGAAAGTTTTCAATTTTAGATGTTCAAGTCTACTTGTTTTATGGTCCATAGACGTTAAATGGTCTGCCTCTTCCTCTTGAGGAGTGGATTGGTTTGGGTTTGTTGATAATTTAGAAACTGAATTTCTTGTTGTAAACCGTAACTATCCTCCCACAAAAGGTAACTAATCGAGTTTTTTTTTGTTTTTCCAGTTCAATATTTCCATGTCCTTGTGGTGATTGTTGGCAGTTTTTTTCTTTTGTGTGTTGCTTAATGACATGTTTGTGAGTTTCGTTTAAGGAGGAAGGGAAGTATTGGGAAAGTTGGAGTGATCGGGAAAGTTGGAGCAAGCCTTGCAAAATATTAGAAGAAAAGTTCCAACTTTCCCTTCCCTTTCCTTCCCCTCGAAATAAAACTCAGAAACAGACCATAAGGTACATTACTGTAGTACTGAAGATGCATAGATGGCACTGCTAGACGCTAGTGTTAAGCTTTGTCGATACAGCATGTAATTAGTTACTGAAGATTTTTTTAAAAAGGTAAATTTATATTTTCCATTTGAGAACTCTACACATTTTCAAGTCTGATAATAGTATTTGTATTTCAATTTCATAATGTTTTTGCAGCTTCTTGCTTATCTGGCAGCATTGCTTCCACCTGTGCTGGTTCCTCCTGTTTTAAGTCATCCTTTGCTTCCTCAAGAGCCCGAACCAGATTTGAAAGACAAATCTCTGCATCCTTTATTGCTGTCTTGGGCATGAGGTTCTCTGCAACATCAGCAGGTGTAACCTTGGTTTCCTCCATCAACCGTTGAATCAAATCGAACACTGGATGTGCTTCTATCTCCAGGTAATTTTTTGCAAGCACCTTAAATCCCTCAAAACTGCAGTAAGACAGCTCGATATGTTTGTCCATTCTTCCCCTTCTTGTCAGTGCTGGATCAAGCTTTTCCACATAATTAGTTGTAAAGACAATGAGTCGCTCCCCTGCACAGGCAGACCAGAGCCCGTCAATGAAATTCAAGAGCCCTGATAGAGTAACTTTGCTGTTGCTCTCGTCCTTGGGTTCTTTACTAGAAGTCTCCTTTTTCCTCTTGTCATCCTCTGAAGGTTTTTTCTCTTTCTTCTTCCTTTGACCTGTAAGATCAAGTGAGCAGTCGATGTCCTCGATTACAATAATAGATTTACTCGTTGTCTCGATCAAAAGTTTCCTCAGCTCCGTGTTGTCCTTCACAGCCGTCAGCTCAAGATCATAAACATCATAGCTCAGCAAATTTGCCATTGCAGCAATCATGGTTGATTTGCCAGTGCCTGGGGGACCATACAGCAGGTATCCCCGTTTCCATGCCTTTCCAATCCTAACATAAAAGTCCTTTACTTTTACTGAATGTTAATAGGTCTTCAATAATCTCCTGTTTCTTTTCTGGCTCCATTGCCATAGTTTCAAAAGTAGCTGGATGCTCAAAGACGATATGACTCCACATGGTCTGCTTTCGGCTTGAGAATTTATTGTTGGCGCTGTTGGTGTAAAGCTTCCTCTGCTTATTTCTCCTTTTAATTTCCTTACCCTTCGTCACCACATGCTCCAAGTAAGTATCTGTTATCATCTCTCTATACTCTGGCCCTGGGTACATTGACCGTGATGGTGACACGAGTTTGGTCGAGACCCACCAAACTTTGACACCCTCAAATTCATCAGTCACCCTTTCGTGTTCATCCATGCTTAACACTAGCTTCTTGCTGTCTCTTCCCATCTCAGCTTTAAATCTCTTGGCGCTTTTTGATGAGTTAGCACTAAGATATGCCTCAACAGCAGCGAAGGCATCACTACGCTTGAGATGGGTTCCAGTGAACTCGTGGATTGAAATCCGAATGTATGGGGAGAAAAGGCTCATGAATCTGTGTGTATATAACTCTAGGTAGCGACGAAGCTCATAGGGACAGTATCGGCGGATGATCGCCCAGACAAACGTGAAACTCGCAATCGATGAGCCTAGTGTCGTCCAGGTCTCCATGATTGTCTTTGGGGTCGCCATAGTTACTTGTGGTTTGATGTTTGATCGTTGCTCACTCGGTCACTCCCGCACCCACAAAGAGTTTTTCTTTGTTGTTGTCACTTATAAAAACTATGTGGTAGTATATATTAATGGTTAAATACAGAAGGAAGGAGTGGAAAACAGCGAGTATGCTTTTTGGATGATGGAGAGGTTGTAGTTTTCTTTTGTACAAAGGGTTAACTTATATTGGTTGAAGTAGGTGGACCAAGACTCAGCAGTGACGCGAGGAAGAAGAATGAGCGTGATGATGTCATGGACAGAGATGGAAACAGATTCTCAACTACTGGCTAGGAAGGGAGTTGCACTTGCATGACTTTATTAGTTAATGGATTTTTACAGTTTTTATTCCCAAGTCATACTCCTGTGACATGCAATAAGCATGTACTACTATTTAATATATATATATATATATATATATATATATATATATATATATATATATGATCATATTACATTATTTCCGTCATTATTTTTAGCTAAACTAAATATGATGGAAAACTTTATTTTTTGTTAACCATCTGACGGAAAAAGAAAAAAAGAGTTTTAAGCAGTCACTTAATTAGATCAACAATATTTATAAAAGAAAATTATAAATATTTCTACCATTTTCTTTTCTTTTCTTCAAGTTGCAAAATACCCTAAAAAACATGACTAAATATTATAAAACCCGAGTTTTTATTCCTTTCCTTTGTAGTTCTACCTGTTTTAAAACTCATGCGAACTGCAAGTCTTTTATGTAGTCAAATTAGTTTACAGCCTTGTGGTTTGTCCGCTTTGTTGAGTAATTTGTAGACCCATAGGTAAGGGATGTAAATAAATCAAGTCGAACCGAGTTCGAATAGTTTGAAATTTTTGAGCTGATCTGAATATCAATAGAAAATTATAATTTAAAAATATTTTAATAATAATCAACTTTAAAATTTGTTCATATTTAAATTATTTATATTTTGAATTGAGCTCGAATTAAATTTTTAATCAAACGAGTATGAATGGAATCTGATTCATTTTAGAGCTTTACCCATAACCCCATAGCAGTGAAGGACATTGTCCTGTCCATTTATGTCATTTCGTAATCACCAGATTACAAAAAATCGCCGCGAAAACTAAAATTTTTTTAATAAGAAAATAACGAGCCGTATAAATTCTTCTATATTTTGTCGTAAGAATTCTCGGAGCCAGAATTTTTTTTCAAAGTTTGGGCCTTTTTAACCTCAACGCACTACTCAATTTTTGTAAAAAAAAAATAACAATAAAATTCCAAATATCATGGTTCTAAATTTTCATAATTTTTTTATCTTATTTACTTTGAATAAATTAGATTTTTAGCACTTAAAAAAAATCCTCCCAAATTCATGGTGGGCAATTGCCCACGTTCTTGTACGAGTTACTCCGCCATTGGCCATCAATAATTGAGACTTAAAGGCTTCAAAGAGTATTGAAATTATAATTTCAGACTTACGGTGTAAATAAAGACAGTATTAAGTTGGTCAAATTTGGTTCATAAAATATATTAAATATAAAATAAAATTTGATTGAGACTCATTTAGTTACCAAGTCGAGTACGATCCCGAATCGAGCCCGAACATTTTAAACTTTTCGAACGAATATAATCCGAATATCAATAAAAAATTACAATTTGAGAACATTCGATTAATTTATCAAACTTTAAAATTTGTTCATATTTGACTTATTTATATTTCGAGTCAAGTCCAAACTGTTTGCTCATTTTACTGCCTTAATTAAAAATGAGGCAGCAATTCATTTCCTTCTCCCATTCTGGTTACACAGTAAATTACAGAATCACGACATGTTTGGAAATATTGCCTTGTACAAGAATGGACTAATTAGCATGACCCTTCTATTTTTCATATTTTTGCTAAAGTGTTTTTTATATTTATTTTTTTTAGCACAGGTGTTCTTCAAATATGCTTTAGTTGTGCAAAAGTGTTCTTTCTCTATTTTTGGTCAATTTTCGTTAGTCAAATGTTTTCCCAAATTTTTATCATTTTCATTTATATATCCACTAAATATAAATATGTATATTATCATTTTCATTTAACTTAATCTAATTAATTAAATTATGAACTTGTGCGATAAATGTTAAAAACAACAAATATTTATTAAAATATTAAAATTTCAGTAATCTACATTAAAACATAATTTTTTCTAATGTAAAAATAAAATTTTAATACCCATAAAAAGAGCAAAATAAAATTAAAAGAATCTATTTAATTTTTTGATTTTTTAATTATTTTGTAATTACTTTTTTTTATATGTAAATTATGACCTTGCTTTTAATTTTATTTTCTCTCTTCCCCTCTTCCTCCATTTACTTAATTAATTGGTATTTTAATATTTTATTTTAAATTATAATATATAAAATGTATAATATATAAAAAATATCAATGGTAAAAAAATAAAATTAAAAATAAGATCATAATTTACTTATTAAAAAAATACTTATAAAAAAAAGTAATTACAAAATCAAAAAATTAAATAGATTCTTTTACTTTATCAAATAGAACAAATATTAACAAATTTGTTTTGCGTAAATTTTTCGTTTTGCACTTTTTATGGGTATTAAAAATTTATTTTTACATCAAAAAAAATTATGTTTTAATGTAGATTACAGAAATTTTAATATTTTAATAAATATTTGTTATTTTTAACATTTATCGCACATGTTCATAATTTAATTAATTAGATCAAGTTAAATGAAAATAATAATATACATATTTATATTTAGTGGATATATAAATGAAAATGATAAAAATTTAGGAAAACATTTGACTAACGAAAATTGACCAAAAATAGAGAAGAAACACTTTTGCACAACTAAAGCATATTTGAGGAACAGCTGTGCCAAAAAAAAAAAAATATAAGGAACACTTTAGTAAAAACATGACAAATAAAAAGGTCAGATTTGCTAATTAGTCTACAAGAATGTAACCCAGTACTCAGTTCTGCTACCTCGGGGCAAAACCTAAATGAAAAGGATGAGGGGCAAATAATGAAAGAATTTCTCCTAAAAAAGCCCCACTAAATCTAGCCCGAGCCTCCAGGGAATATTTGCAACACACAGCTATAACCGCCAAAAACTTGTCCCTGTTTTTCCATATATCCTCAGATTTCCGTGTTGTAAATCTGTCATCTCATGTGCAGCACAGAGGTTTTCCTTGTTGAAGTTTATCCCACATGCACATCATCTGCCTTGGAGATTGGTAGTGTGCTGTATAATAGTCTTCAATGCACCCAAATTGACAGAATTTCAAGCTGTGTATATACTCCACAGTGCTCGAACTATTGAACTGCTCTACCCACATCCCCATACTGACATCTTCCATCTTGAACAACTGCAAGGGGTGGAACTAGTTAATTAATCTTCGGCAGCAAGAATTCAAAATCACTTCAATAAAAAGTGTACGAGAGAGTGTGCGTGCGCAGTTCTCTCTCTCTCTCTCTCTATATATATATATAGAGAGAGAGAGAGAGAGTCGATGTCAATACCCTCAATTTATGTTTTTCGAACTCGGATACAATAAAGTGTGCAATATCTGATGAAAGAATGTATCCTGGCCCATTTGCATAAGGTGGATAATCTTCTTCTGGCCATTCCTGAACCACCAAAGCAAAAGGAACTGTGGGAGACATTCAACTTACAAATGGCTTCACAATTACTAACAACACACATACTCAACACTTGATAATGTGGACTTAAGTGGTGCTAGAGGGATTATTTAGAAATTTCCAAGGAAAATTATGGTTCCATGTTGAGTAAATTTATAAGAAAACAAAATAACACGTGTGATGAGGATAGGTTGTGCACTGCCTGCTGCAAGTTGCACCTCAACCAAAAGGAACATATTAGGAACATGATTGGTAACTTGAAAGAATGGGATACCAAATTTTACTTGTGAAGAAACCAAATATTATAATTATCCTTGTGAAAACTTACTGCCACAATAATTGGCCAATAAATAACAAAAAATGCACAAAAATGGACTTTATTGGTGCAATCTTCAGAAAAGGGAAGATGTGCGTGGAAATGTTAAAACAAAATGCAGCTGAGCAGTTTTCTTGAAATTAGTTGGATGTCAAAAAACATGAATCAAAAGTTTGCTACGAATATGTGCAAACCAAAATAAAAAGTACTCAAGGTGAAGAGGAAAAAGTAGGTTCAATAGTACCTCATATGTCACTGCCCATTTTCCACTGCGCAGGGGCTTATAGTAATAATTGATATTTCCAACATACAAGTTCCTATTGTCAGCTACTTTATTTGCTTCCTTAATGACTGCATCCACTCTAACAAATGTGTCATCGTCACACTTCATGATATACTTAGCAGATGCTGTATGAACCTGTAACAGCAAAAATTGTTCCAACATAAGTTACCTCTAAGTACAAAAGTACCTGAACTTTTCTCTAGACTATTATATCTCAATACTCACCCCATATTCACAAATGGAAACAGTTTTCAAGACAACAAGATCATAATTATCCATGTAAGGCACTATGACAATGTCTCCGAAAAACTCCGCTTCTTTCTTCAGTTCAATGTTTACTTCCTTTCTTCCATTCTGTCAAAACATCAGTTCTGAATAGATTTAACTACCCTCAAACTAACAGTTCTCATGGAAAAAATCGGAAAAAATAAGAAAACTACTGTTTTCACCAACCAGCGCTACAAAAAAACGAGCAACAACTTTTGAAGACTTGATAAGCTTATGCTGCATCCAAGACTTCCTCACAGCCATCCTCTCAACAAAATGGTTGCCAGCTGAAAGAATACCAATGAACATTTCAGCAGGTCCATCTGGAAGAGATGGAGCTTTCCATCTAGTGGACATATCAAGAAGTCGTTGAGGTGCAAAGCTAGGATGTGATGTGGGTAACGACGCAGCAAATATAGAATGGATATCAATGTCGCCATTTAAAGATAAGCCTGTGGAATCCTCGAGTGCAAAACCCTACCAACATCAGGGGAGAACCATAAGGAAAGTTTACATTCCACAGTCACCATGATACTACAGGTTGTAGAATGTTACTCACAGTGCGGTAAGGAAATGAAGTGACATGCCTTCCATCAACATTGACATGATAACCTTCCAAGCCAGCACTAAGAGAGAGAACAAATAGCTTCTCTTCTGCAAATGGGTATGGCCAGTCAACAGTCACCTTCTTTGTTCGACCTATAAGCCGGTTCAACCACCATGTTGTCTTTGATTCCTCAGAGTGATTATCATCATCGCGGATCCACTTCTCACACTTCACCTGACCATCCACTGCAGAAAGTCCAGAGAATTGCCAGAAGTGGTGGTCAGTCCCAAAACAAGAATAAATAGGAGATTTGAAGTGCCAATAGAAAATTTCACCAATAATCAGAACCATAACTCAGGTTATCCACTGAATTTAGTCTGTATTTCCCATGAACAGAGGAAAATCTCACATCAGAGGTACAAGATGGACAATAATACTCCGTAATCCGTCTCAGGATAAAAGTCCTAGTTGACTTTTTGCCTATAATATGAAAGAGGATAAAATGACAAAATTGTCCAAATTTAAATTCTCATTTAATTGCATAGTTTGCACATGACTAGTGATGCTCCATAAATATGCATAGAGAATTAAAATATGACAATTAATACTAAGGATATTATAGGTAAATTATTGTAAAAAATAGATTATTTAAGGTAATCAGACATTTAACTTGGAAGTATCTAAGATTGTAATAAGGACTTTTATCCTAGGACAGAGGGAGTAATTCATTACAAAGAAAAATGCGCAAGCAGGAAAATATAATATATGATCAAATGCTATCTTTTAATCAAAACTCAGCATCTTGTAATGACAACAAGATGTATGAAAAGAAATATGAATTTTCAAAACTTAGCAATTAGCAAGCTATTTAGTTGTCAGCTCCAACATATATCTGGTTTGCTTCATTTATCTCCGCAACCAAATATATATATATATATATATATATATATATAGATAGATAGATAGATAGATAGATAGATAGATTACAAACAACACATATTTCGGTTAAGATTCCAGTTCCTGGCAACATGGTGTACAATGTCCGACCAATCAAAAATATATATATTCACACGGCTGGCAGGCGTAATTGCCATTATTTTTCTTTAGTTGAGATGTCGATTAAACACATCTAACTTTTGTCAATTTATACTTCCCTCCAATAGATTAAATGTAAAGTACTAATTACAGAGCCAGTCATTAAAGTATCAATTAAAACCAAGTGTTTTTTTTAATTAAAAAAAGATATATAATTAAAACCTCAGAGAATTCACTCACCAGTTTCTTCATCAGCCCTTGATTTCCACCCTTCACATCGAAGCCCTGATCCCCATTGCATCCTATAACAAGTGTTCTGCTCAATAACAGGCTTCCCGCTCCAATCCCCCTTCAACCTAGGATTGAAATGCAATATCCTTGGTGGGTCCTCCCCATCAACAGTTTTCAAACCCTGCAACTCCATCATAAACTGCGAGACTATCACGTACTGTCCTTCCTTTAAAAAGGAAATCTTTTGGTCCTGCTCCAGATGACCTTTCTTAGGCTTACCCACGAAAGTTATATGTGATCCTAATGTCATCCCACAAGGAATCACCATAATTCTCCCCTTTCCCCTAAATTCGGAACCCGAAAGTGAAATCGAGTGGGGGCAAGATTCAGTTCGATTTTCTGCAGTCTTATTAACAAGACCTTGACCTTTACCCGATTCAAGCTCTACCCAGAACTTCTTGCCCACTTCAAAAGCCTCTATTGCAGACTTCTGAAACTCCAGAAACCCATCTTTGCTACCAGTATTCACAATGACGCCATCAAAGTTCAATCTTGATAGGATTTTATATTCTCTAACTTGCGATTGATTCAAAACCTTGCGGGGGAGTGTGAAGGGTCGAATTGGGGCTTCTTTTTCTTCTAATTCCTCCTCACTTTGGAGCAGAAAAGGCCGAGATAATACATCATTGAAGCCCTCTCGAGTAACAGCACTAAATCCAGTTTGCAACAAGAAAGGAACTTCTAAACTTACCATGAGTATGTATAAAATCCCAACACAAATCAGAATCTGAATCGATCTCTGTCGACTCATAGAATTGAACAAGTCTAGCTTTGCTCTCTTCATCTTCATATATCAAATGAGAATTTTTAGAAATTCAAAACCCTAAACGGAAACACAGCAGGCCGTGACCATGAAAATGAAAAAACAAGAAATTATCTGGAGAGAGAATAACCGACTTAATTTACAGAATCAACCTGATTTTGAACAAGCCCAAGTCTTTGCTTTGAGTAGATGAAGAACAAAGGAAGCTCCACAGGTTTGGGTGATATCCACAAACGCAGAGAGAGAGAGAGAGGGAGTGCGTAGAGAGAGAAAGAGAATGCTGTTGCATTACAAGCTTTTAGGTCGGTGGTGGTGTAGGAGTTTTTAAAAAGGGTTATGTTTTCAATTCAAATTGACGATGGTAAGATGGTAACCATCGCTTCTGTTTGTTTCCAATGTACTTGTCTGTTTTTATTAGACCTGGCAAAGATTGCACAGGTACGTGGGTCGGGTTGGGTCGGCCCGCTTGTCACGGGCTGGGCTGGGTTTTTGATCAGCATTTTTCAGCTTATAAAGTTTGGGTCGTTTTTGGCCCGGCTCCGCCCGCGACCCGTGAATTTTTTTTTTAAACAAAATGTTGTTACTTGTGGGTTACGAGACTTGAACACAAGACTTGTAAGTAAATAAATAAATATTCAAACCAACTGAGCTATAACAACTATTTATTTTTAATGCAATCTTCAATATAAAAATATATTTTTAATTATTATAGTGGTAGTAAATAATAATTATAGTTTGAAATTTCTTACTTGATGTGGCTGTTAATAATGAGATATTGGGTAATGCCTAAAATCATGTCATGCAAATCTTTTGAAACTCAATTTAAATATTTAAATTGCTAAAATCTTTTTCCAACCGTGTAAATCTTGAAAATTAATTAGATATCTCTTGGAACAATATTTGTAGAGTCATGAATGCATTTTTTAAAGTTAAATAAATTATATTAATTTTAAAGTATAATTTAAAAAAATCAAATTTGATTATATACTTTGAAAGTAATTTATAATACTATTAAAATTTTAATTGATTGAGATATGTAGTTAATGTAGGTAATTAGAATTATTGTTTATTATAAATTACTTTATTACTTTTAATATTTATTATTATTACTATTTTTGGTGTAGCAAAATTAAAAAAAAATAGGGGAAGAAGCCCGCGGGCCAGGCCGGCCCGGCCCAACCCGGGCCTAACATTTTCGGCCCGCCGTTGGGTCGCCCGCGCTCGGCTCGGCCCGGGCTCGCTCGCCCGTTTGCCACTTCTAGTTTTTATAGCCAAAAACAATTGGAAAAGTCATGGCCAGACAGTTTTATTGGACAGGAAAATGGGATATTTTTCAATTTTTTTATTTTTTTATTATAACTCTCAAAAAATGTGTAGTATTTATTCTAATAGGAATTTTTATAAAATATAATATTTTAGATA
Organism: Panax notoginseng; assembly: GCA_016801055.1. Classification (NCBI taxonomy): domain Eukaryota; kingdom Viridiplantae; phylum Streptophyta; class Magnoliopsida; order Apiales; family Araliaceae; genus Panax; species Panax notoginseng. Next base: position 278,535,424 of record CM029012.1, read on the forward strand.
TAATTTGAATATATATACAAAAATAGAGTTATACAATCATAATAAAAAAATGAAAAATATCTCATTTTCCTGTCCAATACGCCTGTCTGCGTACAAGGATTCAAAACAATTACCCCTGCAAGAAAGTGTAGGCTATTTTGGACAATTCAGTAATTTATTAAATAATTGTAAATTTTATTATAGCTTAATAAGGGAAATAAGCTATAGTTTTATAGTAATATTTAATGAATTGATATTTTCACCTTTCTTTTTTGATGTTTTTTGTCTTTATTTTTTGATATTTTTATTTGGTCCTCTTTCACATAGGTCGAGAGTATGTGCATGAATAGTACTCCCCCAATATAACAATTTTTATAGCAAAATATATAATTTTTTATCAGCGAAATACGTAGTGCTAAATTTAAAACTCATACGATTGAAAGCTTTTGAAAATAATCAATTTTGTAGTAACTACCAATAATTTACTATTTTACACAAGTTTATAAAATAATAAATTATATATTTTTTTAGTGGCCTCAATAGAGCGTTAATAATCGGTGTTTTTACCCTTTTGACCGCAATCTTCTTATCCTACTAGTATCCATTTAAATGAGTGTAGTGTGAATTGTGGTATGAGCTGAGGGAGAAATTGGCAGCAGCAGCAGATGATGATTCATTTACCTCCCTCGTCCTCGTGTTTCTTGATCTGGAAAGTTGTATTTAATTCTCAAAGACAAAATAAGTTTGTTTTATTCGATGGAAATAAATAAGCTATTTTAATCACCCCTTGGCATTTGGCATACATTATCTTATGGCCTGCATGTTTTGTGCAAGGGATATTTGTTCACTGACGGGCGGCCGGTATTATTATTAACTTAATTAATAGGACTGTATAATAATAACCTACCAAATACTAATAATACCTTGAGTTACAATGTAATTTCTGTTTTTTTTCCTCTTTATTTAATCTAATCTAATCTTGTAAAAGTAATTTGACAGTGCACAGTAAGCACGGACGGAAAGGTCGACCGCCTTGGCCCCTGAACACTACTCTAACAATCAATTTTTTATATACCAACCGCTACAAGTTGTAGCATCTTGATCATTTTTTTTTATCACGTGGGCCTATTTTTGAGAAATATAATGATAAAAATAGAATTTATTTTTTTTATATACCAACTGCTACAGCTTGTAACGGCTTGATCATAATTTTTTTTTTGCCATCCGTTGTCCTACTTTTGTTGGTAATAGTGTTATTACTTGTCTTTTTATTGATAATACTAAAATTAATTAAATGAGAATTAAAAAGGCAAAAAAAAGCAATTAATATTACAATATTATATTTCTAACTATCTCTCAATTTTCTTATAACAATTCTTAGCGAACGTTGTAAAAAAGAGGATAGCCTTACAACACATCGCGACCCTCCATTCAAAGTTCGAACCGTTAAATAGAGCTCCCGTACATAATTTAATTTTCAGTATTAAACTGCGAATGGAACGGATTACAACATATATTTTTTATTTATTTATTTTTACCATTATTTTTGGATTTTGAAAAGGGTCTCGTTTACATTTTTTTGCCTTGGGTGGCCCAAAATCTCAGTAATGGCTCTGATAGTTGATCATCTACTGACAAAGGGTGTCAGATCAACCAAGATCACTATATTTTATATAATGTGCTATGTGAATATTTTAAATATTTATTTTATTTTTATTGATTATCATGTTAGCATAGCTGGGTTTATCCACTTCCATATCATGTAGAAGTTGTCATCATTTTCACACGCTTGTAGAGAGATACATTACATATCATGTACAAGTTGTGGATACAACAAGTAGCTACAGCTACAGCAGCTGTTCACTTTGTTTCTTTAATTAGTTCAATCCTTGTTTATAATACTCGCTCTTATCAAACTTGTGATCATGGAACCTAGCTACTAAGCACAAAAAATACATTTCCTTTGAGGCTTTGAGAAAGAAATAATTAATAATATAACTTAGTTTAAACCAAGTCTAACCAAATAAATCACCCAATTTGAACCTGACTCAAGTGCTCTTTGAGGCTTTGAGAAAAAAATAATAATAAATTTAAAGCACTACTTAAGCATATAGAGGATGCCAACGATCATGCAAATTTAGCTAAATGGAAGCCAACCCCACGCCTATCTTGCCTCCACACTTGTTTAAAGTTGATGATCTCCTTTTTCTTTTAAATTACCCATCTAATATTAGTTTGATTCAGTAGATAAGATGGCGAGGCCTCAACTGAATGTGAGAAAGGGCAATTGGTCCTCGGAGGAAGATGCAAAAATATTTGCATTTGTGTCTAAGCATCGAGCAGGTAATTCGACAGCAGTTTTCAAGAAATCAGGTAATTTCTCTGCGTCTATGAATTGAATTTACCATATCAAACACCACTTCAATTTTATTTTCACTAAATATACGAGTTTTTGTGTGACAGGACTTGGGAGATGTGGAAAGAGTTGCAGGCACAAGTGCTCAAAGCACTTGAGGCCTGATCTTAGGCGTGAAAGTTTCACACCCAAGGAAGAGGAACTGATAATTAACCTTCATGCAGCAATAGGTAGCAGGTAAATACTTTTTTTCATATGGTTGCACTGCACCAGTGTGGGTGTGGGTGTGGCATACTAACTGTTTTAACCGTCTGTGTTATGTAAAAGGTGGTTTATGATAGCACAACAACTTCCTGGGAGAACCGATAATGATGTGAAAAACTACTGGAACACTAAGCTAAAGAAAAAGTTGTGTGAAATGGGAATTGATCATGTTACTCACAAGCCCTTTTCCCAAATCATTGCGGATTATGGTAGCATTGGCGCCTTCCCAAGACCAAGTACTCAAATTAGAGATTTCAACAACACATTCACAGAACAATCACCCCTTCAAGTCTCAAACTTCAACACAACAAATCGGAGCCCAGAGAGCTTTTTCAGCAACAACTATACTAATAATGATACCGAGTCTTTGGATCTCCTTGCTCAGCTACAAGCCATAACATTGGTTGCCCAAGCCCCCAACCGTGACATCATTAATCAACCACAATTATTCTGTATAAACGACTACTCGTTTTCATCATCATCATCCTCATCATCTTCTTCCCCTTCCCCTTCTTCGATTGCAAATGAAGGGTGGCTGCCCACGAGCTTTAGTTGGCGTGATTTTCTTCTTGAAGACGCAATTCCAACTCCAAATGGAGTACTCAAACAAGAAAACATGGAAGAAAAAGAAGGAGAAGAAGTTTCACTAAAACACTCATCAAGCCAAGTGGGAATAGACATAAAATTGCAAAATGATATGAACACACAAGTAAATGATATACCAATGATTAGCAGCTTTAAAGGTTCAACGGATGGTAGTTCATTTGTGGAAGCCATGCTAGAAGGAGAACAGGACATGTTCTTGGAGTTTCCTGGCCTTCTGGAGGAACCCTTTTTCTACTAGTAATTTAGTTTGATTGGAATTAATAATGTTTTCGAATAAGGTATATTATATTTATTTCTGATGGTGTAGCATGTAATTATTGTTCTGGATTGACTTTATTGTTTGATGGGTTGGCATTGCATTGAATCCAATTTATGGCAATTGCCCAAAGATTTCCAAAGGTCTTCAGATATACTACTACTCCAGTAGTATATGTTTAAACCTGAGCTCTCAATTTAAAAGGGAATCCAGAAGAAAAACTTGTTATTTTCTCTCAAAAGTTAATTTCCCCATATTATTTATTTTTATAAATATTATAATCAAAATTAATTCCTACTGCTACTACTACATTAATATACAAAATGAACACTGAACAACAATGGCATATGGAAATCTCTGCTAACAACATTTTATAGCCTAATAAGTATAAGAATATATTTAATGCAATTATTTTTAAAATCAGTCATATATTGTATTATTTGATCACCAATGATGATTTAATCATATAATAAAATATTTCTGTGTAAATATAATTTACTATGGTAATGACAAATACTTCTCTCTGATTATTTTTTTCATGTAAATTATGTATAACTATTATGACAATAATAATAGAAAAGTGGTATTATCGCAAAGTCTTCTTCACATAAATAGGAGGAGAGATATAGAGATTTTATAAAAGTATCATATTTTACTTTTGAGATGAGCACTTCTTTGATAAATAATTTAATTCTACTACTTTTTTTTATCGTAAAAAAGAAAAGTACAAATATTTTATTCTTAAACAAGTACAAAGAAATTAAAAAAAAAAAGAAGACAAACAGTGGTCATAAATAAACATAGACTAAGAAATAGAATAACATTTATTTTTATTATTTTTTAAAACATAATATTTATTATAAAAAAATTTGTTAAATTTTTTAATTATTAATTACGTATAAATAAATATTAATAAAAATTTTTTAAAGAAAAGATATGTATGTATGTATGGATAAGGTAGTGTTTGTTTGTGTCTAAATGTCTCTTAATTCACCTCCCGCTGATTCAATTAGACTCAAATCTGTTAAAAATTTTTATTCCTTATGTGACCTTTACTATTTATGTAATTATTGGGCTTACATATTGTATTAATTTAATAACTTTATTTATGGGTTTGATAATTAATTAATATGTGGCCTATAAATAATATTCTTAATAGTTTTTGGCATAATGGGCCCTAGGGTTTCATAATCTTGATGGACGATTTTGACCCTTAGTTATTATATAAATAAAACAGTTAAAGTTTGGTCTCAGTTGTCGTCTCAAGAATTTTATACACACCCATACATCCATCCTAAGATTGAGAGAGGCAATTGAAGACCTTTACCCTTAAGCGCAGCGGAAACGTGTTACATACGAGATGACTTCTCTCAATGCATGTAAGTACTTATTATTATGATTATTGATTTTATTTTATTCTATGCAATAACACGTTTCTGTATAATTTATTCAGCATCTGGTATCAGAGCTATGGTTACGTTATTGTATAAAATAAATTATTTATGTTATTATGCTATAAATTTTAATTCTACGTAATCTATTTATTGGTATAATATAAAATTATACCGTAGGTTTCATGAAAAACAATTTTCGAAAGTAACGTAAATCTGCTAATTAGCAAATACGTGGTGCATGTAACTTGTAAGCTTAGTCTGCCAAAAGTGTTATGATTAGTATATATATATATATATATATATATATATATATATATATATATATATATACACATATTCATGTTCCTGTACCTTATCAACATGTTAATGTCCCTGGCGGCTGGCGTCATTCACATTCACATATAGATATCACATATACGCATGTATGTCGCTGCTATTAATTTATTTATTGACCGTAAGTTAATATATATATATATATATATATATATATATATATATATATATATGCAGTATATTATATAAGTTCATTGCAGTATATATATTTATTTTCGTTTTAAGTTTTATTGTTTATAATGTTATGCGTGAACAGGAATATAAATATTAAAATAATATATATTAAATTTATTATTTATTATGTTTAGATAATATTATGATATTCTTATGCCCTCATATATTCGTGTTAAAATTAACGTGATTATTTAATAATCAATTCATGTTCATAATTGTATATCTTAATTTAAAATTTTAGAACATGATATAATATATTATTAGGGCTTTTAAGTTGGTACATGTAAATTTTAAATAATGTTAATTTTCAAACTTGATTAATATGTTTAAAGAAAATTGAGTTTGATCATAATAATTTACATGTATGCGTGACTCTTTTATTGTTAAAATTAATAATCAACCCAACGGAGGGTTATTAATTGAAACAATTAAAGATTAAGAAAAGTCACATAATGTTACATTTAATAAATGAATATTTTAATTTTACCCAACGGAAAATTAGAATTAGAATTTTTTAAATGAAATTTTATTGCATAAGTTGTAAGACCCCAACTTATTAATGAATAAAATCAAATTTTCTCTAAATATTATTATGAATAATAAGGGGTTAATTTGATATAATACTTTGGTTATGGGTGAAATGTGCAAATTTTGCAAAATAAGCAAGTGGTTATAAAATATTTATTTTGGTCGGTGAATATTCGGTTGGTCGTGGAATATTCTTGCTGTCGGGGAATATTCGTACGACGACGCAGCCTTGTGTGGGCCCCATAACAGAAAGCGATTGGATGAAGAAAACGACAAGTATAAGTTGTTTATAAATAACGGCGTAGTTGTTACCGTTAATACTGTTGGAATACCCGGTGGTTAAAATACAGTAGCACACGGTATTGCACTAATTATTGATTCTTACTTAAGAAGGCACTACTCAATAATTGTTACAGTAGTTATTATTCAATATTTTATTTTATTGATTCAATAATTGCTGCGTTGATATTTTATATTATTGTTGTTTCAATAATTGTTGCTGCACAGTATTTTCATTTATCAGATCAATAATTCATATTATTTGAATAATATTATTAGATAACATTATTGGCAATGTCTAGAAATGTGACGCCCCCAAAATAGGTATACAACACCCATTATGAGTCGCCAAATACATGGTACATAAAGCAAACTACAACTTCAATAATACAATTGTCGTGCAAAATACGACAACACATGCTGTGAGTTTAAATACAAATATTGTCTTCTAGACAATATCCACACTCAAATAAATCCTCATTACAATTATTCAAACACTATTTTACAGAAATAGTGAGGACTGCTAAAACATCTTTCTAGAACCATCACTCCATACCCCGACTAGATCCTGCTATGTTCTCACCTCCTGAGAAGAAAAATGGAACCAAAAAGGAAAAGGGTGAGCTCAACTAGCCCAGTAAAGAATATTATGACTAAGATAATATACAAACAAATTATCGTTAGTCTTCAACAGGGAAAAATCTGATAGAATATAATCGACAACAAGTTTTAGATCAACAACTGCAGCGGAAACAACAAACCATTAGAAGAGTCAAGTAGAGAAAGAATTCTACTATCTTCTAAGATTTAAAAGTCCATCATCAATATTTTATCCCTGTAACATCAATTAATAATCATCTTTATCCAAATATTCATCTTTGCACTACATGCCAAAGATATTCATTTGTATCACCTGTCAGTCATGTTCATCTCAATACCTGTTCATCTTTACACTACAGGCCAAAGATATTCATCAAGTAATCATACATCTTTGCACTACAGGCCAAAGATATTCATTAATATCATCATTTAGGACTGAGGATGATGAAAAATATCTTAAAGAGGACGAATCCAATGAGACAGAAGGACAAATAGTAGGGATTCGTATAACAGTTTATCCAAGATCAATAATACTTCATAATAATCAATTGTGAAGCAGAATTCAAAAATAAAGATCAAAACATGGATACAATCAAAGATAGTAACCATAATAGACATCTTGGACAAAAAGGAAAAATTTTATTTTTCGGTGAATAGTGCCGTATTCGTGAATAGTGCCGTATACGTGAATAGTGCCGTATACATGAATAGTAACCCCGACACAAAAAGTTCCAAATTTGATAAAAAAACTCATATCAATATTTCAGCATAATGATATTGAAGAAAATAATATCATTTAAGAAGAAAATA